>JARHVA010000395.1:3352500-4552500 GCA_037957365.1 Torreya grandis
CACTCCACTTCCAAGAATTATATAGGTTGAGATCAAAAAAGATAACTTAAATAAATTTTTATTTTTTAATCCAAAGTTAACTCAAATATAATTGAACATCAAAGCATAATCCATATCCAAAGTCAAAAGTCAAATTGAAATCAATTAAAATCTTAATCTAACTTCATAAACAACTTTAGTAACCATGCCTCGATACACACAAAGTGGAGATTCATATAACCCTAAATTTAATGATGATTGTAGTCAAAATCCATTTTGTTATGTTAAAAATATAGAAGATCATACTCAACATGATAGTGGGGTTTACCGAACTAAGTATGAATATGATCCACCTAGAACATATTTAATAAGGGTCCAGATTGAATAAGACCTATTTACAAACAAATATGATGTCCTTTTATGACCGTTAGAGCTAGGTGACAAGTTTCCTCCTAGATATCCCATAGAAGATTTATAACAACTCGTTTATGCACAAGAAGATGTGGTCGAGGGTCAAGAAAAACATAAGGTTATTTCTAGTCAAGATCAAGACACTATTCAAAATATGAAACTGAATCTTGAGTCCTCTAGAAAAGGGAAAGAGACTCACGTAGAGCCACCTCCATTACAATAAGTTATTCAAATGTTGGCCACTTTGGCCTCAACCTTAGCTACTGAGTAATCCAATAATCCTCCACTATCCGATCAACAACAACAAATCCCATCATCTGACCACCATCAAGAAATCTTTTCCACTCAATAATAAATCTTGCTCTTACAACAACAAATTATTAGAGCATTTAATGTCTAAGTGGGATTAATTAAACCTTAACTTATCTTGGTAATTAATTAAATAATAATAATAATAATATATTATTTATTATCACAAGGTGAAAAAATTATGAAAATAAATAATAAAGTTATATTTGTCTAATACTTACCAATGATTTAAATGTCTTTTGGGATGGTTGGCCCTATTGGTTACAATAGTCAATTCCCTTCACATTTCACTATAAATAGGGTTTTACCCCTATTATGAAATATTGTGATTTCAATATTTCATATTTGCGCGTGGCAAATATTTGTGAAGTCTATTGAGAGAAAGTGAGAAGAAGAGTTTGTATTGGGGTGTATAGTTTCTCAAATATTGAATATCAACTATTTTGAGTTTTTTAACATCTATTGGAGGTTTTTCCACCTACATATTATATCACTATTCCTGATGTTATTTGTTGATTAATTGCATATCTAGATCATTTATACATTGCATATATATTATATTTCATGTATTTCTTCATGGAATCAGAGCTTGGGGATGTGTAGTTGGTTGGCAATATTGTAGTGAATTATTGATTTGTGGAGTATTTTAGAGAAAGCAGAGGCAAGGAGGCTTAGTTAAAGACAATTATTAGTGTTCATCTTTTAGGGGTTCATAAACACACTTTGGTCACAACATGTATTTCATCAAATAATTTATGTTCATTGAAATAGAGATCAATTTGCATAAATACACAGTGGGATTCAAATTTGAACAATGCCACTATTGGGATGATTCAATGATCAAATGCATGGAGAAAAAAATATAATGACCTCTAGTATTATACATAAGTTATACCTACAAATTGGTAGCCATAACATCACTTTCAAACCTCCTAGACCAAGGAAATATAAAACAATGTCATATAGTCCTAATATCATTTTCCAGCTAAAGAAACTTGAAATTAAATGTCATTATATTTAAATGAATAAAAATAGATGAGCTTAGGCATTACCAAACATCCATCTACCTTACCTAAGTGTTTCATGTTCCATTCTATGCATTTTCTTCCATAAACGACATAATATTATTTTTGGTTTACCTTCTATCTCTTCCTATCATGAAATTTTTGAAGGTTGCTTACGTGGAAAGAAACATACTAATATATTTCACAGAAATCATGATACAAATTCCTCCCATCTTTTAGATTTAATTCATAGTGATGTTACATGACCTATTAAATTTGATTTATTAATGGTACTTTATATTTTTTTTACTTTTATATATAATTATACTAGAATGATCTGGTCATATTTCATTAAAAATAAATTTAAAATGTTGTCTAAATTCAAAGAATTTAAAGCTATTGTTAAATATACTTCTAGTTTTCTATTAAAAGATTAATATTTGATAATTGTGGTGAATACATTATTAAATATTTTGATTCTTTTTTTATTAGTTTTGGTATTAAAATATAACTAATAACTTCTTATTCCCCTCAATAAAATGGTATTTATAAATGGAAAAAATGAACCATTATAGAAATGACTAGAACAATGTTACATTCTACAAATGTTACTAAGTTATTATAGGTTAAATCCATGAATACTATTGTACATATTTTGAATAGAGTTCCTACCAAATCTTTGCATCTTTCTACTCTTTTATAAATGTGTTCTAAAAAAACTAGTGTGGCCCATTTTAGGATCTTTGGTAGCCCTACTTCCATCTTTATTCCCAAGGTTAAAAAAAATAAGTTTGATCCTACCTCCTATTCTTATATTTTTGTAGGCTACTGAAGTAAGACTAAAGCTCTAAGAGTATATGATCCATCTAAAAGATAAATAATTGAGAATAAGAATATCTTTATTCTCAAAAAATCTTTTTTTGAGCCCTCTGGAGAACCTCCTCAATGTTTTTTTTTTATGAACCCGGTTCTCATATTTTTCCTTATATAAATAAATGCCTTAGAGAAATTTGATCCATATTTGGATAACTTTGAGTTTGAGGAACTCCCTAAATTTCATATTCAATCTAAAAGACCTAAATGGGCATAATATTTAATTCAATCTTCTAAAATTTTAATATTAATAAATTAACTAGGAGTCAACATTATTATCATTATTTAATGACTATGTATGAATGTGAACCTCAATATTTTGAGGATGCCATTCAAAATGATAGATGGAATATTGTTATGTAAGTTGAGTTCAATAAATTAATTAAAAATCAAACTCGGGATCTTGTCTCACCTCTACGTAATATACATATTTTGGTTGTATGTGGCTTTATAAAAGAAATTGTAATTCAATTGGTAAAATTGATAAGTTTAAATCAATATTAGTCGTTCGTGGGTTTACTTAGTAAATCAAGATTGACTATGTTGAAATATTTACTCTTATAATAAAAATGAGTATAGTTAGATTATTGTTTGCTTTTTATCCACCAAATGGATGTCAAGAATGCTTTTCTAAACGGTGATTTAGAAGAGAAAATATGCATGATTTAGCCTAACGGTTTCATTGATCTTAAAAGATAACATTTTGTGAAAATTAAAAAAAATCCTTATATAGTTTAAAACAAGCTCCTCGAGTTTGGTACTCTAAGATTACTTATTTTTTCAAAGAACTAGGTTTCTCTAAATGTTATTCTGATAATGATATTTTTATTAAAGTTTAAAATGGTCATGTTATCTTAATTATTTTATATATTGATGATATTTTAATTATTGGTGACCTGACTAGTTTAATTTAGAAATATAAGGATAAATTAAGTCAAATGTTTGAAATGACTAATTTAAGCATTCTGCATCAATTTTTAGGAATGACTATATTTATAGATAAACATTATATTTTTGTATCACAATCAATATACATATAATATTTTTGTTAAGTTTAATATGATTGATTATAAATCTACATCTACTCCTATTGAAGTTGGTATAAAATATGATCCAAAACCTGCATGTGAAAAAGTTAATCCTACTTTATATAGATAGTTTGTTGGTAATTTAATTTCTCTAACTATTTATAGGCCAGATATTTCATATGTTGTTGGTGTTGTTTCTAGATTTATGCATGATCCATATTTATGTCATTAGAAATTAGTTAAATATATTTTCCATTGTATTAAAAAAATAATTAATTTTGGTTTATTTTATTCTTCTACTGATAATGTTAATTTATATGATTATTGTGATGTTAACTATATTGGTGATATTATGATCACAAATCTACTTCTAGATATGTATTTAAGTTTGGTGTAAGTTTTATCACTTGGAGCAAAAAAAAGCAACATATTATCTTTATCTATTTTACTGAAGTAGAGTATAAAAGTGCTATGGAAGCTACTAAATAAGCCATGTGGCTACAAGGGTTGTTGGGAGAACTTTATTTGGATAGTTATCATAGTATTATCATTTATTTTGATAACCAAATTTGTATAGATATAATAAAATTAGTGTATCACCAATGAACTAAACATATTAAAGTTTATGTGCATATTATTAAAAAAAAAGTCCTCAATGGTGATATTGATTTGTAATTCTATTCTATAAATGAACAAGTGGTAGACATCTTCACAAAACCATTTAGTCCTACCAAGTTTTATTAGTTTCATGTAATGTTGAGCCTCTCAGAGTTTCCGTTAAGGGGGTGTGTGCATGATAATGTCACTTCCTAACAGGCATGTATTCTTCTTCTCTATATTTTTCTTATTGTAAAGCATTATAAATTTTATGTAAAATTTATGTGATTTAAGTAAATTTTATGTGAAAATTTTAATTTTATACTTTGATACTTAAAATCATACTTTGTAATGGAAGTCCTTATGTTATAAAATGCTTTAAATATGCTTAGTTGATTATTCATGAGAAACTGTGAGATGTAGTCTCATGATCATGCTATCATAAACTTAATTTTGAGTAGTTTATGGATTATAATTATTTTATTTAAAAATATGATATTTTACATAATTAATATTTTTAAATCCTTCAAATTATGTACAAATTATAATTCATTTTAAAGGTGTCTATGACTTTTATTCCCACTTAGCATTAAGGGTGAGTGTTAGAGAAATTAGTGTATAAGTGGACTTAATTGATCCATAGTTTATATTATTAATTAATTAGATAATAATATATTATTTATTAACATGAGGTGAAAATCTCATGAAAATAAATACTAAAATTATATTTTGTCTAATACTTACCAATGATTTAAATGTCTTTTGATATAATTGGACATGTTGGTTACAATGATCACCTCCCATCACATTTCACTATAAATAAGGTTTTACTTCTATTGTGAAATATTGTGATTTAAATATTTCATATTAGCATGTGGAAAAGATTTGTGAAGGCTATTGAGAGGAAGTGAGAAGGACAATTTTGTATTGGGGTGTATAGTTGCTCAAATATTGACTATTAATTTTATGGGTTTTTTAACCTCCATTGGATATTTTCCCACCTACATATTGTGTCATTGTTATCTCTGTTATTTACTAATTAATTACATATCTATATCATTTGGGTACATTGCATATATATTATATTTCATGTATTTATTCAAAAATCACATCTAACCAATAATGGATTCCTACCAATAGGGTATTTATTCCCCCTAAATCCACCAAAAGTGTGTCTATTAACACCAAATCTAGTCCCAATCCACTAATCAATCCTAATCCATCGATCCTCCCCCAGATCAGCCTTTAATAACCCATTAATAGGCATCACACTCATCTCAAGGCATACCAACTACTCAGGAGTGGCAAGAGATGAAGGACACTATTTTAGGACCATAAATAGGGAATCGAAGTACAAACTTCAAATTTGAGGAATTATGACCTTATCCTTTTGACAAGAGCATTCTAAAGGTCCATTTTACTCCTCACTTTTAGGCACCAAAATTTGATAAATATGTAGTGAAATCATATCCAAACGAACATATCAAAGAGTTCTTCATGGATTCCCAAGAAGTTGCATTAAATGACATCTACTTAATTAGATTGTTCATGCAAAGCTTTGGTAGACAAGCCTTAGAATGGTTCTTTAATCTACCCAACAGACTAATCACTACTTTTGTTGACCTATTGGAGATGTTTTTCAAATATTTATCATAAAACATAGAATATGAGTTGACAATGGTAGAATTTTATAACTTCAAACAATGAAATGATGAAATATTTTAAACCTTTTTATAATGATGGAGAAGCTTGGCCAACATGTTTCCTCATTCTCTTCTTCGAAAGTAACTAGCTATCATTGTTACTTCAAACTTGTATAAGATAAAGGATTTTCATTTATGAATGCCTTGTGACAACATATTCTATGAAATCATCAAAAAGGTCTGTAGATTGAAAAATAAATTATTAATAAAGGATTGATCAAGATATACTCTCCAAATCAACCTCAAGTTAGTGCCCAATCATAAATAGAAAAACATAGGGTATTCAATAAGAATAAAAATATATTGAATGATGGAGTGACAGATTCTAAACATGTACAAACTACTCAACCAAAACATGTCCAAAATGTCAAATCTACACTAGCAATCGCACTTCAAATAATGCCACCTAGGTCACAATATCAACTAAGGGCATTCACCCCTCTTAGGGAACCATTAGAATTTATCTTTCAAAGCTAGTTTCCACAAACATTATTATCTATCATCATACAAGTCCTTTTAAAAAGGTTCAACCTAAGCCGACATGGTATAAAGACAATAAATATTATGATTATTGCAAAATCAAAATCCATGCCACATACAAGTATATGCAACTCAAACATTATGTGAAAAATTTACTTGGTTATAGGGAAACTAAGATTCAAAATAATGCATCATAATCTAATCATAATACAGGCATATTTAAGGACCCATTCTCAAAGCACAATCAAAATAATCATAACAATCAGGGCAATCATCAGTAGAAGTAACATTAGTATCCAAATCAAAGTCCAAATTCATGCATCAAATTCATTGATTATCACAATGTCCATCACAACTATGATAATGTTTTGGGAAAAATCATAGATAATCCTATTACCACTATCAATATCAACTCTCATCATCATCCTAACACCAATAAATGTGCTAATAACACCATCTTAGGACCTTTCCCATCTCATATTGTTAACCCTAATAAATCCTAATAATTTGTTGCCTAATTGGTGCCCAAAGGTTACCATCAAAGGTCCCTCCACATCCAAGTCCAATAATCAAAACCATTAACATCATCCAATAAGAAGGTATATGACCTCAAATAGTTAGAAAATGTCCCTGCATAGATATTAATTTTAGAACTTTTGCATACATCTAATGTTCATAAAGACATTTTATATAAGCTCCTTCAACATTCAAAGGTCACCATTAATATTGACCCCTAATAATTCCAAGCGCTTATAGGACATTTATCATTAGAGCAACAAGCCACCCTTGACCAAAATGACATCCCATAAATAGGTCCTTCCTACAATAATCTTCTAAATTTTGAGGTGATTATTACCAAACACAAAGTCAAAAGGGTACTTATAGACAATGACTCTAGGCTAAATATTTACACACTCAAGTTAGTCAAACATTGAGGGTACTTAGAATTATAGTTAGAGGCAAATAATATTAATAATTAATGCCTATGATAATGCAAAGAGAGAATCAATTGACACTATCCATTTTCCCATCATTGTAGGGCATGTCACACATAATTATTTGACATGTCATTTTCCTATATCTACCATAGAACCTCCTCATTGGATGTTCATGGATTTATAACACACATGTAGTTCCATCCACCTTGTATCAATGTCTTGAATTCCCATATTCTAGCATGGAAGTCACAATCCTTAGCAACCCATAACCTTACCAATATTTCAAAATATTGAAAGGTGAATATAAAAACACCCATAATTGTCCCATCATGAAGTATGCACATAAAAAGGATAAAAATATGGTGCACAATGTTCTTAAATCATCTTACCTCCATCCCAATAATCTTGTCTCCACATACAAAAATCTTCCTCCAAAGGCATCATCAATATTCACAATCAAATATAAAGGTTGTGGAGAATATGAAATTAAATATGATTTTTATACTGGGAAACTTCCCATATCCCCAAAACCTCTAGCATGCCCAACATGATTTGAAAAAAAAATGTTGATTATTAGAAATTAAGAACCCTATCCTTGGCTAAAATGGTCTCTTAGAAAGGGAACATGTCAATTTTTTTTGAGAATCCTAGTTATACATCAATAGCTTTACGTCATGCTATCAAAACAATAAATATAACATTCCTAACAAATATTAGAGCATATCAACTACAAAGATAAGGGACTAGGGGAAATGAGCAATGAATTATTTATCATGTTCTCACTACTAAACAAAAGAAACTCAAAGCATTGGATACAACCCACCTAGAAGTGACCCCTCTAATCTTGAAAGTGACAACACTACAATATATAATGATGAAATTCTTGGTAGAGTTACATATTCCTTCTATAGTATTTATGATGATATTTTTGACACTAATATCTTTGACATTAATGCCATCCTTACCATCCATTTAGACCTCTATCTTAAACTCATTGATTAGGACCAACAAGACCACATACTATTGCACATATTCTAGAAAGAAGAGGATATTTTAGAATTATTGGTAATACAAGATGGTTTCCCAATTGGGGACCATAATAAAGGGTTTAAAATCAATTTATACTTCATTGCCTACTTTGGGGAGCAATGAAATTCCTCAATCATGAAAATCAATAAAATCAAGAATTAATGTCCTTTAGAGAAAACCTCTCTGAGGCACTATTGAATGATCAAAAAAGTAAAAATAAAGACATTTTCATTGGTGAAAGCCTTTTTTAGCTGCCAATGGATGGGTAAATCCACTCTCTCCATGAGGAAACACAAAGTTCCAACAGTCCACACATCATCACCATTGAAGCAGGTCTTAGTCCTGCTAAGGAGAAACATTCAAGGAATTGATATAACATTTATAAAAACATTAAAAACTTGAACATTACTTAAAATGCATGATTTAAATTATTTATATATGGGTGATCTTGACAATATAGTTGATCTAGAATCAGATGAAGGATATTATCTTCCTTCAATTCTAACATTGTTAGGAGATAGTTTCATGCTACTTGTGGAAGACAACATTGACATTAGCATTAGTACTAAGGACAATCCCCATGTCATTAATCTTAGAAATTCCATTAAAGAGGAAGAACATGAGCTCATCATCATCCCCATAAAATATTTTATTGACATATTTTCATGGTCATATGCAAGCATGCCTAGACTAGACCCCTTTTTAGTGGTCCATCAGTTTATGGTACATCCTGATTCTAAACCAATAAGACATATGTTGTGTAAAATACATCTGTATATAGCCATCTTAGTCAAAACATAATTGTAAAAAATATTATAATTAGGGTGCATCAGGGCAATTGATTATTTTGAATGTATTTCCAACACCATCCCTGTCAGCAAAAGGCCAACATGCATCTTCCTTTGCACTGATGTTAGTGATATCAACAAGGGTTGTCCTAAAGATGTCTTTCTATTATAAAAAATTGAAATTATTTTTTATTCTAAAATAGGTTATGAAATTTTTTCACTTATAGATGGATTTTCTGGCTACAACCAAATTAGAATACACCTGAGGATCAACACAAGATGACATTCACCACTTCATGAGGGATGTTTTATTACTAGGTCATGCCTTTTTAGGTGTTACCATCGAGCCATGAAAATCATCTTCCATGACATGATGTATAATATTATGGATAATTATGTAAACCACATCTTTAGAGAAACCAAAACCCATATAGGACAACCAACAACTTTAAGTAGAATTTTTTAGTAGCTCAAAAATTATAAGGTGTGGCTAAATCCTAAGAGATGTGTGTTTGGAATTACAACAAGAAAATAACATACTTAATTATTTATAAAAGGGTTATTGAAGTAAATCCAAACAAATTCAAGGCTATAACCGATATGCTTCTTCCATTCAATCTAAAATAGTTATGTAGTGTATAAGGAAAATTCCAAGTCATTCATAGATTTATTTCACATTTGGTTGATTGTTTTCATCCATTCACATACCTCCTAAAGAAGGGAACCACATTTTAGTGAAATAGTGATTGTCATGAGGATTTTGAGTAATTAAAACAATATTTATCTAATCCACTAGTCTTAACCCATCCAACATTGATAAATCCATTATTTTTTTACATTAACGCAACTCAATATGCTCTGGGTGCACTTTTGGATCAACATGATGAACATGGGAATGAATGCATTGCCCACTATTTGAGTGTAAATTTAGTGGAATATGATAATAAATATGTAGAAACTAAAAAATAATGCTTGAAAATAGCCTTTACATCTAAAAAAATATGGCATTATATGTCAAACAATAAGACTATCTTCATTGCTAAGGTGGATCCATTATAATATCCTCTATCAAAAGAAATTTTGATGGATCAAATGAAAAATGGTTTATGATATTAAATGAATTTCATATTGAATATGAAAATAATAATGATATTAATTGGTAGGTACTTACAAAATCTCCATTATGAGATACATAGCCACTTACCACCAGTTTCTTGATGAATCCATCTTAACCCTTGATGAGTCATAATAATGGAAATTCTATTTTGATAGTTTTGCATCTCATAGTTCAAGAGTAGGCATCCTATTTTTTACAATATAAGGGGACCTCATCCCTAAGGAATTTATTATTATTTTTCTATGCACTAATAATATTCATAATACAAGGATCTTATTATAGGACTCTACCTCAACATCTAATGGAATATCCAATAATTGTGAGTCTTTAGTGACTTGCAGTTCATCATTAATCAAGTCAAAGATTCATAAAAGATGAAAGATGATAAGATTATACCATATAAAATCATGGTATATATCCTCAAACAATACTTTTAATATGTTTAATTTGATCAAGTACCATGAGTTAATAACATATTAGCAAATGCCATGGCCATTATTGGGTCACTTCTGGTAATGCCTTCAAATTTATGAGAATATCAATTTTCAGTCAAGTCATTATATTAGTATATGATAGTCTAGATTCCAAAATTTTATGTGAAATTTATGGTCCTAATTCACCCTGGTACCATAACATTTACACCTACCTTCATGATCATACCCTTCCAAATGACTTATCCTGATCCCAACAAAAATCTTCCATCCATAACGCTTCTCGATACACCCTACTCAAAATCACACTTTATCATAAAAGCTATGATGGGATGCTACTTCATTATTTAAACTTGGTATAAGGTTATTTAAATATAAAATACATTCACAATGGGATCTTTTGAGCCCATCCTAGTGGAATGGTTTTTGCTAAGAAACTCCTTTGCACAAGATATTACTAGCCAACCATGGAAACCAATGTATGCACTTATGTCAATAAATTTGTTTTTTGATATAAATATAGTGATTTGATCCACATTAAATCACGAGTATTAAAACTAATCACAAGTCTTTGTCCATTCTCAAATTGGGGACTAGATCTCATAAGGAAGATAAATCCCACCTCATTTGATGGCCATAAGCACATCTTAACTACTACTGAGTATTTTACAAAGTGGGTGGAGGCCATTCCTCTCAATTATGTAACCATGAATCAAATTTACAAGTTCATCCGTAATCACATCATTTTACACTATTATATCTCTTCCACTATCATTTATAGCAATGGTAAGTCCCTAAAAAATAAGGACGTCAAAGCCCTTTGTACCCATTTCTATATCAAGCATATATGATCTACTCTTTATTTCCCCAAGATAATGGTCAAGCTGAGGTGTCTAATAAAACCATTATAAAAATACTAAAAAATATCATTAATAATGCTAGCCATGATTAGCACTTGTAACTTTTCCTTGCATTATGTGATTATTGAGCTAATATCCATACACCCACATGTGCAACACCATATTCCTTGGTATTTGGTTTAGAATCCATTCTCCAAATTTTGATCAAGTTTCCTTTAATACATATTTTACTACAAGATCTCATTGATGATAAGGAGTATCGATTAACCTAAATATAAGATCTAGAAATCTTGGATGAAAAATAACTAGCCACCCTAAATCACCTCAAATCACATTAATATCGGCTATATCATAGCTATGATAAATGCATTGTAATCTAGGAGTTTGAAGTTGGTAAACTTGTGCTCAAAGAAAATTTAAAAAAAAAATCAAATCAAGAAAATAAATGTAAATTTGAGCCTAGTTGGGTAGGTTTTACATAATAACTATAGACACCTAAAACTAGACACCAATGGCCTTTGACTAAAATTTAGATTGATTCCTAATAACCATTACAAATTAATCCTAAGAATCACTAAATGTCTTAAATTTTCTTGTGCATCATTCATCAAAATGTATAATCTCATTGAGACATCCCTAGTTGGGGTATCCTACCATATGCAACAATAACCTCTCATAGATTCATCCCTAATCATCCTATGGCATCACAATAGTCAATTTGGCCTATAGACCTATTAAGTGGGACACATGGACAAAAATAAAATCTTGAAAGAGCTAAATGGATAATCAAATTAATTAATAAGCTAAACCAAATTAAATTCCTATTTTAATTATCCATTGGCAATTAATGAATTACTAAAAAAGGAAATTCAAAAATATGAAATATTATAGCTTTGCATGATTACCTTTGTGAGTTGTCAAGCCTTTTGGAAAATATCCCAAAATATCTCATTTTGGATACCCATGCCTATTCATTGAAAATCATGAGTAGTTGACACCTATTAACTCTACTTGGGTTATATTTGACTCATTTTGGTTAGGTTTGAACCCATTTCATGTTTAAACTACACCTTAACTCACCTTGGGTTGGGGTTAGTTCCAAAGCCTATAAATACAAGTCTTTGCCCCTTCATTTCTAATCTTGGATATTGTAGAGTTATATGAATTTTTTTTGCATTAGATTCATATAAATTATGTTATAATTCCCAAATATTGAACCAAGTAAGAAAACAATGGTGTCAAGGAGAGAGGGAGCTACACAAACTCTATTGCCAAAGACTCTTTGAGCACAAGCCGAGAAAGCCACTCAAAAAATCATTTGGTGCTCTCAATAAATGTTAATATATTATGTATCTTTTATATATGAGTTGTGCTTTTCATTTGGTTTTATTCATTAAGATCACCCCTAAGATCTAGGCTTGTAAGTGTTAGTGTTAGTGTGTTTTATCAAGTTTTGTTTACTCGAACTAACACTCTCCTAACCTCTCTTCTTGGATTCCTATGATCACAAATGGCACACCTAATGGGACTTAAAGCATCCCATGTATCAAGGATGCCAAATTTCAAATCTTAAATTACCAAATGAATGTTTGACCATCTTAAAAATTCAAGATTTTACTTGTTTTTTCCATATTCTATTTTTTTGTCACATACAGTTTACATAATGACTAATATTAGTTTCCCCTAACCGACATCAGTCCTATCCTAACTAGCATCGATCCATGTGCAGGGTAGAACACAACATAAAAACTTGGTTTTTGGGTTTAATTGAAAGTTGTAGGTTGATTTGCTTGGTTTTATTCACTTGTATGCTATCTATCTAATCATTTTATTGTAGGTTTTTTGACAATTTCATATTTATTTTGGGCTAACATACATTTTTAAAATCACCTTAATTTTCCTATGGGTTCACAAGTAATAGGTATCAATTCTAGTCAACTGGCATCATTTTTTTGTAACTAGCATCGATTTATTATAACTGACATCAGTTCTCTATGAAACTGACAACATCAGTTGCCTTCTAAATGGCATTGGTCATTGTGGATTGATGCCAGTCTCTACGTAATAAAAATAGAGAAATTTAAGAGCTTATTTCCCAAATCCTATTTATTCATTCATAAAAGTGCTTCAAGACAAGCCAAAACTCTCTAAAGATTATAGGACCAAAGTGGGAAAATGACATAAATTTGCAAGTGCTAAGTCTTGAACATTTCATTTTAGTGCTTAAAAGGAACATAGGTGTTTATGATTAGTTTATTTTGTGAAAGTTTCACAAGTTTGAAATTAAGGCCAATGGGCCAAAAATTTCACAAAACACTTCATTTGGTGCGTAAAATTAACACTTACTTAGATTACAAGTTCTTAAAAGTGTTTGTTTTATGTTAGATCATTCACACTTGTTTATTTTTTATAAAATGAAGAATACGTGTATGCTCTCCCTCATCCCCTTTAGGGAACTCAGGTGTTCTTTTTAATTTATGCCTTGTCCAAGGCATGAAAATAACATTGTCGAGGCTCTCCTTAAAACCCATATGGTTTGGGTGATATAAATGTAACCTTTAAAGTCTTTCACTTAGTCATTTATTTTATGCAATTTGGCTTGTGAGTGGGATTTCATAGCCTCCTCATGAGTTCTTTAGGGGTGCATTGACATGGAGTTTCATATCCAAGCATCATACCAAACCCATTATATGGTGGGGTATACAAATCATGGTAGGTATACTATGATTTCCAAGGGGTTGAGCAACTAACCTCTTCAATAGTAATGAAGACTCGAGTTAGGTCTATCTAACTAGGGGATTTCACATAGAAGTACATGGATGAAATCACTATGTAAAAGAATAGACCCTTGTATATTAATTTAGACACTATGAACTCAATTTATATGAGACGTATCTAGTGTTAACCACACTTAGAACCATCAAGATGGTCAAAAAATTAAGTTTTATAAGAACCCCACTTACCGCAAACATATTGTTGATGCTGGGTGAGTAGCCTAAGTTCCATGACACAATACAATCTCTTGGGATAAGGGGGTTGTAAAAACCCTACTACTTCATGCACTTTTATTTTTTATTAAAACTTAAAATTCTCCCAAGAGCATATATATAAATAGAATTCAATGATATGATGCAACCTTATCAGTTATAAGATCTAAGACATTACATTTAGATTTTTATGTCATTTTATCCTTTATTGTTTGGCTTTTTAGTCTAAATCTATTTGCTTATCTTCCCACATCCAAATGAATCTTGTCTTGTACATCACTCCTTTGTCTGAGGAGGTGTTACACTGTCTATTTCATACCATATCTTTTCCTTAATCTTTTGACAAATCTTTGTGTGTGTGTCACTTGATTGGAAAGGTAACATTATAGGGCCCAATCTATTTCAAGTTTTATGCCTTAGAGTCTTGAAACTAACCATCGATTACATATTTAGAGCATAATAACATCATTATGTTGCTTAAATTATTTCAAAGACTTGTTTGCATTATGCCCAATTCTGATTTTGAAACTGAGCCACGTGTGCTTTTGGGATATTTTACATAGTGTCATCATGCCATTTAATTTTTTCTAGCTTGTTTTTTCAAATAATCCTATTTTTCCTAATTTGATTTATTAATTAATCTTGACAAGTTCGAATCTAAACATTGATAAATTTATGTTTATGCCTTGTGTAATTTGGGCTTAGACACCGATCTTTATCTTTTGGGTCACATAACTTAGGTTAATTCTTTACTCAAATTTGAAAACTTTTAGTTTGTTCCTTTAATGGGAATAAAATAGTATATCTCCAAGTGCCTTGTGTTTCATGACTTATGCCAATTTGGTCAATTTCATGTCTAAAGTTGAATGTCTAGTCTATGCTAATGCGTTTTAGATTTTTTAGATCAAATCATACCTCTTTATTTGAGCCTAGATTTTAATGTCACATTTGGACAAAAGACATAACAACCTTTATTTTCCTAGATTAGACCTATTTGGAACACTTTAAACCTATAGTTTGGCATTCTATTTTTAGTTCATCTACTTAACTTTTTTGTGTGAGACATTTAGCATTAGACATTTGACATTAGTTTGTTTTGTACCAGGTTTTAACATAAACCCTTTTTGGAGATACAAATCCATCCTTTGACCAAGTTAAACCGATTTTAAACCATTTGTCTTTTTAGACATTATTTTTCAAAGTTTATAGAAATCTAACCCTTTTCTTATGAAACATTTACCATTGATTCAAACATGTCTCACTATACTCATAGTGGCATCATGTACAATCGAAGGTATAGTTATATGGTCACATAAGAAGACTTTGTTCAAGACCCTTATGGAGATGATGTCATTTGTGAGACGTATACTTATCCACCTTACAACACTAAAATGGGGGAATAAAGCCAAGGCCTTTTGGCCCACTATTAGATCAACACACCTCCATACTCAGAACAAGACCAAGAACAAATGACATAATACCTAGCTAGCATACCTTTGGTTACAGAACAAGTCCAACAGTAACCATACTATGTTACAATGCCATTGGCCTATGACCCTTATTTGTTTGATCATCACTTACTTGTGAACAAGGATGAAGACTTAGAGCCACAAAGGTAGGGGATAAGTTTCCAATAGACTTTCCCCATGAAAATTTTCCCAAGTCTAGTACAAGTGCCTTACAACATACCTTATAATCTAATAAACAAACAAGCCTCTTATAACAATCCTCAAGATATAATGTTGATGCCATATCAGGACCCTCATATGCTTGTCACAAGAAAATGCCTCATGGAGGATTATTTCAAATAGATGAAGATAGCATACCAAACCTATCTAAACTTAGCGCACAATTTCAATAATATGACCATGTCAAACATTCCTCTTATCGAGCTAGCTCATTCAATAGGAGTCTTAATTTAATTGATAGGCCAATAAAATTAGGGTATAGACTCATTCATGTGAAGCACTTTGGTTGGAGACATGTTCAATGTCCCTGCCATCAAAAAAGTGCCTTCTACTTCTACATAGAATAGTGATCCAAACATAGTAGACAACACACAAGTGACGTTTGTTATAGACTGAAGTGGTGTAAATGCACAAACAAATAGTCCACAACAAAATGTGCCTTTAGTTAACACCATGAGAGGTTTAAAAATATAGGGGGCAAGAACTTCTACTTCCCAATAAAAAATAACTACCTTTAATCCTCAACCAACTGCTTCTTCAAGCACCCAATCATAAGGATTAAGTAGTCAAGCAATGACCAGTACCATGCCTCAATAAAATGTGATGAATGTTAATCCACCACAATAGGTGACAACTAACATTCCATAATAATAGCCACAAGCCAACATACCCATGGAATAGAGCTAAAACATTTTACTAGCTCAATAGGGGGCAACCAATGTTCCATCTCACTACGTAGTGACAAACATACCTCTTCAGCCATAGACCAACATATCCTTACAATAATAAACTATGTCTAATCAATAGTGTAGGAGTATTGGTCAACAACAAATGTTGAACCTTCAACATACATCTATTTCCAAACAAGGATTATTACAACCAAGATGTTCTAATGTTCCATAAGTACTGATTAGGCAATAATTGTCTTTTATTCCTAACATGCCACAAACTCAAAAACAAGGCATTAGTTTACAAGTTCCCCTTAATTAGAAATGTTTGACTAGTTGGCATCAAATTCCTAATCAACCTCAACAGGCACATTACATAACTCCCAACCATATCCTTCTATCTTACCCATAATTTCCCCAAAAATAGGCCTATATATCTAATCCTAACCAAAATATTGCACCATAACACGTGTAATTCTACAAATCACATCCTAATTTGTGTATGCATATTCCTTGTCAATTCCCTAACCAAAAAAAAATTCCACAACAAAGCATACCTCCATTATACCCTGGTCAAAGTATTCCACTTTTGACCAGCCAGCCTCAATCTCACACCAATGTTCCCTTTGATTTCTTTGCACAAGAATTGCAACAAATAAAAGATGCAATTGTCCTAATGACCAAGAAGTTTAATTTGGATGACCTATGTTCCTACCCTTTCAACTGCAGTAATTACAAATACCATTTACTCTAGGGTATGAACCACCAAAATTTGACTAATACAAGGGAAAGGAGACCCCAAGGTCCACTTAACCAAAAATTTTGTTGCTTGTCAACTAGTGGCCTACAAAAACATATACCTCCTACTATTATTCCCAAGGAGTCTCATAGTTTAATCATTAGAGTGGTTTCTAAAATTATCTAAGAATTTAGTTTTTGATTTTGATGATCTTTTAGACAAGTTTGTGCAACACTTCTCCTAAAATCTTGAACATGAGGATTTGTTGGTGGATTTGACATAAGCCAAATAAAAAGTTGGTGAAAGTTTTTCAAGTTATCTATAGTGATGGAGATCACTTTCAGTATGATTCATCCATAGTCTACCAAATAAGTAATTAGCCATTGTGTTTACCAATAATTTACACAATAAGATATCTTACCATTTACAGCTATAGTGTATACACACTTTTAAGGAAATCATTGATAAATTTTTGTTAATCAAAATATCCCTTATTAACAAAGGCATCATCAAGATAACCTCATCAAATTAAAACCAAAATAATGTCTAGCACCAAAACCAAGTCCAATCACAAGTGTCACAACCAGCCCAAGCTAATAATTATGAAAAATCCAAACCATTTAATTACAACAATAATGTTGTGAGAAATGGAGTAACCAAGTTGCAACATGTCCAAATGATATAAACACCATCTACTCAGCCTATGCCACATATGAAAATTACTCCTAACCAACAACCTCTTTAGTAAACATAGAAACTGTAGCAACCTAAACCAGCGCAATAAATATAATAAACTTTACCTTTATAAACCACTCCTCCAAGGAGAAATGTGCCTACTCATTGCATTTTTAGTGACCTTGGAGAACCCATTGAATCCATGTTTCACAATCTCATCATCACTAATCTGATTAGTTGGCCTATTCTAAAACACTATCTTTAGGGCATTCCTTATCCCAATTGGTATCAATAAAATTAATTTTATAAGTATCATTAGGTTAATGGACATAATTTGTATCATTGTGTGAAAATTAAACATTTGATTAAAAAAATGTTAGAAAATGGGGAGATCACATTGGATAATGTATCTTCCACATCCAATCATAACCTTGGTATTTATCAAAACCTCTTTCCATAATATAACAACCAACAACAATAGTAATAAAGGTTAGACCAACAATAATGAAAATAATAATAATATCAATAGCTGAGGCAGAACCAACAAAATTAGTCGTAGAACCTATGTCAACCAAATGGATAAAACTAAGGCCAAAACAATGCAATAACCAAAAGACGTACCATGTACTTGCACATAACTACAACAATATTGTAGGCCATATTATGGGAGGTCGCATTTCCACCATTTCCATCAATCCAATACTAAATACCAATCAAATAAGGCTATTGCTAATAAATTCCAACCAACCAACGCATGTTGGTGATCCTTCCTTAACTTTGGACCACATACAAGCATGCTACCAAGAAGGGATTACTACTTTTGTACCTCACACCGATAACTTATCATTGGCGTGTGACTATGCAAAAGTGTACCAATAACTGAGACTTATCCTATTTGGTCCCCTACCACCATTATTTGATAGCAATAATGGTATTGATTCTAATCCAAATTATGCAATCATAACTCGATGGTCGAATATTACCATACCAGGCCCATAGCCATCTTCCACTTCACCCATCTAACCCACCATTCTAGCTAGGAACAATCCATTTACCACTATGAAAAAAAGGACATTAGATATTATGGAATAACTATAGAAGATGCCTATATAAATCTCCATTTTGGATTTGTTACGTACATCTACAGTCCATAAAAACATCTTGATAGAGTTCCTCGACTAATCCTAAGTTCCTAATGACATATTTATAGATAAAATTTAAGATTTGGTTAGACATATAGCACTAGGCCAAAAATTAACCTTTGGCCAAAGTGATATGTCAACCCTTGAACCTTTACATAACAATCCATTATACATCAAAGTTATCATAATGTGACACAAAGTGAAACATGTCCTCATAGACAATGGATCGAGTCTAATTATTATGTCTCTAAAGCTTATCAAGCTTCTTTAGTATACAACAACCGGTCTCTAGCCAGAAATAATCACCATCAAAGCCTATGATAATGAAGAACAAAAATCATAAGGCACCATCAGCTTACGAGTTATCATTAGGGCCTTAACCCATGATACACTATTCCATGTGTTAGACCAAAATTTATCATTTAATATGCTTTTGTGTAGACTTTAGATACATGAAATTCATGCAATCCCTTCATTATTGCACTAGTGTATCAAGTTCTCCCATTTAGGTATGGAGGTCACCATTCATGGAGATTTTCATCCATATGAATATTGCAATCATTTGAAGGTAAAGTACCCATGGAGATTTTCAGCCATACGAACATTGAAATCATTTGAAGGTTGAGTACCAAAGCTATAACTACCATTTTGGCTTGAATCAAGTTCTTAAGAAGGATAAAAGGAAATAAATGCTTGTTGATTCACTAGAGGCCAAATGCATTGACTCTGATACCCTTAATTCACTTTCCCACATGTTGCCTCCTAAAATGTCTAAACATTATACTATCCTGACTAATGGCCCAAGAGAATATTTGACTTATGATACATTTCACATTGTCAAGCTTCCATAGAATCCCAAGTCTTATGGAAGACCTAAAGCCCAACCACCTTGCATGGAATGGAAAATAAAGGGCAAAGGCTAACTGCATAGTCAAGCACCTATCATTTTCATACCAACCACTGGTTAAGAAGAGGACCCACTTCTAGGTGATTAATCTTGGTTGTATAATGAAAAATTATCTGACTATTACCTAAATTCCAAATATCATATTTCAAAAAAATCATGGAGAAACATGCTGATGAAGGAGGAGGCCTTGAGCTAAATCAATAGGGTTCACTTGAGCTAATTTATGTCACTTGGCATAAAGGAATATATGGTCTCATATTTAAATCTCCTAGGGGTGACCCTACATACCTTATTCATGTTCCATCACCAATAACTAGTGATGATGATGATGATGATAATGAAGTAGAGTCTAATTATAGCCCTTTTAATGACATAGCCAATACTAATTTATTTGATATCAATTCCATTTGTACCCTTCAACCAATTATTTACCATAACTTGCTTCCCTTATATTATCCTCAACTTATAGATTGAGACCAACAAGAATAAACAATGTTGGTTGATGAGTTTTAAAATGATGAGACCTTTTGTGATTTTTTAGGGCTAAGGGATAATATTACATTGGGAGACCAGAAACAAGGGTTCTCAATCAAATTGGATCCTACAGCCTATTTTGGAGAATGGGTGAGTACACTTAGCCAAAAATAATTAAATAAAACATTGAGGTCCCAAAGTGAAAACCTCTTTGAGGTGCTTTTGGACCAGGGAAATAGTAAAGAGAAAGGCCAGTCTAGTGGTGAAAACATGTTTCATGTGGCATTAGATGGGGGTGTTTAACCTTCCTCAAACATAGCTCAGGAGACCACCAATGATGAACTTACCTATGGGTCCAAGTTTAGTTTTGAATAATAAGGTTTTGACCAACTCATCCAAGATTTTCCAACAGTGTTTGTCATATGGCCATCCCTACACTTGGGGGATTATGATTCATCATGCCTAGGAGAAATTGAAGAGCCAATACTATCAAAAGAATCTACTATTGTAGGCTAATTTAAATATTTACCAACCATTCTAGAAGATGGTTCAACACTTATTATGGAGGATACTACAAATTTTAACATTAGGACTCTAGATGACCCTAAATGGATCAAATTAGGTGCATCGCTCACTAAGGAAGAACATGACATATTTACATCCCTTCTAAGAGAGTTTGTTGATATATTTGCATGGGTATATTCTGACATGCATGGTTTAGACCCCGCCTTGGTTATACATCACCTTATGGTACATCATGATGCCAAACATGTAAAAAAAATTGCACAATATACATCCTCACATTTCTATATTAGTGAAGAAAGAGTTGGAAAAAATCTTGGAAGTGAGATGCATTTGATCGATCGAGTACTTAAATTAGATCTTGAATGTTGTGTCCATGAGAAAGAAGCCAGAAGGAATCAAAAGCTACATTAATTTTCAAGACTAAAAAATCCTATCTAAAAGATAACTTTCCTCTACTAAACATTGACATGATTATTGATTTCATAGTGGGTCATGAAATGCTTTCATTTATGGACATATTTTTAGGGTACAACCAGATCTAGATTGTGTCAGAAGACCAACATAAAACATCATTCACCACTCTGTAGGGAACATTTTATTATCAAGTTATGTCATTTGGTCCCAAAGATGTTGGGGCCACCTCCCAAAGAGACATGACCATAATATTTAATGATATGATGCATGATATTATTGAAGACTATGTTGACTACATACTAGGAAAATCAAAGACCAAGGTCGATCATCCAATAACACTAAGGAGAATATTTGACAAACTGCATGAATACAAGGTTAGATTCAATCTTAAACAGTGTGTTTTTGGAGTTAATTTAGGTAAATTTATTGTATTCATTATGTCTCACCACAACATTGAAGTTAATCCATCCAAAGTACAAGCCATCAAAAACATGCCACCATCAACCAATTTTAAGTAGCTCCATAGTTTATAGGGTAACATATAATCCATTAGATGCTTCATCTCTCATTTGGCAAAGAATAAGAACTAAGTATGGCTTAGGTGCCTATAAATTGGCTAAAAAAGATGGGCAAGAGATAGATGAGCCCATGAACATCATGCATATCAAGAACTTTTATGTTTGACACATCAGAACATTGTCTATGAGTACCGTTGTGCTTAGGGGCACTTTCCATAACCTTTTTCATCCTTTCACATCTTTTCACTTCCTTCTACCTAGTCATGATTTGATCTATATCACTACCCAACATCCCTTTCCTCTTTTCACCTTGATGGTTATTTACAAGTACTAAAAGATATAAGTGTATTTGGCATGGTCATTGTGTGACAACATATTTGCAATAGGATGTCATAATGTTATATGATCAATTTCCCTGACATGCCATCCATGCAAATATTCCTTTAGCTTCATCAATCATTCACATCCTACACTATCCTACATTGCTTTCATATCTTCTTCTAGAGTTGATTTCCCTTTAATAGTGGTTACTTGTATTTACATCCAATTTCCTTTGTACATCCATCTTGATAATCTATTCTTATGTATACTTATTCCAAAAATATAAAAACATCAAAAAATTTAAAAAATCATAAAACCCCAAAATCCTTAAAAAAAAGTCAAAAATCATAAAATACTAAAAGAGATATAAAACGAGAAAATCCTTGTCCAATTAGTCATCTTTTTTAACTTTGGACTTTATTATTTTCTCTATTTTGGATAAAATCATTGAATATATTTCATATATTCCTCATCTCACTCTTTGGTGTTTGCACATTTCATGGGGGGTATATTTCATATACTAACTATCATCTAATAACATCATCCGTTTCATATTCCCTAAGGGGAGAACTACATCAACCTAAGATCCACATAGATTATGTAAGTGGTGCTTAGTTACATGGGGTTTCTGAGGTCAACTCAGCCATATTTCCACTACCCACATTTTCCCCCTATTTATGTATTCATCAGTAACTTGCTACAATCCCATTATCATATCTATCAGTTTTAGTCATGTCAATCAAATCACTCATGTAATTCAATCTTGTGGTATTTTCTCCCCTGCACCTACTATTGCTCAAGGGAAAACTAGGCATGTAGTTTCTTAAATGCCTTCACACAATGATGTTTTTTCTTGATTTTTTTAAATGTTGTGTGTGTATGTGTGTATGATTTCTTACTTGTTTGTATGATTTTACTAGTGAGTCTTAAATATTTTCATATGTGCCAACAATATCATCATGGTATTTTATATCATGATGTGTTTTATGACACATTTATACTTGAGTTAGTCCCTACACAATTGGAGAAAATGTTATCATGATTTATTTTATAGTCATGGTGCATCCTGTCAAATGAAAAATAAAAAATTAGGTTGTAAAGTATATGTGGAAATGCACTAAAAAGGCATTATGTCCCCTTGTGAAAACTATCACATCTATCAATCATCATAATATATAAGTGTGCTAGCATACTCAAAAAAATTAGATGTGTTTTATCATATATTAATCAATCATCATAATGGGTACATATGCTACCATGATAATATCATAAAAGAATCATATAACATATTCATTTCCAACATCAACATTTCACATCATATCCATGATCAACATCAAAATTAAATCACATTATAACATGTGCATTAAATGAAAATCCTAGACATAATCATCACATCAATATCTACATATCTTAAACATCAAATAATCCATAAGAAATCACACATATCAGATAGATCAAATAAAAATGGGCATCATATAAATAATATCCATCTAATGTCCATATATACAAAATAATTCCCATGTACAAAATACCCATTTGTACATCACAAATACATGTACATATTTGTCAAAACTATGAGACTAAAATATGTTATAATCAACTCTTAGTATGATCCTTTGGAGGTGGACTCCTCTAAGGTGATCTGAGTCTTGGAATCCTCTAAGTTGGTGGTTGTCCTAAACTATGAGGAGGTGTCATCTAAGGTGGACCCATGAGCCCTGATGTCCATCATGATGGTTGCTCAACTAATCTCTATGAGGTTATTATCTACATTTTCATAGATGATATCCCTAGCCTCTTTACTATGTTCCTCAAATTATGGTTCCATTTATATAGCTAACACAACACCCCCATACAATATCTTATAGTATATCACTGGATCCATCAATCTCATCATGCCTAATAATGCCTTTGTTAAGCCCTATTATGTGATAATCAATCAAGTTGTATCTCACTTACCAAAGTACCTATGCCTATGTTATATCACACTCTACACATAATATTTGACTATCCCCATCTCCTATAGGTTGTTGTAAAAATTGAGTCACCTCAGATGTCAATCAAGTAACCTCATATCTCATAATGTCAATCCCCTTATCCCTTTTTGTGACCTCCACTTCCATTCAACATACACAATAGGTCAATCCAACTATCTCTACTACTCTTGTAACAATTACATCCTACATGTACTCAATCTTATTGTCATAGTCCATTAACATTATTAGCTATGAGGGTATTGACCCATCTCATTTCCATGTCCCCAAGGATGTTAAGGTCACTAGAGGTTGTGGTCTAAATTGATAATGAAAGGTCACTCTGGTCATCAAAACTATATCCCAAATTGGCACTTATGATGTCATGTCAGGAGAATCTATGATCAAAATTAGGGACTAACCCCCATTACCTCCCTATCTTCCCTATCTCCTTACTACCCCCTTATTTCCTCGCTATCTTCCACCATATCCCCTTGACCCCCATCTCCTCCCTCCACCTTCATATATTCATGGTCCTCACCTACATCCCCATCCATGTCTTTATCTTGTATCTAGACTCTATCAATCTTCCCATGAGTATCTATCTATCTACGATGTTATGGATAAGGTCACATATAAATATTGATCCATTCATATAAGGTGAATGTTGTGTGTATCACTGGTCTAAATAGTCACACTAGCATAAATTATGTCCACTATATGGCATATCCATCTATAACTCTTACATCTATGGCCCTATTTCTAAAATCTCAGCCAATGCCCTAAACCTTGGCCCAACTAGTCACTACTTATTCTCTTATCATGAGAAGACCCTAATAATTAATCTCCCTTGATGCTTATGAAAATACATAGGATCACTAGACACATCCTACCATAAACCAATATTTTGATATGTTTGGTAAGGCTTGTATCTCTAAATTATAAACTCTTGTCAGCCTATAATATAACACACCATAATAATACATTTCATATAGTATGCATCCTTTATCCATTCAAAATGTATTTGTAAATAGGGCCACCATATCATATCCTTTCAAATAATATATATCTTGATGGTAAAGGCTAAATCACCAAAATACATATGTTTACCACCAACTATGAAAACCAATCCATAAGCTATCAACTCTTATTTCCTATGTCATAGTTGGCCCACTAGTTACTCAATCCATAAATGCTCCCAAGATCACACCTATAGTAATTTATAGGACCCTATGATCCTCCCACCTTAGTAGGATACCATATCAAGATCCATGTACAACTAAGCTAAAACTATGGGACCCAAAGTAAGGACCACTGCCTTTTCAAACATTCCCAAAATGGTCAAGCCCAAACCCATATGGAAAAATTAAACACTCTTATTAGGCACAAAATTACCATTGACAATGGCCATCAAAACTAGGGACACTCTTTTTATAGTCAAATATATAACCAATGCATCTATTCCCCCTAATCCATGATGCAACTCTACATTTGTAATCCCACCATTTCCTCTAAGAGTAATAGTTGATCTCATACCCACTATGTGAGGGTACATCCACATATAGGTATCTGTAAAATCCTCCAAAAGTACTCAAATTTATTCATCACCTCCCCTTTTGATAGATGGAAGGTGTTGGTTTTAAAGTGCCATCTCTCAATAAATGTAGTCAATAATGTCTAATCAACATGATTTACTAACATCTTGATAATATGTAATAAAGATAAGGTCTCTAATAGCCCCATCATCTCATCGCTCCACACTCATCTTTGATAGGATGTGTGATCACCTCTCTCAAGATGTAATCACATCAAATCAATCCTAAAGTCATAAATGTTAACACACTCATTCATTTTTTTATCATTTTATAATCTACACATCATAGTTTCTTCATCCTAGTCACATTCATCATCATAAACCAACCAATTATAGAATACTTAATCAAATAAATCAACAAATATACAATTTTAGGTGTAAATATACCATTTTAGGTGTAAATCCACCATCACTTAAGTGTTTTACATAATTAGGTGATTCCTCCATTTGACATAGTGATTTCACTATTTTTTGCGTGATTTCAGTGTAAGTCTCACATTTCTACCATTTGTGTGATTTCTGTGCAAGTTTCATGTTTCTACCTTTTGTGAGATTTTGGCATAATAACTATTATTTTGAAACTTTGTGTGAAATTTATATGTGACATTCATGATTATATCATTTTGAAATTTTTAATGTGAATTTCATGTTTCCACTCATTTTTTCATGATCTAGGCACAACTTTAATGATTCTACTAATTGTGTGGGTGAATTTTCCATGAGGAAAGTTTTTATCATGGTGAATTCACCACATGTGACACTTCCTAAGCTATTAAATTCATCTAAAAGGTAAAATTTTCAAAAATTAAATCTACTTATTGTTTCCATGTTTCCATGTGGTCATTGGTACTCTTGAACTTGCTCTTCAAGCTATCTATGGACTAGAATATGTGTCATTTTCTCCAAGGGTTTTGAGCATAAAACCAAAGCAAGGAATTCTAAAGCTAGAGGGAGAAAATGATTTTTTTTTTCATCCACCAGGGCCAATATATAGCCCCAATTGGAATTTTACCCCTCCCCCACCCCCCCAAATCCCCTCATGTATCTCTTTTACATCATAGATGCTTATTTTTCACCCCTTTCACCATTTTTCTTCATGTTTTTTCTTATCTTATTCATTTGTCAACTTCTTCTACTTTTTTTCATATCATTTACTTCCTTTTGAGGACTAATTCATCCAATTTATTCTCTATCTACCCCTTGAGGGGGCATCCCATCCTTATCATATTCATTTGAGGGCATCCTTATAGACCCATTTTTAGTGTTTTTTTAAAAACCATCACTTCTATTTAAATTTATCTTCCTCACATCACTTGGGCATCCCATTATGCCCATTTTTTTGGTTTTGTCATTATTTGAAAATATGTTACCCCACCTAGTGTCTTGCAACATCCTTTCAAATAGGTAGTAAATGTAGACACTTAAAATCTAGTAATTTATGTCGATTTTAATCCTCTTACTAATACACATTAGCATTAATCATACAATAAATATTCTATTCATATTAACATCTATAGATAAATAAATTTTCATCACACCCGTGAAGACTTAATTATTTATCCCATGACCACATCCAATCCTATAAAAATGTACATCACATTTATTAGCTAATTAATCTACCTCTAATTAAAAATTCCATGGAATGCACATTTCCTATTAACTAAAAAATAATAAATCTACAAATATTGACATCACTCCATCCACTTTCCAATTTAAAAAGAATAAATCTTACATCGTTTTCCAAGATAAAATTAAGTACAAAGAGACAAGTGTGCAAACAAAGTTTGAGAGCAAATCCATGTGAAACCACACAAAATAATCTACAAAGGACATATTATTACACACTATAATTCCAACATTTAAATCCCATCTTCCCTAATTCAATGGAATGTAAGACTCATTCTCCACAATAAATATTTATCTTCATCTAACGGTCCACATTAATCAATAAAATCTATAAATTGAGAGTTATCCCTCTCATTTCAACAAGCTTTATAGTGTATCGAAGTGTTATTATTTTTTCAACTAGATATTCAACTCACATCCTCACTTATCCAATTAAAACATACATTTTCAATGGGAGTGATATTGAATTGTTTGCACACTTGGCAAGAGCCTTTGCATCCGCATCACATCTTAGCACATCCAAATCAACAAAAAGATAAGTGAAAGTATAATAATTGTTTACTCGTTTTACATTCCATTTATGCTCAATCCAAGGAAACATGTTTAATTGGGTGGGATTTCATATATTTTTGAAATTATAATATAAAACCTAATTTTTCTATGATGTTACATAATTTATTATTTTTCTGACCCCTCGAGGGGGCATCCCCTCCAAATCATATTCTTTTGGGGCATCTTTGTGGGCCTATTTTTGGTGTTTTTTCTTAAAACCATCACTTATAGTCAATTTTGTCTTCCTTAAATCACTTGGGGCATCCTAAGATGCCCATTTTTTGGTTCATCATTATTTGAAAATCCATTACTCCACTCAGTGTCTCACAAAATCCTTTCAAATATGGTAAAAATTGTGCACACTTAAAATCTAACACATGATTTTTATTTTAATCCTCTTGATAATAGATATTAGCATTAATTATCTAATCAATCTTCTATTCACACAAACATCTCTAGACAATTCACTATTCATTACCCCCTTCATCAATTAATTATTCCTCCCATGACCACATTCAATCCTACATAAAATCACATTGCATCCTATTATCTAATTAACTTACCTCTAATAAAAAATTCCATGGCATGCACATTTATTATTTTCTAAAAATCAATAAATATAAAAACTCTCAAATCACTCCGTCCACTTGCCAATTTAAAAACAAAAAATCTTATGCCCATTTCCAAGGAAAAATTAAGTTCAAAGAGACAAGTGTGCAAGCAAAATCCAAGAGCAAATTTGCATGCAATCACACAAAATCCTATTCAAGGGACATGCTCTTACATAATCCACTTACAACATTATGCCCATCCTTCTTCATTCAATGAAATTTAGGATTCATTCTCCACCATCCATTTTGATCTTCATCCAATGATCCACATTGATCAAGAAAATATATAAATTGAGAGTTATCCCTCTAATTCTAACAAGCTTTCTAGTGTATCAAAGTGTTATTATTTTTTCAACCAAAGCTTCAACTCACATCCTCACTCATCTAATACAAACATCCATTTGAAAAGAGGAGGTGTTTCTAAATTTTTTGCACACTTCACATGGGCCTTGACATCCACATCACATCTATGCATATCCAAATTGACAAAAAGGAAAAGATAAGGTATAATGGTTGTTTACTTATTTTACATTCATTTTATGCTCATTTTGAGGACATTTATTAGGTAAGATTTCATTTATTTTTGATATTCTAACAAATTAATACATCTTTTATATGATGTTACAAGTAGAGATAGTTTTGGAATTAAATATATATTATGCTTTATTTCTCAATGTATAGGAACTTATTTCTAGGTTAGTAAAATGTATCCTTATATTCTTCAAACATAATGTTCAATTGTTGTGTGTTTGCTAAATGAATTTTGGTATGAGTTTTAGGTACAAGTACATTATTATGTTCAAGTCTCACCATCGAGAGCATGAATTTATTACTACAACTAACAATCTTATTGCACTTCTTTGCATTATAATGAGCAAAATATTATAGATTACTTATTGTATGTAGTATCTATGCTCACTAGCATCTATGAAAACATTTATAATATTTGTTTAACATGTTGCATGTTGATGAAAAATATATTATTTCCTATGTAAAAAATCATATACCTCTAATGGTACTACATAGAATAGGATTACTTCTTGAAAATGCTTGATATTGTACACTAGATGACACTGATGAGCAATGTGTTTCTCAGATATTAATTAAAAACATCCATTGGATTATGGTTCTGGGTGACGTGTCAGTGAAAAGTTAAATATTTTAATTACTTTAGTATTAATAAGGTTTTTTGACATTCATTGTCAACTATATAGTGTATTGGATATCTAATCACCCACATTTAAGAGTGGAACAATAATTTTTCTTCATCTAAATATAGATTAAAGGAAGAAGTTATGTCTATGGTACCTACCATAGCACTATTTTCAATGTTTGTAACTTGTTCAAAATTTTCAAGTGGTAAAAAGGTAGTATTCATTATTTATTATTATGCAATTAGAGATTTCTTGGTGGTGTGCTCTTCGTTACATTGATTATTGGTGTTATGAACTATGGACCACTTTCTATTTTTAGACTACTTAGTCTAAAGGGTGTGTTCAACATCCATTTCCATTCTAATAACTCTAATTAATTGTATACTTGGAATTCTTGGATTATGACTTATCTTGATAATTTCAATCTTATTTATTAATATACATGGATATCCTACTTTGACTGGAAAACATTTTCCAAGGTAATTTGAGAGCCTTCTCAATTGGCCTCCAAAGCCTCCATCAATAACCTCTCTAACATAGTTTTTATTCCTTGTATTTTCTTAATTTTTAAGGAATATGAAATAAATATGTTTGAGAGACACTTCTTGGTCTAGTAATTGTAAGAGTATTTAGTAGCATAGATTCACCCTCTTATAGATAAAAGATTAAAACTAAGTTTTTCCTCAAAGAATACAATGGTAAACCTATATGTGAACTTGTCTTTCCCTCATCTCTAACAATAGGACCACAACTTGCCTCACCCTAAATAATAAAGGGAATATCCAAAGCCTACTTTATCAAAGAATAAATTGGTAACACTGGAGGATAACTCAATTGAATCTTGATTATAGAACCTTAAAAAATCACCATTTCCTTATTTCTTTCTTCATCCACCCACATTTTCTAAAAAAACATTATGTATTTTCTTCATAAAAATATATTACTTAGCTTGTAATCATTTTTGTAGGATCTTGCCATTTGGGTTCTATTATGTTGAGAAATATATATGAAAAGCTTATGCCCAATTTTTGACATTGAAAGCATCTACAATGAAAAACTTCAAAATCAATGCTCTACAACCAAAATCCATTGATTATAGCATGGATAAGAGGATTCACTGGATTGATTCTCACACACACTTTTGTATAGAGTATTTGATCAAATATAACATTCAAATCCACCCTGATAAACTACCCCACTAATGTAATAATAAATCTTAATATTTGATCATTATCTAACTCTACTAGTAGCTTATAAATCCACACCAAAAGAGAAATTTTAGTTATCTTTTCTAATTTTAGAGAAAAATGGGATAAAAAAAACACACACAAATCCATAAAACCACAAAACTAGGGTCCTCAATGCAAAAAAAAAAAATTAATCCTCCTCCTCCATAAATAAAACCGATAAAAAATTTGGGAAATAAATGAATCTTAGGAAAAGTGTATTTATCCAAAGTAACTAATATCCACTATTGCATGTCATCCAAGCTCACCTTCCTTCCTAAAAATTTTTAGATTATAACCTTATAAGAAAAACATCTTGAGATTCAATTGAGGGTAAAGTTTGAGATGATAATGTCATGGATATATGTAATTTTTTGATTGGGATATCAAAAATATCCATTTAAAGGTCAAAAACTTGTGCCATTTATATTTTAAGCTACCCAAATCCATACCTAGCATCAACAAAATGGATTTTACCTAAATTATTACAACAATAATGATCCTCAATTTTTTTCAAAATAAGATTAGGAATTGAAGCGTTGGTGGAAAACTGCCTACAACATAACTTACATTCATAGAATGGATTAGACACATTATAACACCCTTAGATATTATATCAATTCTTATTTTTTATTATTTTCCTACTTAGCTTCACAACTTTCCTCCACTTTTCTACTTGCATTCTTCATTTTCCATTCCCTCCACAACTATGGCCCACCCTACATTCTCTTGGATCTGCCTCACCAAGTTTATTCTAACTAAGGCCAACCACATAAGGATCATAAAAAACCCTAATATCAAATTTATTATAACTTATGGTTATTTTCCATTTAAATATAATTATATGTCCTTGATTCAAATATCCCCTTTGCAGATATACCATTTTATTTTCCTTTTTTGCCACATAAATGTGTCCTTGTTGTCTTCATATTTTAAGGAAAATTTAATATCTTGGTTAAAATCATTGCAATAGTTGTATTACTTCCATCAACACCATTGGTTGTTACATGCACTAATAAATAAATATTACTATCATAATTCACTATTGATCTCACACTTATTGGTGATCTACAATGCTTGTACACATTGTTGTCAATTTTTATTTAAAAAATTGTTACCTTCTTTTGTGCTTCATTCCTTAATGCCTTATTCTTTGTTGTTTTTTGATTTATCACCTTCTTATTTGCTTTGATGATTTACACTATCATCACCTCTACCTCCTTATAATTCACTTAATTTTTTATTATTTCATCAACAAAAAAGGGTCCTAAACCCTATACAAATTAGTCCCCTAGGCAAAAGGGCCTCAAACATGCCAGAAATAACACATTAACAACACATAAATAACATAAAAAAATGAGAAAAAAAACAAACATAAAAATTATTATAACCACTAAGGACTATTAGTCATCCCATACTTGGCCAAAAACTTGATCATAAACACTGAAGCCGCAAGATTGAGGACCTCAGCAGTAAATTTGGCCATAACTCTCCATTTCTTCTACATCTTGTCCATATTATATTTGATACTCTAAGCTCATTATTAGTCTTGACACACAATGAGTAGCTTCCCTTCTTCTTCTAATCATAGGCTTCCTCAGTAGCCTCTTCCATCTCCTCGAAATTAGGCTTTTTTAATTCAACAAAGTGGCTCGCTCCTTCACCTTCATGTATAGATTCGGTGGGTGTTTCATCTTCTCCCTCCCCAGTGGTATCCTCAAAAAAATCAGAATCATCATAAATTTCAATGCCCTGGTGGTTAATGGATGAGATTCCTATAATACAACTAGACCTGTGAACTTCTTGAGCCCCATACTTGCTAGAACCACCCCCATCATCATTCCCTGCCTATTTATGTCCCAAGCCTAAATCTATGCCTTTCATGAACTCCACAATGCTACTAAAGTCCTCTTTCCTAGTTTTAGCCTTCTTATACTACATGTTACCCTCATCCTCCACAGACTTCCAGTCCCTTTTAGTAGACACCAATGTAGCCTTCTTAGTCTCCTAATTAGGGGTGTCAAGTCTACCACTAGATTTCTTAGGAGATTTAGTCTTGGAATCAGGGGTAGGGGTCCTAACAAGGGTACTAAAATCTTAGATTCTAAGACCCCCCTTCAGATTTATTTAATAATTTAAATTTCAATTTATTATATCACACATTATAATTTTATGGTTGATTGTTGTTCAATATGATTATTTTAATCAAATGGATTGAAAAATATCAATTGTATATCAAAATTTATTTAACATAAAATTCAATATGTTAGTAACATTTATTAATTCAAATATATTTAAATTAAAGTTTAAAATATCCAAAACCCCAATTTATTATTTTTAAAATTAAAAAATATTTAAGATAATTTTTTTGTGATAAAAAAATGAAATAAGGAAAGGAAACATGCTTGGTACTTACTTGATATCAATTACATCCCTTCAATACTTATATCTCAAAATAAATATATGTATTACTCCTTGAAGTTAAAAACAAATATTTGTAAAATACTAACCAACACAGAAGCCTAGTAATGAAATATTAGATAACATTATATTAAACACGTAATTTATTTTAATATATCTTTGGAATTGGAATGACACATTTCAATTACAAAACCAAAGGTAGTTTGTATAGACAAAAAAAAACTATATTTTGACAAAAATCATGATTGGATACAATCATCTTTAATATTGATGACAATGTTTCTAAATCAAATAAAAAATAGTTGGGATAATTTATGCATTAAAAAAACAAATGTTAATAAAGAATTCATTGTAATGATTCAAATAATACTATAAACACATAAAGCTTAAGTTATGATGTGTATCATGTATTTCATATAAAAATGTAAAACCCCACAAATAAAATTTGGGGATTATTATCTTACCCTAATTTGGTTTTAGAAATCCTAATAAGATAGAAACTAGTAGAATAACTCAAATTGATAAATATGACATTCAAATATGCATTTAAAATTAAAATTTTGAAAATGATTGCCATAATCTGATAAGTGGCATATACTAAATACTGTGAACACAACAAAGAAATGAGTACTTAGATTTTTTGACTAGATATCTAGCTATTTTTGTATTCTAATAGTGAAAATAGATTTAGTTAGGTTTTAATTCATCTATCTTAAGAACTATGTTTTTGTGTATTTCACTTTGTTATCAACATTATTAAATAGTTTAAATTTCAATTTATTCTATCACACATAATTTTATGGATGATCATTGTTCAATGTGATTATTTTATTCAAATGGATTGAAAAATATTGATTGTATATCACAATTTATTTAACATAAAATTCAATATGTTAATAACATGTATTGATTCAAATATATTCAAATTAAAATTATCTAAAACCCTAATTTATTATTTTTAAAATTAAAAAGGAATTACGATACTTTTTAATGATAAAAATATTAAATAAGCAAAGGAAACATTTTTGGTACTACCTTGATATCAATTACATCCCTTCATTACTTATATCTCAAAATAAATATTTGTATTACTCCTTGGATTCAAAAACAAATATTTGTAAAACACTAACTATATAAAAGCCTAAAAATGAAATATTATATAACATTATATTAAACATGTACTTTATTTTAATATATCTTTGGAATTGGAATGACACATTTAAATTACAAAACCCAACGTAGTTTTTATAGACAAAAATAAAAGTATATTTGAAGAAAATCATGATTGGATACAATCATCTTTAATATTGATGGCAACGTTTCTAAATCAAATAAAAAATAGTTGGGATAATTTATGTATTAAAAAAATAAATGTTAACAAAGAATTCATTGTAATGATACAAATAATATTATAAACACATTAAGCCTAAGTTATGATGTGTGTATCAAGTATTTTATATAAAAAATGTAAAACCCCACAAACAAAATTTGGGGATTACTATCTTACCTTAATTTAGTTTTAGAAACCCTAATAGGACAGAAACTAGTAGAATAATTCAAATTGATAAATATGGCATTCAAGCATACATCTAAAATTAAAATTTTGAAAATGATTGCAATGATTTGATAAATGGCATATATTAAATACTGTGAACATAACAAAGAGATGAGTACTTAGTTTTTTGACTAGATATCTAGCTATTTTTGTATTCTAATAGTGAAACATATATTAAAGTAGGTTTTTAATTCATCTAGTTTAAGAACTATGTTTCTATCTATGTAAGATTGGTTTTTTTAGATCTAGGTCAATATCAACTATCGATAATGACCTGTGTTGTTTGATAGTGACTTGCTTTGAAATATGGGTTAGGGATCATATGATCAACTTATCTTATCTATTAAATATTTGTATATGAAATGCCAAACCTTGAGGATGCATGTAAATCTATAAATAAACCTCCTCCATCTTAAAATCTTAGGTGTGTTTATCAGGGTTATAAACCTTAAAAATATAGAAAAGTGTAATAGGTTGAGCTAGCCCCAATCACCCCCATTTTATGATTGAATGTTTCTTACTTATATGATACTCTAAGGAGGGAAATAATGCCATACATAGTTTTTTGACATCATGAAATTTTGTTCCTTTACTATATGAGTGTAGCTAATGATTTGTATTTGATACTTGATAATGCTTACTTTGACTTGGATTTGGTGTCCTTAAAAGTTTGTCTTATGATAAATCTTAGTGATTGATTTGAAATTTGGGAATAATAAGCAAAATTATCTTAATGTGTAGTAGTATATAGATGCATACTAGATAAGTGTCAAGTCTTATATCAAATGAGGCCTTTATTTGTATATATGAGTCTAATTGGGTAGTTTATCACATCACCAATAAGCTAAGCATATGGGTTGAATTCAAGGAAAGGTTTGATTTTAAAAAGTAGTATTTTCTAGAATAAAGTTGGTAATTTCAATATTAGGCGAGTATTGATTAATGATATTGACTTAGTTTTATGTTAGTGACATGTGTATATGTAAACTAAATTGACGTACAAGAGATGTATGTGTCAGATAGTAAGTAGATTTGAAATAATTATTGAGGTTCTTTTAAATGTGTAATAATAGAATGGAAAGGTCAACATCATAAGGTATCATGTCGATGTGAGATAATTATGGGTTAGAACCATATTTATGCACATAATTCATGTGTGGTAAATGTGTGTCAAGCTTGTCATTGTTAAATACTTAAAACCAAATTTTAGTATCTAAAAATTTCTTGTTATATTCTAGTAAGGAAATTACTAGAGTAAAATGAAAAAGGTATACCAAAGAGTGTACGACACACTATGTCTTAAATGGGAAGCTCCAAATGTTCAAGTCACTCAATATCAAAACCTGAAACCAACATGTAGTATTCAATGTATATAAATTGAGAATTTCAATCAAAACTTGAATTTTGATAATTTAATAACAAGGGATGAGTACCTTGTGTGTTGGTGAAAACCATGTTTCTCTTAAACTTGATGGAGATGATGCTTCCATGTTTATGTATTAGATAAATGAGATTCATTCCTTGCTGAATCACATGGAGAGTGGGGGTGATTTTTTCCAAAATTTGTGTAGTTATTCAAGTCCTTAGGTTTTAAATATAACCTATCCAAACACTCATAAATGTGGAGAGAAGTATGTGATGTACTAACCCAAATAAATAATTATATTTTAAAAGGAATGGGAACCACATGTTGGTATCACTAGAAGTAATCCCATGGTTGTTGAGTGTCACTTAACCTCAATGTACACTAATCATAAGAACATGAATCAACCACCAATAAAAATTTATAGATTTAAGGTTACTCATTATTTGGTGCATATCAAAAAGTAATTTACAAATTAATAAATGTAATAGTGTTCATTAAAAAATTGTGTAAATGTGCATGAATTAGTTTCATGCCCATTCAGAACTGTGCCAACTATAAACTATCATGGTATGTGTGTGCATAAATGAGTACCATGCCTCATGAACTTGAAATTATGTTTATGTTCATGAACTAGGATAATGCCCCCTAAATTTGTACTAGCTAATATACTATTCTATGTATTCACATGTTGAATTTGGGAACCCATCTCTCAAATGTATGTGTATATGGAAACCTATAATTCATATTCTTTTAGACTATGAACATAAGCCCATTCAAAGTTACAAATAAATAAATGTAATAGTGTTCATTTAAAAATTGTGTAAATGTGTATGAATTAGTATCATGCCCATTTAGAACTATGCCAACTATAAACTATCATGGTATGTGTGTGCACGAATGAGTGCCATGCCTCATGAACTTGAAAGTATGTATATGTTCATGAACTAGGATAATGCCCCCTAAATTTGTACTAGCTAATATATTATGCTATGTATTCACATGTTGAATTTGGAAACCCATCTCTCAAATGTATGTGTATAAGGAAATCTATACTTCATATTCTCTTAAACTATGAACATAAACCCATGCATATGCACCCAAGTATGTATAAATTTGTACTCAAGTCTATATAAATTAAATGCATATGCATGACATACTCCCCATAATCTTTAGTGATGTGCCAATATTTATCATGTAACTAAACCATTGATATCTAAACCATTATAAATATGTGGAATTTTTATAGTAAGAAGGTTCTGTGATGTAACATGCTTGGTCATCATATGAGGGTTATAGGTTCCTTGCATAGGAATATGCATAAAAATATGTTAAAAACCTTGTGTTTCCCCCACACATTGATTATATGTCACATATGTCACTGTAGGTGTTAAAGTAGATGTAGTACCAATATTAGAGGTTTGGACACTTGAAGAAGAGATAATTTTTTGACAATAGTAAAGAGCTCTTATTGTTCTACTTGAGATTGGTAAGTGCATAAAGTTTGGGGACAAAAAGTGGCCTACCTATGGACATGATTTTCTTAAAATTTCAAAAATTTAAACTTCTACAAATAATTTGAGTTATCTACACTCTAAATTTGAAGATGGTATGAGAACATGAAATGTAGCATTTTAAGTCTAGTTTTCAAAACACTATTTTTTTTAAAAACTAGTTAAGTATAACTAGGTAAAACATATAAAATTTGAAGAGGAACTCCTTTTTTTTTTAAGAAAATAGAGTAGATATATGGTCATGTGGTGCACCATTTTTTTAGCAACATTTATTGTTTGAAATCCTTTAGTGAAAATTTAGATAAGATCTTCTAGTTTTTTACCTATATATTTTTTTAATTTTTTAAATGAATACTTTCTAAATGAATTTTGAAAGTAAATACATCCTAAAAATTGACAAAAAAATGGATAGGTGTCTGTGCAGTATGCCTAACTACCTAAAAAAATGAAAATCAATTTTTTGTTTTTTTAATGTGTGTATAATTAGACCTAATTTGTGACCATATAGTTTGTTTTCCAATTGGATCAACGAAATAAAAATTACATGAACATGTATAGGCATGTATGTTTGTGACATGTAGTGGCCTAAAAAAGGTATAGTTAGAAATCAACATAGTTTGAAACCTTAAATTAGTCTTAAAATTATAAAAATCATATTTATGTAAAGATGAGAGTGTGCTCATTATGATGGTATTAATTTTTTAAATTTTATCGTTTAAATTCATAGTGTATTTGGTGATCAAATTTTATTTTATTTATCAATACCCTCAAACTCGACTATAAATTGACAGTTCCAAACCTTTGGCTCAGGAATCCAATCTATTTCCAAGCCAAAAGTCTTAATGTTTGAATTCAAATTCAAATAGCGTGATCTCATTAATAACATGATCACATTAATAATGAAATCATGTTATTAACCATGTTGGTAATGAAATCACATTAATAACATGATTGCATTATATATTCATAACACCCAAAAATGCAAATTTGATCTTGATCTCAAATTTTACATATGCTCTTATATGTTCTTAAGATTTCTAATAGTGGTGTTATTTCATGTGATAAGGGAAAGGTACCTAACCTTGGATAGTGAATTAAGGTGTCATGGTATCACATTATAATTCAAAAAAAAATTGGGTATTTTATTATGTTAACTTGACTACTTATAATTACTTGATTTTAAGGTGTAACTCATTATACATTTTATGATATAACTGATTTTATCATGAGATGTCATAAAATGCATTTTTTAAACCTATGGCTAAAACTTATCCTTTGGAATACCAATCTAATTGTGCATTTGAAGTAAATTCGGGCTATTTCAAGCCCTTCAACCTAATTGCATGATTATAAAATGTGATTTGGGGGTTGATTAACTTCAATTTCATTATCTCAATTAAATAAAAGAAACATTATTTATTTATATGTAAGTCCTATATGTATAGAATGTGGTTTTGAGCTCAATAAACTTGAAGTCATCAACTAATGAATGCAAACATTGATTAGTTCAATTATAGAGGTAATTAGGGTCAAAATGAGCCACATGAACTTATTTTAAATTGTATATTCAATGTGATTTGGAGTGAAATTAACCCTAATGTCATGTCATATATAATTAACTAACTATTTGATTCATTTGATCGAGGAGGCATTTGAGGCCAATTTGAACCCTTTTAAGAGCAAGATATGATTTGGGGAAAAATTAATTTTGATTCTATCATGAATTGATCCAATTAGTCAATTTATGCAATTAGGGGCATTATTTGGACAAAATTTAACTCTTAAACTAAATTTATGGATTAATTAATTATATAATTTATGCAACATGTATGGCTTAACTGACCTTACTTTTATCAAAAATACAAATATGAAGGTAATTATCATAAATAGGTGAACAAGCAGCTCAAATTTTCTTTAATTACCTTAGTGATTGGACCTATATCTGATATATTAAACCCTAAACCATGTACCATTTAACTTAAACCCTATACCATTTACCTTAAAGCCTAAACCATAAGCCCTAAACCCCAAACCCTTTAAATTGTAGACCCTAAACCCTAAACCATAAATTTAGCCCCAATTGACATCCTTTATATATATATTAAAAACTACAGTTATAGGGATGAAATTGGTCAAAATCACATCACTCATTACCATAATTGACTTAATTGGCTCGATATATGATGATTTGCGAGATAATTGAGCCCAAAATCACATTCTTTACTCACATATCTAGGTTAAAGGAGCTCAAATTTGCCCCAATCACCTTCACGATTATACCTTATATACCTTAGAACCTATACCTTAAGCCCTAATCCCTAAACTCTAAAACATAAATATAAAATGTTTAAATCTTGAACAAATCATTTTAGCCCAAATTAACATCATTTAGACTAAGAATTAAGTTTACAGGGCACAGTTCGGCCTAAATCACATGACTGATTGCCCCATTTGACTAATTCACTTAATTTGCATGATAACATGGGGTATAATGACAACCCACAAACATGTTATATAGTCACAAATGGGTCCAAGTGATTCAATTGTCCTCAATTATCTTTGTGATTGACCTTGTGAACCCTAAACCATATATACAATAAAATCTAAGACCTAAACTATAAGCCCTAAACACTATACCTTAAATTGTAAACCATAAACTTTCCCTATTTACCAATCGATTTAGTCCCAATTAACATCCTTTATATTAAGAATTAGGTTCACATATAATAGAGTGATTAGACCTTATATACACCATTAAACTTAAACCATATTCCCTAATCCCTAATCCCTAAACATTGAACCCTAAAACATAAATTATAAGCCCTATGCCCTAATGCCCACTACATGCTACAAATATTATAAGATATACCTGATTTTATCATGAGATATTATAAAATGCATTTTGTAAACCTGTGGCCAAAACTTAGCCTTTAGAGTACCAATCTAGCTATGCATCTGAAGTAAATTGGGGCTATTTTGAGCCCCTTCAACCTAATTTCATGACTATAAAATGTGATTTAGGGGTTGAACAGATCCAATATCATTATCTTGATTAAAGAAAAGAAACATTGTTTACTTATATGAAAGTTCTACATATATAGAATATGGTTTTGAGCTCAATAAACTTGAAGTCATCAGCTAATGAATGTAAATGTTGATTAGTTAAATTGTGGAGGTAGTTAGGGTCAAAATGAGCCACATGAACATATTTTAAATTGTATATGATGTGATTTAGAGTGAAATTAACCCTAATGTCATGTCATATATAATTAACCAAAGAGCTTATTCATTTAATCAAGGAGGCATTTGAGGCCAATTTGAACCCCTTCAAGAGAAAGATATGACTTGGGACAAAATTAAAAGTTTGATTCTATCATGACTTAATCTAGTTAGTCAATTTATGCAATTAGGGGTGTGATTTGGGTAAAATTTAACCCCTAAACCAAATTTATAGTTCAATTGATTGTATAATGTATGGCTTAACTGACCCTAATTTTATCATAAATGTAAACATGAAGGTAATTATCACAAATAGGTGAATAAGTAGCTCAAATGTTTTTCAATTACTTTAGTGATTGGAACCTATATTCGATATCTTAAACCCTAAACCTTATACCATTTAACTTAAACCCTAAATCTTGTACCATTTAACTTAAACCCTAATCCACAAGCCCTAAACCCCAAACCCTTTAAATTATAGACCCTAAAACCTAAACCAATGAATTTAGCCCCAATTAATATCTTTTATATATAGTAAGAATTAGGTTCACAGGGATGAACTTGGTCAAAATCATATCACTCATTAAACCACAATTGAATTAATTGACTCAATCTATGATGATGTGGGGACTAATTGATCCCAAAATCACATTATTTACTCATAGATCCAGGATCAAAGAGCTCAAATTTTCCCTAATTACTTTCACTATTGTACTTTATATACCCTAAAACCTATACCCTAAGCCCTAATCCCTAAAGTTCCTAATCCCTAAACTCTAAACCACAAATATGAACTCTTTAAACCCTGAACCAATCAATTTAGCCAAAATTAACATCATTTAGACTAAGAATTAAGTTAAGAGGGCTCAGTTTGGCCTAAATCACATGATTAATTGCCCCATTTGACTAATTCACTGAATATGCATGATGGCATGGGGTATAATGACAACCAAAAAACACATTCTAAATTCACAAATGGATCCAAGTGATTCTAATTATCCTCAATAATCTTTGTGATTGACCTTGTGTACCCTAAACCATATATACATTAAAACCTAAGCCCTAAATCATAAACCCTAAACAATATACCCTGAATTGTAAAATATAAACTTTCCATATTTTCCAATTGATTTAGTCCTAATTAACATCCTTTATAGTAATAATTAGGTTCACATGGCATAGAGTGATTATATCTTATATACACCTTAAAAATAAACCCTACATGCAACTAATCCCTAATCCTTAAACCTTAAAAAATAAATTATAATCCCTAAACCCTATGCACTAATGCCTTAATCTCTAATCTGTAATCTATATCAAGTATAACACAATTGAATTATTAAATAACATAATCACATTATTCTTAATACAAATAAAACTCGCTTATCAATATCTATGTTTAACCCCAACTGAGTATTAAGAATAACATCACTTTATTTTATAAGGTGATCATGTTATTCTTGATATAGACAAAACTCACTTCTCAATGTATATGTTTAACTAGAACCAAGTATTAATATTAACATGATCATGTTATTGGATAACACAATCAAGTTATTATTAATATATATTAAGCTCAATTTTCAATGTCAATTTTTAACCCAAATCGAGAATTTTGTCCCCATAAACATTCTCTACAAGACCTGTAGGACCTATGTACTTTTGACCTCACCTTTGAAAAGTTATCAATTGTCCTTGATGGGTGATGGATCATGTTTGAGGAAGATGTTGAAGAAAAAAACCAGAGCAATTAGAATTTTTTATAGAGAAACACAAGATAGGAATGCAAAATATTTGTGGTAGACAAGGTACAAACCCTAATCTTGATGAACCAAATGCCATAGATAATGAGCCAATTGATGATAATGAATTAGACAATGATGAAATTGACCATAATGAATTGAATAATGATGAAATTGGCCATAATGAAATGAATAATAATTAAATTTATAATAATTAATTAGATAATATTAGAATTTTACATTCAACGTTCCAAATTTTTTATTTTGTTTATGATGAGTCTATGTATGATGCTTCATCCCCCATGAATGAGAAAAAATTGATGGAAACAAATAATGATGAAATTAACAATCAAGAAAATTTCATGGAAATATATAGTGAAGAAATAAATAATGAAACAATTGCCATCCCACCTCTAAACAATGAAAATAATAATGATTTTGAAACACCCTCTCAACAAATTCCACCATTAACAACACCTCCAAGAATTGTGCGTAGAAAAATACAAGTACTTAATTAAAGTCGATGAAAATAATTTAGAACCAATGCATAAAAAAATGTATGATCACCATTTAAGAAAAATGGCTCAACAAATTTGGGATAGTTTCCTTGCAGAATTGAAATTAGGATAGTCAAAGATGTCAATTATTAGTTTCATTGATAAAATTGATTAAGATGAGACCTATAATGTACACATTAGGACTAAGAACATCTAACAAAGTTGATGAAAATAATATTTTTTTAAAAATATACATGATGGATATCATACTTTAGACCCAAAATCATGCATCCAAGATTGTAATGATGTCTAGTGTATACTTACAACTTGTGTAGTAAGTGACCAAATAGGGAAAAATGAATGCTTTCAAAAACAATCCAAACACTTAATATAAATACAAAAACATTAATGAAAACAATTGAAAGACATGAAATACTTAATGAACCTAATACCAATGAGATCTAGGCACTCTCTGGTAGACTTTCAAAAAAGGACAAGGTTATAACCAATATTCTTAAAGAGTTATTTACTCAATTTTGGAAAGACAATATAAGAGTTTCACCCAATACAAGAGATATAGTGAAAAGAAGAGTTGGTTCTCATAACCATGAACCACATCCACAACATTTATTGGATATGATTTAAATACAACTATACTCTATTTTTTTGGGAAAATATCTACAAATTTTTATTTGTCAAATATATTTTGAGATGGCCAAACCGTTTTATGTAAAAATAAATCACACATGCACCTCTTTTTGTAGGAAACATGTTGAATTTTCAATTCACTATGATGTTTTTCACCATAGTCATTATACTTTGCATACTAACAACATTTTTCAGGAGCGTGGTATTGAATTTCCATGAAAATTAGCTAGGGAATTTATTTCAACTATCTTTTGTTAAAGATTAGATAGATAATTATTTTATAACAAATCATGTTTAAATGGAAATTACAGCATTTATGGTAGATTGCCAAAATTAAAAAAATGTATCCATGAGGATATTACAAGTGCAATTGGACAAAAATTAGTTGGTTTAAGCAAACATAAATCAATGATTTATCAAGTAAAAGATGACAAAGAATCTAAAAGGTATGAGCTTGTTACAAAAAAGATACTTGTTTCCAAAATTTTGGTCAAATTTAAGGAGGGAATTTTTAATGAGAATGCAAAGCACACACATAAAAATAGATGGTTTTATGAAAATTTAAAGATAATAAAGGATAAATTATCACTTGGTTTGATTGTTTCAGTAGTTGACTTTATTGAAAATTACACATTCAAACCCCAAATGGAAGTTCAATCATAGTATTACAACTCATCACAATTTTCCATATTCATGCATATGGCATTCACACATGCACCTAATACTACAAAGCAATAATGGAAAATATTAAGGGAATACCATTTATATATTAGTGATGATTGATCACATTGTTTAGATTATGTAAAATGTTGTTTTTAGAAGTTTTATGAGCAGCTAAGTCAGGGAACATTAATTTCAATCAACATTACATTTGGTTAGACAATTACATATCACAACTTAAAAATGCATGGATGTTTTATTTTTTGAGTAGGATGCATGATACCACTAGTGTAGAACAAATTTGGAGTTTCACCAAGGTTGGCCATGGAAAAGGGGATCATGATGGTGTTGTAGCATGTGTAAAAGAGATATTGCAAGGGAGGAGTTGAAATTTGAAGAGGGTGTCCATTTAACAAATGAAAAAACCATGGTTAAATGGTTTAATGATAACATGTGTCATGGTGCTCAATCAAATTCTAATATTCGTAGACATTTATAGTTAATGGAGGAAAAACACTTGGCAAAGTATGAGGATTTTATGATTTAATGGGTTCAAGTGACCTCCACTCATTTCATGGCTCAAATGCAAGTTTTTGGACTGTTCATATGATACACTTGGCATGTTTATGTTCTACATGCATTGACTCTATTTGAAATGAGTTTGAGACATAAGAGTGGGTGGAAGATTGGAGTTCCAAACCTCTAATTATAATCAACACATATCAGGTTCCAACAACATTACAACTTATAAATATGACATCATTAGATGACTTTGACCATGTATCTAATTTAGTACATTCACGTATAATATTTTTCATTATATATAATGTATTCTCATTATATATCTTTATATTATCATTAAAAATAGTTTTTTGTGATACAGGGCATGTTTTTACAGTTATTGCAAATGAGGATAATAAAGAGGGAACTTATTAATACTTATGTCAGTGTGTAGAGAGAAAGAAAAAAATTGACTTCTCCAATTATATATGGAGAAAACATTGACTATTCCACTAGGTCAGTGGTAGTTACTAGAACTTGGTTTCGATGATATCCTATAAAAAGTCTAGATTAATGGTTGTTTGAAGAGTTTAAAATGAATAGGAAGATACTAAACTATTCAAATTTGATTCTTGCAATGAATATTCAATTAAAAAAATATCATGGGAGGCCATTAAATAGAAAACTATGGAAAGTTTGGGAGTAAGACCATGTAGCTATTCTTGATACTATTAATGTTAGAGTAGATCCTAGTGGTTCATTAGATTGAAATATGTAGGTATGTTGACTTTTCAAATGTAGATGTAATCAATTCTATCAATTTTTTTAATTTTCTAGGTAGTACATATGAATTTTATTTTCAATTACTTACTAACGGTTTTTTGTAGGTTAGTGGTGCCAGATAATCTTCCACCTTCACGTGGTTCACACTACCAGTAGAGAATTATATATTCTTCAAGCTAAGAAAATCTCCTGAATGGTAGTGAAAATGCACTTCTAGGTGGATTTGAATGTTGTGGTGGTGTGATAATATGTAATTTGCCTATCTAGATGTGATCTAGGTGATAGATTCTCAAGTGGAGGTCCTGGAGGTAGAAAAGGTAGATAGAGCTTAAGAAGTTACTTATTCAATGCTAAAAAGTTGCATTTTTGGACCTGTCACTACAACTTATCCAATAGATTTCTTTTAAAGGTTCCACTTGAGTGTTATGGGGTATAATTAGAGGGATTAAAGAGGCAATGGATGGATCTGATGGTTTAATAAAATTGCTTACAAGTTTTGTTTTATACATGTTTGAACTAAGGCTTAAAAATTGCATTTTCCTTGTATTGGGAAGAACATTCTTGAGGCTAGACTGGGTGGTGGGTTTGTCGATCAAGACTGATGGGAGGACAAGAACTTGGTCTTAGAAATTATATTACCCTTAGATGTGTTGGTAGTGTCATTTTTTGGTTAGGAAGCATTAGAACCAAAGTTCTATAACCACAACTTAAACATTGAAAACATTTATTATCAATTTTTTCACACTCCTAAATGGTAATGAAAATGCACCTTCAATTGGATTTGAACATCATGGTTCAGTGATAATTTGTAATTTGTCTATCTAGATGTGACCAAAGTGATATATTCTCAAGTGGAGGTCCCAGAGGTAGAAATGCCAGTTAGAACTCAAGAAGTTGCCTATTCAATGATAAAAAATTGTATTTTTAGACCCGTCACTGTAACTCATCCAATGGATCAATATAAAAGGTTACAATTGAGTGATTCAACATGATACTAGAGGGATTAAATAGGCAAGAGAATGATTTTATGGTTAACATAAATGACTTACATGTTTTGTTTTACGCATGTTTGAACTTAGGCTTAAAAATTACATTTTTCTTGTATTGGAAAGGGCATTCGTAAGGTCAAAATGGGTGGTAGATTTGTCGATCAAGAATTATGGGAGGCTAAGAACCTAGTCCTAGATGTTATCTTCCCCCCTTCCTAGATGTGTTTGTAGTGTCAATTTTTGGTGAGGAAACATCGGAACCAGAGTTTTGCAATCACAACTTAAACTTTGACAACATTTGTTGTGAGTGTTTCCCCACTCCTAAATGGTAGTGGAAATGCAATTTAACATGGATTTAAAAATCGTGATGGTGTGATAATGTGTAATTTGTCTATATATATGTGATCAAAGTGATAAACTCCCAAGTGGAGGTATTGGAGGTAGAAATGGTAGTTGGAGCTCAAGAAGTTACCTATTCAATGCTAAAAAGTTGCATTTTTGGACCCATCATTACAACTTATCCAACACATTGATCTATAAGGTTACACCTAAGTGATCTAGAGTGAAATTAGTTGGCTTAAATAGTTAGGGGAGGGATCTAAAATTTTATATAAATGACTTATAGGTTGCATTCTAAACATGTTTGAACTTAGCCTAAAAAATTACATTTTTATTATATTGGGAAGGGTATTCTTGAGGTTGGAATGGGTGGTGGGATTTTTTATCGATATTGATGGGTTATATACCCCCTGGTTATGTCGACAGTGTCATTTTTTGGTCAGGAAGCATCAAAACCAAATTTTTACAACCATAACTTAAACTTTGACAATATTTGTTATCAATGTTTTTGTGATCTTTAATAATAGTGAAAATATACTTTCAGGTGGATTTTAACATTATGGCAATGTGATAACATGTAATTTTACTATCTAGACATGATCAAAGTGTTAGATTCTCAATTGGACGTTTTGGAGGCATAAATGGTAGTTAGAGCTCAAGAAATTGCCTATTCAATGCCAAAAAGTTGTATTTTTTGACCTATCACTGTAACTTATCCAACAGATAGCTATAAAAGGTTCCATATAAGTGATTTAAGGTTATATTAGAGGGATTAAAGAGGCATGAAATAGATCTGATGTTTTATGGAAATGACTTATAAGTTTCATTTTATGCATGTTTGAACTTAGGTTAAAAAATTAATTTTTTCTTGTATTGGGAAAGGATTTCTTGAGGCTAGAATGGGTGGTGGGTTTATCAATCAGGCCTAGTGGGAGACCAAAAACTTGGTCCTAGATGTTATTCACCCCCTTGGACATATTTGTATTATCATTTTTTGGTTAAGAAGCATCATAACTAGAGTTATACAACCACAACTTAAACTTTGACAACATTTATTGTTAATGTTTTTGCGCTTTTGAACTGTAGTAAAAATGCACTTTCAGGAGGATTTGAAAATCATGGTGGTGTGATAACATGTGATTTGCCTATATAAATATGATTGAAGAGATATATTATTGATTAGATATTCTAGAGGTAGAAATGGTAGTTGGAGCTCAAGAAGTTACCTATTTAATGCCAAAAAGTTGCATTTGTGGAATCGTCATTGCAACTTGTCTAATGGATTGCTCTAGAAGGTTAAAATTGAGTGATCTAGGTTGCAACTAGATGGATTAAATATTTAGGGGAGGGATCTGATGTTTTATATAAATGACTTATAGGTTTCATTTTATGCATGTTTAAATTTAAGCTAAACATTTACATTTTTTCTTGTATTGGGAATGATATTCTTGATGTTTAAATGGGTGGTGGGTTTGTCAATTAGGCCTAATGGGATGTCAATAACCTAGTCCTAGACATTATCCTCCCCCCTGGACATGTTGGCAGTGCCAATTTTTAATCAAGAACCATCACAACTAGAGTTATGTAACCACAACTTAAACTTTGACAACAGTTATTGTTAGTGTTTTTGCACTCTTCTCTCTCGTTTCTCACCCAATTTTGCAAAAAAGTGTATTTTAAATGTTCAAGGTGATTTTTAGGCTATAATAGGGTTGTGATATTTTCAAATACTAGTTGTAGGAGGCCTAACACCCTTAAGGGACAGGCTTAGAAAGCAATAGAATGTCAGGAGTGAGGTGTTGAAGGTGATAATTCAGTGAGTTATTGAAGGGTCAAAAACTAATCTGGAAAACCAAATACATGTAGAATCTATGTTGTAAATATTCTTAGCTAAGCTCTCAGCTTGTAAAAATTTTGAGTAATTCTGAATTAAGGGTTTCATGAGTAAAGCACCTCTAAAACTCAAACAAATGAATAATAAGGTCTGAAACTTTGTGAGAAACTAGGGAATGGATATTATAACTTAGTCCAAGTATCATTGGTTTGAAAAATGGTTTTAAATTTTAGGTACAGAGGACTATTTTTGTGTACACCTATAGAAGACCATTATTTAAAAAATTATGCATAAGGTAAGATTATATTTTGGTTGATTTCAGTTGTATAAACTTGGTTAAGGGTTATAACATGTTATAATTTCTAAAAGACTAAAATAAATATATCTTTTAAGAGCTACAAACTTTATTTTGAGAAATTGACCTATTGGAGCAACAACTAGGTCTAGAGACCTAGAAACTTAAAAAGATAGAATTTGACAATGAGAGCTCAATCTCTTAGAGACCTATAGTTTGTTAATTTCTTGTAAGTTTTGACACCTACATAAATCCTTAAGTTTTCCTAATACCCATCCAAATTATCTTAAAGAATAATTTTTCAAAATAAGGAGAGTAGATCTGAGAGATTGGTGACTAGTTAAGAGCATGCCTAATGAGTAATTGACTAGTCTAAAAGAAGATTATTTGAGAGTGGATTTTTAATTGAGTTGAGAATAAGAGTGGATAAGTGAGGTTGGAATTCTTCATGATCTTAGATAATATTAATAGGACTTTCATAGTCTTCTTAAACATATAAGATCAATTTGTGCATTAGGTGGTATTAGGGGACGATTAAAGGTTTTGGCCCAAGATGGATCATTGTCTCATAAGTAAATATTTTGTTTCAAGTCAGTAAGGTTGCCTTTTATTAGACTAAAAAAATTATAGCCAAGGTTAGGCAGAAGTTCATATTGGAAGTTTAGTATAGATAAAGTTGCAAAGATGAATAAGTAGGCCATGTACATGGTCACCAAATATAGTTGAGTGTAGAAGAGGTATTGATAGAGATTACTCAAGAGGTGAAGGAAAATATAAAGGAGCAAGAATCATAGAAGGAATACAAATAGTAGGCTTAGTTTCAATAAAATCTAGTCAAAAAGGCATTAGAGCCAGGTGAAGGTGAAAGATTAGGTAACTTGTAGGTATAGGTATCCAAGTGAGAAATTTGTAGGGAGTTATGAATGATTTTATGTCTTTTCATTATAAAATTTTGAACATGATTGGGTATGTGCTTTAATTGAAATTAAATAATGTTAATGATCAATTGAAAAGTTGTAAATGGGTGATGACAAACGCAAAATATATAAGAGTGTCATTAGTCATTTCCACTACACACAATCAAATAAAAAATTTAATTTAAAAAAAAGTGGGAGATTTGAGATTTATAGCATTGAAAAGAAAAAAAATTTAATCCTTATTTGTGTACAACATTAAAAATGAGATCTGATAGATAATAATTTGGAAGATCAAAACAACACTATAAATTAAAACTAAATATAAATTAGATAAATTAACATAATTCAAATGAAAATTCTTAAAAAATCATATAAGCACATGTACAATGTCAATAATACATAGAATGCCATGATAGGCATACAAAAAATTACACCTACCAACATAGTATCTAATGTTGGGTGAATGTCATATATGCATATACAATGCCAAAAATGCATAAATTGCCATATGGGCATACAAAAAGGCACATCTCATGTAAGGCATCCTAATTATCAAATGGCCTCCCTCTCTTTGCCTTCCTTAAATAAGACTCTCCCTGGGATGCCCTATTGGTAGATAGAGATCCCTCTAATGCCTTGGATTTCTCTTAGGTCCAATTGTGAGTCCTCTACTCATAGCTCACTTGCATTTGAACCTGTTCAAATACAATTATTATTAAAAAAACTAACATAAAATACATTTAACCAATTATTAAGAAATTAATTGAAAACTACAGTAAAAAATCATTTAAACATGAGAAGTTGGCCTACTAATCATCTGACTGGGACTATCAGATGTCATAGGACAACCTTACATACACAATACATTCACATAAGTTATATTTTCTCCAAGTATGTAGTAAAATTATTAAAACAAGTTAATTTATATAATTCAAAGTTACAAGTTAATATATACATTTGTCAGCACCTATGCAGATGACATTGTAGCAACAATGCCTATATTTGTCTCAGATCATAGTGATGGAGGAGTGTCTACTTGAACCATCAATTGAATATAAACAAGGTCTCACTTACTTTTATATAAATTATCAAAGATATATATATCAATTTTTTATCTTTTATTAAACCAAGAGTGTATTTAATAGTATTGTACTTGAATTTTGAGATCCTTGATAAATAAATTTAACTTAAATTTACAAGGAAAATTTACATAGACTAAATGTATATAGAGAATAATATTAATGTAAAATTTTACCTCTATATAATTAAAAGGTGTCATCCTAACAGAGACATATGTTGGATGGGCTAGCAGCTAGATTCAAAAAAGTAAATAATGGCTACATCAAATCAAATGTTGTAAATGTCAACTATGATGAAGGCACCATCACCTCTTGGGACATAAAAAATGACATATATATTATTTAGTTTCTATGTAAATTAATTGTTAGCTAAATTAATTTTTTAAATTTAACTTAAATTTAACATGACATTTATATAAAATATATTTGCATTTATATATTGGCTAATGTTTGCACACCAAATGTTTTCCTAATACCCATCCAAATTATCTTAAAGAATAATTGTTCAAAATAAGGAGAGTAGATCTGAGAGTTTGGTGACTAGTTAAGAGCATGCCTAATGAGTAATTGACTAGTTTAAAAGAAGATTATTTGAGAGTGGATTTTTAATTGAGTTGAGAATAAGAGTGGATAAGTGAGGTTGGAATTCTTCATGATCTTAGAGAATATTAATAGGACTTTCATAGTCTTCTTAAACATAGAAGATCAATTTGTTCATTAGGTGGTATTAGGGGATGATTAAAGGTTTTGGCCCAAGATGGATCATTGTCTCATGAGTAAATATTTTGTTTCAAGTCAGTAAGGTTGTCTTTTATTAGACTAAAGAAATTATAGTCAAGGTTAGGCATAAGTTCATATTGGAAGTTTAGTGTAGATAAAGTTGCAAAGACAAATAAGTAGGCCATGTACATGGTCACCAAACGTAGTTGAGTGTAGAAGAGGCATTGATAGAGATTACTCAAGAGGTGAAGGAAAATATAAAGGAGCAAGAATCATAGAAGGAATACAAATAGTAGGCCTAGTTTCAGTAAAATCTAGTCAAAAAGGCAATAGAGCCAGGTGAAGGTGAAAGATCAGGTAACTTGTAGGTACATGTATCCAAGTGAGAAATTTGTAGGGATTTATGAATGATTTTATGTCTTTTCATTATAAAAGTTTGAAGATGATTGGGTATGGGCTTTAAGTGAAATTAAATTATGTTAATGATCAATTGAAAAGTTGTAAATGGGTGATGACAAATGCAAAACATATAAGAGTGTCACTAGTCATTTCCACTACACACAATCAAATAAAAAAATTAATTTAAAAAAAAATGGGAGATTTATAGCATTGAAAAGAACAATTTTTTAATCCTTATTTGTGTACAAAATTAAATATGAGATCTGATAGATAATAATTTGGAAGATCAAAACAACACTATAAATTAAAACTAGATATAAATTAGATAACTTAACATAATTCAAATGAAAATTCTTAAAAAATGATATAAGCACATGTACAATGTCAATAATACATAGATTGCCATGATAGGCATACAAAAAATTACATCTACCAACATAGTATCTAATGTTGGGTGAATGTCATATATACATATACAATGCCAAAAATACATAAATTGCCATATGGGCATACAAAAAGGCACATCTCATGTAAGGCATCCTAATCATCAAATAGCCTCCCACTCTTTGCCTTCCTTAAATAAGACTCTCCCTGGGATGCCCTACTGGTAGATGGAGATCCCCCTAATGCCTTGGATTTCTCTTAGGTCCAATTGTGAGTCCTCTACTCATAGCTCACTTGCAGTTGAACCTATTCAAATACAAGTATTATTAAAAAAACTAACATAAAATATATTTAACTAATTATTAAGAAATTAATTTTAAACTAAAATAAAAAATTATTTAAACATGATAAGTTGGCCTACTAATCATCTGATTGGGACTATCAGATGTCATCGGACAACCTTACATACACAATACATTCACATAAGTTATATTTTCCCCAAGTATGTAGTCAAATTATTAAAACAAGTTTATTTTTATAATTCAAAGTTACAAGTTAATATATACATTTGTCAGCACCTATGTAGATGACGTTGTAGCAACAATGCCTATATTTGTCTTAGATCGTAGTGATGGAGGAGTGTCTACTTGAACCATCAATTGAATATAAACAAGGTCTCACTTACTTTTCCATAAATTATCATAGATATATATATATATATATATATATATATATATATATATATATATATATATATATATATATATATATATATATATATCAAGTTTTTATCTTTTATTAAACCAAGAGTGTATTTAATAGTATTGTACTTGAATTTTGAGATCCTTGATAGATAAATTTAACTTAAACTTACAAGGAAAATTTACATAGACTAAATTTATATAGAGAATAAGATTAATGTAAAATTTTACCTCTATATAATTAAAGGTGTCATCCTAACAGAGACATATGTTGGATGGGCTAGCAGCTGGATTCAAAAAAGTAAATAATGGCTACATCAAATCAAATGTTGTAAATGTCAACTATGATGATGAAGGCACCATCACCTCTTGGGACATAAAAAATGACAAATATTATTTAGTTTCTATGTAAATTAATTGTTAGCTAAATTAATTTTTTAAATTTAACTTAAATTTAACATGACATTTATATAAAATATATTTGCATTTATGTATTTGCTAATGTTTGCACACCAAATGTTTTCCTAATACCCATCCAAATTATCTTAAAGAATAATTTTTCAAAATAAAGAGAGTAGATCTGAGAGATTAGTGACTAGTTAAGAGCATGCCTAATAAGTAATTGACTAGTTTAAAAGAAGATTATTTGAGAGTGGATTTTTAATTGAGTTGAGAATAAGAGTGGATAAGTGAGGTTGGAATTCTTCATGATCTTAGAGAATATTAATAGGACTTTAATAGTCTTCTTAAACATAGAAGATCAATTTGTGCATTAGGTGGTATTAGGGGACAATTTAAGGTTTTGGCGCAAGATGGATCATTGTCTCATGAGTAAATATTTTGTTTCAAGTCAGTAAGGTTGCCTTTTATTAGACTAAATAAATTATAGTCAAGGTTAGGTAGAAGTTCATATTGGAAGTTTAGTATAGATAAAGTTGCAAAGATGAATAATTAGGCCATGTACATGGTCACCAAATGTAGTTGAGTGTAGAAGAGGTATTGATAGAGATTACTCAAGAGGTGAAGGAAAATATAAAGGAGCAAGAATCATAGAAGGAATACAAATAGTAGGCCTAGTTTCAATATAATCTAGTCAAAAAGGCAATAGAGCTAGGTGAAGGTGAAAGATCAGGTAACTTGTAGGTACAGGTATCCAAGTGAGAAATTTGTAGGGATTTATAATGATTTTATGTCGTTTCATTATAAAAGTTTGAACATGATTGGGTATGTGCTTTAAGTGAAATTAAATTATGTTAATGATCAATTGAAAAGTTGTAAATGGGTGATGACAAATGTAAAATATATAAGAGTGTCATTAGTCATTTCCACTACACACAATCAAATAAAAAATTTAATTTAAAAAAAATGGGAGATTTGAGATTTATAGCATTGAAAAGAATAATTTTTTAATCCTTATTTGTGTACAAAATTAAATATGAGATCTGATAGATAATAATTTGGAAGATCAAAACAACACTATAAATTAAAACTAAATATAAATTAGATAAATTAACATAATTCAAATGAAAATTCTTAAAATACCATATAAGCACATGTACAATGTCAATAATACATAGATTGTTGTGATAGGCGTACAAAAAATTACATCTACCAACATAGTATCTAATGTTGGGTGAATGTCATATATGCATATACAATCCCAAAAATGCATAAATTGCCATATGGGCATACAAAAAGGCACATCTCATGTAAGGCATCCTAATCATCAAATAGCCTCCCTCTCTTTGCCTTCGTTAAATAAGACTCTCCCTGGGATGCCCTATTGGTAGATGGAGATCTCTCTAATGCCTTGGATTTCTTTTAGGTCTAATTGTGAGTCCTCTACTCATAGCTCACTTGCAGTTGAATCTATTCAAATACAAGTACTATTAAAAAACTAACATAAAATATATTTAACCAATTATTAAGAAATTAATTTTAAACTATAGTAAAAAATCATTTAAACATGAGAAGTTGGCCTACTAATCATCTGACTGGGACTATCAGATGTCATAGGACAACCTTACATACACAATACATTCACATAAGTTATATTTTCCCCAAGTATGTAGTAAAATTATTAAAACAAGTTTATTTTTATAATTCAAAGTTACAAGTTAATATATACCTTTGTCAGCACCTATGCAGATGACATTGTAGCAACAATGCCTATATCTGTCTCAGATCGTAGTGATGGAGGAGTGTCTACTTGAACCATCAATTGAATATAAACAAGGTCTCACTTACTTTTCTATAAATTATCAAAGATATATATATCAAGTTTTTATCTTTTATTAAACCAAGAGTGTATTTAATAGTATTATACTTGAATTTTGAGATCTTTGATAAATAAATTTAACTTAAACTTACAAGAAAAATTTAAATAGACTAAATGTATATAGAGAATAAGATTAATGTAAAATTTTACCTCTATATAATTAAAAGGTGTCATCCTAACAGAGACATATGTTGGATGGGCTAGCAGCTGGATTCAAAAAAGTAAATAATGGCTACATCAAGTCAAATGTTGTAAATGTCAACTATGATGATGAAGGCACCATCACCTCTTGGGACATAAAAAATGACATATATATTATTTAGTTTCTATGTAAATTAATTGTTAGCTAAATCAAAATTTTAAATTTAACTTAAATTTAACATGACATTTATATAAAATATATTTGCATTTATGTATTGGCTAATGTTTGCACACCAAATGTGCATGCCAAAAACTCATCACTCATAAGTATAATATCTAAGCCCTCTAAAACACCAGTGCCATCATCTTAAAAATGTCCAATTCATATAGATCCATAAGAATTATAAGGGTGGGGTCAAGTATGCACACTAGGTGGCATATCTCTCACATCAGTCTGTGAGAGCCTACTCATATGTTTAATGATTGTATCAGTGAGAGAATTAAGTGCATGCAGAGTGTCAATATTCATAACCTAATGAACTGTAAAGGAGATCTTAGGCTCAAGTGGATTTTGGATATGAATCCTTGTAGGTTGATTAGGCACATGACATGCACCTGTTCGATCCTATGTAGAGCTTTTCCCTCAACACTAAAACTTACTATAATTAAAATAGTTTAGAATCTCATTGAGGACAAACTCACAGTAGAGTTTCCTCAAAAAATAAAATGGGACTTCATGGTTGTTACATGGTGGATAATGAAAAACCATCCACCATTGGTCCTAAAAATTGGTTATTATTAAATTATGTTGGCAGTGATGAATTGAAAAATGTTTAACAGTTACTAAAAATGGTGCATTGATGGCTGGGTCAATGAATAAGGTGAAAATGGAGGATTTTGATATGTCTTTATTTTTTACCTCAAGTTTTGACAATTTTTTTAGCATAATAAGACCTATAACTATCATGATATGAGTCCCATTAGTCAATTTGACTTGTTATAGAGTCAATTTGACTTAATAATCTCTGTAAGGAATTGGCTAGATAGGTGTGTTGGTTGTTGGTGGAAGTGGGATCCTTCGTTATCCAAATTAATTCTTTAATTTCAATTTTATTTTCCATAATGTGGTCAACTACACTCTCCTGACTGCTTGAGGGATTTTATGGGATTATAGGAGGCTTAGGATGAGGGTTATGCTAAAGTACAAGAGGGTTAGGAGGAGGAATAAGAAGGTTATGTGGAGGGTTAGGAGGGTTAGGTATAATAACAAGAGGGTTATCAGGATGAGCTATTCAAAAAAAATTACTAATTAAATAATGAAAATAACAAAAATTACTAAAATTTAAAGTTAATAATTGTAAATTTTTAGCACTTACCTCTTTTACATTATGGCATCATCAATTAGTGGATTCTTGGGATGAATTGTGGCAAGGTTTAGTCTCAATAACCCAAAACGTAATTTTAGAATGGAAATATTTAGGAAAGAAAGAAATCTCAAATGCAAAATAAGGAATTTTACATTTGGGTTCAATTTTTATTTTTTTAGTTACACAAGGATGTGATTTCATTATTAACATGATAACATTATTTATTAACATGATCATATTATGGCTCAATAATTATTGAGCCATAATATAAATAATGTGATCACATTAATTAAATAACATGGTCACCTTATTTAATAACCTGATCACGCTATGTAAAACGTCCATATAATTATCCTCCAACTCCATGCACTTACCCATATGAAACAAGATTAGATACATGTGCAACCTTATACGATAAGATTATTTTTACTATTATATTCATGTCTTTAGTATATTTTTGAAGTCCTTGATGAAAATAAAAAAAGCTTTAACTTGGTTAGGAGCTACCCCATTACGCTCACTAGGATTAGTTCTATCTAGGTCTTCATAATGATCTTAATTAGTAGGTTCAATGTGAATATCTTGATTATAACTTTATGATAAAGTCATGTCAACACAATTATCTATTTCTAAATATTCATGAATAATTACAACATCAAATGAAGAAGAAACATTCATTATATTCATTTTAGATGAAGAAATCTAGTTATTTTCTATATGCGCTCCACTTAGTATAGCAATGTGTCTTAGAGAAACAATAAAACTATCCTTCTTGGATGGCATAAGATGGAATATTGTAAGTATTTATAAGTTTAGGGACAAAGGTGAAAATATAGTTTATCATTTGAACAAGGAAATTAGATATCATATCTGAAACCATAAGACAAAAAATATGAAAGCGTAGAAGGATTAAACACTAAGGGAGACATGGGGTTAACATGGTTTGATAAATGTATAGGTTCACCAATATTTTTTACCCCAATATGGTTTTAGAAACCATAAAAATATATAAAGTAGTGTAATAATTTATATTGATAGATATGACATTCAATCATAGTCTAAATGTAAAATATTAAAATTGATTGTAATAATTTGACAAGTGGCATACGTTAAATATATTAAGTATAACAAAAAGATGAGTACTTATATTTATAATTGACTATATTAATGAGACTATATTTTTGTAGTGAAAAATATAATGAAGTAGGCATGTGATAAATTTAGTCTAAGAACTATGATTTTATCTACATAGGGTCAATTATATCAGATCTGGTTTAGTATCGATTATCGATACTAATTTATATTATTAATTAGTGACCTATGTCAAAATATGGGTCAAAGACCATAAATTCACCTTCACATGTCTCTAAAATTTATATATGTGTGATGTCAAACACTGATGATACATGCAACTCCAAAAAATAGCCCCCTTCACCTTTAAAGCCTACTTGTGCTTGTGAGGGTTATAAACCTGAAAATTTTGGAAAATTTAATGGAATGAACTAAATTCAATCACTCTTATTTGATAATTGTATACTACCTATGTATCTAAAAATATAATGAGGGAAATCAAGCCACATGTAGTTATCCCACCTAATGTGATTGTGTAATTATATTATTTTTATATATGAATGTAGGTAATGATTTGTATTTAATACATGACAATTCTTGATTCAAATTGGATTTGGTGTCTTTCATACTTAGCTTGTGATTGATCTTAGTGACTAACTTATAATTCAGAAAGAATAGGGAAGATTTACTCAGTGTACAATACTGCATAGATGTGTACTAGATAAGTGCATTGACCCCAAAGAAAGATTTCATTTTAAAAATTGTTCATTTTTTGGAGAGGATAGGTAATGTCAATCCTAGGTCAATATTTATAAGTGATATTGACCTAGTCTAATGCTACTAATCTGTCTATAGGTAGAGTGAAATAAAGATCTGGAAATTTCTATGGAGGATATTAAGTATGTTTGAAACAAACATCAAGATTTTTATAGGTTTTAACAATAGAATGGAAGGGTAAACCTCATAATGTAGCATTTAGGTGTGAGAGAATGGTAGCTTAGGACAATATTTATCAGTACAAGTCATGTGTGGTAAATGTGTGTCAATATTTTCATTTTCAAGTACTTAATACAAACTTTTGGTATCTAACATTATAAATTTATGAGGCTTCATCCTTAATTTTTATGCTAATATTATAATGACATTAATTTTGAAGTATCTTCCTGATGATGTCACCAATATTAGTAATGATAAAATTCAATATAATTAATCATATATTAATTATACAAATATTTTTGTAAAAAACTGCATTACTAATATTCATCCATAAATTACATAGAATCTAAGTTTTGATGGATAAATATCAATAATGCAGGTTTCCAAAAATATTCTATAAATTTTATGGATTATAAAAGCCTCAATTCATTAACATATACTTATTTATAAAATTAATCATATCAAACACAACTTCAATGGTAACAATCTTCATTATTTCTTCTGACACATTATTTTCAACAAAAAATTCCAAACAAACATGGCATGTAGCATATTAAATACCCAAAACCCTACAAATTACATTCAATGTTTATGGAATAGTGTATCCCAATCCTTGTTATTATGACAACAAACCACACAAAAAAATTAAAAACAAAACCCCCTGAATGCTTCTTATTTTGGCCAAGAGAAAATGATTTTTTGGCAAAAAAATGACATAATTCCATATAAATGAAATGGGTGAATCTATACCTTTAATATAAACTAACTAATGAAAACATGACTTCTAAAAAATGTTTCATGCATTGACAAGTAAATAGGTTTTTTATTATTTATAAAATAATAAAAAGCAAAATGTACTCATTAACATGGCTATGAAACTAATTTTAATGTGACAACACACAATTGATGACTGTAAGGGACATGATTTTACAACTAAAATGATAAAAAAACATGATCAATTATAGTCCTTACAATGTAATACATCATACAAACATGATATGACACCTTTCATTTTGTTTATTCAGTGATAATATAGTTGTGGTGCTTAAAGATACAACACTTACATACAACAAATGACAAAGTGGTGGAAATATACTTATATTTTACATTAAATTGAAAAGATCAAATTACATGAAACCATAATTATAGAGATTAATTAATGGAGGAAACATTAAAATATCACAAAAAATGTTTATTTTTCCTCAAAAACAAATCTTGTGAATTTCCAACACCTACATGAATATTGTAGTGATTTGGAAAATTTGGTGGAGAATAATGAAAAGATGATTATTTCTCCAAAAAATCCATTTATAACACTCTTTTATATCCAATGACTTTATATGTGGTTTTAGTATCATGATAAACGAATATATTTTTTTTATTAAAAATTAGCTATAAAAATAATAACAATAGTGGAGGATGAGAACATTCATAATTCAATATATTATAATGTTTTTAAATTATCAATACAAGTTTTAAATTTATGATAGAAATGAAGATTTGTCATTATTTATTTTTCTTCCAACTTAACACATCCACTCAATTACAAATACCAATCACTAATTATTTGTTTTTAGTATCTCTTTTTTACAAGTTTTAAATTTATGATAGAAATGAAGTATTTGTCATTATTTATTTTTCTTCCAACTTAACACATCCACTCAATTACAAATACCAATCACTAATTATTTGTTTTTAGTATCTCTTTTTATAATACTCTTGTATGTTGGTGATGTGGTGGTGTTCATTTCACTTATTGTTTTGAAGCTTACATGGTGTGACATAGATAACCCACACACATGATAATTAAGAAGTGTGATTTACATATATACATAGTTATGTCATATATATTTTTATTTGTATTTATGCACATGATATTCAAACCAAATTGATGTCCTATAAAAAATTATTATGTGTTAGCATTTAATTGTAAATTTTGAGTGAAATGTCTTATTTTTTTGTTAGAGTTTTAATTAAATAAGTACAAAGCTTTAGGTATGCATAGGCCACCTCAACTCTACAACAAAGCTTAGTATATCCCCAAAAATCAATTATTCAAGCATGCTTAAATGAAAGTTTTGGTTCTAAATCATGGGCTATGATATGGCTATGACTATTCTATATTCAATATTTTTAATTCTACATTTCCACTTTGTATATAATTTATAATTTATGCTTGGATGTAATGATCATTATACATCGAATATATAATGTATACTTGGATGTAATGATCATTATACATCGAATATTTAAATATATGTAATGATTATCTCAGGATATATTATTTAAATATGTGTTTTTAGGGAGATTATTACATGGATTTTAACTTCATCAAATTAAAATGCATAGAATTTTAAATTTCCAAGAGTCTCTCCCTATTTACAACTTTTAGATTCTTCACATACAAGGTGAATTATTTGTAGTGGGCATTTACTACCTCTAATTTATTATGCACTAGTTGTATATCCTTTCATAATAATCCAAATACTTATTTTGCTGATGACTCCTCATTTGTTTCTATATTATATGACATTAAATATTTGCATGGATAATGGTTATCCCTTTTCAAATCTAATTGTGAAATAATTTTCATTCTTTATCAAACCACCAGCTTCAACTAAAAATATTATTTAATGGTTACATGGGATCTCAATTCCATTGTATTATACACATGGAAAGAGTTCCTACATCATTTTATTAAAATGTTTGTCTGAGTGTTTTATTTGACAATTGTCTTTCTTGGAATTTATGCCTCACAATTTGAACACCCATCATTATTTAAATTATGCAAATGAAAAAATGTAGTGGTGAGTGAAGGTGAGGAAAAGGAAGTAAGTAGAGCAAGTATATAAGGTATATAATTGGAGATTGAGATGATACAGAGAAGATATAGGACAAGTAATTATGCTATAAATCGAATAAATGAATTTGAGGCCACATTAAAATTATAGGGTAAGAAATCATAATTCCACCTTAATCAATTCCCACTTTTGGTAGAAGATAATCATGTCATTAGTTTAATGACAAGAGGTGGCACTCTACCTTCATTTCCGCTCTAAATAAAATTTATTTTTAAAAATTGGGTCAAATAACAAAAAAATATGGTTATTCAAATTAATAGTTTATAATTGGAAAATGAAGAGTCAAAGGCCAAACACGTTAAAAATATAATCAAATATTTATAAGTCCTAGACTGATAAGATATCTATGTTTATTAATGAGGAAATATCATTCTAATCATCTAAAAAATCATTTTACATAGAAGATCACAGATCCTAGTTGACCTCAACATTTCCTAGTAGATATGCAAGAAAATTAAATTATATAAAGTAGTGCTAGAAAGTTATTGAAGGATAAAGATACCTATGGGGTTTCACATGTGATGCATTAAATCTTACTATTAGAGATCCACTCCTTTTTCATTGCATTGATCATGACTATATATTTTCCCTCCATCGTTATATCTTACCAACCATTTTCCATAGCTAATTTACAGACCTTTCATCAAGGTGATGGGGTTTTCCTCTTTATTTTTTATCCTGTAATTATAAAATAAAACCACCCCAAAACCCCTTCCTCCCACCCCTACCCATGCCCCCCAATAAGAATATTTTAGGTGGTATTAAAGAAGTAAACTCATGTCAACCATCGATGAGACATAAGGAAAATTATATATATATATATATATTCCTTAGTTTTTAATCAACATATTTCCAATGCATAGTTATTCTCTTAAAATACTCTATTATTTTTATATATTCAAGTGCTCCAAAATAATCTAGCTAGAGTAGGTTATTGAGGTCCTAGTTTAGGCACAAAATATCGCCTTCACTTATTTCAAGTAGATCCAAACTAAAATTAACTTAGTGATTAATAAATACCATATAATCAAATCAAATTAGTAGTGTAATAATAGCTGATCTATAAATTCTTCATCCATCTTACAAATGGGGAAATATATCATTCCCTACATGTCCACTCTTTACAAATTATCTCATGTCAGTATTTTATGAGAATAATCTATCCAAATAAAATTGTTACTGTTGACCAAATTTTGGCCCTTCAAGTCAAAATTAGACACACCCCCTTTTTTGTCAAAAATGTCTGGGTCTATACCTTTGTTCCAGTCCAGTATGAAGGTTTCATTCAGAAGAAGTGTTCTTATACAAATTTGAAGTCTTTTACATGTAAAAACCCCAAGTGTTTCCCTTTTGATAGATTTATTATTTAGTCTTTTGGCTAAGTCCCTTGAAATGAATTGTTTCAAAAAGTTTGCCTTGGTCCTTTGCTAAGTGTTATTTCTCAAACTTTTCATTCGGTCGAATTGTTCTGAAAGATAAGTTGTAATTTTTTAAAGGACATTTTCTTACAAAAAATGGCCCAAACAAGTCTTTTGAAGGGTATGTTTCCTTTAAAAAGGGACACTTTAAATTTTTCGAAGGACACTTTGGCTTCGTTCAGAGCTCCCGATGGGTATTTTTTCCTTTCAAAAAGGTCACTTGCAAAATCCTGAAGGGCAACTTTTTTGAAGGAATTGTTTCAAACTTTTTGTCTGAAACAACTTTTCTGAAGGGTGCTTGTAATTTTTTTGAAAATAAATTTAACTTTCCCAAAGGAATTTTTCAAAGCTAAAGGACCCTTTCATTTTTTTGAAGGGTATGTTTTGTTCAGAAAAGGACCATTTCAAAAATCCTAAAGGACACTTGTAATTTATCCGAAGGGTCACTTAATTTCTTCAAAGGAACATTTAATTTTTCCCAAAGGATACTTTCAACTTATCGAATGGAATTTTTCAAAAATTTTGAAGGATTGTTTCAAGGAAGAGGTGGACCATTTCAAAAATATTGAAGGATTATTTTCAGTCTTTCGAAGGATATGTGACAATTTTTTCGAAGGGTATTCGCAGGAAGGCCGAAGAGAAAGAGGCCATTCAAAAAAGCTGATGGATTCTTTCCAAGAATCTGAAGGGTTATTTCTAAATAGCCAAAGGGTATTTTCAAAGGAAAAGGCTCAAGTCCAAAAGAAAGAATTCCTTTGGACTTTTTGTCCATTGAAAAGTTGAGAGGAAAGGAAGAAGAGCCTAAAATAATCATTTTAAACAAATTGTCTAAAATAATTCTGAAGACAAAAGTATAAAGAAATACCAGAAGGTGATGGCCCAAAAAATGTCAAGTTTAAACTACAAAAAATAGCCATTGGGATTCAAACAAAAGATGATGGCCCATAGGAAGTCAATTTTAAACTATGAGGAATAGTCATTACTATTCAAAAGACTTGACAGGAACCTGAGGAAAAATATGGAAATGATGAATGGCATGAATCTTAAGTTTTGATGCATAACAAGCATAATAGGTAGGTCAATGGTTCAATATTGTTATACCATTATACACCTCGATCAGCCAGTAAATAATAGCTTACATCAAAATGACATTCTAACAGATGAATCCATCTATAGAAAAATACAACTTAGAATATATTGATTTCATTGGTGTAACCATAAAGGGATCTTATTACAAAATGTAATGTAACTATTTATTTTCTCAAGGTGACACATGTCCAAGTGACCCTTGAACTCCATTGGCTTGACCAATCTCTCAAAGGCTATATATATGCATTTTCTTGGTTCATTTTGAGAGCCTCCATTGGTTATAGTGAAACTCTAGCTAGATTTGTATTTACAAAACTCTTGAAGAAATAATACAAGTTATTTTCCACTCACATGTTGCATTGTTGTGTATTGATCTAAATCATGTTGTTTTTATTTAGTGAAAGTTGTCTTTCCTAACCTGTTATCCTTGATTGCCTATCAAATGTGCAGAAAGATTATTGTTATAGGTCCTTATTAGTATTATTTCATAAGTGTATAGACATTTTAGAAGTGGTTTAAGAATATATTATTTACTAAAAATTTTTGTTACTCTCTTGAATGTCAAATACCTTCTTAAATCTAACATGTGAAACACTGATGTGATAATGCATAAAACTTGTGAGTTTTGTGTGAAGAAACTTTATTAGTCTTTAAGTAATGATTTCAATCAAGTGAGAGGATATAAAATATTTTTGCATCACTGATTATTTTCTTAACCCTTTTCATACATATTCATTAGGTTATAAAGAGCTTAAAGTTGCATCAAGGGGAGCTAGCCCCTAATATAGAGATTCATCTCAATAGAAATGTCACCCACAACAAGAGCGATGATTCCATTTTTTTGGTTAGATGAGGAGAGTTGAGCATATTCTCAAGGGTGCAAATCCAAGTGTCAATAGTTTTTGGCACACCTAATGGGACATCTAAGACCTAGAATATTGTTCAAGATTGGTGATGGTCTTGACACAGTTTCAAAAAAAGAAACATCTACATTTAGTACCTAGTGAATCTATTAAAGAATTAAAAGTCTTTGGTTGATGATCATTCCTTCTTCCCATGCCAAAGGTGACCACTAGGTTTGCTACTAAAGGTGTACCCTTCGATTTTGTGGAATTAGCTCCATATTCCACCAAAAGGTCCAAGTTTGTTAATACTCAACCCTACAAAAGAGAGTTTGTGTTTAAACCTTCCAAATTTGTGTTGCATACTATTCCTAACATCTATATTAATATTCCTAATATGGATAGAAGACAACCTTTTATGTCTTTTTCGGGGGCATCTCCCTTGCAGCTTGCCCAATATGATCAAATTTTAGGAGCTTCTCTCAAAAGTGTCCCATCTTTTAGTGGGGATGGTCCTATTACTACCATTGAGCACATTCAAAATATAAATTTTTTTGTAATATCCATAATATTACCCAAGAAAATTTAGCTATTAGGTTGTTGGCCTTGTCTTTCAAAGAAAAAGTTTTGGACTGGTATGGGACCCTACCTATAAACTCTATTGGCCCATGGGATGAGTTGGGGACCCTATTAACTAATAGGTTTGGAGAAAAGTGTGATCACTTGTCTCTAGCTAAACAATTGACCACAATAAATAGGTCAACAAATGATTTCATGTAATATTTTAATACTAGGTTCCAAAAGACATGGGATAAAATCCCAACCCTTGTGAGATCTACCCCAAATTATGCATTTTTGTACTACTTGAAAGCACTGAATTTTGGGATTACCATGATGATTCAATCTATGGGTGGAAACACATTTCCTGATGCATATGAAATATCCATAAACTCTATGAATTGTCTCATCAATTAGGAAAGATAGCTCCTAGACCATCAATGCCACTATTCCCTGATTTGCATTCTCCTAGTCAAAGTGTGTTGCCCACTTTATCTCCTTTGTCTAGTCAAGAAAAATATATCATTACCCCTAGAAATGAAATGCATTAAGTCAAAATACTAATTTAAAGTGTTACTAATGAATTGGTTACTCTCAAAATGCAACAAGCCCAAAGCTATAGGCCTTATCAATCCTACAACCAGTTTGGATAAACAAACAAACCTCCTTTTCAGGGCAATAATCAGGGACAAGGCCAAATCACCCATGTCAAGCATTATAAAAGTTATAATCCTAATTTTCCCTCATCCTCCAAATCCCTTATTCCACTCAAAACAATTTGGTCCAGGAATAACCCAACTACCCTTCTTTTGAGCAAAGTCCCTTATGATTAAAAGAAGTGGTATTGTCATTACAATTATTTATAGTCTACCATATGAAAAACAAAATAGCTTTTCATTTATGAAAGTGAGATAATTGAACCCATCTGTAATTGGAAAAAATAGCCTTTGACATGTTCCCATCAAATAAAGTATGTACTCAACAACCACTATTAAACAAGGTAGTTTGTCCCTTGATCAAGTATTCTCCCCATGTACCCTGACCACAAAGGTCTTCTCTAGTTTAAACATGCTAAAAATATACTTTACGAGGAAAATTTGTGAAGGGCATATCCATTACTCCTAGTAGTCAGTATAGAATTTAATAAATCTAAATTTAAGATCTAGTAGACTAGAGAGAAGAAAAGAATTTAAGTAGCATAATTAGTATGTTTAATAGAATATAAGGAAAAAAATAGGTCCATAAAAAAGGCTCCCAGTAAATAGGGCCATATGAAAGGAAAAGATAACTATGAAGATATTAATAACTACAAAAGTGATTAGTAATAATACTACACTATTTTTCCTAATATCTTTTAGGTTTGTGTGTAACCATGGAAAGATGTATATGTGAGCCAAATTATTTACATGTCAGGAGCCAATCAATTTGAGATTTTAGGGCAACCAATCAATTTAACATCTTTGACTAGTTTATTGAGATCTATCAACCAATTTAGTGTGTGATATTTGTGATATATTATGTAAAATGGGTATAACTTGAAAAGTAGAGGAGCCGTAATATAAAGAAAACTGGCTTTAAAATAGGAATCTCACAAAGGTAAATAATGATGTACGGGGCTGAAATAACAATGATATAGATACACTATGAAGATTGTTAATGATTTACTAATACCTTTGACTGCATAAAAAATAGAGCCCACATATGGTCCTTCTCTAGTTTTTTAGTAGCTATAGGATGTGCAAAGTGTAGAGGTTGTTAATATCATTGCTCTACCTCCAATATATGCATCATTTCTCTTTCCATATTCTACAACAAAGTTTTAGAGGGAAAATAACTATGTCTATGCCCAACTCTTACTTGTCACGGGGTAGGAAAACAAATTTGTAGGCTTGGACTTGTAGCTATCCCCCATGGCTACCATGGGCATGACTAGAACACACTAAAATAGTCACTGCACCTAATTTTTAGGAATTAAATGATTTTTCTATAATTTTGGAGAGTAAATATTAAATGGGACCGACTATTCTATAAATCTAGCATAGTTCCAGTCCCCATGGGACCATGCTCTTAGGATTAATCAACATCATTGGAAATGATTTTTTATGTGGACTTTGTAAAGTTAATATGTAGGCATGTAAAGTTAAAAATACCATGCAAAAAACAAAGGATTAAAATAATTGTTAAAGAAATTTGGGAAATTTTTGAGAGAATTAGGGCTTTCTTATTAACTCAAACTTGAGTTAACCTGGTTTAGTAAATAGTTTCATGAATAATGGGGATTTTACATGGTAGAATGATGGAAAATTTTGATTTTGATGCTACAATTTCATGCATTTCATGTTTGATGAAGGTTGACGAAGAAATGATAATAAGAGGGAGTAGAGAGAGAAGGGCATGACACGACATGAGGAGGAGAATGAAGGAGCATGGAGAAAGACAAATAAATATTTCTAATTTAAGAAGTTTTCATTTGGAAGCTATTGTGAGGTTGGTGAAGTTATTTAATTATTTTTTGAAATAGGAAATTATGTGAATAATTGTGTCTTATTAGGGTTTTTGGGGAAATGTCTTCACATCAAAGATAAATATTTAGCCATGTGGATAGCTCGACCATCCACATAAATAAATATATATCGCTTGAATATTTTAAAATTAAGATTAGGATTATATGTGTATATTATTATAGTTGAATGGATTTTAATTTGGATGTGATGGCTATATGCCTAAGCTAAGAAATAGGACTTTGACAATCAAGTTTTAAATGAGTATACTAACTGTGTATTGTTGTTTTGAAACCCTTATCATTTATAGACAATAATGTTTATGTCAAAATATTGAGCATATATATTACATAGACAATGAATATGCTTTGACTTTATTGAGGTGAAATTCTAGGTCTGAGTAAGTTTTTTGAATGAATAGGTCAGTATTAAAATTATGAGAATGTTTATTATAAGTTCTTAACAAGTTTAGTTATAAGAAAGAAACTGTTTAGTTTTGTTTCAAAAAATTTGACAATATATAAAGGGTCTATGAACATATCCTTATAAATCTTATGATGGTAAGCCAACACCATGTAAATTAGTTATTTTGAGTTGGTGGATAAGATATTGTTATCCTAGAGTGGGTACAATAAGTGCTTAAGTACTATCTCAACTCTGAGTTATTATTATAGAGAATTTTATTATGTGAGGCAACTGATATAAAGTTTCTATTTTTATATTTGATAAGATATTAATGTATTGGATATTAGAGTTGAATTTTATATAAGCATAAATGGAATCTCGCATACACATATATATAGATCATATGACTTGTATATGATTTTTGTGGATTGGGTATTAGGTACAAGCACTATTATGAAAACTATAAGTATTAATGAATCATTAAGAGTATTCATTTCAATAAATAAAGAGTTGACAGAGTTGAACTTGGAATGATGCATATGAAAATGTTTAGGAAATGAGCATAGATTGTAATAAGGTTAAATACTTATGTTAAACTCTGCAATGGATTAGTTATAATATAGTTCACATAATTCTAAGTTGGTTATTGACTCGAATTTAATAATGCTTATGAAACTTAGGTAAAATATAATTATACATTAATTATAAGGGGAAAAATAAAGATTTAATTTATTAGTTGATTAGAACACTATTTATCAAACTTTTCAAATAGTATATCTAGTTAATGACCCAAATTAGGGGTAATTAGGGTAAGCTGACTATGATTAGTTTTTCCATCGAAAATGGATTTTGACTTATAAAATGAAATAAGAGAAATTAGAATAGGGGTTCAATAAAAATTGAAATCCTATGATTGATATTTAATGCTATTTTTTGAATAGATAAATTATTAATGGTTGTTCAAATCATATCTAGTTCATATTGGAAAAATTATTGTTAGTATGGCAAAACAATATTTTTATATATGAACAAATACTTGTATGCAGTACATATTATGTATATATTTGATAATTACATGTACATATATATTAAATTTATATGTATGAGGAACTTACATACCCATACACATATATAGAGTATAATTGTACATAGGAGATGTGTGCTTATAATTATGGTATTTGTTGACTGTTAAAATTAAGTCATAAAAACTGAGAGGTTGAACACTTTAAATATATGTGTATAACTCCTTAAAATTACAAGTTATATCAATGAAACATTTATGTTTATTATTATATTAGACATTAACTATAATGTATTTAATCTCTGAAATTATTTATGATTGGGTTATTGTTATTGAGAAATATTTACATGGAAATAAATTGTGATAATGTTGTTTACCATAATGAGTTAATTTAGAAATTAGAAACCCATAGTCTAAGTATAAATTATACCCAGTTGGTATAGATTATACATATTTATGTTTTATTATTTATTTAATAAATAATATAGTTAAGATTCATTGCAAATGTTTGATGGACTAAATGTATGTACTTTGATAATGTATGTACTTAGAATGTTTTATGTCTGCTGATATGAAGTGATTGAATCTATTGTTTATATTTTACATTAACCAAATCTCACATTATTGGTACTAAATAAGTGGGGAGATGGACTTCACTAACTTATCTAACACCACCATTACAAGATGAGGGTAATCCGATCAAGTGGTGTGTATGAATTTGACTGATCTAGAGATCATTATCTACTTGAAAACTTTGGTCAAATCAATGTTTAGTTAAACATTGTCATTTCATATGTATGATTTACATGTTTATGCAATATCATGGTAGAATGTATTTTTTTATCATATACATTGTGCATTAGATATATTATAGGACATGGATAATATCTTATCTCTATGGATTCTTGCACCATCACTATCTACCCATCCATGAAGGGAGAACCATTACCTAATTGGGGAATTATGTAAGGTATCTATGGTCTATGGTTGGTGTGGAAAAGCACTTGGATGATGCTTTCCCTCCCCACAACAATACTTCATTGGAGATAACACTTGATATTACAATAGATACTGGAGTTTGTGAGACTCATGCTTTGTGGAGCCTTCTATCTAGTATTATATTTATTATTGAAATAGTATTCATGATGAAAATGTAATTAATTATTCATATGTACATTGATAGTGATGGATATAAAATTGTACTATCAATGGCTGGAATTATGTAATTACTTTATGGAATATATATAGTTATGTTTTGCTTATTTATTTCATAGTGATTAGTAAATGAATGGATTATTCATGCCTATTTTATGGATAACATATTTAGTATGTTTATAGTAGGACCACTAATTAGATTCTCATGGTGAATTTTAATGTTGATTATGTGATATTAATTTTATTTTTTTTAATAATGTTATTCTAACAAATCCCAGTGGGGATGTTACATTGCGGTATCAAAGTTGTGACTAAAAATTTAAGACTTAATGAGTTCACTAACATTTTCTTATTCTTTTGTTTAACATAATGGAGAATGGTGTGAGCTAGAGCATTAGGTGAGGTTCCTTCAAATGTTAATGATAATAACCCTTCATTTTATCCTAACCAATTTATTGCTGAGCAAGAAACAAAGTTAGAATAGATTCTCTCAACAATGAATGAAACTAGGAACGAATTGTAACCTAGAATAGGAAATTTATGGACATGAAGAGGAAGCCCATCAAGATGTGCCTGACTAAAATCTTATTGATCAAGAAATCCACTAAGAGTAAAGGCATGAGGAAGTGCCTTAGGATGTGAGAACTCGTGTAGCTAAGGAATTGGCTAGAGATATGAAAAACATGAATCCACCTAAGTTATATGGAACTATTTTAAGAAATGTCATCTGAGGCATGGTTGACTGAGATGGAGAAGTATTTTAAAATTTGAAACTACTTCAAATTCACTAAAGTAGTTTGGGGAGCTTACCAATTGGTTGGTAAAGCAGCTATGTGGTCGGCCAAGAAAAAGTTTTTGATGAATCTTAACTCTACCACCACCACATGGGAACATTTAATGGCATTATTTAGATCATGGTGGCTTTCATAGTTACTCTTTGTCTAAAAACTTATATATTTTTAGAATCTTAATCAAGGAGACATATCGATGAATGAATATTGGGAATAGTTCACCAAGATTTTTAAATATGTACCTCAATATCAAGTTGATGAGAGGTTAAAAATTAGGAAGTTTATTATGGGATTAAAACCTCAAATTATTGGAGAGGTGGAAGTACATGGGCCATCTACTAAGGACTAGGTCTTCAAGAAGGTATTCAAATAGGAACAAAAATTAAAATATCTTGTGCAGGTCAGAGACAAGTTCGATACAAAGTTTAGAATTTATAATCCAAATTTCAAAAAGAATAATTGAAAGCAAAGGAATGGAGACTCCAAGATCTAGTTCAAAAATTAGAATGCTATAATAAACAATGATTCAAGTAATAGGAAACTAGGCAATGGTTTCAAAGTTAGTTTTAAGGGAAACCAATAGTCTGACAGGAAAGGACCACCTAGAGTTTGCTAAATTTTTAGAGGTGACCATTTTGCTCATGAATATACCCAAGATAATTTAAATTAAAAAAGGCCTACTCCAAAATAGAGAATGTTTTAGCAACATATGCATGCATCAATTGATAATCAACAAGCTAAATTCCAAGCTTCACCCATAGAGCTATCAAGTATTTTGTTTAAATATCTAGTTTTTATTTTCATATATATAGGGGATACAAAATGTTATATTGATCCTAGAACACTTAATAAGGTATCTAGAAAAGCTAGAGTAATGGAAAATACATGGTCAATACAATATGGAAATGAATCAAAGGTCAAATTTGGCAAGTGTTTAGTTGAAGTTGAGATTAGGTTTCCCAAATTTACAATAGTAGTGGTTCTATTATGAAACACTACTAGGGTCATATGATGTGATCTTAGTATTCAATTATCTTGTGAAAAATAAAGACAAGGTTGATTGATATCTAATTAAGGTTGAGTGTCAAGATGATTTTGAAAATTAGACACAAATTTAGGGTGAGAAAAGAGAGTTGAGGCTTTGGTAAATTTTTACAATGCAACTCAAGAAGGCTCAAGGAAAAGGGTGTCTAGCATTTATTATCAAGATGAATGAAATGAAGGAATCTAAGGAACCATCCCTTGAATATTATCATTTTCTTATAAATTTTTATGATGTGTTTGTAAAGGAATTACTAGGATTGCCTCCTAAATATGGGTTTGATTTCTCAATTGATACCATACCTGGATCGAAAACACAGTTTAAGGCATCGTACAGGATGAAAACCACCAAATTGGTTGAATTAAAGGCTCAAATCTAGGAATTATTATCAAAAGGGTTGATTAGACCAAGTGTATCACCATGGGCTATACCAGTTATTTTCATCAAGAAGAAAGATGATACTCTTTACCTTAGTATTGATTATAGAATATTGAATAAGGCAAAAATTAAAAATAGATATATGCTTCTTCATATTGATGATATTTTTTATTAGATGCAAGGGGAAACAATATTTTTAAGATTGATCTTTGAGAAATATATCATCAGCTAAGGATAAGATATGATGATATTCCAAAAACAACTTTTAAAACTTGATATGGGCACTATGAGTTCACAATTTTACCATTTGGGTTGACAAATGCTCTCGCAACATTTATTAATCTCATGAATAGTGTGTTCAAGGATTATCTAGATAATTTTGTTTTAGTCTTTTTAAATGACATTCTTATATATTATAAAGATGAAGAAGAGTATCTTCAACATCTAAAAATAGTTTTGTAACATTTGTAGAAGCATAGGTTGTATGGCAAGTTGTCTAAATGTGCATTTTTATAAAATAAAGTGTAATATTTGGGACGTATTATCTCTACGGATGTCATTTAAGTAGATCTAGAAAATATAAGAGCCATTATGGAGTGCCCAAAAACAAATAATGTGCATGAGGTAATAACTTTTATGGGATCAGTAAGCTATTACAAGAAATTCATTTTGAATTTTTTTAAGATAGCTAATTTGATTACCTCTTTGCAATGTAAGAACCAAAATTTTATATGGTCAGACAAGTATGAAGTAGATTTTAGGAATTGAAAAGGAGGTTTACTTCAACACCAATGATAAGAGTTATTGATCCTAATGGTCAGTTATCAGTGATCACAAATGCATCTGGGGATGGACTTGGAGGAGTTCTTATGCAATATGGTGTAGTGATAGCCTATGAATCAGGTAAATTGAAGCCTTATGAGGTGAAATACACCCCTCATGAGGTAAAACTTATATCAATTGTGCATGATTTATAATTTTAGAGGCATTATTTATTAAGAAAACTATTTGAGCTAAAGACTAACAACCTAGGACTCAATTACATCTTCACCTAACCAAATTTAAATGTTCATCAAAGATGCTAGTTAGAGTTCTTGTCTGATTATGATTTTGATATCAACTATATCAAAGGAAAGGAACACAGAGTAGTCGATGCCCTAAGATGTAGGAGGTACATAATATTCATGGTTACTACCAAGAGTAATTTTAAGGATCAAGTGATCAAATTCTTGCCAAGAGATGAATTATATGATCAGGCTAGGAAAGCATTGTCTGAGAATGCTCATAATCTTAAGTATAAAGGATTCAAAATAGATAATGATGGTCTTTTATGATATAATTGAAGGATGTATGTACCATATAAAGAAGATATGAGGAGCACAATGCTAAAGGAAATCCACAATACCCCATATTCATGACATCCAAGAGTAACCAAGCTCATAGTAGAGCTTAGACCAATCTATTTTTGGAAGGGAATTGAGAAAGATGTAACAGACTTTGTGTCTCATTATTTGAAATGTTAGTGTGTGAAAGCTAAACATGTACATACAATTGGATTTTTATATCCACATGACATAACATAATAGAAGTGGTAGGTAATTATTATTTACTTTATCTGAGGTTGACCATTGTCATGGAACATGCATGACATGTTCTTGGTAGTAGTTGAGAAATTAAACAAGGTAGCTCATTTTATACTAGGTAACTTGACTGATGATGTACCTACTCTTGAGAAGATATTAGTAAAATAAGTGTATTAATTACATGGTTTTCTATAAAATATCATTTCAGATCAGGATCTGAGGATGACTTCTTGGTTTTGGATGATTCTGAATTCATCTTTGGGTATGCAATTAAACTTCAGTACTATGTATCACCCATAGACTAATGGTCAAATTAAGTGAGTTAATCAAGTTTTAGAGGATATATTTTGTATGTATTTCATAAATCATTAATATAATTAGGAAGAGTAACTTACATTGGTTGATTTTGCTTATAATAACTCATACCAATTAGTTTTGAAGATGGCATTATTGAAGAATTATGTGTAAGAAGGTGCAGAACACCAATCACCTAGAATAGGTTGGAAATAGGGTAGTCTTTGGACCTAAGATACTTTTATAAATGGAAGATCAAGTTAGGATAATTAGGTACAGGTTCATTGAGGCCAATGATAGACATAAGAGTTATGTTAATTTGAAGAGAATAATTAGATAGTTTTTAGTAGGTGATAAAATGTTTCTATAGGTTAAGCCTCAAAAAAGTTCAATTAAATTTGAGAATTTAGTAAAACTTTCACCAAGATATGTGGGACCCTTCAATGTTTTATAAGTATTCAAACCTATAGTATATATAATTGCATTTTCACCAACCCTAGATATATTTCATAATGTATTCCATGTGTTTTGTCTTAAAAATTATATAGTTGATCCTTCATGTGTGTTAGATTGGAATGCTTTGCAAGTTCTAGATCCTGAGGTGGTCATGGTATAACTAATCAGAGTAATTGACACTCGTCAACTTCATTTATGTAATAGAGAAGTGTCATAGTACAAGGTCCCATAGGACCAATACTTTGAGGATAGTGCCACTTGGGAAGACTATGATGAGTTTTACAGGCTATTTCCATATTTATTTACTTGATTTGTTTCTTCATACTATAATATTTTTCTATTGAATAATATTTGTAATTCAGAACTAGTGTTTGAATAAGTGTCATTGTGATGATCACTAAATTTAGGGGGGGGATGTCACATCCAAAATTATCTCTAAACTAATTTACCTAATTATCTATGGATTATTATGGTTGTTAAAATAATTAAATACTATTTAATTAAGCTATAGGTTATATGTTAGTATGGGACATATGTATGTTACTTAGATTACATGATTATATTGTTATGATTTACTTGTATTTGTATATACTTTACATTATGATCATGTTTTTAGTTTTTAAAATAATATTTTATGGATATATATCATGATGTTAAGGGCTAACTACCTTTTTATCATGAGTTTGATGCAAAAAAAATCCCTCTCAGAGCATAACATAGGGAAAACATCATCAGAGAGGATGGCATAGATGGAGGTGTTGGAGGATGATAAAGGAACAAATAGAAAACCCATGCACAAACCACAATAGATAGCATTCTTTATATGCATTATTTGAATTGTTAGTTTTAGTATGTCTTTGGTGTTATCTCATTTAAATTATCGATCGTGTGTTAGTTGTGATCTAAGTTTTAGTTTAATTCCTATGTGGATCTAATTAAGTGATTTCATTATGGTTGTAGTATGTAGATTGAGTGCATATTTCTACTTTTAATCATGTTGTGTTAGTGTATTCATGACTATGAATGATATTTATTTAACTAGTATGTAAATTTGTTGGATTAGTATTTATCTACTTCTACTTATAGACTAACCATAATGTCTTTTTAATGTCTCAATACATTAGCTAGCTATTATGATATTTAATAAATATCATTGTTTAGCTTAATGCCTTGATATATAAAAGATATATATAAGACATTGGGATAGTCTATATAGAGTGGTAATAACAAATAACTACATTATTATAGTATCATTGTGTTTGACATTTTATAACAGTTATTTAATTGGCTATTAAAGTCAAAAGCTTGTTGATAACTTGATACTAGTCACTTTATTATTCGAAGTCATGTTGATCCTTGATAAGTTGATGTAATAATTATCTAAGCTATCCTATGACCTAAACTTAACTATTACGGTTGAAGACATTGGCATAGTATATAAGTTCTGATTTATTTGGTTTGATATACTTAGGATTAATTGACATCATTGGCAATGATTTTGTATGTGGACTTTATAAAGTTAATATACATGCATGTAAATTCAAAAAGACCATGCAAAAAATAAATATTAAAAAGTTTTGGGGAAATTTCGAGAGAGTTAGGGATTTCTTATTGGCTCAAACTTGAGATAACCTAGTTTAGTAAATAGTTCTATAGAAAATGGGGATTTTGCATGGTGGAATGATAAAAAACTACAAGTTTGATTCACAGTTGAATGCATTGCATGTATAAGGAAGGTCAATAATCAAACTATAAGAAGAGGGTGCAGAGAGAGAAGGGATTAACATGACATGAGGAGAAAGAATGAGTAGAGAGAAGGAGAAAGTAATTATTTGGTTCAAGATGTTTTCATCAGGAAGCTATTGTGAGGTTGGTGAAATTATTTAATTATTATTTGAAACAAGAAATTATGTGAATAATTGTGTCTTATTAGGGTTTTTTTGGAAATGTCTTGTTTCGAATTAAAGATATAGATTTAGCCCTCCACATAACTAAATTTATATCCCTTGAATCTTTTAAAATGAATATTAGGATTGTATGTATAGATTGTTATAGTTGAATGGATTTTAGATTGGATGGGATGGCTATATGCTCAAGCTAAGAAATAGTAGAACTTTGATATCTAAGTTTTTAATGAGTAAACTGATTGTGTATTGTTGTTTCAAAACCCTTATCACTTATATACGATAATGTTTATGCTAAAATATTGATCATATGTATTACACAGACAATGAATATGTTTTGACTTTCTTGAGGTAAAATTCTAGGTCTAAGTAAGTTTTTTGAATGAATGGGTTGGTATTGAATTTTTTTGAATGTTTATTATGAAGTTCTTAATGGGTTTAGTTATTAGAAAGGAACTATTTACTTTTGTTTCAAAAACTCTAAACATATATAAAGGGTCTATGAACATATCCTTATAAATCCTATGATGGTAAGATAAGACCATGTAAATTAGTTATTTTGGGTTGGTGGATAAGATATATCTATCCTAGAGTGGGTACAATAAGTGCTTAAGTCCTATCTCAACTCTGAGTTCATGTTATAAAGAATTTTTGTTATGTGAGGTGACTACTATAAAGTTTATATATTTTTTATTTGATATCATATTCATGTGGTGGATATTAGTATCAAATTGGATATAAGTATAAATGGAATCTCACTTACACACACATATATATAGATCTTATGACTTGTATATCATTTATGTGGATTGGGTATTAGGTACAAGACCTATTATGAAACTTGTAAGTATTAGGGAATCCTCAAGAGTATTTGTTTCAATAAATAGATATTCTATAGAGTAAAATTTGGAATGATGCATATGAAAATGTTTAGGAACTGAGCATATATTATAATAAGGTTAAATACTTATGTTAGATTGTGCATTGGATTGGTTATAATATAGTTCACATAATTATGAGTTGGTTGTCAACTCAAATTTAAATAATTCTTGTGAAACTTGGGTAAAATATAATTCTATAGTAAGTTGAAGAGATAATATAGATTTAAGTTTTTAGTTGCTTAAAACACTATTTATCAAACTTTTTGGATAACATATCTAGTTAATGACCCGAATTAGGGGTAAACAGGGTAAATAGACTATGATTAGTTTTTCCATCAAAAGTGGATTTTGACTTATAAAATGAAATAAGAGAAATTAGAATAGGGGTTCAAGAAAAATTAAAAACCTATGATTAATCTTGAATGATATTTTGTGAATAGATAAATTATTAATGGTTGTTTGAATGATATCTAGTTCATATTGGAAAAATTACTGTTAGTATGGTAGAAAAATATTTTTATATGTGAATAAATACTTGTATGATGTACATATTATGTATATATTTGATAAGTATATGTACATATATTGAAATATATATGTATGAGGAACTTATGTACCCATGCACATATATAACATATAATTGTACATAAGAGATGTGTTCTTATAATTATGGTATTTGTCAACTATTAAAATTAAGTCATAAAAACCTAAGAGATTGAACAATTTGATTATATGTGTATAGCTCATAAACATTACAACAAGTTATATCAATGAAGGATTTATGTTTATTATGATATTTTACATTAACTATGAGGTATTTGATCTCTAAAATTATTTATGGGCTTGTTGATAATTGAGAAATGTGTACATAGAAATAAATTGTGATAATTATGTTTGTCATATATGGTATTACATTTGAGTTACTTTTTTAAATTATAAACATACAGTCTAAGTATAAATTATACTTGGTTGGTATAGATGGTACATTTTTATGTTTTGTTATTTATGTAATAAATAATATAGTTTAGATTCATCGCATACTTTTAACACACTAAATGTATATACTTTGATTATTTACATACTTAACATGTTTTATGCCTATTGATAAGAAGTAATCTAATTGAATCTATTAGTTATATTTTTACATTAACCAAATATTGCATTGTTGGTACTAAATAAGTGGTGAGATGGACTTCACTAACTTACCTAACACCACCAATTCTAGATGAGGGTAATTCAATCAAGTGGTGTGTATGAATTTGACTGATCCTAAAAATCATTAACTACTTGAAAATTTTGGCCAAAGTAATTTTTAGTTAAACATTGTCATTTCATATGTATTATTTACATGTTTATATGATATCATGTTAGAACATATTTTATTTATGGTACACATTATGTATTAGATATCTTACAACATACATGTACTAGCTTGTCTCTCTAAATTTTTGCATCGTCACTATCTACCCATCCATGGAGGGCCATTCCTTAGTTAGAAAAATGTGTGGGGGATTGATGGCCTATATTTGGTATGGAAAAGTGCTCAGATGATGATCTCCCTCCCTATAATAGTACTTCATTGGAGACTACACTTGAGATTACCATGGATACTGGAGTTTATGAGACTCATGCTCCATGAAACCTTGTATCTTTTATTGTATTTATTATTGAAACATTATTCTTGATGAAAATGTAATTAATTAGTCATATGTACATTGACAATAGTGCCTATAAAATTATACCAGTCATGGCTAGAATTATGTAATTACTTTTTGAAATATATGTAATTATATTTTTCTTATTTATTTCATAATGATCAGAAACTAAATGGATTGTTCATGCCTATTTTGTTGATAACATATTTATTATGTTTAAATTATTAGGATCACTAATTATATTCTTGTGGTGAATTCTACTATTGAATATGTGGGATTAATTTTTTTTTAAATTATGTTATTCTAGTAATTCCTAGTGGGGATGTTACATAATCTCTAACTCCTTTATAATCTAACATTCTTAAATTCTCAAAATTCATTTTAAAGGTTTGGAGTTTTGCTTCTCTTACCTTAATAAATATTTGATATTAAATATCCAAGGTATTTCATGTCTCATGGGAATTCTTGCATCCTAAAATTATTGGATAAATGTTTGGGTCTATGACACTCTGAATATAGAAGAAAGTTTGTGTATTTCCCTTTTCTTTATCCTTTTCATTATTTTTTGATCTTGTGTTCCAATATTGATATGGTGTCAGCCCATGAATAACATTCTCCCAAACTTATTTTCACATAATAATTATATTCCATTGATTTATATAATACTCAAAGTTGTCACCTTTGAAAATAGGAATATTCATGGAAGCATAATTCATTAGAGCCATTGTATCTTCTGAGAATGACCTAAAAATGTGATAAGCCTTATTTGAATGTGGATATGATACCAAATTAAGGTTTAAAATGATTTTATTGAGTTAACATCAAATTTGTTTTTCTCTAAAATTGAATCTATGTAACAATAAAATTATCTCAGAATTACTAGTCAAATTAGTCGTGTGGTGAGTGAAATTGTTGCTCAAAAAATGTATTGAATAACTTCAAACTTAAAAATATATTTTGTTTGATCTAAAGTTAATATATAATTTAAATAATATTAGAGGTCAAACATACAAGAATATTCTCAATCCAAATTAATAAACCACACTTATATTATGTGTAACTTTATTAAATAAATAAGGCTTAAAATAAGCATTTTACAATATAACTTGCATGCCAAGTTATTTCAAGAAAAGAATAAAATAAAAACTAAATATATAAATTTAATTGAAAATTAATTAATTTATAATTATACTCTTATATAACTTAAAGTATCTAAATATAAACTCAGCATACAACTAAGAGTACCAATAACACTAATTGATAGCTTTTTGGTCATCATGCAAGAAGCCGCGATCAATTGACTACCACATCATATAATTAGACAAAATTGGCATCTCATTTAAAAAAAAAATGGAACTGATTTAAATAAACTTTAATTTTATTATATTAACACTAAAAGTGTTTCCCACCACTTGGTAACTCATTTCAGTACTATGATAATTAATTGGAGTTAAATGACAGTTCCAACTATTCTAAAGAAATCATTGGAAAGTGTCTAAAAGTTACCAAAAAACTAATTAAAGTCATAAATAAATTAAATAACCTTACAAAACACCAAAAAAACCAAATATACTAAGTTTAAAAATATAACTCAAGTTATCATATTGACATCATACTCAACACTTCTTATTATGACTGTATCATTATTCATTTTTTTTTCTTTATGAGAACCTTAAAACTAGGCCACCTAAATTCGATAGGGGTATGAATCAATGAAAAATAAAATATTATTACATTAATAATATATTGAAATAAATCTCAATTGTAATTCCTATATATATTTATGCACATCTTGTAGAGAAAATACTCATGCTCATGCTCATGGTGTGTAACATTCAATGCTTTAGAAAGGCACCATACCTAGACATATTCTAAAGTGTGTCTAATTTGATTTCATCCTTCTCGGCCTCAACGGATATCCATATTTGTGATGACTATCCAAAAACTTTACTTCATCCTCCATCAACCATGCAAGTATCAATATTTACTAACATGATGAAAATTCTATATGTGTTGATGTAAATTTCATACAAATGCCATTTCAAGGTGTTTTTTTAATGAATATTGTGACACACACATAGAATAATGGTTAAGCTTATAACATATGTAAATTTTTATTTATTTATTTTCAAGTGAAACTAAATTTCAACTCAAATCTCCAACCATCCTATTCAGAGATAAAATTAAATACTAAAAAATTATGTAATAGTTGATCTTTGGTAGAGTGAACGCATACAAATTATGTTGAAATGATAAACTTGTTTGTAATCAGAACTATGCAATAATAAATTCAATAATTGCCTTCATCAGATTGATTACAATTTTAGAAAAAGTACATATATAGGTAGAATATAGACATGACCCAACATCCTCATGCATGTTGGATTATCTTCTCTAATGACCTAATAACACCTAAATAAGATAAATAACATGTGTAGAAAAAATTATAAAATAGAAGAAAAACCTACGCTAACACCTCCCCTTAAGCATAGATTAGGTGCGTATAAGAATTGGGTCCTAAAAACTAGAACTGATGAGGTATCCAAGTACATGAAAATATACCCATAAGAATAGAGAGAAGAAAAAGAGGGCTAAAAGGTCCCCCATAAAGATGATGTTAAAGCAACATGCACTCTAATTAGAGATCTCAAAATGAGCAATGTTAATGTCAAGGTAATATAATTAAAGAATAAAGAAAGTCCATTTACATCAAACAACATTTCTTCCCTTTGAAAGAGAAATAAAAATAATAATTTCTTTAAAAATCTATCCATTACACAATGGACTATGATTGTAATAGTATGAATATCTCTAAATATGGTTTAAATCTGAAGTGCAACATAAATCTAGCAAGATCATGCATGAACTAAAATTAATGTCACTAAAGTAGACTTGCTAGAAGACTACCTAGAACATTAAATAACATAATGTCCACATGAAGTGGAGAGCATGGCTCAACAACCCTTGAAACTCAAGAATGTAGGTCCACAAGAAAGGAAGAGTTGCCAATGATCTATAGAAAATTGGAGGTGCCACATGACAAAATAGAGACACTCTCACCAATGGAGATAGAATGATCCTTTGAAGTACATATATGTGATGGCTTTGGAAGATCAACAATTTGTATAGGAATGAAAGTGGCTTCTTAAAAATACATCTCAGGTCTTGAAAAAACTCATCCCATAGGGGTGGCTTGACAAAGAGAAGAGCATTAGTTGAAAAAATATGTAATCATAAGAAATAATAGTGGGAGGAGAGATTATAATCTCATAAAGATAGTCTCCAAAGAGATTTTGAATAATTCTCCAAATAGTGCAAGGATACTCTGTGTGTTCCAAATAATGGCATAGATCTATGGAAATATTCAACAAAAATAATCCATACATCATGTCACATGAATTAAGCTAGTCATTGAAATGAACTGGGTCAATAGATGTAGGCACATCTCCATAAAAAAATGAATATAGGTATTATGGAGTGAAAAATCATTCCATGCACAAACTCCATGAAGTATAGTTTGTCTTTAAAAGAAGAAGGAATGGAGATGAATCTTTTCTCGTAGTGTATCTCTAAAATGGAGATTGGTGAGTCAATATGACAACACATAACCCAAATTAAGAGTAGATACACCAAGGAAGTTCATTGTCACATAATTCAACCTATAATGACCCCCTAAGTTGCAAGAACAATGCATGCTTAATGTGAGGGATGTCAAACATAGCCTCAATGCATCCATGAATGAGCAATATCTACAGGAGTTGATAAGTAATAGTACACCCTATGAAGATGGAATTTATACTCAGCCAAAAAACAGATCCACATAAATGAGAGAAATCAATTCACCAATTAAAATTCATGCTCAATAAATAAACATTGGATGTATCTAAAAATGCATCCACAAATGAGAAATCAGTTCAGTTGACACCTTACAATTATAAAAATGCATTGTGTATAACAAAAATTAGGGCCCATAGTAACCCCCTAAGACTCTTAGTGATGATCCCCCCTAATTTTTGAAAGTAACAGAACACAATTGAGCGTTGGACATCAAACTTAGATGATAATCAATCCATGAGTAATTAGTGCTTGTGATGTCAAAATAGAGAAACATGTGTAATAATGAAAACAAGTAAAGAGGGACGTCGAGCTCTATTGATAATGTGTTCGTGAGGAGTACAAGTGAAAAATATTGGAAAGCCAAGAAAGGAAGGAGAAGAGAATTTTTTTTTTTTTTCCTAAGGGGGTTTGGCCACTTATACAACTAGACCTCATCCTTTGTCTCCATCTAACGAAATGAGAAGGAATGTGACCAATAAATACACAATAAAGTCCTAATTAAAATTGTACATCACCATGTAGTATCTTTTTTATGAAAAAAATAATTAAAAAACAATCCTCACTTTAAAATTAATCACTACTACTTTTTATAATGTTCCACGCCCAATATATCTGCCACAAAGCAAAAACACCCCCAACTTGCCTTAAATCATTCAAAAAATATATAAACTACCATTTGACCCAAAAGTTGGTTTTTATAAAACCACAAGTTGGTTTAGAAAAAACACAATAAGTGAGGATTTCAATGCCTCTAAATCCACCATAGAAGGTGTGTACTATGAACTTTTAGGGTAGAATATGGGAGGATTCTTAGCAGTGGATGAATGAGTTAGATGATAAGGTGGCAATGCAACACATGTATATGTACATGGATCAAGAAAAGAAATACAAAGAGGATGTCATATCAAAAACCTATAAATTGTAGCATAAGTTGTAGTTCAAGATGGCTTCCATAATGTACAATGACATTTATATTCCAATTGTATGTTGGGATCTATGGTTGTACTAAAAGTGTGTATTTGAATTGAAATCATATCCACTTTTATGCTAGAGGCTCAAAAATTCCAATGAAGATTTTTCATAAAACAATAAGATAACTTTAGGATTTGATTTCAAAATAGGCCAAAAAATAGAGCATAAATTGCTTGATTTCAATGAAGTTGTAAACCACTTCAGATTTATGCATATGAAGAGATGTGTGAGTTTAGTGTCTTGTATAGTAAATTAATTATCCGATCTATAATATTTTCACTCAATGGCCTTGATATGCAAACCATGGAATGACCAAATCACATGAAATATACACAAGATTACCCTTAAGTCACGAGACGTAGATAGAATGCATACATACAACATATAACATGGATTAAAATGACATACAATATGGACTGTTTCAATGCATATTATAATTGTGAATCTTCTAACCTTGCTTTATGTAATTATGATTCCTCTGACCCTACTCCTCCTATTGATTATATATCAATTCATGTGTAGAATTCCAAACTCATTAATCTAATTTGAGACTGTCCACATGTTTGGAGATTTCCCTAGTCTTTGGGCACCCTTCTAAGCCTTCTCACACTCTGTCAGACCTCCTGACACTTCCCAACACCTTCCTCGAGCTATATGAGACCTGGTCTAGAGTTTTTTTTGACCTTTTTATCATTATTTAGAATAGGATATGAATTTTGGCCCAAAAACCTATGGTTTTGGCTACATGTTTTGGCCAAAACTCTATGGCCTAGGTCATAGCTTGCTTATAACGCATTAGTTTTGGGCTTACTTGACTCTAAACAGATAGAAATAAGAAATTTTTGGACTTATCAAGCCTTAGGTTCCGTATATTACTCTAAAAAATTACTCTTTACCCTCCTTCTTACTCTTCTTCATTCTTTGGCTCTCAAAATTTATTAGATCTCTTTTGGTTCATTCTTGGTGATTTTAATCTTGCATTCTGATAGAGGATTCCATACATTGTTGCATACTGATTTAGTAATTCCATTGTTGCTTCCATTTTTTATTGATTGATTATGGCTTGATCCCATCTTCTACAAGTTATATTGCACCTGATTTGTGCACCTAACTTGGGATCACACACTCATAAAAGTTCTTACTTCATCTCCTACTTGTTATTTAGACATTGGTTTGAACTTGTCCCTATATTTTAGCCTTTTCTTCCTCCATAACTACCTCATACTTGGATTCCTGGTTGGTAGAACACATGCAAAATAATTTAAGCTTAATTTGAGGGTAATTTATTATGCAAAGTGCAATTCTATAGTTGTACATTATTGTATTTTTTATGGTTTATAAATGTTATGCTAGTTTAGCTCATTTTAAACACACTTTAGAGTAGATTTTGAAGTTTATGCATTATCCTAAACTTAAAAACATATTTCCTCTTTAAAATGTCTTTCAATTCATAGGTTTTCTTTATAAATTATTTTTGTTTACTTTGTATATCTTCTCTTGTTCAAATAGTTTAGTTTACTTGCTTAAAATGGCATTCCCTTTGCAATTAGTTAGATATCACATGATAGATATAGTTTTGTTTGAATCAAAGTCATTAGTTTAGGTTTATGAAAGTGCATACTCTCTATCTCTCTCTCTCACTTTTGAAAACATAATTTCCATTTCAAAATCATCTTTCAATTACTAGATTTGCATGCTCTTAAAATGCATTTATTGCTTGGCAATGTTCTTCTATTCAAATAGACTACTTTCTCATGCTTTAAGCATTGAAATCTCCCCATTTATTACTTGATATTTTGTGGCTATATCCATTATATGTAGTTTTGTCCTTTGTGCACTCAACTATGCTGACCCTAGCCTAGTCTACAAGTCTATCTATAGCTTGGTTCAACCCCATAAACCATATAGCTTCTATATATCTCTGGTAGCCCATAGTGTCCTTGATCTTAGTAAGGGTTTGTTATTACCATGTCTACCCCCTTGCCAAACCCTAGTGGCTCAATTTAGATTCTTAGAGATACATTATGGCACTCCTGATGGGACCCCAAATGCAGTCTCATGTTATTTCTAACATTTTTAGATTTTTCTTAGCCAATTCCTCTCAATAACCATAGGCCATTACTTTTAATTATGTTTTGGTTCTCTCTTTAGTTTTTTTTATCTTACTTTGGTTTTTTCTTCTTCTCCCTATTAGTTCATCGACCATTTGAATTTTCTATTGTCTCCTATGTTCCTCTTATTTCATTACATCTATGGTTAGTATCCCACCCTTGGGATGCTATTAGGATGTCATTCCCATTGGATTCAGGGTCTCATATCTGATCTCACTCATGAGTAAGTTGATGCTACAATTAAAAACCATAAGACCCAGGAGGTTCCCTTGACCCATATAGTTACCTTAACCCTCTCATTTTATATAAGGAACAAGATTGGAAAATATTCAACTAATGAGCTCACTCACTTTTTCAAAAGTTTGAGCTTTACTTGTCTAAGTATACCTCCTTAATACTTGAGACAACTTTTCATTCACTTGTTGGGGGTGGAGATGACCCCTTCTCACTATTAAGGCCCAATGAGTTACACATAATCATTGACAATTTTCTTAGGTGACTTCATGTGAATGAAAACACCTTTCTTCCCCTAGGAGTAAGCATCATGATTCATCTAGAGATAGAGATTGCAAATAGTCTATTTTGATTACCTTGACCCATTATCATGTGAGTCCCTCACCTCTTTCTTGATAAGAAACTCTATGATGAGAACCCCATCGTATCCATGTTGAGATACATGGGCACCCAAATTGACTCAACATCCACCTCTCATGGAGCCTTCCCATCCTCCTAACACTTACTTTAGGGTCTTAAATGACCACACTAATTTAAACCTCCATTTATAGATTAGGGATTTATGGTATGCCTATCCTAAACATCATCTCACTCATGTGGACCCTCATCTTACCATATGTGTCCAAATCCATAAAGATTTAAGTCATCATGACTATCCTCTTGTGCATTCCACATCCTCTTATCATCCCCATAAGGAATGATACCATTCTCATGATCATTCATAGCCACATGATTGGGAGGATACCCTTCATGAGTGTCCCCCATATCAAGATCCATGTCGATAGCATCTCCCTCATGACCATTGTTATGATGAGCCCTGCTAGCATAGGAAACATCATGACCCCTACAAGCCTAATCAAGGAGCCCATCAAAAACCCAATATCAATTATGCCTATAAAAATCTCTATAGGAATACTCTATCCCTTTAGGTGTGTGTTATTCCCCTTCCTACTATAATCCCTGAACTTCCCAAATTCAATGAGACTCATGGCCATAGTCCCATAGAGTATATCATCACATTTGTGATGGCATGTATGGATTAGGAATGAGATGAAGGAATAATGTTGAAGATCTTTACTCATTCCCTATGAGATGAAGCTTTAGTTTGGTTCCAAGATCTACCACCAGATTCTCTTTCTAGTTTCTAGTCCCTTTTAGATGATTTCCTCCAATACTTTGATAACTCTAGATTGTTTAACCTCAACATTTAGTCACTCACCTCTATGATTTAGGCCAAGGGTCAGTCTAAATATAATTTGATAGTTCCCAAATGTGAGGCCATCTCTTATGATGAATCTATTAACAAGTGTTTGAAGATCGAGGTTTTAAATTTACTTATGGGCATTTAACTCATATCTACCTAAAAATCATCCTCCTCACATGATCGTAACTATAATGTGAATAGTGAGGGTGTCACTAATTTTCCTATAGAGAAGAAGGATAAGAAGGATAAACATAAGGTAAATTTTTTAATCAAGAGTCCAATTGAAAATAAGGCCCCTAAGAAAGAATGTAGGAGGAAAGTGGGTGTCATATCCCTACGACCCCACTAAATAATACAACTTTCAAAAGATTAACATGAATTCTAAAAACGAATGTGTCACCAAATAATATAGTGTGAAGACCTCATCTACCCCTTATATCTCTCCACTTGCATAACTCAACTACAAGTTGAATGTGTTCATGGAGCATCTTCCCAATCATGTCAAATAAAATAAGAAGAAGAAGAAAAAATTCAAGGCCAAGGCCCATCATTTTCCTTCTCATTATTCTACCTCTTTTGGTTCCTCTTCTTTGACTGACCTAAAAGGGAAGGCCAAGCATGATATTAGTAATGTCATTTTTATTATAGACATAACTTCTACTAGGTATGAGTGCTCTGTCAACATGCACTCAATTTGGGTAACTGACCTCGTTAGAGAGACTAATGGTGTAAGGCCTATAGTGTCAACCATGTGAATGGGAAACCCCAAGGTTAGGTTTGAATTTTAGTGTAATATCTCTCCCCAAGATAGATAATGTCCTTATTAGATTATAGAGGAGTTGCACTATATTTATATTGGGATCTCCATTTGGGACCTTCTTCACCTTTACCCTGAGTAAAAGGGACTCATATTTGATGAACTTGGTCTCTATCATGAGGGTCCATTATGGGATGATATGGAGGTCTTGCTTAACTCTAACATCCTTGATCTCCCTCATCCTCCTACATTATCCTTTGGCCCTGCCTCTTTAATAGACACTTTCATTCTCATAAAGAAGGCTAGGTTTCCTCTCTACATCAAGACCTTGGTTGATGATTGCTACATCAAGAGATTCATCATTGATAATGGAGATGCATTGAACATAATTCCACTACAAGTGTTCAATGATCTTAGGATTAGCTTTAAGAAGATCTCTTATTCTCACCACAACTGTGTTAATTTTAATAATGATACAATTTTGCCTATAGGAAATGTGAAAATTTGAGTCAATTTTAGGCCCAATATAGTTAGGATCAATTTTTGTGAGTTATATTTGTATCACTCATACAAAATGATTCTTGGTTACTTTTGGACTGATATCATGCAATATGTCATGTCAATAATGTTTCATGTGGTATAGTTTGTCCATGACAGTGAGGTTCATGCTTTGGAGGTAGCCCTAGATCATTGGGCATTGATTTATGCTAAGACAAAGCCTTATTTTGAGGTTTTTGTTGTCTCCTCATGAGGCCCTATGGGTTCACCCAAGGTTTTTAACACTATATTTTACTTTCTCAAGGACGAATAGTTTGACCCTGATGAGTATCAATCAATGTTCACTCCTCTTACATTTGTTGTGCACTCTTTGATCACTCCTTATTCTAGGTGTTAAGTTAGATATTTACTCTTTAGATAAATATTTTAAGACATTTCACAAATGTATAGCCTCTCTTTTCATAATTATTTTCCCATTGTGGCATTGGTACTCTCAATGGCTCTCCCATTGAGGTCACTAGAGTTGCTGAGTCAAATATTAAGTGTTATTCCATCCACATTATTACATACGACCTATTCAATGAGGGGAGAGCATAAAATGAACTCATTCTCATGAATTTTAAATGACATCATCCACCTACTTTTCTAGGTTCGAAGGTATCATTCACCAATAATGACCCTACCTATATAACTCTCATGTTTCGGTTCATAAATGGTGAACCTTAGGATATGGATGATCCATTTCCTTATTCCCACCTTTTGAGCTTGTAATTTTTCCTCTATGGAGGATAAGTAGTTGTCTACCTCAAGGATAAGCCTATAGTTAGGGTGAAGTGGTGGCCTACCCTCAAGGGAAGGCATGGGCTTGGGCTTGTGATGTCTTGGTAAGCTTCAGAGCTTACCAGAACACCCTCCCCAGGCCCCCATTCAATGGTTTGCATCTCTTGTGGAATCTAATATCAAACCTTGTGGGTATCCATGGATGTTTATCTTTTGAACTACTCTTGGGATGCACCTTGGGATAGAATTGGATTCTTCTAACTCTTTTAGTTAATGTTACTATTGCTTGCTTGTAGTTAATCCTCTACTAAATCTCGCTCTCCTTTGTTGTGATTCTTGTAGGTGGTGCAAGCTAGTGGTTATGGTTGTTTGAGACGTTTTTAGACCTTATTTATCTATTCTTCATCTATCATGGGCTTCCTACCACCCCTCTTCACCTCTTATCATGGTCAATGTTGGTCTCCTTCATCCGATTATGGCTTTGTCACATCTTTATCTCCCTCATATAACTTAATTGGTTTTATTTATGCCAAGATAGTCCCTCAATGGATGCATCTTTCATCCTTAACCCCCATCATGGTGTACCACTCTCTGGTGATTCACACCAATGGTGAAAGTTGAGGTGACCTTATACCTATAGTTGTAGCTTGGACTATTGATGAAACATGAACCACAAGCCTGTAATATCTAGTTTCTTCTTACCATTGAGAAGAATAATGCTTCTGAGTATCACATGATCATTATATCCCTGATCAATGCCTATGTGCTAGACATATGCTATGTATAATTTTTTTGACTCATTTTTAGCCATGTCTCAACTCATTGGAGTCTAGAATGTCCTTAACATTGAGTTGCACCCCTATCACCAAGGTGTTGCATATTTTTTCTCTACTCCTTCAAGGACTTCTAGACATCCCATATCTATTATTCATCTTAGATTTGATGGTTTGATATTAATTTTTGTCCCTTCTATGTAAGAGCTAGAACTATATTTGGATTACATAACATTTTCACCAGTGCCCTTTGGATTGCACCATCGATTGTCTTCCTACCACCATCATTATCAGGTTAGTGCAAGTAGCTTTATGTTTTTAACTCTATTATTATTTCTTTCTTACTTTTTTTTATCTTTTAGGTAATGCAAAACACTCCTTATTCTTCTAAACATCGACTACTTGTACCTCAGGGACATATGTAATTGTGATTCCTCTAACCCTTCTCCTCTTGATGATTATATATTAGCTCATGTGGATACTAACAACCTCATTAATATGATTTGATACTATTTACATTTTTTGATATTTTCCCAATCTTTGAGTGCCCTTTTAAGCCTTCTCACATTTCATTGAACCTCTTACCACTTCCCAAGGCCTTCTTAGGCTATATGGGGCCTATTCTAAAGCTATTTTTGATCTTTTTTGGCATGGTTTATCCCATGCCATAGATTTTTTCCCAAACCCATGGCCTAGGCTACACATTTTGGCCAAAAATATGTAGCCTAGGCTGTAACTTACCCAAAATAGGTTGGTTTTAGGCATGTTTGACTCCAAACAACTAGAAACGAGTAGGTTTTAGACTTCTCAAGGCTTGGGTGACTTATATTACTACAAATAATTCTTATTTACCCTCATTCTTACTCTTCTTCACTATTTTGGCTCTCACACTTTCTTGGATCTCTCTTGGTTCATTCTTGGTGATCTTGAGCGTACATTGTGACAAATGATTCCCTACATTATTGCATATTGATTTGGTGATTCCATTTGTTCTTCCAGTTGTTCGTGATCCATTGTGACTTATTCCTACCTTTTAAAATTTTCATTACACTTGAATTGTACACCTATATTGGGATCACACACTCTTGTAAGTTCTCACTTCACCTCCTCCTTATTATTTGGACATTGGTTTGGTCTTGGACCTACATTGTAGCCTTGACTTCTTCCATATTTGCCTCATACTTGGATTCCTAGTTGGTAGAATATGTAAAAAATACTTTTATCTATATTTTATGGAAACTTTGTTATGCAAAGTGAAACTTCATAGTTGTAGATGAGTGTATTTGTTAGGTTTTACTATTTTTGTACTAGTTTAACTCATTTTAAACATGTTTTAGAGTAGATTCTAAAGATTATGCATTCTCCTAAACTTGAAAACATATTTACTCTTTAAAATATATTTTAATTCATAGTGTTTGATGGTGAATCATTTTGTTGATTATTAGATTCTCACTTGTTAAAATAGCTTATTCTACTTACTTAAAATGGCATTCCCTTTACTTAGTTAGATATCACATGCTAGAGATAGTTTTGTTTGAATAAAATTCATTAGCTTAGGTCTATAAAAGTGTATACTCCCTCTTTCTTTATCTCTCTCACTCTTGAAAACATCATTTCCATTTCAAAGTCATCTTTAAATTACTAGATTTGCATGCTCCTGAAACACATTTATTGCTTAGTAATGTTCTTTCATTCAAATATTCTAATTTTTCATGCTTTAAGTATTGAATTCTCCCCCTTTATTACTTGTTATTTTATGTCTATATCCATTATAAGTACTTGTGTCCTTTATACACTCAATCATGCTAACCCTATCATGGTCTACATGTGTATCTATAGCTTGGTTCAAGCTGGCAAACCAGATAGCCTCTATAGATCTCTAGTAGCCCATAGTGTCCTTGAGACTAGTAGCAGTTTGCTTAGTACCCTGTGTACCCCCTTGACAAACCCTCGTGGTTCTATTTAGATTCTTATATCTACACATACGGTGTGGAAAAATATGTCTGTGTCAACCTTTATTTCAAAATGTTAAAAAAACAACCTAAAAACATATGTGTGATTAACACATGTATAACACCTTTGCTTTTTATAGCCAATGCTTATATACTTTTTCATAATGAATAAGAATTTCAAAGGAAAATGCATATACCATAGGAAAATCAAATAAAATAAATGAATGAAAATGTTGTATGGGAGTTAGAAGAGAATTAGAGTGCAGATGAAACACATAGATCTATATATTTATTCTCAATAATTTACATTAGAATACAAAACAATCTACTCAATATTTCAAAAGAACAACAATAATGATTATCATTGTACCAACACTGCTATGATACCATGACCAAATTTCCCAATAGTTGATCTTTGGTAGAGTGAACACACAAGAATTATATTGCAATGATAACTCCACTTGTATTCATAATTATGCAAGAAGAAATGCAATAATTATGTTGATCAGGTTGATTTGATTGATTACAATAGCTTTAGGAAAGGTGCATATATAGGTGGAATATAGGCATGAGTAAACATCCTCATACATGTGGGATTATCTTCCTCAATGAACTAATAACATCGACGAAATATAAATAACATGTGTAGGTAAAAACTATTAAATAGAATAAAAACCTACATTGATAAATACATCGTGTAAATTTATTTTATAAAAAAAGAATCCATTAAAAATTCAAGATTGACCTTTTTTAATCTTATTATGTTTATTTCCTAATTATATAATGTGCATCATATTTTTTCCTATTTAAATATTTTTTTCATTGCATTTAAAAAATAAAATTTGAGCATATAGTAAAGTTATCCAATCAATAGTTGATTGAAGGTAATAAATCAATGTCAATCCTAGTTTTTAATTGATCGACACTAAACCTTTCAACTTGTTGCACTTTTCTAAATCCAAAATTGCATACCCACTTACATTTGAATTTGAACCAATAACATCTCCAATTTGCAATTCCAACTACATTTGACATTAAAAAAAATTCATAGCTTTGAGCTATAATCATGGTTGTTTAATCAAATATTATTCGATAGTCACCCTTTGAACTACTGTAGCTAATTAAAAATTTGTACAGAAACCTTATCATACATACATGTTAACAATTCAAATTGAATATGCTCTTAATTGGTTTTTTTAATTTTTTGATGAAATAGAGCTTATAATTTTATTATAAATAAAACATATACAAGACTATTCAAAAAAAAAGGCAACAAAGGACATGCCAACAATGACACACTAGGACAAGCCTAGGAATCAAAAGGCCCAAGGCCACAAAAACAAAAACAAAATATGCTAAACTTAGAGAAATCTCTAATACATCAAAAAAGGGAAACTTAAAAAGCATTAGAAAATAAACTAGTTGAGAGCAAGCCATTGTCAAGAGGACCCCAACTAGAGCTGAGAAAGTCTTTTTTGTCATCCACAGGGTCCCATCTAGCATCAGTATCCTCTTGTTTAACATTATCTTTTTATTTAGTAGCATGAAGTGGTGAAGTGGCTAAATTAAGATGCAAAAATATTTTATCAAATGGCTGAAAGAACCATCTTAAGAGCTACCAGATTGAAAATTCCCCTAGTGTTAGGCTACTCGAGGTAGAGAGATCTACCCCTAACTATGTTGAGGTGGTTGAGGAAGAGAGCCCTAGTCAAAACATCAATCCATGAGGGGAGATCTCTAGCCACCTTGTTGAGTTAAATGGGGAGAGTGATGTTGTTGCGAAGTACCAAAAGCTCAAGATTGGTGATGAGGCCGACTATGTTGAGAGCCACCCCTAAGATTGTCACCCAGAACATGATTAAGGATGTCCCCAGGTAGGTAAGATGGCACATAAATAATAGTGTAAGGCATGTCAACCTAGTGAATGAGGAGATGCTACAGGTAGTCAAGTTCTATAGATACTTTGTTTGTTTGCACTTGTATCTATAGAATCACATTAGAAATAATGGTAGCTTTATCATAAGTACCACATAGAGAGTTATCATTGTTATTAGAAAATAACACTGAATTATGCTCTTTCCATATCCAAAATAAAATTTCCATTCTAAAATCATGCCAGACTTGGGTGTACTATGGAGGTAGACTAGGATTATCTCCAAATATAATATGACACCATCTAAAGGGAATTGAGGAGAGGGGCTGGAAAAAATCTTGAATCCAAGTCCAAACACATTGGGCCTTTGATCAATACCAAAAAAGGTGTATTATGGTTTTATGGTTTCCACAAAAAGGACATTTGGGTAGAGAAATCTCAACTTGGACAAGCCTTCTACTAATCAGCAAGATTTGATAAAGCAAACACTAATTAAAATGAATAATTTTAGGTTCAGTAAAAGTTGACCAGATAGTGTGAAAGTGTTTCCCCTAGATAGAATGGGAGGAATGCATGATGCACCTCTGGTTGAGTTTATCCACCATAGGCAAGTTTGGAGAGATCCATTTATAACCTTTTATTTCCATATACTTCTATAAAGGAGTCTCTTTATACCATTTCTAGTCCTTCCACCAAAGATGAGCAAAGTTGACAGAGATCTTGTGAAGAAACTCCATAGGCACAACTACCAAAATATTATCATAAGACTCTCTATTATTTAAATAAAGTTTGAATTTATCCTATAAATCATTCTATGGTATCTAAAATCAAGAATATTTACATAAAAGTTCTTGAAGGTACATATTTATTTATGGTAAAACCTAAGAACATGAATCCAAGGCACTTATACAAGAGGCATGCCATGTATGTTGATGATAGGCGATAACCATAGAGACTATTGGTAGATGTAAAGATCATGCCTAAAGCTTTAGTCATTCCACAATAGACATGGTTTGATTTTTTCCCAAGATTTCCAAATACTCTTAATGACAAACGTGCCCACCACTTTGACCAAGGAGACAAGGGTAAGGAGATTGGGAAAACCAAGTCCTTTCCAAGATGCATGGTCATAGGGGAACCCTTGAGTGATGTAATTTCAAACTAAATTATTCCAAACTTCATTTCCCTCCACCTTGCAAATAATCCATTTAGTGTATAGGGTAGAGGCTTATTGAGAGATATGAATGAGGCTCATACCTACAACCTTATGAGGAAGATAATATTAATCATAGGAAATTGTATGAAATCTCTTACTGATGGAGGGATTGGCCCAAATTAAATCCCACAACTTATTGAGATTTCAGATAGCCTATTTGATGGGCACCCAATAATAAGAATAGTACACACGGGTGCCAACAAGCACTTTGGAGCATATTTAAAATTTCCAAGCAAGGAAAGTGGATTGGTGATCTAATACAAGAGTTTTTTCTCAACACGGTCCACCACATACTACCACAACCAAGAGGGAAAAGCTTGGAAGGCAAATGGAATTCCCATAAAATCTCATCGTGTTGTACCCAATGCCAATCATACTATGCCATCCAAGGATGTTGAGAAAGAAAAGATTACCTATAACATTGCATTTTACACTATTGAATATTGGATCCAAAGGTAAGATAAAATACCTCCAAGTATCACATAGTATTAGCCATAACATCCTCTTCCTTGATGATCCTAAGGAAGGAGTCATCAATGAAGTTCTCATTGAGAAGATGTTGGGGTTATTTCGAAAGAAGGGATATACCATGCACAAGGCCTTATGATTAAGTATTGGATAAAATATAACCAAAGCCTTATTTAGAGATAAAATAAAGGGTCAATTCCAAGGGGAAACCTTGTCTAATGGATTTTAAGAGGCAAAAGGTTGTGAGTTGACTCCATTAATGGATAATAAAGTTGATGCATCATAAAAAACACATGGACATATTGAATGAAAGTGGGACCAAAACCCAAAGCTTGTAACATAATCAGGATGAATGGCCACTTAATGTGATCATAATCTTTCTCAAAATTTGAATTAATGAATAAATCCTTATGGTGTGATCGACAAGTCTATTCCATTCCTTCTCACACTGTAATAACATTATTTATAATAAAGCAACCTTGAATAAATATTATCTACTTAGGCTGGATAATCAAAGGCAACATATGTCTAAGGTAGAGTATCAAAGCCTTGGCAATGATATTATAAGGGATGTTAAGCAAAGTGATAGGATTCGAATTCTAAATTAGCTCAAGGTCACTAGACTTCAAGACAAATTTGATATTCCATTTATTGATGGCTACACACAAGGTCTCTGAGTGGAAGGCTTCGAGGTAGACCTAGTAAAGGTTATCCCAAATAGTATCCCAAATTTTATTGTAAAACTTATAAAGTGATCCATCACATCCTAGGTCTTTATCATTAATAATTTACATCACAGGCAACCCTCGAAATGGCAGTGACTTTAGTGGGAACCACTAAAAGGCACTAGTTTAAGACATGTTGGTTTTCTATAGATAGAAGTTGAGATGGAAATAGTTGTTGATAATGTTTGGCAAAATCTTTCACCATATCTAACATCTCCATATATCTCTACCCATTATCTTGAATGGCTTGCATCTATTAGCAAGTAGACTTGGCCTTGAACATGTGGAAGAATTCTTAGGAGACTTGGTCACCAAATTTGAACCAATGTATACGTGTTACAAGTTCATCACCGTAGGCATTTTACTAATTAAAAATTTGGATTTTATGACATAATCCAACCACCCACAACTAGAGAGCTTCACTAAATAGGTGTTACTCTATGGAGGCCATAAATATGGCTCAACCCTAAAGTGGTGGTGGAGTAGGATTTTCACTGAAACTTGGCTAATTGGCATCTATAAATATGAAAAATTTAGCTTTTTGATTGACAGCATCCACCCACTACTAGGTCCACCCTAGCTACTCAGTAGGTTTAGAAACCAAATTTTAAACCTACTTGATGTGTGCCATGGTGGGCCCATGATCCAAGAGGGTTGTATTAAGAAATAATTATGTCTTATGGAATTTAGGATTATTAAATGCCAATTAATATGGTATCTAATAAGAAAATGGTCAAAGAGAATAAAATCTAGAAAGGCTTCCACTATCAAAGTAAACATGTTATCAAGGGAGAAGTACAATTAAGTATAAATCATAGCATGATCAAGCCGTTTAAGCACCCTATCGATCCCACCTTGAAGATTGGTCCAAGTGTACCAAAATTTTAGTGTGGGGGCCACCGTAAATTAATGTCATGAAAGCTAAATTTATTTTGCATGTATAATCATGCCTCCCTTTTTTTGACAACCCATCGCATTAGTAGATTCCCAATATTGTCAGTTTATTGTTATACCATATTAAAATCCCCATATATATCCCATTGGGAATTAGGTAGAGAATCAACAATCCATTACCATAAAGTTGATCGCTCATGTGCATCATTCAAGATATAAACATTAATAGTGCAAATAGAGTGATTCTCAATATTGAATAGGGCCCATATGATATTACGAGTGGGGTCCTTTCTAGACATCACAAAATGAGGCTACCACTTGGGTGCAATGAATGTCATAATGCCACTATAACCTTCCTCATGATTGCTAAAAAATACTAAACTGTCAGTCTAGATAAATCTGGCAATAACTGAGAGAAGGAAACCTACCACCTTCAATTCTTAAAGGCAGAGAATGTCCATAACTACAAAATTACTTTGAAATATTGAATAACATACTTTTAGACTGAGTCTATTAACCTCAAAAATTCCATGAAAAATAATTCATGGATTATAGGTGTCAAGAGACATATCCTCTACATTGAGCCCTTCAAGGGCTTCATATCTATTCTTCAAGAAGTGCTTAGAGTTAGAGATAAGAAACTCTAGCTATTGAGAAAATTCTATAATGAACTCTAAATCCTAGAACAAACAATGATGACTGGGGATTCAAGAGCAATTTAGAGATCTTCAGGAGGGTCTATGCGAGTGCTTACCAGCATTAGTCCATATAATATATAATAAGAAATCTAAATCATCTGAAAAAATGTTTGTTGATACTTGAGAACTAGAAAACACATTTAGTGCTAGCGGCATTCTTTGAAACTAAGGTTGAGATAATGCTACCTCTATAAGCAATGGTTCCTTGATAGGGAGTATATTATGAGGCACTTCCTTTCTTAGTGGAGCTGAAGGCTTAAGCACCTGATCCCGAAAGCTAGAGGAAGGATTGTTGATAAATTCATGACTAGTCTAAGCAGGCCACTTATTGTGATTGTTCCTCTTCCCCACAATGGTTTTCCATCTATATTCTTGGGTATTATTAGGAGTAGCAACCACCAACTTGGTAGGGGTCCTGTTACAAGGGAGATATAAAGGAGGTGTAATATTTAACAAGTCAGCCATTGAACTCCCTCCTAGTGTTATCCACTTGGACTAGAGACTTTGTAGTCTCAGAGCAGGCTACTCTAAAAGCCCCTGTCTAGGTTGAGTTCCTAGGTTTGCCCCTGCCATGTTGGCCCTTGTTGGACCAAATAATCAGCTCTCTAAACTAGATTGTTACTCATGAGTCCCGAATATTTTACTCAGCCTAACCCTAAAGGAGTTGATCTTTCTAAGTAATATGTCAAAATTCAAGTTGGTGAATCTTAGTATTCATAGATAATTTTGTATATCAATTTGCTCTTAATTAATTTCAAAAAATATTAACATTTACACATTTAACATAGGTAATACAACTGCACTATGACCATTATTTTTTATATGCAAACATTTTCACGCTATTATTTTTTTAATTTATTAAGATCATAATATTTTGATATTTAAGTTTCTCATTGTAATGTCAAGAATATCATATTAGGAAAAGTCTAACTATGCAGTGGGAAATAAGTGTATTATTGTGAGCTACTTTATAATAAAATTTGATGTTTTAGACCTTAAAATGACCAAAATAAGTTATTAATCATTAAATTGCATTATTTTTTGTGTTAGTGTACTTGAAAATTATTGTTACAAAGTACAAAATGTGCAAGTGATTTAATGGTTGATTGCCTCAATGTAATGGTTGTCTTCCTCTCTAGCTATCTCCTTCTCTCTCCTCTCTCCCCTCTAGCTATCTCATCCTTTCTAATGCCTCTAATTTATTATGCACTAATTGTATATCCTTTCATAACACTCCCACTACTTTTGCTAATGAATCATCATCTCTTTCTCTACTATATGCCATTAAATATTTCTTTGGATAATAGTTCTCCCCTCTTAAATCTGATTGTGAAAGGCTTTTCATTCTTTACCAAACCAACTAGATTCAATTGAAAATATTCTTCAATGGTTACATGGGATATAAATTCTCGTATATTACCCACACATCCTCACCCAAGATGCTATAAATCATGGCAAGAGTGCCTCTTTTATTTTACTGAAAGGCTTGTTTAAGCATTTTATATAACATTTGCCTTTCTTGGAATCTATGTCTCACAATTATATCATGCATCATTGTTTACAAGATGCACATGCAACAAAGTAGAGTTGAGTGAAGGAAATAAAAAGGAGTGAGTGTGAGGCAAAGAGAAAACACTTCTTGTAAGTAAATGGAAGTATCTAAGGCATGTAATTGGAGATTGAGATGATGCATAGAAGTGTATGGGACAAGTTGGTATATTGCAGCTGGAATAAATGAATTTGAGGCCGCATCAAAAATATGGGGGAAGAAATCATCATTCCACCTTAATCACTTCCCATTTTTATCAAATTAAAATTATGACATGAGATTCATGACAAGAGATGACACTTTGCGTTCATTTCCACTTTAATGGCTAATAATTAGTGAAGGAAATAAAATAGAGTAAATGTGAGGCAAAAAGAAAACCCTTATTGTAAGTAAATATAAGTATCTAAGGTGTGAAATTGGAGATTGATATGATACATAGAAGTGTGTGGGACAAGTTGGTATGTTACACCTTGAATAAATGAATTTGAGGTCACATCAAAAAAATAGAGGAAGAAATCATCATTTCACATTAATAACTTCTCATTTTCAGTGAATTAAAATCATGCCATAAAAATCATGACAAGAGATGACACTCTACCTTCATTGACCCTCTAATGACTATAATTATTATTAAAAATTGGTTGAAATAACCAAAAAAATAAGGTTATCTAAATCAATAGTTGATAATTGAAAAATGAAGATTTGAATGCCAAATATGATTAAAAATATAAGTGATTATTAATAAGTCCTAGATAGTATATATATATATATATATATATATATATATATATATATATATATATACATATATATATACATATATATATACATATATATATACATATATATATACATATATATATACATATATATACATATATATATACATATATATACATATATATATACATATATATACATATATATATACATATACATATATATATACATATATATATATATATATATATATATACATATATACATATATATATATATATACATATATATATATATATATACATACATATATATATATATATATATACATATATATATATATATACATATATATATATATATATATATACATATATATATATATATACATATATATATATATATACATATATATATATATACATATATATATATATACATATATATATATACATATATATATATATATACATATATATATATATGTATATATATATATATATATATATGTATATATATATATATGTATATATATATATGTATATATATATATATATAGGTTTAGCAATGATGAAATCCGATGCAAATCATATAAAAAATCACTTCACATAGAGGATAATGAAACCTAATCAACCTCAACATTTCCTAGTAGATATGTGAGAATTAAATTCTTTGAAGTAGTGATATGAAGTTATAGATTTAAAGAATCGAGCCATCTCCAAAGTTTCACATGCAATGCATAAAGCTTCTTGTTAGGGATCCACTCCCTTTTCATTGAGTTGATCATGATTATAAATATTTCATCCATCACTATATCTTTCCAACCATCATATCCAATTTTATACCTTTCATCAAGGTGATGGGATTTGCCTCTTTATTTGTTATAGTATGATTCAAAAATTACCCACCCAATAAGAAGATATTAGGTGGTATTGAAGAAGGAAAACAACTCCAACAATTTGTGAATAATCCCTAGAGGCTCAATCAAGGCTGATATTAAAAAATAGAGGGACGTAGATATTTATTTTTCCAATTTCATTTTATATAAGCATGTGTCCCATTTATGAGGATGAAGGTTATTTCAAGTCACTTCTGTAGAGTTACATGTTAGAGGTAGAAAAATATTAAGGACTAATTGTGATATATAAGGAGATTGTTGCATATATATTTTTCTTAGTTTTAACCAACATTTTGTAGATTGTGCTCAAACTCATGGTGTGTAACATTTAATGCTTCAGAGACAAGTAGAAAGGCACCATACCCAGGCACATTTTGAAGTGTATCCAATTTGAGGTCTTCCTCCTCAGAATCCATGACTATATAGAGTTGAAATGACTATCCAAAAACTCTACTCCACCCTCCATCAACCATATGAGCATCAATATATACTAACTTGGTGAAAATTCTATATGGATTGATGTAAATTTCATACAAATGTCTTTTCCTAGGGTTTTACTTGTGAATATTTTGACACACAAATAAGAATGTTTAAGCTTAAAAATATATGTAAATACCATTTTTCAATTTCTAATGATCTTAAATTTCAACTTGAATCTCCAACCATCCTCTTTAGAGATAAAATTAAATACATTATGTAAATTTATTTTATAAAAAACAATCCACTATAAATTCAAGATTGACCTTAATTACTCTTATCATGTTTATTTCCAAAATTATATAATGTGTATGGTACTTTTTCCTATTTAAAAATGTTTTTTATTGTATTTAAAAATAAACTTCAAAAACATAACATAATATCCTAGCAATAGTTGATCAAAGGTGATAAATCAATATCAATCCTAGTTTTCAATTTATCAACACTCAACATTTCAGCTTGCGATGCTTTTGTAAATCCACTATTGTATACCCACTTAAATTTGAATTTGAAGCAATCACATGTCTAGGTTTTAAGTACACCTACCTTTGACTTTTTAAAAAATTCATAGATTCGAGTTATAATTGTAGTTGTTTAGTCAAAGCTTCTTCGATAATCACCCTTTGAACCTTTGTTAGCTAAAAATATGTGCAAAAACCTTGTCATATATACTTGATAATAATTCAAATTTAATATTATCTTAATTAATTTCAAAAAATATTAACATGTACACATTTAATGTAGGTAACATAACTACACCATAACAATTATTTTTTATAGACAAACTTTTTCATGCTATTGTTTTCTTAATTTATGAGGATCATAATATTTTGAGATTTAATTTTCTGATTGTAATTTAAAGAATACTATATTATAAAAAGTGTAACTAAGAAATGGGAAATAATTATATTATTTAGAGCTACTTTTTCATATAAATTTGATGTTCTAGACACCTAGAAATGACCACAAAGTAGTTATTAATCATAAAATTGCATTGTTTTTTTTGTGTATGTGCACTTAAAAATTATTGGTACAAAGTGAAAAATATGTAAGTGATTTACTTATTGATTACCTCAATGTACTGACATGTTTTATCCTATAACTACTCCTTGTCTATCCTCTCTTTGCCCTTCCTCACTTTTTTTCTTTCTAATTGTTTGATGTCGGTTTGGCTACCAATAAAGTTATTATATGTATTCATTTTGTCTATAAATATACAAGAATTATTTATTATTTGTATAAGAAAATAAAACTAATAAGCATATTGATCATTCATTATATATAAATTATTAGAGTATTTATTATTGAAGCACATAATTATATGCTAGAGAAATCATTAGAAAGGGGAAAGTCACATATACATACTTCCATGGTTGAATTTACCCCTATTTTATTTTATTTATAGTGGACATTTTTTGACTTTGCATATGTTGATACCAATAGGTTTCCAATATCTACTATAACTATAAGGCATTATTCCCTAAAAATAAGACAAACAAGTAAGATTTTCAAAACGTAAGTAGGTAGGATGCTTTCAATGTACTCATGAAACATATAAAAATGGAGATATTTTATAATTAATAATAAGACTTAACTAAATGTGATGGGTAGATGTATTACATTTTGATATAAAACCCTTCGAACAACTCTTTTTTAAGTGAAATTTATATTTTTAAAATTAAAAAACAAAAAATAAAAAATTACCGTTAAATATTTTTGAAGCGTATCATTGATTAAAGAAAATTTATCTTGTTGAGATTTTATTTTCATTTTTTGGCACACAAATTTGTTCTTGTTGACTTCATATTCCAAGGAATATTTTATATCTTATCTATTATCATTACAATATTTGTCGTACTACCTCAATGCCATTAGTTTTTTATGTTTGTGTTAATAAAATAATACTATCATCACCATTCACTATTACTCTCACACTTGATGATGATTTATAATGATTATATACAATATTATTGATTTTACTCTACATATTTGATACCTTTTATTATGCTTCATTCCTTAATGCCTTTTGATTTGCTTTGTTTTTATGTGTTATTGTTGCCTCTATCTCCCTCATCTCCAATTTGTTATTTTGCCCTAACATTGTCCCCATCTCTCCCTCAATTCTCCCCCACCAAACATTATTATATAGTTTCACTTTCATTTTATTATATCATGCATTATAATTTTATGGATGATTGTTGTTCAATGTGATTATTTTGTTCAAATGGATTAAAAAAAATATTGATGGTGTATCACAAATTATTTAACATAAAATTAAATATATTAATAACATGCATTAATTTTAATGTATTCAAATTGAAATTGAAAATATCCAACCCCCCAATTTGTTATTTTTTAAATTAAAAAGGAATTATGATACTTTGTTTATGATAATAAAATTAAATAAGTAAAGGAAAAAAGTTTGATATTACCTTAATATCAATTACATCCTTTCAATACTTAGATCTCAAAATAGATATATGCACTACTCTTTGAAGTTGAATATAAATATTTGTAAAATACCAAACAACATAAAAGCCTTGTAATGAAATATTATATAATATTATACTAAACACATACTTTAATTTATTGGACTGTGTATTGGGAATTGGAATCATGCATCTTTTAATTACAAAACCCAAAGTAATTTTTATAGACAAAAAGAAAACTATATGTGATGAAAATCATAGCTAGCTACGATTCACTTTAATATCAGTATCAATATTTATAAAAGAAATAAATAATATAATTGGGATAATATATGTATCTAAAAATAAATTTCAAAAAATAATTTCAATGTAATGATGTATTTAATCTTATAAATACGTAAAACCTAAGTTATGATGTGTATCATGTATTTCATAAAAAAGTGTAAAACACTATAAGCAAACTTTGAGGGATAAAAACTAGTAGAATAGTTTAAATTGATAAACATGGAATTCAAGCATACATCTGAATTTAAAAATTTGAAAATGTTTTGATAATTGGCATATGCTAAATATAGTAACCATAAAAAAGAGATTAGTATTTATATTTTCTAACTATCTAACTATAATTGTATTCTAATAGTGGAAAACATATTGAAGTATGTAAGTGATTTTTCTAGTTCATGAATTATGTTTTTGTCTATACAAGGTTGGCTATATCAAATATGGGTCGATATCAATTATTGACACTGACATGTGTTGTTCAGTAGTGACCTACACATAAATATGGGTCACTAATCATAAATTAACCTTCTCATATCTCTCAAAGCTCTATATGTGCAATGTTTAACATTGATGATGACTGTAACTCTAATAATAAACCTCATTCACCTCAGAACCCTAGGTGTGCTTGTAAGGGCTAGAACCCTGAAAAAATTGGGAAAGTATATTGGGTTGAGCTAGCCCCAATTATGCTCATTTGATGATTTACTACTACCTACTTATTTTATACTATAAGGAAGGAAATTAAGCCATACATAGTTCTCCCTCCTAATATGATTAAATAATTTTACTCCTTTGTTTATTAATGTAACTAATGACCCGGATTTGATACTTGACAATGTTTTCTTTGACTTGGATTTAGTATACTTGAGACTTGTATTATGATTGCTCTTAGTGACTATCTTTTAATTTGGGAATAATAGGGAAATTTATCTCAATGTGAAACAATGTATAGATGTGTGCTAGATAAGTGCCAAGTCCCATATCAAATGAGGCCTTAATTTGTACATATGTGATTCCAATTGGGCAATTTTTCACATCATCAACACACTAGTCATTATTGGGAAAAGATTGATAATGTCAAGCTCAAGTAAATATTGATTGGTGATCCTGATCCAGTTTAATGTTACTAAATTTTATATAGGTTAACCAAATTTAGGTATTAGATGCAGACATCCAATTCCTAATACCATTGTGTTTAAATTGTCAATCTTACTTGAAATTTGTGAAAATATACAAATTGGGCTAAAATCACTAAATTACACTAAATGGTTTGAGCTTGTTGTATATAAGTGCTAATTTAGGCTAATGTATCCCTAAATAGGGCAATTCATTTTATGTGATTATTAACTGTTCTCAGATCATTTCAAGTTGAAATGATGAAAATGCATATCAATTCTCTAGATCACTCTTTTCATCTAATTTGGAAGCACATGACATGTTCATGTGTTATTTTATGTTTAAAACATCCTAAATGGGATAACGATTCATATGCAAATAATATTGCCTTATAATTCCTCTTGAGTCAAATTATGACCTAGATTTTTTTTATCGTTGATCAACTATGAGATGATCATGCCATCCATGAAGAGAATAGTTTTTATCATGATCATGACCTGGATTAGTAGAATGGGTGTCTTTTGGTGTAGGCTCCTCTCTAAGGTCTGAAACTTCCATCTCTCTTTCACTAAGCAATCTCACCTTTGCCTCTAATTCCTCAATTTACTTAGCTAGACTTTCTTGAAAGAGTCTCTATTGGAGCTCATAGGAATCATCATGGAAATGGGGAGTGCATAAAGGCTGCCATGGAGTACAAGAAGCTTCTTGAAGAAGGGTGCGAGGGACTTGAGAAGGACTAGCCTCATTTTGTACCTCATACTCTTGAATAATGCCTTTCTCCTCCTTACTGCTCCATGACTCAACTACTTTACTCTAGCTCATAATCTTAGGACTGGAAGTCTCCTTTTGGGGTGATGGGGTTACGATGTGAGAGGGTAGTGAGGGTTTGGATTCCACTTCCCTTGCTGTTGACATAGACTGTTGTATGTGAAGATTTGTCAATTTAATCTGCTTATCAAGATTGGCCTTAAACACAAGATATAATGTTTCAAAACTCTCCTCAACATGATTGGGGAAAGGACTTTGATAGGCTTGACTTGGCTCATGAGTAGGGACTGTATATGGATGATATGAAACTTGAAGCAATAGGTATGTAGGTTGATAGACTTGGTAAGGCTGCCTCTCATGAATCAGCTTCTCTTCCAAAGATGCAATCAAACCACTCACATCCAAAATCTCATTTGTAAGCCTTTGCCAATTGACTCTTTTAATAGAAGTCCACTCACTCTTAACCAAATCTAATGCATTTCTCACTTGATGGATGAAATGATCAAGAATTTCTTGGCCACATCCCCTTCTAGTGTCAAGCTCCACTACATACTTTTCATATCCCAATAGTGCTTGCTTGAAGGTGAAAATGGGTTGATTGGCAAAAATATTAGGTTAAGTAGGAGAAGTAACATATTAAGAAGATGGGCATAAGACTGATATATCTCATGACAGGGTTGATACTGGTCATATTGGACTCAATAAGGATCAACACAATGCTAGTAAGGATCATAGCCAGGCTAGCCAAGGACTTGCTCAAATTGCGGAGGAAGAGACAAAACCTGCAATGTTTCACCAACTTGCAAAGGGAAAAACTCATAACTATATGCATCCTTGTTGCTTGAGGTGATTCAATGGACAACCTGAGCTTGATCAAAACTATATGAAGGAACACAAGGCCCATGCTTCTGAGCAATGGAATTATACATACCAAACTGTGATTTCTTAATGGCACCACGACTAATTAACCAACTAATTCAACTTGGAGTCGCCATTGGTGTTGATGAAAAATCCTCTAAAGGATGGTTGGTTAAAGAACACACCAAGATTCTTTAACTCATTGGAATAAAAACTTGTCCCACAATCACCTGATTAAAAGTTAGATGTTGGATTAGTGGTTTATTCTTTTTGTAATAGGACCAACACCAATCCTGGAACTTTTTTTAGCATTAAAATGGGTCCCACCAGGCATGCCAAAAACTATTGACACTATGGATTACACCCTTGATAGAAACGTTGAGCTTCTATCTTCTATGTGGCACAATGGAGACTCCCCTCTTACTGTGGGTCTAGAAAAAATTGAGGGGAGAATCTCTAGATAAGGGCTAGCTCCCTTTGATACATCCCTGAGGTCCTATATTTCCAACTACTAATAATGGGGGGGCTGAAAATGGAGAAGGATTACTAAAAATAGAACCTAAACTAAATGGTGATGCACCAAAAATGGTTGATCTACTTATCTTTGACATACACTTTACACCAAGAACAAGCTGATATACACTTCATTTGAGAAGAGAAACTCTGTTGCATTAGTGAGCTAAGGGGTCCTCTGGAGATACAAGGATGAAGCACTACCAGAGGTGTTCTAAGACACACTATGTCAACCTGTTCACATGTGCCTATACTCTACCGTGGACACTTCTTGATGACCTACAAAAGAAGAACTCACAATACACTAGACATGCTGGAATCATTCTGTGAAAGCATAAAATAAAATGACTTTACTTAAGACAAAGCCATAGAGTGAAAACTCAAAATGGAGGTAAAAATGCTATGTATTGATTCAAGGTAAAGTCATGTAGGGCTTCACCATACAAGCTGAGAGAAATCTTTTACAAAATGAGATATTATAATATATAGCATAAAAGAAAAGACTTTGGCGCCTTTCAAAACAAGTGGCCCATGTTGCATTGAATACATTGGGAAGAGGAAGTCATTGAAGGAACCATGATATGGTAGTCACCAGTCTTGACTTTGGTGTTTAAATCATATTAAATATCATTGCAAGAGCATGGGTCACTTTGTCTATTTGAATGACCAAGCCGCTTCTCCATGAAATTCATGTGACTGCCTACTCATTAACGTAAAATGAGGAAAAATGGGCCATTCTATTGAATGCATGTGCTCCCCTTGATAGCCACTTGGTGGAGACTTTTTCATTCATCTAAGAACTTCCTATCAACACCTTCTTTTGCCACCTAGGCTGATCTGATTCATGTCTATGCTTGGCTCGGTGCATCTTTTGGAACATTCTAAATGTTGTTGTATGTGTGTATGGTCATGTTTTGGATTCTCTATTTTGTTCCCTCTTTCCTTGATATATTTTTGTCTCTTTCTATCAATTTGAGCTCTCAAGCTCCCTTCTCATCTTTTGATGGCTCCTTGGGTTCCTTTCTCAGTGGGTTATTGAGTTTATCCTTGGGTCTTTATGCCTCTTTGAATTTCATCAAGCCTATGCCATTTGAAAAGCAATGGCTATTCCATTGTCCTAAATTTGACATGCTCATGCCCATCACCCCTTTGGCAATTCCTTCAGCCCTTTGCAATTGAACCTTCCTGAAGGGAAGGTGTCCCTTAAAAGCTTTGAAAAGGTCCCCTTTTGGGAATTGAGAGTCCCCTACAAGGGCACTTGCTCTTCGGGCTCCCTTGGTCATCTCAATTTCTTTAGACCAAATGTCCAAAGGAATTCCTTCAGACATTTTGCCCGAAGGAAGTCTTTCCTTCATGTTTCAACTATTTCATTCAGTCTCTTTCCCTTTGAATTTCCTTTGGAAAAAGTACAAAGGAAAACCTGCCTTAGCTTCTTCCTTGTGAATTTCTTTAGACAAAATGTCTGAAGGAATTCCTTCAGGCATTTTTTTTTAAGGAATTCACCCATGCTTCTCATAGATTTTCTTCAGACAAAAAGTCTAAAGAAATCCTTTGCATCTTTTCCTTATGAATTTCCTTCAAAAAAAAGTCTAAAGGAGCTCATCTTTTGCCTCTGATTTTTTTGAATAAAACTTACCTTTCAGCCTTCTCTTTTATCCCTTCATAAGTGAAGTTCCCTACCCTCTACAAGGGCACTTTTGGGTCCATAATTGCCATCTGCAGCCTACTAGAACGGTCCAGTTTGTAACTCGACTACCCTCTTCAAGGGCACTTTGTCCTTAGAGCTTTGTATAAGAATTATATCTCTTTAAAGTTGGCCCATTCCTTTGCCAAAAGGCTTGTAAAAAATATCTACCCACATTGAAATAAACCTTTGGATCAACCCAAAACATCTACAAAGCTCAAGTCATTTGGTTCAGAAAATAGGCCTATTACAAAAGGGGAAAAGCACAGCAGCAGAAAGGTGGATACATGACTGATTGCTCAAGATAGTAGGGAAGGAAGGGTGACCAATGTTTTGACTTTCACGACAAAAAATGGTCAACATTTCCAAACACATTATCTCCCACCATCTCAATCCAAATTTATTATTCATTATCCTGCATTTCATTTAATATTCTCCTTCTTTATTCATTCATTCCTTATAGTCCCTTTTGGGGTCTCATGCAACTATTTGTTCCTATTTTTATATATTTATTTCTTGAATATACTCACATTTATCATGGTATTTAAATTATTAAGGTACCCCTTAGACCTCATACAGTCTCTTAAAATAACCACTCACTCTCAAACCAACTCTGCTTACCTTTTTCATATTTCTACTGGCCCTATTTATGGATTATTTTTCTTTGTACGAATTTGTACTATCATCAAACTAGAATCCAATCTCCATTTAGGATACCATATATTTATCTTGGTCTTTTCATGAAATTTCATGCATCAACTCTTTCATTTGACTCTTTTTCAAACCTCTTTTGCTCCCTGTTTAAGCCTATTAGGCCTAAAGAACCCTATTTTACACTTAGTCCTATATAATTGTACTTCCCAATAAAAAATCATCCAAATCCATAAAAAATATCTTCAAGGACCTTTACATATATAAAAATACAAATTTTTGAAAATCTTCACTAGTCCAATCTCATATAAACTTCAAAACCCTAATTATAGGGTTTACAGACCTCTATCTCAATCGAGAGGTAATAAAATTCAACTGTAAGCATTTTAACAGGTTTTAAAGATCCAAATAAAGTTTATGAGATCTATCTAGACCAGGGTTAACCTTCCCACTCACTAGTAGATGTTTTTCAATCCACCATATACATTATCCAGATCAAAACATCCTTGACTATGAACACAGTGCAACCCTTTACAGGTCAAGACATTTGTTAGAGGATAAACACACTTAACAATGAAAATTTTAATACTAAAAGGATATTATAACACTATAAAAGACTTAATTAAATTTGAAAATTTTATAAATAAATGATTCAATGTTGGTTTCTTTGTTTAACACACACACAGTCACATTTTACAAACTCTACTACAATAAACAAGGTTTTCTTGTTTAGTTTTCCAAACAACCAATAGTTATCTTAACCTTTATTTGAGTTTATACATTTAAACAAAAAAAATAACATTTAGATTCATTACAAATACAATTCTAAACTAAATTAATGTCTCTTCTTTCATAGAATAAACACTCAGTCCTAGTCAGTGAGTAAACCAAGAAATAAAGTTTTATTTATACCAACCTCAAATTTCCAAACATCTTTATTCTTATCATACAATATAAATTCAAATACACTCAATTAAATGCTTCAAGATCATATGAACAACCATCAAATGTTCCTTGATCCTCTATCTTACCAAATACATCTTGTTATCTAATCAAGATACTCAAAATAGGGTATAACAAACCTGCAACTTTCTTGAATCAAATCCAATTGCATAACTTGCATATAAATCACATAAATAACTTAGTAAATATGAGCATACACAATAATAATACAATTTTTATTCAAGATAACACTCTTATTGATGCTCTTTCATACAAAAACTAGACTCACACAATCCTACATTCATCTTGTTAGACCTACATTCTCTATCAATCTTGTCTGCTTATTTTAATCATACCCTCCTTTCCTATGGACCACACACATTATATAACCTTACTACAACAACTCTCAAAACAAGCACTATAATGGTTTCTTGATCAAGAAACCTATACACTCCTCAAGACCCACATTGGGTGATGGCTCTATGACTGCCACCTCACACTTTTTAACATGACACATACATTTAAACCAAATTAGGACCTTCATAAGACCATAAAAGGACTAATATAACATTATTAAATAATTACATAGCACCAATACTTTTTTAGATTCACTATAACACTCACAATCCTTCCTTACACATTTGAAATTTAAAATTAAGAAAAAGGGGGTGAAACTAAATATTCAAATTTGACTCATTGTCATGACTCCAAATCACATCCAAGTTCACTTTTTTAGCATTCCTAAGATACCCCTACATCATACTCCCAAGGGAAGAAAATAACTTGACACCAATGTTCTTCATTTAGGTTCTCATACAAATGTGTGTGATCCTTGATTCCACACCTATGCATTTGCTTCCTCATCTAAGTGCTCCTTTTTTCTATCTCTTGATATTTCTCATACTACTTCTTATACCTGAAATTAATCTTATTTATTTGCTTTCTCTCATGATCCTCTTCAATCTTCATGGCATTGAGCATGAATTTCCATTCTATTTCTTTGCCTCCTCTAGCATTACTATTTCTACCTCTTCATCTTCATATCTGATCCACTACATACTATCTTCCTCTTTTGAAAATTCCAAGGTCTCTTGCTTGTTCATATCCTGGTTATCATTATCTTATATTATGTTTTCCTCCATTAAAACTACTCCTTTCTTGACTATCAAATCAGTCATCTCTTTACCTTGCATTTTCTTTCCATGGATTGTCAAATCAGTCTCATTCTCCTCTTTCCTCAAGCACTTCATGTGCTTCTTGTTTCTTTGTTGACCCAATAAATTCTTCAAAAAATCCTATAGTGTCTTTTTACAACACATCATCTTCTTCTTCAAAATAATCATCAAAAATCACATGCACTTCATTACCTGTTATGCCTTTGGCTTCTTGATCACTTTCTATTTACTTGTCTTAATTTCTCCACTCTTTTCCATCAACTAGTTCATCATCTTGAGGGTAACAAAACCCTTCATCTTCATCTGCATCTTCACTCTTCCATGCATCATCTTATTCTTTTTTATGGACTGTTGTCCATTCATCTTCTTCATTCCAATTATGTTCTTCACCTGCATTTAACCATGAAAAATCATTGTTAGTTTGAAAACTTTGAGGCTCTATTTCCTCTCTCTCCTCTTTCATGAAATTTTTTGTTTCCATATCCTTCAACTGCCTCTCCAATTGTTCCATCACTTGTTGGTTTGCTTTCTCTTGCATTCTTTCTATGAAGATACACTTGAATCTTTTCTTGATCTTGAGTCCAAATTGTAAATTATACGCATTCCACATCCATAATATCTCTCTTTCCATCCTTTCCAATGCATTCTTCATCTCCATCTTCTTTTCACTCTGGGTTTCATATTTGACCCTATCTTTCACTTTTCTCTCTACTTCTCCTTTCATCTTCCTCTTGAGTAACTCACTTAGGTACATACTCTCTTTTATTTTTTGGCCTCACTTAGACCACATCCTCTTTTGGTTCAAACTTGAAACCCTCTTTCTCAGACCTAACGAGGGCCTTTCAACTTCTTTTCCTTCACACTAGGACTGTCCTCTCTTTCTCAAGCTCTCTTTATGAGCTTGTCTCTACTTTGAGATTTTTAATAGCTCTTTTTATTAAAGGATACCACCACTTAGTTAAATATTTTATTTATTTCACCTATCACTCATCATTATCAATGCATTCAATCAATAAATCAATCACAAAATAGCTCATACCTTCTCTTTTTTTGCCTTCTCAATTTTGCCTTTCAACAAGACTCCATGCAAATACGTTCCTTGATTACTTGAAAATCCTTGTCAATCATGCAACATGAATTAATTACAAAAGTAATACCTATACCATCCTATTCCCATAACAGCTAGATGGATATGATACCAAATGATGCATAACTATTCTCTTAACCTGCAAGTCTCCTTCACTTTGCTTGCAATCTTGTAAAGTTTCCTTGGCCAACACTAGACCTATTTGTCCAAATGGACCAAAAAATATACACCTAATTTATAAAGTTTTAAACACATAAAACACATTATCTCCCACCATATCAATCCAAATTTATCATTAATTATCATATGTTTCATTCAATATTCTCCTTCTTTATTCATTCATTCCCCATAGTCCCTTTTGGGGTCTCATGCAACTATTTGTTCCTATTTTCATATGGTTATTTCATGAATATAATCATATTTATCATGATATTAAAATTATTAAGGTACTCATTAGACCTCATATAGTCTCTTTGAACAACCACTCACTCTCAAACCAACTCTGCTTACCTTTTTCATAGTTTTACTAACCCTATTTATGGACTATTTTTATTTGTACAGATTTGTACTATCATCAAATAAGAATACAATCTCCATTTAGGATACCATATATTTATCTTGGTATTATCATGAAATTTCATGCATCAAATCTCTCATATGACCCCTTTTTAAACCTCTTTTTACTCCCTGTTTAGACTTATTAAGCCTAAAGAACCCTGTTTTACACTCAGTCATGTATAACTATACTTATGAGTATTGAACTCATTTAAAACCCTAAAAATATATTAAAGGACATTTATAGCTAGAAAAATAATAATTTATACAAATTTTAAATGGTCCAATCTCATGTAAACTTCAAAACCCTAATTCTAGGGTTTATTGGCCTCTATCTAAGTCGAGAGGTAAACAAATTAACTGTAAGCATTTTAAGAGGTTTCAAAGATGAAAATAAAGTTTTTGAGGTATATATATATACCTATGTAAACATTCCCATTCACTATAAGACATTTTTCAAGCCATCTTATACATTATACAGATCAAAACATCCTTGATTGTGAACATAGTGCAACCCTTTAGGGGTCAATATGTCTATTAGAGGATAAACACACTTAGAAATAAAAAATTTAAGACTAAAAGGATATTATAACACTATCCAAGACTTACTTCAATGTGAAAAAGTTATAAATAAATGATTCAATGTTGGTTTCTTCCTTTAACACACACACAGTCACATTTTACAAACTCTGTTACAGTAAACAAGGTTTTTTGTTTAGTTTTCCAAACAACCAATAGTTATATTAACCTTGATTAAATTTTATACCTTAAAAAAAAACCTTTATATTAATTTAAAATACAATTTTAAATTGAATTAATATCTCTTATTTCATATAATAAACACTCAGTCCCAGTCATTGTGAGTAAACTAGGAAACAAGGTTTTGTTTATACCAACCTCATATTTAAAAACATATTTCTTGATAATTATTGCATAATATAACTTCAAATACACTCAATTAAATTCTTAAATATCATATGAAAAACCATCAAATTTTCCTTGATCCTCTATTTGACCAAATACAACTTGTTATCTAATTAAGATACTCAAAATAGGTTATAACAAATGTGCAACTTTCTTGAATCAAATCCAATTGCATAACTTGCATCTAAATCACATAAATAACTTAGCATAGATTATAATAAATATTAATAATATAAGATTTCTTCAAGATAACATTCTTATTGATGTTCTTTCATACAAAAACTGGACTCACATAGTCCTACATTCATCTTGGTAGACCTACATTCTCTATTAATCTTGTCTACCTAATTTCATCATACCCTCCCTTCCTATAGACCCCACACACTATATAACCTTACCACCAATTCAACAACTCTCAAAATAAGCATTATAATTATTTCTTGATCAAGAAACCTCTACACTCCCCAAGACCCACGTAGGGTGATAGCTCTATGACTACAACCTCACACTTTTTAACTTGACACATACATTAAAACCAACTGAGGACCTTCATAAGACCATAAAAGGTCTAATATAACATTTATAAATAATTACATAGCACCAATACTTGTTTAGATTCACTAGAACACTCATAATTCTTCTTTACACATTTGAGATTTCAAATTAAAAAAAAGGTGGGAAAATTAACTGTTCAAATTTGACTCATTGTCATGAATCCAAATCACATCCAAGTTCACTTTTTTGGCATTCATAAGATGCCCATACATTAACACATATAGTATAAATAATGAAAAAATACACCACACAAAATATGAAACCAAATCATTTTGGGCCCCATCATTGGTGACTGACGAGAGGCTTTATTTATCCTCCAGCATCATGTGTCCTACATCCTCTAATTGATGAAGTTGCTTCACTCAGTTGATGTGTCGATGAAGCTCAGATGCATGTTATTTTGAAGGGAATAGAGTCCCCTCATAAGATTGACATTTGACTTAGGATGTTGGGGTCACCCAAAAATGTGTCTATAAGGTAACTTATTTTTATTTTTATAATATTTTTGTTTTTGAGACTTTTGACAATAATAACTCACTAAAAAAGCTTTAAAAACTTTTGAAAAATGATGACGTTGTTTTGACACTTTGTTTTTTTATGTCTCTTTTTGACATATTAAATTAACACGACTATATAAACTATTTTAATGACTAAAATTATGCTAATAAGATTCTAATCCCAATACTAATATGAATTTGAAACTAGGACTACTAAAAACCATTATAAATAAATTCTATGTAAAATATAGTTTTTTTTTTACACATTTAAAGACTTTACCCAACTATTATAAGGACTAATAATGAAAAAATAAAATAAAGACTCAATTGACTCATAATAAAATAAACAACCCTATTAAAATTACTATGACCAAAACTAATGTAAGACTTAAAAACATAAAACTTTATAAAGTACGAAATTGACTATACTAATCTATAAAACAACTAAAGATGAGTTTCAATGAAAACTTAAAAGAAACTTGCCACAGACTTAAGGTAAATTATTAGATTTGAACGATGGAAAATCAAAACATCATGTGCACCTTATAAAGAGAGAAACATATCTAGGATGCCAATAGATATTTAGAGCACACACATCTCAACGCAACTAATATCCAAGAAACCGCTGATGAAGAACTCACAATATGTTGAAAAATTGAACTGAATGCCAACAGACTAAGATGATGCAATATGTGATGCTGACGAATATGATCATGACTATATGAATCCATATAATAATATTGAATAGAATATGCTTTTTGGTGAGAACAATGATCAAATTGAATAAAAATGTAAAGTTCAAGCATGTAAATGCATGAATCAAAATGATTGCATGCATGGATAAGTAAATATGGGGATACATTCCACAAGGGTGAGCACAGCTAATTTCTTTTGGAAAATAATTACTCTAAAAATTGATAAATAATACTAGAATGAATCATAAAAGACTATTTTGAGCGTGAAACTAAGCTAAATTCTTGGATTGAATTGAGGTCTCAGTTAAAGAGTTGATCCCATAAATGAATGAAGATATGTAGATGTTGGTTTTTAGCAAGGACACAAATCTAGAGCATGTTATTATACAACAATTTTTAGCATGTAAAAACAAATCAAAGTTATTACACATAGACAACAACGTTGTAGTGAATTACATGGTTGAATAGTGGATTTTGAAGATAGTTTAGGGACTATGCATAAGTTGGAGTTTTAAGAAGAATATATCATGTATCCACACATATTTTATAGCTTGTCACCATTTAAATGAACCACAATGTAAATCTAGTGTAGTTGAACGTGGAACAAATTTACACATCGTTATCTTCTTCCAAGCATTGATAAATATATGTTAGATCAACAAAAATGGTGTAGACAGATTCAAATAGATTTAAAATTCTTACCACTCACATGACTCACATCCACTGGAGAAATATTTCAAGAACTACCCCTACACATTCTTTACACCATTAGAAACACCTAATATGATACCAGATGATGGGGTTTATCAAATTCTAAGTATGATTATCATAATTAAAGAGCTCAACACATAATAATCATAAAGCAAAAATAATATTATATTCAACATACTCTGATAATTATACATATAGGATATTACAAAGTTTATATAGGAAAACCATTTCCTATAATTGGGGAGATATAATCTCCACCAATATCTCTCACAAACAAACAAACAAATCACTAACCTGTTAATAGAGATACATGTATAAGTAAAATATATTGTTTCTATAAATAATATATTTTACTAACCAGCGAATTATATGTGGTATATTGTAAATATATCAATGTAACTAACTACTAACTTACCATATAGTAATTACTATTCAATAAATAGTAATATACCTTAGAGTAAATACATAATTATTATCATTAACGTTAGGCTATCCCTAACAGATAGTGAAAGAAGTGAAACATGAACATGAACAATAGAAGTTGTATTTTGATGGTTCCTTCACTTCTCATGGATGTAGATCAAACATATTTTTGACTACACCATAAGGGGATTTGATTCCCAAAGCTTTTGACATTAATTAGCCAAGTATGAGGCACTTATTGTAGGACTTCATATTTGGGACATGTAACACTTAATGGTCTATGGTGATTCCCAATTGGTCATCAATCAAACCACTGATTAGTATCAAACTAAAGATGACAAGTTTGTTACTTACAAGAAAATCATGGATAATCTCAAGGTTCATTTTAAATCTCTACAATTTGAATAAATACCAAGGGCTAGTAACACATCTATTAATGTCATGGCAATAATTGGGTCCATGATATAGTTTGATATCAATGTTAAAGAATATTATTTTCTAATTGATAATCTTCTACAACTTTCACATATTATACCATATTCAGAAAGGGTATGCACCATTGTTGGTTCTAATCCCCCACCTGAACTGCCTTGGTATCAAGACTATTATAATTACTTCTATGATCATGTTTTTTCACCTAACTTATCTAATAACCAACAGAAACTAATACTTCACCATCTAGCATGTTATACCCTCCTTGAAAACATGGTTTATAACAAAGGTTGTGATGGAATGCTACTTCATTGTTTATCTTCAGGAAAATCCAAGATAGCGCTTAAGGAGGTTCATGAAGGCATGTGTGGGGCCCACACCAATGGTGTAGTCTTAACTAAAAAACTCCTTTGAATAGGCTATTATTCACCAAAAATGGATATAGATGCTTACAATTATGTGAATAAGTGTGTTCTTTGTCAATAACATGGAAATTTAATGCATGCACCTTCCTTACCATTACAGTCGATCATAACACCATGGCCATTTTCTACTTGGGGCCTCTATCTCATCGAGAAAATAAACCCAACATCTTCAAACAACCATAAGCATGTTTTAACTACTACCAAGTACTTTACAAATTGGATTGAGGCCATTCCTCTCACTTATATTACCATGAAGAAGATAACCAAATTCATTTATTACCATATCATCTATTGATATGGCATCCTAACACACATTATATTCAATAATGGTAGATCCTTTGTGAATAGAGATATAAAAGAACTTTATGCAAAATTCAAAATCAAGCATAAGAAATTCACACCATATAACCTGCAAGGCAATGGATAAGTTGAGGCATCAAACAAGACCATTGTATCCATTTTAAAGAAGATTATTAATGACCTTGGCCGTAATTGGCACTTGTAAATAATTCCTACCCTTTGAGCTTATTGAACTAGTCATTGAACACCTATAGGAGCCACTCTATACTCCCTTGTTTATGGCACAAAATTTATTATCCCAATTGGGATTGAGTTACCATCAATACGAGTTTTTTTGGAGCATATTGAAGATGACAAATAATATAGAGTCTCAAATTTGTAATAACTAGATATTTTTAATGGTAAGCGCTTGGATGCCCTAGAAAACTTGCAAGCCTATCATAATAGATTATGAGGAAGCTACAATAAGTGCATTTTACCTCAAGAGTTTGAGATTGGTGATTTGGTCTTGAAAGAGAACTAGAAGAACACAAATGTTGAATGTAAGAATAAACATAAATTTTAACCTAGTTGGCTAGGACCATATGTTATCACGATAAACTATGGATTATGGGCATATAGATTGGTGACTCCAAATGGTGAAGAAATTTTAGAGCCCATGAACATTGTGCACCTTAAGAGGTTATACACTTGATATCTTCGAACCATTGTCTAAAATATCCCTTACTTGGGGGAAACTTGTGTTGAAGTATTTTATCCTAACATTATATCCTAGACCATCCTCTCATGGACCATTCTTTCAAGAACCGTACTATTTTCATGAATATAAATATTGAAAGCTTTGGACTATTGGTACTCTAAACATATTTTATCCCATCCTAGACCAACCTCTTATGGACCATATTCATTTTGTACCATCCTCTCTTGGATCCTATTCATTTTGGACCATTCTCTTTGAGAACCACATTCTTTTTATGTCTTGGGCTATTGTAACTTAAATGTTTTTATCCCTTGACCAGTAATGATCATGATTATGAATCATAGGCATTATGAATTCCTTCAATGCAAGTTATACAAATTAATTTAGCAAGAACAATATTTTGTAGTGTATGGTTGTTGCCTACTACATGGTTCTTCAAATTTTATCTCATGTTGTGCACTGTTATATTATTTTATTGCTATTTGGTAGACATTGTTGCCTTATCAAGATCCTCACTCTCTCCAATTTATGAGCATGTGCCATTGCATTCTGCTTAGCTATTTTTGGAACTTCTACTCTTGGATGAGCATCTCCTTGATTAGTTAGTTCCCCTGGGCATTCTATACATATTTTTATTCCAAAAACACCAAAAACATTAGAAAATGATCCACAAAAGAATAATAACATTATCTTACACTTTTGTATATTTTAATTATCTCACGTGCTTCCCATTTTGAAAAACCATTATCATTTGTACGATCTCACCATTTTTTGAGCCAATCTTCCCTTTTTTCTCTACAACATTAATCATATTTTCTGTTCATCACCTTTTTCTTCTATCCCACTTCTTGGGAGAACTACATTTGGCTTAAAGTTCACATTGGACCATGCATCCATGAAATTATGTAGGCAATGTCCACTTATCTTGCACATTTGAAGTTAGCTTGGCCACCCCCTTCCTTTTCTTATCTTCCCTCATTTCTTCTATGTTATTTCCCTATTATTTTGGGAAGCGACTTTGTGAACTTGTTCTGTTTACAAGTTGTAGAAATTAACGCCTCTACTACATGTACCTAAACAATTATTTTTAAACCGCACTAACATGGTTTTTATTTGTGTGTTTATTTGATTTTTATTGGTGTTTTGTTGTGCTTTCTTGTCTCTTATTTTATTTCTTTCTTTCCTTTGGTTGTTTTTTCTTGTTTTTTCTTGGTCTTTTGTTTTGTTGTTTGGTCTTGTTCTTTTATTTTGATCTTCTTAGTACATCTTGATGGTCCACATGGATCTTGATTATTCATATCTTGATATCATGTTATTAAGTTATCCTTGCTTTATTTTTAAACATTCTTGTTCCTACTTAAATCCGAATTGCTCATATCTGTATTTTAAGTTTGGTTCATTTATGTTTTCTTTTTCTTTGTTTTTGTTTAAATGTAAATAGTTGTAACTCTAATCTTGTTCATTTTTACCATTATCCTTAGTTATAGGTATTCACATTTAAACCACCTGGGTGCAAGTGAAATACAATGTCATTATAAGTTCCTCCTAGTTATGATGCCTAATTTCATTTTGATATAGCAAGCACTATGTGCTTTGGTTCCAAGTCTTAATGTTGATGCAACTTTGATGAACAACTCTCAAGAACACCAACAAAACTAGGTACCTATGGCTTATCATACACCTAAATCTATGTAAACATGTATCTATTGGCATACATCACGAGTCTAATTGAACATTGGTCAATTTTCTTAATTCCTCATTCCATTCTCTCCCACTTCTGGGTGAACTATATTAGCTTGAGGTCCATTTGGAATATGTAGGCAATGTTTGGATACATGATGTATCTCAAGTCAACTCATCCATCTTCATTCCTCTGTTCATCTCTTTCATCACTTTGTGCATCCTTGTATGCCTACTTTTTTGTGGCTTTTGTAGCCATTACACCATCGCATCTATGTTTTTGCTAACTCATTTTTAATCTATTTGATAGGTTATATCCTTGAGATATTTCTTGTCAACTAGCCCTATGGGGGCACAACTTTGAACTAACCATTGAATCAAATCAGCCCTACAAGGTAAAATCATTCTTTATCAATGATTAAAATCAGCCCTACAAGGGCAAAATTGTTTATCACATGATCATATTCTATTCTAAAGGAGCACATTATTATTTATTCTCTCTTTGGAGACACATTCTCTTTTTCTTCTAATTCCAAGCTCTATAGACTTTGACCCTCATTCTAGGAATATTTTAGTCTGCAACATGTCTTGGGATTGATCATTTCATAAGTGCACAACTTGTACCCTAGCTTTGGGTGTGTTCAAAGTGTGTCACTTATATTTTTGGATTGTATCCTTCCCATTTCCCTCATCATTGGGGCCATTTTGCCCTAATTATATTTTGATCATTTATGGAAATTAATGTGTACAAGCATTAGCTCCTCTAGATTTAATATTTTCCACGGGTTAATCTCACTTTCCCTCTCTTTTCGAGAGTCTATCCTTCTCTTTCATCCTAGTGTGTCCTCTGAAGGGGGCATCATGGGTCATTTCCAATTTCTTCTTGACAATTATTTTCTCTGAAAAGATGTTGCTTCATCTAAATGTCTCTCTACGCCTTCTCAAATAAAGGAAAAATGTAGACATGCAATTCCTAACACCATTATGTTGAAATTATGAATCTTACTCAAAATTTGTGAAAATGCACAATTTGGGCCAAAATCACTATAACACACTAAATGGTTCAATCTTGTCATATACAAGTGTTGATCTAGGCTAATGTATCCCTAAATGGGGAAATCCACTTTATGTGATTATTAACTTTTTTTAGATCATTTCAATTCAAAATGATGAAAATGAATTTTGGTGCTCTAGATCACTCTTTTCTTCTAATTTAGAAGCACACAATACATGCATGTGTTATTTTATGTCAATAAAATCCTAAATGGGATAACGATCTATACATAAATAACATCACCTTCTAATTCCTTTCAATTTAAATTATGACCTAGTAATATGACTTTCTAACCAGTTTGATTAATTGTGCACCAATTTTTAAAGAATTGCACTAAAATTGATTAATCTTAATTAGAAAAATTAAACTAAATTATGAGCTTAAGTAAGAATTCCATAGAATTTATTGAATATTTATTTATTAAAAATTGATTCATATTAACTACATCATCAAGTGAGGTCATTTTTGTGGTGGTATCCATAAGCCATAAATGCAATAAATATCAAGATTATGGCTTCCCATGCCTCTTTAATTCTCCTTCTTCCCAAATCATTATGAGGATATTTATGGATTTTATTTACATAATTGGATTAATTCATGGCCACACACATTGATCTTGAGATGGATGGTCATAGTTGATCCTGATCAATTTGGAAAATCTATAAATAGGAGACCTCTCACTCACATTTTGAAGCTTAATTTGTATAAACTTATAATGTAGGATTCTCTCCAAAAAATTTCTTTGTATTGATTATTATTCTTTATTTTTAATTGGATAGCTTCATTTGATAGGCATATCATTGATATTCATATCATGAGCCTAGTTTATACTTGGTGTTCTTGAGATGGTGGAGGAGCTTTCCTTACATCATTTTTGAAGACTTGAGCACAAAATCAAAGGGAAAAGCATGCTTGGAGTTTCATATGGATGATGGGATTCTCATGTGAAGGTAATTGGTATTTGATTTCTTTCATTGAATTCTTAATAATCATTTTCACACCCCATTGAATACATTGGCCTAGATTCTTAGTTCTTTATGCATTTCTTATGTTTTTCATGACTAATGCTTGATCTAACCATCTTTATAATGCATCTCTACAATATATATATGTTTGTGTCAGATATTAAGCATGTTTTAAATAAATAGTGAGGTTCCTACATGCATGTAATAATAGAATGAAAGGGTCAAACTCATAATGTATCATGTCGGTGTGAGATATTGAATGATAGGTGAGGACCATATTTGTGTGTATAATTCATGTGTGATAAATGTGTGTCAAGCTTATCATTGTCATGTACATAATATTATATTTAAGTAACTACAAATTCCCACTTTTATTATAGTAATGGAATTACTAGAGTAAAAAGAAAAAGGTATAGTTAAGTGTGTACAACATACTCTATCTTTGATAAGAAGCTCCAAATGTTCAGGTTACTCAATAGATAAACCTGCAACCAATATGTAGCATCTAATTTCCATATAAATTTTAGTCTAAACTTTAATTTTGACAATTTAAGAGTAAGGAAGGAGTACACGTGTGTTGGTGAAAACCATGCTAATTTTGAAACTTGTTGTATATGAATTATCCTTATTTAAGCATTAAATAAATGTGATTCATTCTTTAAGTATATGGATACGTAGGGTCATTATGCCCCAAATCTATGTAGATATGTAATCCCTTGGGTTTGAAAGACATCATAGCTAAACATTTAGAAATATGGAGAGAATTATGTGATGTACAAACCCAAATAACTACTCAAATATGATAAGGAATAAGAACCAAATTATGTGTTAGATAGAATTAATGCCATGGTCATTGAGTTTTGTTGAAACTTGATGTACATTACTATAAAAACATAAATCTATTGCCATAAATGAATTTATATATTCAAGGTTGTGAACTACTTAGTGTAAATTGGAAAGTGATTTGTAAATAAACAATTGTGATAATGTTCACTAATTTTTTTTAAAATGTGCATGAATTAGTATCATGCCTCTTTGAAACTATGCCAATTATAAACTATCATAGTATTTGTGTGCATGAACTAGTAATAGGCCTCTTGAACCTGAAAGTGTGTATGTGTGCATTAATCAATATCATGCTACCTAAATTTGTACCAATTGATATAGGATGTTATGTATTTGCATGTTGAATTTGAGAGCTTGTATATTGAATGTATGTGTATATATAAACTTCTAATCCCTATTATTTTAAATAATGAACATAAGCCCATGAATATACACCTAAGTTTGTATGAATATGTACTCAAGTATCTAAAAAGTAAGTGCATAAGTATGACACATTTCCACATAATATATATTCATGTGCTAATATTTGTCATGTAATTGAACCATTTGATATCTAAACCATTCTAAATCTTTTGAATATGTACATTAGGGGGTGTAACATTCATAGTCATCATATGATGAGTAAAGTCACTTACATAATAATAGGCAAATAAATATGTTGGAAACCTTGTGTTACCCCCATAACTTGGGTGTATGTCACACATGACACTAGAGGTGTTAATGTATAAATAGTGCCAATAGTAGAGCTCTTAACACCTGAAGAGGAAGTACTAGCTCAAAAGGATCCTTCAACAATAGTAAATCGCTCTTGTTATTGTGCCTAAGATGCATCAAGAGAAGCTTGGTGTGTGGGCTTAGATGATAATATCAATTACATTATTTTGCCTACATCTTTAGGATATTGGTAGAGTCCTTGACAAAAAATGGAAAAGGATTTAACTTGGTTAGGATCTACCCCATTAAATTCACTAAGATCAATTCTATCTAGGCCTTCATAATTATCTTATTTGGTATGTTCATTATGATTATCATGTTATAATGAAGGCATGTTAACATAATCAATTATTTGCACATATTCATGAATAACTACAGCTTCAAAAGAAGAAGAAACATTCATTATATCCATTTTAGATGAAAAAATATAGTTGTGCCTTATATGGGCTCCCCTTAATTTAGCACTATGTCTTGGAGAGACAATGGAATTAAAAAATTTAGATGGAATAGGATGGAATCATGCAAGAATGTATAAGTCTAGGGCCAAGGGTGAAAATATTTATTGTCATTTGCATATAAAATTCAAAGATTAGATTTAAAACTCTAAGACAAAAAATCTAAAACCTTGTTAGGATGAAAGTCTAAAGGAGACCTAGGGTTTGAAATAGCTTGATCAATATTGGTTCACCAATATGTTTTACCCTAATACATGGTTTAAAAAACCCTAATAGGATAAAAATTATTAAAATAATTAAAATTAATAGATATGGCATTTATGCATACATATGACTGTAAAAAATTAAAACTGATTACAATGATTTGACAAATGGCATATGATAAATATAACAAGTAGAAAAAAGGACGAGTATTAAGATTTTCTTAATGACTGTATAAACGAGACCATAATATGGAAATGGAAAATAGATCAAAGAAGACATGTTATTTAGTTAGTTATGAACTACATTTTTATTTGTGTAGGGTTGGTTCTATTGGATTTGGACCATTATCAATTATTGATACTGATTTATGATGGTTGTTAGTGACCTGTGTCAAAATATGAGCCAGTGACTATATGATCACATTGTTTTCACTAACAAATGCCAATAAAATATGGCATGTAGCATTAAAAATACCCAAAACCCTACGAACGACATTCATTGTTTATAAAAATTGAGTATCCCAATCCATTGTATTATGGCAATGAACCACAAATAGGATTTATTTAAAAATAAAAAATTACTAGACGCTTCTTAGTTTGGCCAAGAGGAAATGATTTGTTTTGCCAAAAAATTACATAAATCCATGTAAATGAACTGGGCAAATTTATATCTTTAATGTAGATTAAATAACACATACACAACCTCTTAAAAATGTTTCATGCATTGATAATTAAACTAGTTTTACATTATTAATTTTGTTATGAAAATAATGGCAATAGTGGAGGACTAGAACACCTCAAAATTCATTATATTTAATAATAATGTTTTTAATTATCAAAGCAAGTTTTAGATTTGTGATATAAATGAAGTATTTATCTTTATTACAACTTAGAGGATCCACTCAATTACAAATTCCAATCACCAATTTTTTTTTAGGGTAACTTTTTGTGATAGTCTTCTATGTTAGTAATGTGGTAGTGTTTATTTTTCTTATTATTTTGAAGCTTACGTGGTGTGAAATGGATAACATACACACATGAAAATTTTAAAAAAAATGTTTTGAATAGATTCTTCACATACTAGGTAAAGTCTTTGCAGTGGGCATCTAATGCCTCTAGTTTATTATGCACCACTTATATATATCCTTTCATAACACTCCCACTTCTTCTTTTGCTAATGACTCCTCATTTCTTTCTCTACTATATGTCATTAAATATTTTCTTGGATAATAGTTCTCCCCTCTTAAAATTTGATTGTGAAAGGCTTTTCAATCTTTACTAAATCAAGTAGCTTTAATTGAAAGTCTTATTCAGTGGTTACATGGGATCTCAATTCCCCTATATTATCCACACATCCTCACCTAAGATGCTATAAATCATGGCAAGAGTGCCTAATTTATTTTCCTAAAAGGTTTGTTTTAAAAATTTATTTAACATTTGCCTTGCTTGCAATCTACGTCTCAAAATTTTATCACCCATCATTGTTTACAATATACACATGTCAAAAGTAGAGCTAAGTAAAGGAAATAAAAAGGATCGAATATGAGGTGAAGAGAAAAACCTTCTTATAATTAGATAAATATAGCTAAGGCATGAAATTGGAGATTAAAATGATACATAGAAGTGTGTGGGACAAGTTGGTATGTTGTAGTTTGAATAAATGAATTTGACAGTACGTCAAAAAATAGGGGAAGAAATCATTGCTCCACCTTAATCACTTCCCACTTTCAGTGAAGTACAATCATGCCATGAGATTCATGAAAAGAGATGTAACTCTACCTTCATTTCCCCTTTAAAGACTAAAATTATTATTAAAAATTGGCTCAAATAACCAAAAAAATAAGGTTATCCAAAGCAATAGTTGATAACTGCAAAATGAAGAGTTGAATTCCAAAAATGATTAAATATGTAATAAATTATTAAAAAGTCCTAGATAGTAAATCTATATAGGTTTAGGCAATGATGAAATCTTATGCCAATCATCTAAAAAATCACTTCACATAGAAGATAACAAAACTTCATCAACCCCAATATTTCCTAGTAAATACAAGAGAAAATTAAAATTTTCAAAGTAGTGATAAAAAGTTATAGATTTGAATAATCGACCCACTTCTAGAATTTCACATGTGATGCATTCAAGCTTCTTGTTATGGATCCAATCCCTTTTCATTCTATTGATCGTGATTATAAATCTTCCCTTCATCACTATATCTTTCCAACCATTTTCCATTGGCAATTTTAGACCTTTCATCAAGTTGATGGGCTTTGCCTCTTTATTTGTTATCCTGTGATTAGAAAAGGAACCACCCTGTAAGAAGATTTTAGGTGGTCTTAGATATGGAAACTAACTCAAACAATCTATGAATCACCCCTAGAGGCTCCATCAAGGATGAGATTGAAAAAATAGGGGGGCATAGATAATTATTTTTCCAATTCATTTTCTATTAGGAAGTGTGTGTCCCATTAATAAGGATGAAGGTGACTTCAAGTTGCTTCCATAGAGTTACATTTTCAAAAGTAGAGAAGTATTATGGACTAATCATGAGACATAAAAATAATTTTGTAGATATTTTTCCTTAGTTTTTAACCAACATCTTTCCCATGGGTATTCCTTCCCTTGATTTATTCTATTGTTTCTACCTATCCAAAAATTCCAAATTAATCTAACATGAAGAAAATTTATACTGAGGTCCTAAATTTGTTGGACCATTATGTTGGCAAAAAATGTGACCTCCACTTATTTCAAGTGGATCTAAACTAAACTTAACTTGAATTAATCTAATTGAATAAAAAATTTATTTAGGTCCTAAATTTGTTGGACCATTAGGTGAGGCAAAAAATGTCACCTTCACTTATTTCAAGTGGATCTAAATTAAACTCAACTTACTGAGTAGGAAATTATATATAATCATGGAAAATTAGTAGTCAAATAATAGATGATCTATATATTTTTCATCCATCTTAAAAATGGATAAGAAAATTAGTCCATACATGCCCATTCTCTACAACTTATCCTATGTTAGTATTTTATGAGAACAAGTTATCCAAATAAATTTTTTAGCTTTGAGAGTGCTAAAATAATTCCAAAATAATTTATTGAGCCAATTATTGTCATTGGGATGGATTGTAGAAGCCAAATCATACCTTTCCCTTACCTTATATCTTTTTGACCTCTCACCAATCTATCTAAGTGTGTCATTTGAGTTTTTTAAGGGTAATATTCTTTGGAAAATAATTTCATTAAGGTATTTGGATCCTCTTGTATGGGGAAGTATTGTATGAATTTTCATCACATTTGGGTCTTACATTGAGACTTTGTTTAAGTATAATAATCACACAAAAGTTCCCCATTCTCCTATCAAATAGTATTATGCTTCGATAAGATCTTAACAATCATTCAGGACATAATGTCATTGCCAAGAATAAACCCAAGATTTAGCATTACTACTATGTCCAATTTCCAAAATGAAGTTCCATATGTGAGAGCCTTGCATAAGATAAGTTATTATTATGAAATATTTTTTCACCATTGAAGAGTAGATAGTTATTCTAAGCATAATGAACCATCGTTGGTCTTATTCTTCAGACATTCTCTAATAAAGTTTAGCCCGAAGCATTTGTTATGAATTCACAAATATTTTATTATTATTCCACTCACATTTTTTTTATGTGTACATGCTCAACTCCATTTCATGAAGTGGAAGTTTGTTTTAGTCAAGGCCCTTTTCCATAATAATATTATGATTATTAATTTAGCTAAATTATAACTCCTTTTAGGGATTAAAGGATGACTTTGATCATTCTTTCCAAGTTAAAAAATGTTTTCTTCAATGAAGTGAGTTTGCTTTGCGTATTTTATATCATTTATGTCTAAATTTTAGATTTTCATGTCCTTGTGAAGAGGGGGATCCAAATGTATTTATCTAGGAGGTGTTCAATTAGAAATAATATGACACCAATAATTATTTGTGTCTTATATGGGAAACCTTGATGGGAAAAACTTTAGATTTCTCAAGGCTAACTTTTTGACCTTGCGCTTCATAGCTAATAGGACTGCTTTGAATCCTTCTACTTCTTTAATATCCATACAATCAAATAGGATTATTTAATCTAAAAAATATGAGTGAGAGGTTGAGGATTTTAGGGATGATTTCAAGGATTTAATTTCTCCTTCAACCATTATTACTTTTAGGGATCAATCCGAGGATTCAACCATGATAAGAAGAGGCAAGGGGATAATGGATCCCCCTACCTGATACATAGGAGTTTAAAAAAAACCCGAAAGGATTTTGTTAACTCTTCTAGACTCTTTTCTATTCATTTATTAATTTGATTTATAAAATTAAATAAATATGATTTTTATGCCCAAGATATTCCCTATAGTTGAGTCTAATTTCATTTATAGCTATGGTGGGAGTGCAATTGCTTGATGGCTACTAAAACCACCTAGATGTTTTTGACCATTGATCAAATGTGAGATGATCATGCCATACATGAAGATAATATTATCATCCTCATTAATGATTTATCAAGTAATCCATCCCCCTTAGTGGTACTGTACACATTATTCATTTATTTTTTGTGTGAACTTTACAACTAGGTCACCTAAAGTAGAAAAGGATGTGAGTCAATGAATAGTCAAATATTGTTACATTCATAAGACATTGAGAAAAATCTTAATTGGAATATTTATCAATTTTGGTGTACATATTGTAGAGAAAATGCTCATGTTCACGGTCACATTATGTAACATTAAACACTTTAGAGACAAGTCGAAAGGCATTATACCCAAACACCTTCTACAGTGTATCAATTTGAAATCATCTTCGTCACCCTGGAAGACTATCTAGATCTGTGATAACTATCCCAAACCTCTACTTCGCTCTCCATCAACCACACAAGCATCAGGATTTATAGACTTGTTTAAAACTCTATGCGTTGACATAAATTTTATACAAATGTCATTGTCTAGTGTTTTGCTTGTGAATATTGTGACACACACATAAAATAATGTTTAAGCCTAATAACATATGTAAACACCTTTTTTCAATTTTATAGTAATCTTAAATTTCAATTCCAATATCCAAAACCATCTTTTTTGTAGATAAAATTAAATATGTCATGAAAATTTATTTCATGAAATAAGAATCCACAAAAAATTCAAGATTAACCTTTTTAAATATTATTATGCTTATTTTCTAATTATACATTTTGTATAGTACTTTTTGCTAATTATATGTTTTGTTTTATATTTAAAAAATAAATTTCGAGCATATAATGTAACTATCCAACTAATAGTTGATTAAATATGATAAATCTACTTCAATCCTAGTTTTCAATTGACCTACACTCAAAATTTTAGTTTGTTACACTTTTGTAAATCCACAAAAATTGCATACCCACTCATGTTTGAATGTGAACCAATCACATGTCCATTTTGTAAGTCCAACTCCACTTTGAATTTTCAAAAATTTAATAACTTCATGTTATAATCATGGTTTTTTAATCAAACCTTGCTCAACAATTACACTTTAAATAACTTGAAATATGTACAAAAACCTTTGTCATATATACCTAATAACAATTCAGCTTGAATTTGCTCTCAAATACTTTCAAAGCATATTAACATTTACACACTTAACACAAGTAATACAAGTGCATCAAGACCCTTATTGTTTATAGACATAGTTTTTCATGTTATTTTTCTCTTAATTTATCAAGATCATAATATTTTGAGATTTAAGCTTCTCACTACAATGTCAATAATTATATTAAGATAAGTTTAACCAAGTAGTGAGCAATATGTATATTTTGGGAGTTATTTTCTAATAATTTTTTTATGTTGTATACATCTAAAAATAATCACAAAGCAATTATTAATTGTTAAATTACATTGGCTTTTTTTTTGTTTTTTTTTTTTAAATTAGTGTACTTGACAATTATTGGTACAGAGTACAAAACATAAAACCAATTTTATTATTGATTGCCTCAACATATTGGTATGTATTTCCTTCTAGCTATCTCCTCCCTTCTCCTCTCTTCTTAACCGCATTTTTACTTTCTAATTATTTACTCTCAATTTAAATGTCAATAATTTTTTTATCTATATCCAATTTTTTTATAAATATACAAGCATTGATTTTTATTTGTAAAAAAAAATCAAAATAGAATGTATTAAACATTCATTATATAAAAATTTAAAAAAATATTTATTATTTAAATACATAAAGATATGCTAGAAAAATTGTTATAAAGAGAAAATGTACATACACATATTTCTATGGTTGATTATATCCAGAGTTTTTTAATTTATCGTGGATTTTTTTGAACTTTGCATATGATAATCCCAAGGGATATGTGGCATCGACTAAAAGTATTTGGTATTATTAGGCGAAGATAAGATAAGAAGTAAGATTTTCAAAATTTAAATAATTAGAATGCTTTTAATGTACTCATGAAAACCTATAATAATGGACTATTTGTAGAAAAAAATGTTAGAACTAAATGTGATGGATAAATGCATCGCATTTTGATATAAAACCTTTCAAATGGATCATTTTTATTTTTAAAAGTTAAAAAAAAATTTACCATCATTTATATTTTGTAAAGTTAAAAAAAAATTGAAAAGGACATCGCTTATTAAAGACAATATATATTGTTATGATTTTGTCTATAGCAATGGATATAAAATCACTCTCTAGTTAAGATTATGCAGCAGATTTAACACTATAAACATCTCATCTCTGCTAGAGCCTTTGCCTTGCTTGGAATCCATGTTTCACAATTTTATCACCCATCATTATTTATAAGATGCACATGAAAAAAGTAGGGATGAGTGAAGGCAAGGAAAGGAGTAAATGTGAGGCAAATAGAAAACCCTAATTATAAGTAGATGCAAGTATCTAGGGCATGCAATTGGAGATTGAGATGATACAGAGAAATGCGTGGGACAAGTAGGTATGTAGCAACTCAAATAAATAAATTTAAGATCATATTAAAAATATAGAGGAATAAATCATGATTCCACTTTAATCACTTTTCACTTTCAGCAAAGTATAATCATGTTATGAGATCTATGATAAGAGATGATACTCTATCTTCATTGCTACTTTAATGAGTAAAAATATTATTAAAAATTGGTTCAAATACAAAAAAGGGGTTGTTTAAGTCAATCACTGATAATTGTAAAATGAAGAGTCATATGCCATTGATAATTGTAAAATGAAGAATCAAATGCCAAATATGATTAACAATATAATCAATTCTTAATAAGTCTTAGATATTTAATCTATCTAAGTTTAGCAATGAGGAAATCCCATGCCAATCATCTAAAAAATCACTTCACATAAAGGATAATGGATTGTGATCAATTTCAACATTCCTAGTAGATATACAAGAAAATTAAACTCTTTGAACTAATGATATAAAGTTATAGATTTGAATAATCAAGCCACCTTTAAAGTTTCGCATGTGATGCATTCAAGCTTCTTGTTAAGGATCCACTCCATTTTCATTGAGTTGATCCTGATTATAAATCTTCCCTCCATCACTATATCTTTCCAACCATTTTCCATATCCAATTTTAAACCTTTCATCAAGGTAATGGGCTTTTCCTCTTTACTTTTTATCCTTTGATTAGAAAAGGATCCACCCCATAACAATATCTTAGGTGCTCTTGAAGAAGGAAACTAACTCCAACAATTTGTGAATCACTCCTAGAGGCTTCATCAACACTGAGCTTAAAAAAAAGAGGGACACAAATATCTATTTTTCAATTTCATTTTCTATAAGCAAGTGTATGTCCCATTAATGAGGATTAAGGTGATTTCAAGCCACTTCTATAGAGTTATGTTTTCAAAGGTAAATAAACATTGGGGACTAATCGTGAGACATAAGGAGAATTTTCCTTAGTTTTTAAACAACATATTCCAAATTAATCTAACCAACATAAGGGGACTATTTTTTCCTTAGTTTTTAACCAACATCTTTTCCATGGGGATTCCTTCTCTTGAAGTACTCTATTATTTATATCTATCCAAATATTCCAAATTAATCTAACTAAAGAAACTTGCTATTAAGTTCATAGATTTATTGGACCATTAGGCTAGGCCAAAAATGTCACCTTCATTTATTCTAAACTTAACTTGGTAAGTAGAAATTCCATATAATCATGGAAAATTACTAGTATAATAATAGATGAAATATAGATTTTTTGTCCATCTTGCAAAGGTGTAAGTAGATTAGTCCATACATTCCCATTGTATACAACTTATCCTCTGTTAGTATTTTATGATCCAACAATCCATCTAAGTAAAAATTTAGCTTTGGGAATGCCAAATCATTTCAAAATAATTTATTGATCCAATTATGGTCATTGGGAAGGATCGTAGAAGCTAACTTATACCTTTCCCTTACCTTATATATTTTCAACCTCTCACTAATCTATTTAAGCATGCCATTTGAGTTTTTTAAGGGTAATATTATTTGTAAAATAATTTCATTAAGGCATTTGGATCCTCTTGTATGAGTATCTTATATGAATTTTCATCACATTTAGGTCCTACATTAAAACTATGTTTAAGTCTAATAATCACACACCAAAATTCCTCACCCTCCTATCAAATAATATCATCCTTAAATAAGATCTTAACAATAATTTAGAGCATGATGTAATTACTAAGAATAAACCCAAAATTTAGTGTTACTACTATGTCCAATTTCCCAAATCAAGTTATCACAAGTCTACCTTTAAGCTGAAGCGCTTCATATGTGAGAGCCCTACATAAGTTGAATTATTATGAAACATATTTTCACCACCAAATATTAAATAGTTATTCTAAGCATAATGATCCATGTATTTTCCTATTCTTCATACATTCTCCAATAAAGTTTGGCTCCAAGCATTTGTTGTGAATTCATAAATACTTTATTCTTATTCCACTCACATTTTTTTTACATACTCAACTTCATTTCATGACTTGGAATTTACTTTTAGTCGAGGCCCCTTTCCATTAGAATGTTATGATTATTTTATTTAGTTGATTCATCACTCCTTTTAGGGATTATAGGATGAACTTTATTCCTTATTTCCAAGCTAAACAATTTTTATTTCGATGAAATAAGTTTGCTTTGCATATATTCTATCATTTATGTTTAAATTTTATATTTTAGCGTCCTTGTGAAGAGTGGGACCCAAAGGTATTTACATAAGAAGTGGTCAATTTGAAATCATATGACATCAATAATTATTTGTGTCTTTTATGGGAAACATTGATGAAAAAAACTTTAGATTTCTCAAGACTAACTTTTTGACATTTTGCTTCATAGTTTATAGGGATTTTTTAAATCCTTTTGTGTCTCCAATCTCCACATAATCAAATAGTATCGTTTCATCTAAAAATTATGAGTGGGAGGTTGAGGATTTTAGGGATGATTTTAGGTCTTTAATTTTCTCTTCAACAATTGTTACATTTAGGGATCAACATGAGGATTCAACCATGATAATGAAGAGGCAAGGGGATAGTGGGTCCCATTCCCTGATACATTAGGAAATTAAAAAAACCCACAAGGTTTTTCTTAACTCTTCTAGCTCTTTTCTATTCATTTACTTATTTGATTTAGATTATTAAATAAATATAATTTTTACACCCAAAACACTCTCTATAGTTCAGGTTTAATTTCATTTTTAGCTATAGTGGGAGCTCAATCATTTGACAGCTACTGAAATCACCTAGATGTTTTTGATTGTTGATCAAACATGAGATGAACATGCCACACATGAGGATAATATTATCATCCTCATTAATGATTTATCAATTAATCCCTCCACCTTATGGGACTATATCAATATTCATTCATTTATTTGTGAGAACTTTACGTCTAGGCCACTACAAGTTGATAGAGGTGTGAAGCAATGCATAGTCAAATATTATTCCATTAATAAGACATTAATAAAAATCTCAAGTGGATTATTTATCAATTTTCATTCACATCTCATAGAGAAAATGATTATGTTCATTGTCATAATGTGTAACATTCAACACTTTAGAGACAAGTAGAAAGGCATCATACCCAAACACCCTGTAAAGTGTATCTCATTTGAGATCATCATCGTCCTCGGCCTACATGACTATCTAGAGCCATGAAAACTATCCCAAATCTCTACTCCACCCTCCATCAACCACACAAGCATCAAGATTTATTGACTTCTTGAAAACTCTATATTCATTGACATAAATTTCATACAAATGTCACTATCTAGTGTTTTACTTGTGAATATTGTGACATACACATAAAAGAATGTTTAAGCTTAAAAACATATGTAAACACTTTTTTTCATTTTTTTAGTGATCTCAAATTTCAATTCCAATCTCCAACCATCCTTTTGGAGATAAAATTAAATATGTTATGCAAATTCTTTTATTTAAAAAATAATCCAATCAAATTTAAAGCTTAAACTTTTTAAATATTATTATGCTTATTTACTAATTATACAATTTGTATAGTACATTTTCCTAATTATATGTTTTGTCTTATAAATTTGAAAAAAAAACTTTGAGCATATTGCTTAACTATCTAGTCAATGGTTGATTAAAAGTGATATGTCAACTTCAATCCTAATTTTCAATTGATCGACACTCAAAATTTTAGTTTGTTATGATTTTGTAAATCCACAATTTCATACCCACTCATTTTTGAATTTGAACCAATCACATGTCTAGTTTGCAAGTTCAACTTCATTTGACTTTTCAAAAATTTATTAGCATCATGTTATAATCATGTTTGTTTAATCAAATCTTGCTTGGTACTTAACCGTTGAACCATTGTAACTAGTTGAAAATATGTGCAAAATATTGTCATATATACTAAATAACAATTCCACTTGAATATGCTCTCAACTAATTTCAAAATATATTAACATTTACACTCTTAACATAGGTAATATGACTACACCATGACCCTTGTTGTTTATAGACAAACTTATTCATGTTATTTTTTCTTAATTTATTTGGATCATAATATTTTGAGATTTAAGTTTCTCATTGCAATGTAAAGAATTATATTAAGAAAAGCTTAACCAAGCAGTGGGCAATACATGTATTATTGAGAGCTATTTTCTAATATATTTTTATGATGTAGACACCTAAAAATGATCACAATGCAATTACTAATCATGAAATTGTATTGTTTTTTTGTGTTAGTTTACTTGATGATTATTGGTACAATGTGTGAAATATGCAAGCAATTTTATTGTTGATTTCCTCAATGTACTGGCATGTCTTTCCTTCTAGCTACCTCCTCCTCTCTCTTATTTCTTTTCTTTGATGCCTTTTTGCTTTCTAATTGTTTAATCATAGTCTGGGTGACAATAAAGTCCTTACATGTATCCAATGTATCTATAAATACACAAGTATTGGTTTTTATTTATACAAATAATTCAAAATAATAAATGTATTGGACATTTATTATCAAAAAAACTATTAAAATATTTATTATTGAAACACATAAGAATATATTAGAGAAGTCATTAGAAGGGATAAAATCACATACACATACTTCTATGATTAAATATATCCCTAATTTTTAAAAATTTATCGTAGACTTTTTAAAATTAGATGTTATTATTGAAGATAAGAGAAACAAGTAAGATTTTCAAAATTTAAACAAATAAAATGCTTTTAATGTACTTATGAAAAACTATAAAAATGGACTATGAAAAAAGGCTTAACGAAATGTGAAGGATAAATGTATTGCATGTTAATATAAAACATTTCAAATGACTCTTTTTTAAAGTAATTTTTTATTTTTAAAAGTTATAAAAAAATTACTGTTATATATATTTTTTAAAGCTTAAAAAAATGTTAAAAAGGACATCACTTATTAGAACAAATTTATTTCATTATTATGGATATAAATGCAATGGATTATGCAACAAATTTAGATGTATACAGAAGCAAGGCAATGGATATAAAATCACTTTCTAGTTAGGATTACACAATAGATTCAACACTACATAGGAGCAACACACTAGGATAGATAGCCTAAGGCACCTTTAAGCTCATCTCTACCATAGTATTGGACGTGCTTTATATTTTCCAGTTCAAACTCCCCTCATGGCATGCCAAATCTTTCTTTTTACTGTAAGTGATTTTAATCTCCAACCTCTCTCTCATGTATTAATACTTTTAGTAGTAGATGGATTAGTTTGTATTTTGGCCTTATAACTCATGTAACTTCTCCCATACCACCTATGCACAGATTTTGGTTAGTTTGGATTTATCTCAGGATCTCCCTACTTTTATCAAATTAAGAGTTAAGGATCAATGATGGACTCAAACCTTGGACTATGAGGGCGTGCCCTTTAGATGTTACAGGTGCTTTGCACTTGGTCATCTAGCCTCTTATTACTTTTTTAGAAAGCATAAAGTGGACTCTTCTTGGTAAAAGGACACAGTGGTTGAACACCTCTCAGTTTCTCCTGCATTCACGTATTCGCTTCTCATAAGTTTGGGTGGTGTTGGCTATTAAAAAGTGGATCTTTGAAACAAGTTAAGTGCATATTCAATTGTTATTGAGCAGATCAATGCGATTAAGAGTGATGAATTTTAGATTTTTCTAAAAATAGCAAATAACGTTGACAATGGGGGCATTCTTCTAGATGGTATTCCTACTCCTAATATGAATTTTGGTAGATCGGGTGTTGTGGATGAATGGACTATAGTCCATAATAAGAAGAAAAAATGAAGGTTGGATTCAAACTCACCTCTTATGATTCTCCTCTCTCACATCAAAAGAGGGAAAGAGAGGCCTTGATGGACTTTCTTGGGTACACATTGGGTTGGATGTTCTTCATTTGGTGGGTTTGAGTCTAGTTTTAGATAGGTTCTAACTTCTTCGTTCCCTTATGGATTTTCATCTAAGGCAAATAGTTGGTTTTTGGCCATGCATTGTTTTGGTTGAGGGACTCTTAAATCCTCAATTATCTATCAAAAAGAAATTATACAATTTGTATAGTACTTTTTCCTAATTATATGTTTTATCTTATACATTTAAAAATTAAACTTTGAGCATACAATGTAACTATCCAATCAATAGTTGATCAAAGATGATAAATCAACTTCAATCTCAGTTTTCAATCGATCGACACTCAAAAATTTTAGTTTGTTGTGTTTTTGTAAATCCACAATTGCATACCCACTCATGTTTGAATTTGAACCAATCACATGTCTAGTTTGTAAGTTCAACTCCATTTGACTTTTCAAAAATTTATCAGCGTTGTGTTTTAATCATGGTTATTTAATCAAACCTTGCTCAATAGTTGGCCTTTGAACCACTAGAATTAGTTGGAAATATGTGCAAAACACTGTCATATATACCTAATAACAATTTAGATCAAATATGGTCTCAACTACTTTCAAAACATGTTAGCATTTACACACTTAATGTAGGTAATACAATTGCACCATGGCCTTTGTTGTTCACAGACAAACATTTTCATGTTATTTTTTTTTTTAATTTATCACGATCATAATATTGCGAGATTTAAGTTTCTTGTTGCAATGCCAAAAATTATATTAAGAAAAGTTTAACCAAGCAGTAGGCAATACATGTATTGTTGAGAGCTATTTTCTAATAGTTTTTAATGATGTATACACCTAAAAATAATCACAACACATTTATTAATTGTTAAATTGTATTATTTTTTATGTTAATGTATTTGACAATTATTAGTACAAAATACGAAATATGCAAGCAATTTTATTGTTGATTTCCTCAATATACTAGCATGTCTTCCCTTTTAATTATCTCCTTATCTCTCCTCTCTCTTCCCTTCTACAACTTTTTACTTTCTAATTGTTTAATCATAATTGGTGCCAATAATGTCCTTATATGTATCCATTTTGTCAATAGATAGATAAATAGTTTTTATTTATAAAAACTATTAAAATTAAATATATTAAACATTCATTATTAAAAAAAAAATATTAGAATATTTATTATGGAAACACATGAAACTATGTTAAAAAAATCATTAAAAGAGAAAAAGTCACATACACTCTTTTATAATTAAATATATTCCATTTTTTTTTTTAAATTATGGTGGACTCTCTTAAATTAAAGATATATTTCGAACGACTCTTTTTCAAAGTCAATGTTTATTTTTTAAAGTTGTGTAAAAAAGCAAAATTTACCGTTATATTTTGTAAAGCTTAAAAAAAAAAAAAAAGCTGAAAAGGACATCGCTATGATTTTATCCGTAGCAATGGATATAAAAGCAGTGGGTAATTACTAGCTAGGATTACGCAGCAGATTCGGCGCTACACAGGAGCGGCGCACCAGGACAGACAGCCTACGGCACCTTCAAGCTCATCTCTGCCACAGTCTTTTACGTGCTTTAGATTTTTCCAGTTCAAATCCCCTCATGGCGTGCCAAATCCTGCTTTTCACTGTAAGTGATTTTAACCTCCGACCTCTCTCTCCATGCTTTTCACTCTAAGTGTATTAGTTTGTATTTGCTTAATGTGTGCTATTTCCTTGTCTGCTTATTTTTATCTTTACCATGCAGCGATTGGCACGGCAAGTATCCAATCCCTCTGTAATTTTATATTTAATGACGAGATTTGCGTTTGTGTTTAATGATTAGAAGCTATTAGGGTTAGTAACAGGTTGAATGGAGTATTTAATGATGGTACCTGTAACTTCCTGTCTAATTTTATATTTAATGATGAGATTTGTATTTGTGTTTAATAATTAGAAGTTGTTAGGGTTAGTAACAGGTTGAATGAAATATTTAATGATGATACATTGAAATATTTAATGATGATACATTACAACTTTCTGTTTAATTTTATATTTAATGATGAGATTTGCGTTTGTGTTTAATGATTAGAAGCTGTTAGGGTTAGTAACAGATTGAATGGAATATTTAATGATGATACCTGTAATCTATCTCCCCATCCCATCTTTTCTTTCTATCGATTGACTAATTTTTAATAATGTGATATTTCTTTCTAAAAATATAGACTTATAAACCATGAAAAAGTGAAAGCAAAGCAGGAGAAGCAACGGGAGCGGCCCCCAATTGGTAGAGCTCTGGATTTGGTACTAGAAAATATAAAAATATATGGACATTAATTATTTTTTTGATTTTTCTGCAATAACTTGTGCTAATAGATTTTGATATTTTCAGTAACACAGTGAGGTGCGGTAACTAGTAGCTACGAATATCATATTTGCATTAAAAATATATATACCTATAATTTCTGCAAATATTGACCAAATTGGTGAAAGAGTTTTCCAAGTGTTAGCTAGGGGAGATCGTGAATAGATAATAAACCCAATGGCAAAAACTCATAAACCATGAAAAAAACAGTCTCCCTTAGAAGCTGTTAGGGTTAGTAACAGGTTGAATGGAGTATCGAATGCCATGGCATACACAGACGTTGCCGTCGGGCTTCACCTCCCATCTCAATTTCCTGGGTTGAGGGCACTGATCACAGCAGCATTCCAGCTCAATAAAGCACCCGTGATCAATTTTCTGGACACCCACAATACCCTTCAGACTGTCAAACTTACGCTTCACATGAACAGACGGAATGCTCTGTTTTTGGGCAGGTATTTTATCAGGAGGGTACGTCTCAGAAGCGTGCAAAGCTTCATTAATATACCTTGTTACAGCATCCGCTAAAGGGGGATCCTCAGGCATTTCCTGCACGCCGTTTTTCATGTCAAAAGCGATCTGTAAGAAGTCATCGGCGCATTTTCTACAAAATTTTATGGTGAAGCGTGCGATCGGGAAACTTGGCGAATCCTTTTTTCTGGTTCATTTTATCGAGTCGGCATTGGACGAGAATCGGGTGGCATTTTAAAACGATGAGGCACGGCGGCTTCAACATCAGTTTTAAAGCCTTTGATGTTGATGTTCACGGTCGCAAAATCCGAAATCGACTTAACCTCGTAGGGTTTATGCATCTGTGATTGTATTTGCGGCGTACGTCGGAGAAATAGGAGCGGCACTGTGCGGGTATTTCTTTTGCGCCTCTAATGGGTACAATGGTTGTGCCGGCAGTGTCTGTGTATGCAATGGCTTACCCATCTCCTCATTTTCATTGTCATTTTCCACCTCTGGTTCAACTTTTCGTTCAGCTGCTGCTTCTGCTTCAGACTGCATATTTTGCTACTTTAGCTTTTCCTTTTTTATTTGGGTTTGGAGTTCTCTTTTGTTTTTTTTGGGGGAAGAGTGTAAATCGCAGTTGTCGTCATCGTGATCGTGGTCGTCTTTGGCAAAGTTGTAGTCAGGGTCAGAATCATCTTCACCGCTGTCACTTTCACTGGGTGAAGGTTGAATAAAATGATCATCATGGAAGAAGTGGTCCATGGTTGTGTTGGAAGTGTGTGAATAGATTTCAGGATTGAACACTTCAACACACAATGGCTTCCAAATGCAATCAATTGTGAGTGAATGCAGTAATTTGTAGGTATTTGGGTAGGGACGTAAAGTTTCGTTTGGATATTTCTTGTTTAATTGCATAAATATTTCGCTAACCCTAAATTGCATCAAACTGTCAAAATCAGTACACACTTATGGCATACCATTAACATAGCTTATTGATCTTGATGATTGTATTCATAATGAAGATGCCAAGTTTAAAGCGCTATGAGGAATTCGGGATGTTTCATTGGTTTTTATTTATCTTTTTAAAAAGCGATCTTCGTTGGTCATACATGCTCATTGATTGAGGTTTTTAAAATATTTTCATTGCGCAGGGGTTTTCTCAAGCGTAACGAAGAAAGGTTGAGTTTGTGGAAATGTTTTTGGCAATAGAGCTGTCGGTGTTAGGAATCGTAAGAGAGAATCCTTCTATGAAATTACAATGGAAAACAGTGCCTTTTTAATTTGGTTTTGACTAGTCCGAAGCAGCATTGAATTGTGAGGATACCAGAGCAACTGTCATAATTAAAAACATTCCCAGTCAATACAAGTTAGTCATTCTTGTTGAATTTGTGATTTTTGTTCTTATAATAGTATAGCGATTAAGTTTTAAAAATATCGCAGTGTGTTATCTATGTATGTGTTTTTGGTGATGCGAAAACAAATAGAATTTAGATTACGCATTTGGGATTCAGGTATGGAAGAATTTTGAAAAACGTTATTTTTGAAATGAAAAAAAATACATTAGATATATATATTTTTTATGTTTTTGATCAGATTAGATGGTTTCTGTACTCTGAGTTTGAGACGAATCTGATTATTTTGAGTACTAATTGCAGCGTTTTGAGATGATGTATGATATCCAATACTTGCACTGTGTTAAAGGAGACAAACAAATTAAGGGACAATAATAATGGGGCTTTGCTGAAGGGAGACAAACAAATGAAGGGATGTTAGCAAAAAGGTGAGCCTTATTTTTACTTGGTCACTCATTATTATTATTATTATTATTATTATTATTATTATTATTATTATTGATAATTTGTAAATTTAAATACGAGAAAGAATGATTTAATATTTATTTTAGCACTTGTAAATCGTTTAAAGGGTTATTTAGAGTTTTCATGTTTTAATATAAATCATAATTCCACCCTATTCTTTAAAGTGAAGTAATAAACTTAAAAATAACAATAATTTACAAGTATGCTCTTGAATGCATGTTTCATTTCCTTTAATTTAATTTAGTAATGTGTTCTAGAGAGAAAATAGAACTAATTTTCTTAGATGGCATAGTATGGAATCATGTAAGTAGGTATAAAGCTAGGGTTAAAGGTGAAAATATTTATTGTTGTTTGTATAATAAAATCAAAAATCAAAAATCAAAACTAAAATTTTAAGATATTTTTTTTGAAAACTTGTAAAGTTGAAAGGAAACTTAAAGTTTGAAACTATTTGATCAATGTACTGGGTCAATAATATATTTTATCCTAATACATGATTTTATAAACTTTAATAAGATAGAAATTATTAGAATAATTAAAATTTATAGATATGATATTTAAGCATACATATGACTGTAAAATATTGAGATAATTATAATGATTTGACAAGTGGTATATGATAAATATAACAAGTAGAAAAAAGGATAAGTAATTAGATTTTCTCAATAATAGTTTGAACGAGATCATATTTTAGCAATGGAAAATAAATTGAAGAAGGCATGTGATTCGGTTGGTTCATGAACTGCATTTTTGTTTGTGCAAGGTCAGTTGTATTAGATTTGGGCTAGTATTAACTATTGATAATGATTTATGATGGTCATTAGTGATCTGTGCCAAAATATGGGCCATTGACTATATGATCACATTGTTTTCACCGATAAATTTCAAACAAACATAGTATATATAAAAATATCCAAAACCCTACAAACCACATTCGTTTTCTATAAAAAATGAGTATCCTAATCCATTATATTATGGAAGTGAACCACAAACAAGATTTATTTAAAAACAAAAAATTACTAGATGCTTCTTATTTTGGCCAAGTGGAAATATTTTTTTTGCCCAAAATTGACATAAATTTGTACAAATGAAATGGACAAATATATATCTATAATATATATTAACTAAAACAGACATAACCTCATAAAAAATGTTTCATGCATTGAGAATTAAACTAATTTTACATCATTTTTAAAATAAAAAACCAAAATATACTCATCAACATGGCTATGAAAGTACTTTGAATGTGATAACACACTCCTGATAATTGTAAGTGATATGGTTTTACAATCGAAATGACAAAAAATCTTAGCAATGAAAGTCCTTGCAGTGTAAGACATCCTACAAATATTACCAGACCCCTTTCATTTTATTTTTTCCATGTTAAAATACTTGTAGTGCACAAACATACAAGACCTACATATAGGAAATGAAGTTGTGGAAGTATACTTGTATTTTGAATGCTATGAAAAATATCACATTGCATGCAATACAATTTTAGAGCTTAAGTAATGAAAGAAATGTTAAAAAATCACCAAAAAAAAATTATTTTAATAAAATTCTCTAAACAAAAATCTCTTGAATTTCCAACACCTACATGAATTATTGCAACAATATAGAAAATTTGGTGGAGAACAATGAACAAACAGCCATTTCTCATAATTTTCAATTTATAGTACTCTTTTGGATCTGCTGACTTTAGTTGTGGTTTTAGTAACATGCTTAATGAATAGATTTTTTTAGTAGTAATTTTGTTATGAAAATAATGGTAATAGTGGAGGACTAGAACACTTCAAATCATTATATTTAATAATAATGTTTTTAATTGTCAAAATGAGTTTCAGATTTGTAATAGAAATGAAGTATTTATCTTTATTATTTTTTATTGCAATTTAGAAGATCCACTTAATTACAAATTCCAATAGTTAATTATTATTTTTAGGGTAACTTTTTTTAATACTCTTGTATATTAATGATGTGGAAGTGTTCATTCCACTTAATGTTTTGAAGCTTAGATGGTGTGATATGATTAACTTATACACATGAAAATAAAAAAAATCATTTTGAAAATATACATTAATTATGTCATAAATATTTTTATTTGTATTTGTGCACAAGATATTTTAACCAAAGTGATGCCCTGTAAAACAAATTCTTATATGTTAATATTTGATTTGAAATTTCGAATAAAATATCTTATTTTTTAATTTTATTTTGGTTATATTTCTAATGAAAGAAGTACATAGCTTTAGGTAGGATTAAGCCCCCTCAACTCTGCAACAAATATCAATATGACCCCCAAAAGCAACGCTTCAAACATGCTTAAGTGCAACGTTTGGTTCCATGTCATATGCTAGGAGTTGGCTAAGACTATTCTAGATTCACCATTTTCAATTCTACGTTTCCACATGTTTTTCAATGGAAGGCTTGATAAATTACTTGTCTTATAAGGCCTAGGTGCATGTGCTCGTGTGTTAGGCCCCTGCAGACATTTCTTTAATTTTTTTGTGAAAATATGACATCAAATTAACTACCAGTATCTCCTCCTATTTAAGTTCTCCATTTTTGTATATAATCTATACTTGGATGCAATGGTCATTATACCTCGAAGATATAAATATACGTAATGATCATCTCAGAATATGTTCTTACAATATGTATTTTTGGGAGATTATTACATGGATTTTATTTACTTCATCAAATGAAAATGTTGATACCTGGATTTTATTTGCTTAATGATGATACCTGTAACCTCATGTGTAATTTTATATTTAATGATGAGATTTGTGTTTTTGTTTAATGATTAGAAGCTGTTAGGGTTAATAACTAGTTGAATGGAGTATTTAATGATGATAACCTATGGCTCATACCATCTTTTCTTTCTATCGATTGATGATTTTTAATAATGTGATATTTCTTTGTAAAAATATAGACTTATAAACCATGAAAAAAAGCCCAATAGGTGAGAGAGTTTTCCAAGTGTTTGCTGAGGCAGATCGGGAATAGATAATAAACCCCATGGCAAAACTCGTAAACTATGAAAAAAAGTCTCCTTTAGAAGCTGTAAGGGTTAAGAACAGCTTGAATGGAGTATGGAATGCGGTAGAGTCGGCGCTTCACATCACATCTCAATTTCCTGGGTTGAGGGCACTGATCACAGCAGCATTCCAGCTCAATAAACGACCCACAATACCCTTCAGATTGTCAAACTTACGCTTCAAAACTTTCAGCATGCTATGTTTTTGGGCGGGTATTTTACGGTTATGTGATTGTATTTGCGGCGAGCACAGTAGCAATAGTAGCGGAAATGTGCGTGTATTTGTTTTGCGCCTCTAATTGGTCCTGCCGGCAGTGTCCGTGTCTCCAACGGCTTACCCATTTCCTCATTTTCATTTTCATTTTCCGCTTTTGGTTCTAGTTGTGGTTCAACTTTTGGTTCAGCTGCTTCTTCTACTTCAGGCTGCACATTTTACCACTTTAGCTTTTCCTTTGGGTTTGGGTCAGGGTCCTCATCGCCATCGTGGTCGTCTTTGGCAAAGTTGTAGTCAGGGTCAGAATCATCATGGAAGAAGGGCTCCATGGTTGTGTTAAAGTGTGTGAATACTGAATAGAGTTCAGGATCGAAAACTTTAACACATAATGGCTTACAAATATTTCGCTAACCCTAAATTGTGATTGAATGCAGTAATTTGTAGGTATTTGGGATGGGACGTAACGTTTGGGTATTTCTTGTTTAATTACATAAATATTTCGCTAACCCTAAATTGCATCAAACTGTCATAATCAGTACATACTTATGGCATATCTCTAACATAGCATATGGACCTTATTTAAAGCGCTGTGAGGAATTTGGGATGTTTCGGTGGCTTTTTTTTCTTTTTTAAAAGCGATCTTCGTTTGTTATACGTGCTCATTGATTAAGGTTTTTTAAATATTTTCATTAGGTAGGGGTTTTCAAGTGTAACGAAGAAAGGTCGAGTTCGTGGAAGTGCTTATGGGAATAGAGCCGTTGGTGTTAAGAATCACAGGGAAGAGTCATTCTATGGAATTACAGTGGAAAATAGTTCCTTCCCAATTTGATTTTGACGATGCTGCAGCAGCATTGAATTGTGAGGATACCAGAACGACTGTTATGATTAAAAACATTCCCAATCAATACATATTAGTCACTCTTGTTGAATTTGTGATTTTTGTTCTTATTATAGTATAGCGAGTAAGTTTTTAAAATATGACAACGTGTTATCTATATATTTGTTTTTGGTGATGCAAAAACAAATAAATAGAATTCGGGTTACGCATTTGGGATTTAGGTATGAAAGAATTTTGAAGAATGTTTATGGATATTATCTTTAAAGTGAAAAAAATACATTAGATACAGAGTTTTTGACCAGTTTAGATGAGTTTTTTAAATCTAAGTTTGAGAGGAATCTGATTATTTTGGGTACTTATTGCGGTTTTTGCAGAAGATGTATGATATCCAATACTCTTATTGCGTTGAAGGGAGTCAAACAAATTAAGGGACAATAATAATAGGGCTTTGCTGAAGCTCGGGAGACAAACAAATTAAGGGATACTAATACTTGCAAAGAGGTAATCCAAGTATGTTTTTGAATGCATGATCTATTTCCTTTCATTTTTTTAGAGTGGTAAAACACATTTATTACACTAGTGGGACAAGTTTGCTTATGATTGATAGGTAGGCAAAAAGTGTTGAGTTTACATTTTAGATTTGTTCAACATCATTGAATTTTTAGTTTCATAATTAAAATTTGTTTAGCAAAATAAAATTTTATTTTTTGTGATTGTTTGTCCCTACCTTTAATTTTGTGTTAAGTGATAAATTTGTTTTAATTTTTATTTAGTATTTTAATTTTAAAAAAAATAATTATATTTTAATTTTTAATATTATATTTTATTTATTTTATAATTTATTTTAATTTTATTTTATTTTAATATAATTTATTTTTATTTATATGTTTATATCATATTATTTATATTTATTTTTTTAAATTTCTTATATGAAATTATATTATTTGTTTATTATTTTTATTTTATTTAATTTTCTATCATTTTAATAATAATTGCAAAACATTATTTATTTTTCTTATTTGTTTTAAATTTATTTTTATTTTTTATTCATTTTCATTTAGTTTGTATTTTATTTTTTATATTAGTTATATATATATATATATATATATATATATATATATATATATATATATATATATTTCATTTTAATTTAGTTTGTATTTTATTTTTTATATTAGTTATATTATATTTTATTAATTCTTTTTAATTTTAATTTGACGATTATTCTATTTTATTTATTTTATTTTAAAATTAATTTTTTTATTGATTTTAATTTTAATTTTACTTTTCTAAACTTTTATATTTAATTTTTATTTTTATTTTAGTTTTTATCAATTTTAATTTTATTTTTATTTAATATTTTTAATTTAATATTTGATTTATTTTTATTTTTAGTTTTTATTTTAATTATATTTTTTGTTTTATTTTTATTTATTTATTTTTATTTTTAATTTAGTTTTTATTGACTTCGATTTTTTTATTACTTTTTGTAAACTTTTAGATTTTTTTTTTCATTTTTAATTTTTTTTAGTTTTTTTAATCTTTAAATTTATTGTTTTTTGGTTTATTTTTATTTTAATTTAAATTTATTTTTTATTCATTTTAATTTAGTTTTTATATTGATAATCTTTTAAATTATTTAATTTAGTTTTTATTTTATTTTTTATATTAGTTGTTGTTATGATTATTATTATTATTATTATTATTATTATTATTATTATTATTATTATTATTATTATTATTATTATTATTATTATTATTATTAATCTTTTAAATTATATAATTTAATTTTTATTTTATTTTTATATTAGTTGTAGTCTATTTTATTATTTATTTTTTATTTTAATTTGATGATTATTCTACTTTATATTTTATTTTAATTCAATTATTATTCTATTTTTTATTTTTTGTTTTAATTTTAATTTTTTGGTCTATTATTATTATTTGTTTTAATTTTAATTTTTATTCATTTTAACTTAGTTTTTATATTAATAATCTTTTAAATTATTAAATTTAGTTTTTATTTTATTTTATTATATTAGTTGTAGTCTATTTTATTATTTATTTTTAATGTTAATTTGATGATTATTCTACTTTATATTTTATTTTAACTCGATGATTATTCAATTTTTTATTATTATTATTATTATTATTATTATTATTATTATTATTATTATTATTATTATTATTATTATTATTATTATTATTATTATTATTATTTTTTCATATTAATAATATTTTAAATTATTTAATTTAGTTTTTATTTTATTTTTTTATATCATTTTTAGTCTATTTTATTATTTATTTTTATTTTTAATTTGATGATTGTTCTACTTTTTTTAATTTGATGATTATTCTATTTTTTTTTAATTTTAATTTAATTTAACTTTTTTTTTGTTTTATTTTTTATTCTGTTTATATTTTATTAATCTTTTGAAAATATCTATTTTTTGTTTTATTTTTATTTAGTTAATTATATTTTTAATTTAATTTTTATCAACTTTAATTTATTTTTTATTTGATTTTTTTAATTTAATATTTAATTTATTTGTAGTTTTAGTTTTACTTTTGATTTTATATATATATATATATATATATATATATATATATATATATATATATATATATATATATATATATATATATATATATATTTTCATTTTATTTTTATTTAGTTTTTTATATTAGTTGTAGTCTATTTTATTATTTCTTTTTAATTTTAGTTTGATGATTATTCTATTTTTTATGTTTGTTTTAATTTTTTTTTTTTTTTTATTTATTTTTAATCTAATTTAATATTTAATTTATTTATATTTTAATAATCATTTGAAAATATATATTTCTTATTTTGTTTTTATTTATTTAATTTTATTTTTAATTTAGTTTTTATCGACTTTAATTTTATTTAGTTCATTTTTTTAATTTAAAATTTGATTTATTTTTATTTTTAGTAGTGGTAGTTTATTTTTAAAAAAATAAAAATTGATTTTTTAAAAATTTAATCTTTTAAATTTATATTTGATTTGATTTTTTATATTATTTTATTATTTACTTATTATTTTTATTTAATTTAGAATTTGATTTATTTTTACTTTTTATTTTATTTAGATTTTATAATATTATATATATATATATATATATATATATATATATATATATATATATATATATATTTCTTATTTTATTTTTAATTTAGTTGTGACTGACTTTATTATTATACAATCATTGTGTTCTATTATAAAATATAAATATTATCTATTTTATATTTTAAAATTTGGATCAAAATTATGATATAATAATGACAACATTATTTTAAATTTAATAAATTTATAAAATCCTTAGATTAGAATTACAAAACCCTTAAATTTAATAAATTTATAAAATCCTTAGATTAGAATTACAAAACCCTTTAAAATAAATTTAAGACAAATTTATGACACCTTTAACATAAATATATAACACCCTTAAGTCATATTTTTATTTAATTTAGAATTTGATTTATTTTTACTTTTTATTTTATTTAGATTTTATAATATATATATATATATATATATATATATATATATATATATATATATATATATATATATATATATATATTTCTTATTTTATTTTTAATTTAGTTTTGACTGACTTTATTATTATACAATCATTGTGTTCTATTATAAAATATAAATATTATCTATTTTATATTTTAAAATTTGGATCAAAATTATGATATAATAATGACAACATTATTTTAAATTTAATAAATTTATAAAATCCTTAGATTAGAATTACAAAACCCTTAAATTTAATAAATTTATACAATCCTTAGATTAGAATTACAAAACCCTTTAAAATAAATTTAAGACAAATTTATGACACCTTTAACATAAATATATAACACCCTTAAGTCACATTTATGACACCCTAATGACATGTATATTATTTTTAGGTGACATAAACACATTGTAAATGCATTTTAAATGAAAATTTCATTGAAATATTAGTTTATGAAACCTTTAAAACATGTTATTTGTCTTAAATATGTAGTAAATTTAAATTGGGAATTTTAAAAAAAGAAAAGAGAAAAATTGATTTTTGTTTTTAATGTGACTTAAATATTATTAAAATTCAACTAAAATCTAGATTTAAACTATTAAGTTTTAATAGTGTATAATTATTCATAGTGATCTTGTTGACAACTTTGTAATTGATACACAACTTCCATGTGTCATCCTTCTTTGTCACAAACATAAAAAGGGATGTCACAAGGTGATGAGCTTGGCTTGATGTATCCTTTATCTATAAGTTCATGGATCTAATACTTAAAACTTAATACTATGAATAATTAATGATCCAGTTTTATTCTAAGCATAATGATCCATAGATAGTCCTATAATTCATACATTCTCCAATAAATTTTGGCCCAAGCATTTATTCTGAATTCAAAAATATTTTATTCTTGTTTCACTCACATTTTTTTGTGTACATACTACACTCTATTCCATGATGTGAAATTTCATTTTAGTCGAGGCCCATTTCAATAAGAATGTTATGATTATTTTCATTAGTTGAGTCATCAATCCTTTTATGGATTACAGGACAACTTTGATGACTTTATTCCTTATTTCCAAGCTAAACAATTTTTCTTTCGATGAAGTGAGTTTTCTTTGTATATATTCAATCATTATGTTTAAATTTTATATTTGTGTGTCCTTGTGAAGAGGGGGACCCAAATATATCTACTTAGGAAGTGGTCAATTTGAAATCATATGACATCAACAATTATTTGTGTCTTCTATGGGAAACATTGATGAAAAAAATCTAGATTTCTAAAGGCTAACTTTTTGACCTTGTGTTTCATATCTTATATGACTTCAAATCCTTTTGCCTCTCTAACTCCACACAATCAAATAGGATCATTTCATCTAAAAACTACGAGTGGTAGGTTAAGGATTTTGGGGATGATTTCAGGGCTTTGATTTCTCCTTCAGCTATTATTAATTTTAGGGATCAATCGAGAATTCAACCATGATAATGAAGAAGCAAGGGGATAGTGTATCCCCCTACTTGATACCTTAGGATTTTAAAAAACCCACAATTCCTTTGTTAACTCTTCTAGACCCTTTTCTAATCATTTATTGATTTGATATAGAATATTAAATAAACATAATTTTTATGCTTAAGACATTCATTATGGTCGGGTTCAATTTCATTTTTTAGCAATGGTAGGAGTGCAATCATCTAATGGCTATCGAAACCACCTAGATGTTTTTGATTGTTAATCAATCATGAGATGAGCATGCCACACATGAGGATAATATTTTCATCCTCGTCAATGATTGATAAATTAATCCCTCCATCTTGTGGGACTATATCACTATTCATTTATTTATTTGTGATAACTTTACAACTAGGCCACTGAAATTTGATAGAGGTGTGAAGCAATGCATAGTCAAATATTGTTACATTCATAAAACATTGACAAAAATCTCAAGTGGAATATTTATTAAGTATGGTATGCATCTTTTAGAGAAAATGCTCATGTTCATGGTCACAGTGTGTAACATTCAACGCTTTAGAGACATATAAAAAGACATCATACCCAACCACCTTTTGAAGTGTATCCAATTTGAGTTCATCATCCTCCTCAACCTACATGACTATCTAGAGATACGACAACTATACCAAACCTTTACTCCACCCTCCATCAGCCACACAAGCATCAAGATTTACTAACTTGTCAAAAAATCTATATGCATTGACGTCAATTTTGTACAAATGACATTATTTGGTATTTTACTTGTGAATATTATAACACACATATAAAAGAATGTTTATTCTTAACAACATATGTAAACACTTTTTTTCAATTTTCTAGTGATCTCAGATTTCAATTCTGATCTCCAACCATCCTTTTTGGAGATAAAAAGTAAAAATGTTATGCAAATTTATTTTATGTAAAAAAGAATCCAATAAAATTTCAAGTTTAACCTTTTAAAATATTATTGTGCTTATTTACTAATTATACAATTTGTATAATACATTTTCCTAAAAATATGGTTTATCTTGTACATTAAAAAGATAAACTTTGAGTATATAGTGTAACTATCTAGTCAATAGTCGATTAAAGGTGATAAATCAAATTCAATCCTAGTTTTCAATTGATCGACATTCAAAAATTTAGTGTATTGTGCTTTTGTAAATCTACAATTGCATACCCACTCATGTTTGAATTTGAACCAATCCCATGTCTAGTTCACAAGTTCAAATCCATTTGACTTTTCAAAAATTTATTAGCTTCATGCTATAATCATGGTTTGTTGAATCAAATCTTGCTCAATAGTTGGCCTTTGAACCACTGTAACTAGTTGAAAATACGTTAAAAAAATTGTCATATATACTTAATAATAATTCGGCTTGAATATGCTCTCAACTACTTTCAAAACATATTAACATTTACACATTTAGCATAGGTATACAAGTGCACCATGACCCTTCTTGTTTATAGACAAACATTTTCGTGTAATTTTTTTCTTAATTTATCAGGGTCATAATATTTTGAGATTTAAGTTTCTCATTGCAATGTCAAGAATTATATTAAGAAAAGCTTAACCAAGCAATGGGCAATACATGTATTATTGAGGGCTATTTTATAATGGTTTTTTAATGATGTATACACCTAAAAATTATCACAATGTAGTTATTAATTACTAAATCACACTATTTTTTGTGTTAGTATGTTTGATGATTATTGGTACAAAGTATGAAATATGCAAACGATTGTGTTGATGATTTCCTCAGTGTACTAGCATGTTTTCCCTTGTAGATATCTCCTCCTCTCTCCTCTCTCTTCTCTTTACCTTTTTGCTTTCTAGTTGTTTAATCATAATTTAGGTGCCAATAAAGTCTTTATATATATCCAATTTATCTATAAATACATAAGTATTGGTTTTTATTTATAAAAGAAATTAAAATAATAAATATATTAAATATTCATTATTCAAAAAAATTGTTAAAAATATTTGTTATTAAAAACATAAAAATGTGTTAGAAAAATAATTAGAAGAGTGAAAATCACATATATACTTCTATAAATATATCCCTATTTTTAAAAAAATTATAATAGACTTTCTTAAATTAAACATCTAAGATTTAAAAAACAAATATTTTTTTTGAAATAAATAAAATACTTATAACATACTTATGAAAAACTACAAAAATGGACTTCCCACCCCAAAAAAAAAAACAAAACAAAAACACCTTAACTACCTGAATATGATGAATAGATATATTGCATTTTAAAACATTTCGTATGACTTTTTTCTAAGTCAATTTTTATTTTTAAAAGTTAATTAAAATAGCAAAATTTATTGTTATATTTTGTAAAGCTTTTTAAAACAAAAAAGCAGCTGTAAAGGATATCGCTTATTAAAGCAAATTTATATCGGTATGATTTTTATTTTTAAAAGTTAATTAAAAAAGCAATTGACAAGTACAGTTTATACCAACTGGGTATAATTTGGACTGCATGTTTATAAATAACTCAAAAGTAGTACATCTATGACAATCAGCATATCACAGTTTATTGTTCATGTACACATTTATCAAACAACAAAAACCAATCATTATAATTTTATGGATCTAATATCTCATAAATAAAGTCTTACCTCACATGAAATATAATCTTTCATTTATATAATTGGTTGTACATTTAGGAGGATGCATGCATATAATCATAGTGTCCTACCCATTAGGGTTATGTGACTTAACTGTCATCAACACTCATAATTATAAGCATACATCTCATATGTGCAAATATATGCTATATATGTGTATGTGTACTTAAATTCCTCATGCAGATATATTTTATATATTTATGTAATTTTGCATAATAAGTACATATATAAAATGCCCTAAGTAAATGTATTTGTTCATACATAAAATTATTGTTCTATACTAGATCAACAGTCTTTTTTATTTTGATTGTGAACTACAAATGATTCAAACAAAACATTAAATATGTACCTATTCATAAAATAGCATTTAAGATCAAACATAATATTTTAAAATTCTTGAAACTCTATTTTTTTCACTTCAAAGTCATAATCTAGTTATGATAAAAACCAATCAAGTCTTTTACCTTGTTTTCCCCCAACTCAAGTTATTAAACTGTATAACTTTCCTGATTTGTTGATAAACAGAATGCTATAATCAATAGACTATTCATATCTATATTCTACTTCGTTTAATTACTATAGGTTTTATACCTTTCCAAGTTTCATAAGTATCAAATCAATCAAGTCGGCATCCAATCTTAATTCATTGTGAACCATATAACAATATATCTTTACACAATTTATATACATATTCGAACCTTACAAAATGTATGCATCAGTTCAAATACATTAACATATATATCATTATAAGTTTGACTATGTCAACTTTTCTATATATAAACTCATATGCTTAATGATTCCATTATATGATAGAGGTTTAATAATAGAACTTGCACCTAATATCCTTCCACATAAATGATAAACAAGTCATAAGACCTTGTATATATATATATATATGTGTGTGTGTGTGTGTGTGTGTGTGTGTGTGTGTGTGTGTGTGTGAAATTCTAGTTATATGATTTTTTAATTCGACACTATTATCCACGATAGTATATGCCATTAAACATCAAATATCTATAATAGTTACCTCACAAATTTCTATAGTATGAATATGGATTTGGTATAAGTCTTAACCACTCACTATGTCCACTCTAGGATTTGTTTTATTTTATCCTCAACTAATTTACACAAATTTAGTTATCATACAAGGATTCATATGAATATGCACACAGTCCTTTTTATATAAGATCTTGGTTTTGAAAAATAATTGAACACAATCTATATGTTCATAGTTTTTACGAATATATGTACATAGTTAATTTTTATGGACTATATCCCTTTGCGAATGTCATAAAGAGCTAACACAGAATTTTACTAACATTTTGTTTATTCATCATACTAACTTAGAATTCACATTTTAACCCTCACCCAATAAATTCAAAGTATACACACACACACATATATATGCTCAACATATCAATATATACCTATATGAGCATATATGTATGTATATATCAAGGGTTTCAAAAAAAACCCAGTCATATCATATATTTAAAACCATTTGCCAAAGTCATAAAAATATTTAACTTGGGCATATTGCCATTACAACAAAATAAATCCATTCAACCCTTACGGTTTACACACACACATAATTAGTTTGCAGTCCATAAGGAACTTAAGGTATATAGGTTTAGTTATGTGGATGGTTGAGCCATCCACAGGGTTAAACCTATATCAATATTAGAATGCAAATCAATTCCAAAAACTCTAAGAGATATTTTCATACACATATTTTTATTATTTTCAAACAATAATTAAATACATCACCAACGTTATAATCGATCCCAAATGAAACTATATGAACCAAAATAGTCCTTCTCTACTTCACTCTATTCCCTCTTCTTCTCTTCATGCCTTGTCTTTTTTTTCCTCCTCCTATCTTGTGCCCTTCTCCATTTCCCTTCTTATCAATATTTTTCCATCGACCTTCCTCTTCATTTAATGCATGAAACTATTACATTGCACTAGTAGTGTTGTCATCATTCCTCCATGCATAATCCCCATTATCTGCCAAAATTGTAACTAATCCCAGTTAACTCCATTTTGACATGTCCAAGAAATCCCTAATTCTCTTGAACTTTCTCCAAATCATTTTAATCATTTATTTTAATATTTTAATTTCTTCGTGGGCTATTAATGTTACATGCTTGTGTATCAACTTTAAAAAAACTTACTATTAAGATTATTGCCAATGATAACTAACACTTCAAACATCACCATTTTATATGCATTCAAATAATGACTAAGTTTAGTTCATAAGATAGCTTAAGATAGTAATGCAATCTTGGTAATAACTTATAAATGATAATCAACATCATGACTTTAAATAATAATGTGACTAAATTCAAAGTCAATTATATTCTTTTAATTATAATGGTAAATCAAACAACTACTATACCAAAACATAATGGTATTATAACAACGTAGTCATTGTTAGACTATCCAATGTCTTTATAATGACTCTCCCTAAATATTATAATAATAACTAGTTAATGTTCTAGAACATTACAAAGACATTCTGATTAGTCTATAGATAGTAGTAAATAAATACCATTCATGTAGATAAATATTTTTTCGTAAGGTATTAATATCGATAATCATGAATATGATAACTCAACACGATCAAGAGAAACATTATGTATTTAATCTACGTATAATAACCATCATATGATCACATAAAATAAGATCCTCACAAGCATTAAACTAAACTATGCCATAACTAATAGACATAATCAATTATCTAAATACAGATAACATCAAAGACGTACCAAAGGTAATCAATTCAAATAATGCATATGATGAGTGTTATCTATCATGGTGTGTGCATAGGTTCTGACTATTCATTTGTCATCCTATAACACCTCCATCTACACCATCCTCTTTGATGATGCTCTTCTTTCATCATGCTCTAAGACATGAATCTCTCCTACATCCAACTCATGACAAGAAGCTTGTTAGCCTATAACATCATGACATATATTATAAAATATTGATGTAACAACTAATCAACAAGATCATAATGTAAAGAATATACAATACAACTAACTCATAGTAATGTAATTAAAGTAACATACAACTATCTCATAACACCATATGACTTACAAACTAGTTAAGTAGTAATTAATCCATTTATCAACCATAATAATCTATAAATAATTAGGTGAATTAGCTTAGTGAAAAATTAGGATCTCACATCCTTCTCCTCTCAAGTTAGTCATCATCTCAATGACACTTATTCAAACACTAGTTCTAAATTAAAAACATTATTTGGTAGAAAAATAACATAGTATGAATTATCAAATCAAACAAACAAATATGGAAATATCTTTTAGAACTCATCATAGTCCTCCCAAGTAGTACTATCTTCAGAGTATTGGTCCCATAGAAACTTATACTATGACACTTCTCTATTATGCAAACAAAGTTTGCAAGTGTCAATTACTCTGATTGGTTCTGCCATGACCACTCCATGATCCAAAACTTGCAAAACATTTCAATCTAACACATGTGAAGGATTAATTATATACATTTTAGGATAAGATATATGGAATATATTATGCAATAGAACTAGGGCTGGTGGTAATACAAGTCTATACACTATAGGATTGACCACTTTTAAAACCTCATAAGGTCCCACATATCTCAATGAAGGTTTTGTTATCTTCTTGAATTCAATTGAGCTCTTTTGTAGCTTAACCCATAAGAACACTTTATCAACTACCAAAAATTATCTAGTTGTTCTCTTCATATCAGCATAAGTCTTCTACCTATCATTGGCCTCAACCAATCTCTGCTTGATTGATCTAACTTGATCTTTTATTTCTGAAAGCATCTAAAGTCCAAACACTACTATGTCTTTCAACCTATTCTAACTAATTGGTATCCTGCACCTTCCATATTATGCCTCAAACAATGCTCTCTTCAAAGTTGTTAGGTATGATTTATTTTAAGAAAACTCAACCAATTGAAGATAATGCTCTCATTTGTATTACTGTTTCATGCAATACATATGAAGAAGATCCTTTAACACTTGATTAACTCGCTTAGTGTGATTGTCAGTTTGTGGGTGATATGTAGTGTTGAAGTTTAGCTGCATACCTAAATCTAAAATCAAAGTTAACCAAAACCTAAAATTTATCCTTAGATTATGATCCAAAATAATCTTCGTTATACATCCATACAACTGATACACTTCTTTTACGAATATCTTCACAAGAGTATGTGCATCATCTATCATATTGTCTGGTATAAAATGAGCTACCTTGATTAGTTTGTCAACTATAATCAAGGTCATACCATGCTTGTTCTGTGACAATGGTAAACCTTGGACAAATTCCATACTGATCACTTACCACTTCTATTTTGATATGTCATGTGGATACAATAATCTAGTCGGATGCATATGTTCAGCTTTCACATGTTGACATTCCAGACAATGTGACAAAATCTGCTTCATCTTTCTTGATTCCCTTCTAGAAATAGAGTGGTATAAACTCTACCATAAGCTTGGTTACTCTTAGATGGCCTAAATATGGGGTATTATGTAGTTCTTCTAGTATTCTGATCCTCAAATTCTCCCTATCTGGGGCATACATCCTTTCATTGTATTGTAAAACACCATCATTCTCTATTTTGAATCCTTTATACCTAAGATTATGAGTATTCTCAGATAATGATTTATTGACTTGATCGTATAATTCATCTCTTGATGAGAATTTTTTCACTTGATCCTTGAAATTATTCTTAATAATAGCCATGACTGCTATGTACCTCTACGACTTAGGGCATCAACTACTATATTTTTCTTGCATTTTATATAGTTTATATCAAAATAATAGTCAGATAAGAACTCTAACCAATGCCTTTGATGAGCATTTAGATTTGGTTGAGTGAAGATATATTTGAGTCCCAAGTTATCTATCTTGAGCTCAAATGGTTTTTCCAACAAATAATGCCTCCAAAGTTGTAAAGCATGCACAACTACTGCAAGTTCTAGGTCATGAGGGGTATAGTTCACCTCATAAGACTTCAACTTTCTTGATTCATAGGCTACCACTACACCATCCTACATAAGGACTCCTCTAAGTCCATCTTCAGATGCATTTGTGATCATTGAAAATTGATCATTGAGATCAGGTACTCTTAGTAGTTGAATTAAGCCTCATTTTCAATTCCTTAAAATCTACTTATGTATCTAACCAAATAAAACTTTGGTTCTTACAATATATAGAGGTTATCATATTATCTATCTTCAAAAAAATTGGAATGAATTTCATGTAATAGCCTACTAATCTTATGAAACTTGTTACCTCGTGGACATTCCTTGGTGTTGGCCACTCTATAATGGATCTTATCTTTGTCAGATCTATTGAAATATCATTTTCAAAGATAATATGTCCCAAACATTGCACTTTCTTTTAGAAAAAATCACACTTGGATAATTTACCATACAACTTGTACTTTCGTAAACATTATAAAACTAGTTCTATATGTTGAAGATGCTCTTCTTCATCCTTAGAATATATAAGAATGTCATCTAGAAAGATCAAAATAAAATGATTTAGATAATCTTTGAACACACTATTCATGAGATTTATTAACACTCTAGAAGCATTTGTCAACCCAAATGGTAATACTATGAACTCATAGTGCCCATATCAAGTTGTAAAAGTTGTCTTTATAATATACTCATATTCTATACTCAGTTGATGATATTTTACTCTAAGATAAATCTTTAAAAAGACCATTGCTCCTCACATTTGATTAAAAGGATCATATATTTTAGGTAACATATACCTATTTTTGATAGTCACCTTATTCAACATTTTATGATCAATACAAAGATGAAGAGTACCATCCTTCTTCTTGATGAAGATAATTGGTGCACCCTATGGTGACACACTTGGTCTGATTGATCATTTAAACAATTTGGTGGTTATCATCCTGTACGATGCCTTAGACTGAGGTTTCGATCTAGGTATGATATCAATAGAGAAATAAAATTCATGTTTAGGAGGCAATCTTGGTAATTCCTCTATAAACACATCATGAAATTTTCTAAGGAAAGGGTAATCTTCAAGGGAAGGTTTATTATATTCCTCCATTGCATTTATCTTGATAATAAATGCTTGACATCCTTTTCTTTGAGCCTTTTTGAGTTGCATTAAAAAAATATGCCTAAGCCTCAACTCCCTTTTCTCACCTCAAATTTGCATCTAATTTTCAAAATCATCTAGACACTCAACCTTTTTTAGGTAGCATTCAACCTTGGCTTTATGATTCACAAGCCAATTGACTCCTAGGATCACATCATATGACCCTAGTAGTCCTACATAAAGATCCACTACTATTATGAAGTCAAACAACCTAATATCAACTTCAACTAAACACTTGTCAACTTTGACTTTTGACTCATTCTCATATTTTACTGATCATGTATTTTCCATTACTCTATTTTTTCTAGATAACTTACCTAGTATTCTAGGAGAAATAAAATATTTTGTAGCCCCTGTATCTATCAAAATGAACTGAATATTCAAACAAAATACATGATAGTTCTATGGGTGAAGTTTGAAATTTAGATTATCAATTATCAACTTCCACATGAATACGTTACTGAAACATTCTCTCTTGAGAAACATAACATTTATTTGTTAACTTATTATGGGTACATTCACTAGCAAAATGTTTACCTCCATAAATGAAGCAATCTCTAGGTGGTCCCATCCTATCAGACTATTGGTTTCCCTTGAAACTGACTTTGAAACCATTACCCAATTTCCTATTACTTGAACCACTATTGAGTCTAGTATTTTGACTCTTGAACTAAATCTTTGGAGTCTCCACTCCTTTGCTTCTAGTTCTTCTTTTTGAAAATTGGCTAAGAACTTCCAAACTCTTTCTTAAACTTATCTCTGACCTTAGCAAGAGATTTTAACTTTTGTTCCCACTTGACCACTTTCTCAAAGCCCTGGTCCATAGTAGATGGTCCATGAACACCCACCTCTTTATTAATTTGGCGTTTTAATCTGATGATGAACTTCATAAGTTTGAACCTCTCATCTATATGATACCAAAGTACAAATTTTAGAAGCTCGGTGAATTCTTCCCATTACTCATTCACCGATATGTCTCCTTGCTTTAGATTTTAAAAATATCTAAAATTTTGGTCAAAGTATAAATGTTAAGAAACTATTAACTGAATAATGTTACAAATTGATCTCATGTAGTGGTAGTAAAATTAAAATTCATTTCCAACTTTTCATAAACCCACCATGTAGATACTTCATCAGCGAACTGGTAAGCTCTCCAAACTACTTTAATGACTTCAAATTAGTTTTAAATCTTGAAATACTTCTCTATCTTATTCAATAATGCTTAAGCTCCATCTCCAATAATAGTTCCATCAAACTTAGGTGGATTCATCTTTTTTATATCTCTATCCAATTCCACAACTACATGCGCTCTCACATCCTGAAGTACTTCCTCATATCTTTGATTTTGAGGTATTTTCTATGCAACAAGATGATATTTAGGCAAATCATGATGGGATTTCTCCTCATGTCCATGAATTTCCTATTCTAAGACTATAATTTGGTCACTAGTTTCATTCAAGGCTACAAGAATCTGATCCAACTTTGCTACTTGCTTAATGGCAAATTGGTTAGAATCAAATGGAAGGTTATTATTGACATTCAAAATACCCTCTCTAGATGATCTAGTTCACACCATTCTCTTTTTTTATAAATATAATGATATGAAAATGTTAATGGACTCATTAAGTCCTAGAATTTGATCTACAACTCTGATACCACAATGTAACATTTCCATTGAGATTTTCTAGAATAACTTAATTTTTTTAATTAATTTTGATGTATTTTTGCATTAGATTTCACCACGATAAATCTAATTGATGACCCTATTATAACACACTAAGTATGTTGCCCATAAATAAACATGTAACATAAATTAATTACTGATCACTAGTATTATATAAAAGAAAACATAACTAAATATAGAAACTAATTACATATATTTATAGCCACGACTGGTATAATAATATAGACACTATTGTTAATATAAAAATGAGTAAATAATTATATTTTTATTAGGAATATTGTTTTAATAATAAGTACAATACAAGATACAAGGCTTCACAAAGCATGAGTCTCACAAATTCTAGTGTCTATAATAATCTCAACTGTAGTCTCCAAATAAGTAATATAATGTGTAGCATAAATAAAAAATGTTATAATATGATATCTCACAAACATGTAAATCATTCATATGAAAAAAAAGTGTTTAACTAAACATTACTTTGACCAAAGTTTCCAAATAGTTAATAATTTTTTGGATTAGTCAAATTCATACACACCACTTGATCGGATTACCAAAATCTATCATTGGTGATGCTAAGTAAGCTATTGAAGTTTATCTTAGTACATATTTAGTACCAGCAATGTGATATTTAATTAATAATATATAACCAATAGATTCAAATAGATTACTTCCTACTAGCAAGAATAAAACATGCTAAATACATGACTAATAAAAATACATACATTTATTCCATCAAGTGTATGCAATGAATCTCAACTAAATTATTTATTACATAAATAATAAACATAAAGTATAGTCTATACCAACTAGGTATAATTTAGACTGTATGTTTCTAATTAACTTAAAAGTAGTACATCTCTGATAATCAACATATCACAGTTTATTTTCCATGTACACATTTCTCAAACATCAACAAACTAGTCATTATAATTTCAAATATCTAATATCTCATAAACAAAGTCTTAACTCACATGAAACATAATCTTTCATTATATAACTAGTTGTACATTTAGGAGGTTGCATGTATATAATAATAGTGTCCTACCCATCAAGATTCTATGACTTAACTTAATTGTCATCAACACTCATAAATATAATCACTCACCAACACTTAAGTTCCTCATTTAGATATATTTCATATATTTATGTGCTTTTGCATAATAAGTACATACATAAAATGTACTGAGTAAATGCATTTGTTCATACATAAAAATATTATTCTGTACTAAATCAAAAGTCATTTTTATTTCCATTATGAACTATGAATGATTGAAACAAAACATTAAATATGTACCTATTCCAAGAATAACATTCAAGATCAAACATAGTATTTCAACATTCCCAAAACCTGTGTCCTTTTTCACTTAAATGTCATAATCCAGTTATGATAAAAACCATTCATGTCTTTTACCCTATTTTCCCCCAACTTGGGTCATTAAACTGTATAACTTTTCCAAATTATTGATAAATAAAATACTATAATCAATAGACTATTAATACCTATATTCTACTTTGTTTACATACTATACATTTTATACTTTTCTGAGTTTCATAAGTATCAAATAAATCAAGTCAACAACTAATCTTAATTCATTGTGAACCATATAATAATAGACCTTTACATAATTCATAAATGGATTTGAACCTTACAAAATATATGCATCAATTCAAATACATTAACATATATATCATTATAAGTTTGACTCTATCGACTTATGTATGTATGTGTGTGTACACACACACACACACACACACACACACACATTATTAGTAATTCCATAACACATTATAGGTTTCATAATAGAACTTGAATCTAATATCCTTCCACATAAATGATAAACAAGTCATACGACCCTATATGTATGTATGTGAAATTTTAGTTATACTAATTTTAAATTTGACACTATTATCCACTATACGTATATGTTATTAAACATCAAATATCTATAATAGTCACCTCATATATTTCTATATTATGAATATGGAGTTGGTACAAGTCTTAACCGCTCACTATGTCCATTCTAGGATTTGCTCTGTTTTATCCTCAAATAATTTACACAAATTTAGTTATCATACAATGATTGATACAAATATGCACACAGTCCTTTTTATGTAAGATCTTAGTTTTGAAAAATAATTGAACACAATCTATGCATATATGTTCACGGTTTTTATAAACATATGTACACAGTTCATTTCTATGGACTATATTACTTTGCAAATTTCATAAAGAGGTAACACAATTTTAGTAACATTTCATTTATTCATAATAGTAACTTAGAATTCACATTTTTAACCCCACACAATAAATTCAAAGTATATACACATAGTCATGGGTATTATATATATGCTCAACATATTGATTTATAAACCCCCCTCTCTCTCTCTGTGTGTATATATATATATATATATATATATATATATATATATATATATATATATATATATATATATATATATCAAGTGTTTCAAAAACAAAACTTAGTCATAGTATATATTTAAAACCATCTACCAAAGTCCTAAAATTCTTATATATATATATATATATATATATATATATATATATATATATATATATATATATATATATATATATATATATATATATATATCAAGTGTCAAAACTTAGTCATAGTATATATTTAAAACCATCTACCAAAGTCCTAAAATTATTTAACTTAGGCATATTTCCATTACAACAAAATAATTCCATTTAACCCTTACGGTTTATACACACACATAATTAGTTTGCATTCCATAAGGAACTCAAAGGATATAGGTTTAGTTCTGTGCATGGATGAGCCATCCACAAAGCTAAACTTGTATCAATATTAAAATGCAAATCATTTCTAAAAACCCTAAGAGATATTTTCATACATAGATTTTTCTTTTTTTCAAACAATAATTAAATACATCACCAACCTTATAATCACTTCTAGATGAAACTATATGAACTATAATAATCCGTCTCTGCTTTGCTTTGCTCCCTCTTCTTCTCTTTGTGCCTTGTCTTTTTTTTCCTCCTCCTTTTGCTATCACCTTCTCCATTTCCCTTATCATTATTTTTCCATTGACCTTACTCTTCATGTAATGCATGTAACTATTGCATTGAACTTGTAGTGTTGTCATTATTCCTCCATGTATAATCCCCATTATCTACCAAAACTATAACTAATCCCAATTAAATCCATTTTAGCATATCCAAGAAAGGCCTAATTCTCTCAAACTTTCCCCAAAACATTTTAATCATTTATTTTAATCTTTTAATTTATGCATGGTCTATTGATGTTACATGCTCGTGTATCAACTTCAAAAAAGTCCACTATTGATATTATTATCAATGACAACTAACACTTCAAACATCACCATTGTCTGTGCATTCAAATAGTGACTAAGTTTAGTTCATAGGATAACTTAGGATAGTAATGCAATCTTGGTAATAACTTATGAATGATAATCAACATCATGACTTTAAATAACAATGTGACTAAATTTAAATTTAATGATATTATTTTAATTGTAATGGTAAATCAAACAACTACTATACCAAAACATAATAGTATTATAACAACGTAGTCATTATTATTACTACTTTATATAAACTATCCAATGTATTTAATTACATTTAAATCTCAAGGCATTAATCTATATAATGATAACTAGCTAATATTCTAAAACATTACAAAGACATTTTGATTAGTCTATATATAGTAGTAAATAGATACTATTTGTTTAGATTTACTTTTTTGAAGGCGTTAGTATCAATAATCATGAATACGATAACTCAACATGATCAAAAGTAGCATCATGCATTTAATCTACATATAAAAACTATAATATAGTCACACAAAATAAAATCCTCATAAGTATTAAATTGAACTATGTCATAACTAACACACATAATCAATTATCTAAATGCATATAACATTAAAAACGTACTAAAGCTAATCAATTCAGACAATGCATATGACGAGTGCTATCTATTGTGATATGTGATGGTTTCTAACTATTCCTCTATTGTCTCCAAAAACCTCCATTTATGCCATCCTCTATGATGATGTTCTCCCTCCATCATGCTCTAAGGGATGATCTCTCATGCATCTAACTCATGACAAGAAGGTAGTTAGTCCATAATGTCATGATATATATCACAAAATGCTACTATAATAACTAATCAATGTGATCATAATATAAATAATATACAATATAGCTAACTCATAATAATGTAATTATGTAATCAAAGCAACATACAACTATCTCATAACAATATATGACTTACAACTTAGTTAAATAGTAATTAATCCATTTACCAACCATAATAATTCATGGATAATTAGGTAAATTAGCTCTGTGAGAAATTGAGGTGTGACATTAGTCCATACATGCCCATTCTCTAAAATTTATCCTATGTTAATATTTTATGAGAACAATTTATCCAAGTAATTTTTTTAGCTTTGGGTGTGATAAAATCATTTTGAAATAATTTATTGAGCCAATTATGGTCATTGAGAAGGATCCTAAAAGATAACTAACATCTTTCCCTTACCTTATATCTTTTTGACCTCTCACCAATATATTTAAGTGTGTCATTTGAGTTTTTTAAAGGTAGTATTCTTTGGAAAATAATTTCATTAAGATATTTGGATCCTCTTGTATGGGGAAGTCTTATAGGAATTTCCATCACATTTGGATGTTGCATTGAGAGTCTGTTTAAGTATAATAATGACACACCAAAGTTCCCCATTCTCCTATCAAATAGTATTATGCTTCAATAAGATCCTAACAATCATTCATGGCATGATGTCATTACCAAGAATAAACCCAATATTTAGTATCATTGTTATGTCCAATTCCCAAAATCAAGTTCTCACAACTCTGCCTTTATGTTGAAGTGATGAAGTTTCATATGTGAGATCCTTACATAAGCTGAGTTATTATGAAATATATTTTCACCACTGAAGAGTAGATAGTTATTCTAAGCATAATGATCCATGGTTGGTCCTATTATTCATACATTCTGTAATGAAGTTTGGCCCCAAGCATTTGTTATGAATTCACAAAAAAATTAATCTTACTCCACTCACATTTTTATATGTGTACACACTCAACTTCATTCCATGAAGTGTAATTTCATTCAGTTGAGGCCCCTTTTCATAAGAATATTATGATTATTAAATTAGTTTAATCATCACTCTTTTTAGGGATTAGAGGATGACTTTGATCATTTTTGCCAAGCTAAACAATTTTTTCTTCGATGAAGTGAGTTTGCTTTGCATATTTTATATCATTTATGTCTAAATTTTATATTTTTGTGCCCCTAAGAAGAGGGGGACCTAAATGGGTGGTCAATTAGAAATCCTATGACATCAACAATTATTTGTGTCTTATTTGGGAAACCTTGATGAAAAAAAAATAGATTTCTCAAGACTAACTTTTTGACCTTGTGCTTCATAGCTAATAGGACTTATTTGAATCCTTCCACATCTATAATATCCATGCAATCAAGTATTATTTTTTAATCTAAAAATTATGAGTGGGAGGTTGATGATTTTGAGGATGATTTCAAGACTTTAATTTCCCCTTTAGCCATTGTTACATTTAATGATCAATCTGGGGATTAAACCATGATAATGAAGAGGCAAGGGGATAATGGATCCCCCTACGTGATACCGTAATATTTTTAAAAAAAACCCACAAGGCTTTTTTTTAACTCTTTTAGACCATTTTCTGGTCATTTATTTATTTGATTTAGAATATTAGATGAATATGATTTTTGTACCAAAGTCATTCCTTATAGTTGGGTCCAATTTCATTTATAGCTATGGTGGGAGTGCAACCATTTGATGGATATTGAAATGACCTATATTTCTTTTATCGTTGATCAACTGTGAGATGATCATGCCATCCATGAAGAGAATATTATCATCCTCGTTAATGATTATTCAAGTAATCTCTCCACCTTAGTGGGACTGTATCATTATTCATTTATTTTTTGTGTGAACTTTATAATTGGGCCATCTAAAGTCAATAGGGATGTGAAGCAATGCATAGTCAAATATTGTTACATTCATAAGACATTGAGAAAAATCTCAAGTGGAATATTTATCAAGTTTGGTACACATCTTATAGATAAAATGCTCATGTTCATGGTCACAGTGTGTAACATTGAATGCTTTAGAGACAAGTAGAAAGACATCATACCCAAACACATTCTGAAGTGTATCAAATTGAATTCATCTTCCTCAGCTTGCATGACTATTTATAGTTGTGACAACTATCCCAAACCTCAACTCCATCTTCCATCAACCACACAAACATTTATATTTACTCACTTGTTGAAAATTCTATATGTGTTAACGTAAATTTTGTACAAATGCCATTGCCTAGTGTTTTGCTTGTGAATATTTTGACACACACATAAAATAATTTTTAAGCCTAACAACATATGCAAACATTTTTTTTCAAATATTTAGTGATCTTAAGTTTCAACTCCAATCTCCAACCATCCTTTTTGTAGATAAAATTAAATGTCATGTAATTTTTTTAATGAAAAAAGAATCGACTAAAATTTCAAGTTTAACATTTTTAAAATTAATTATTCTTATTTCTTAATTATACAATTTTTATAATACTTTTTGCTAATTATATGTTTTGTATTGTATTTAAAAAATAAACATTGAGCATATATCTAACTATCCAATTAATAGTCGATCAAAGGGTGACAAATCAACTTCAATCCCAGTTTTCAATTGAGCAACACTTGAAATTTTAGTTTGTACTACTTTTTTAAATCCACAATTGCATAACCACTCGTATTTGAATTTGAACCAATCACATGTCTAGTTTGCAATTTCAACTTCATTTTAATTTTCAAAAAATTATTAGCTTCAGTTTATAATCATGGTTGTTTAAATCAAATCTTGCTTGATAGTTGTCCTTTAAACCACCACAACTGGTTGAAAATATGTGTAAAAAACTGTCATATTTACCTAATAGGAAACCAACTTGAATAATCTCTCAAATACTTTCAAAACATATTAATATTTACACACTTGATGCAAGTAATACAATTACATCGACTATTTTTTTCTTAATTTATCAAGTTCATAATATTTTGAGATTTAAGTTTCTTAAGGCAATGTCAAGAATTATATTAAGAAAAGCTTAACCAAGTAATGGGCAATACATGTATCATGGAGAACTATTTTTTAATAGTTCTATATGATATAGACCCTTAAAAATGATTACATGCACTGATTAATTGTTAAATTGTATTGTTTTTTGTGTTAATATACTTGACAATTATTGGTACAAAGTACAAAATATGAAAATGATTTTATTGTTGATTTCCTCAATGAACTGACATGTCTTCCCTTCTAACTATCTCCATATCTCTCCTCTCTCTTCCCTTCTACACCTTTTTGCTTTCTAGTTGTTTAATCATAGTTTGGTGTCAATAATGTCCTTATATGTATCCATTTTGTCTATAATTATATAAATATTAGTTTTTATTTATACAAAAAAGTTAAAATAATAAATATATTAAACATTTATTATTAAAAAATTATTAAAATATTTATTATTGAAACAAAAAAATATGTTGAAAAATTCATTAGAACTGAAAAAATCACATACATATTTCTATAATTTAATATATCCCTATTTTTTTAAAAATTGTAGTAAACTTTTTAAAATTAAACATTATTATCCAACGATAAGAACAACAAATAAGATTTTCAAAATTTAAATAAATAGAATACTTTTAATATACTTCTGAAAAACTATAGAAATGGACTTTAAAAAAAACGCTTAGGACTACCCCAAAAAAAAGGCTTAACTAAATGTGATGTTGCATTTTAAAACATTTCGAACGACTCTTTTTCAAAGTCAATTTTTATTTTTAAAAGTTGTGTGAAAAAGCAAAATTTACCGTTATATTTTGTAAAGCTTTAAAAAAAAAGAACAAAAGCTGAAAAGGACATCGCGTATTAAAGCAAATTTATATCGTTATGATTTTGTCCGTAGCAATGCATATAAACGCTGAAAAGGACTCCCCAGTTACGATTACGCAGCAGATTCGACGCTACACAGGAGCGGCGCACCAGGACAGGAGAGACAGCCTACGGCACCTTCAACCTCGTCTCTGCCATAGTCTTTGACCTGCTTTAGATTTTCCCAGTTCAAATCCCCTCATGGCGTGCCAAATCCTGCGTTTGACTGTAAGCGATTTTAACCTCCGACCTCTCTCTTTCCATGCTTTTCCCTGTAAGTGTATTAGTTTGTATTTGCTTAACGTGTGCTATTTTCTTGTCTGCTTATTTTTCTCTTTACCATGCAGCGATTGGCACGGCAAGTATCCAATCCCTCTGTATATTTATATTTAATGATGAGATTTGCGTTTGTGTTTAATGATTAGAAGCTATTAGGGTTAGTAACAGTTTGACCAAATTGGTGAAAGAATTTTCCAAGTGTTAGCTAGGCAGATCGTGAATAGATAATAAAGCCAATTTCAAAAACTCATAAACCATAAAAAAAACAGTCTCCCTTAGAATCTGTCAGGGTTAGTAACAGGTTGAATGGAGTATCGAATGCCATGGCATACACAGACGTTTCCGTCGGGCTTCACCTCCCATCTCAATTTCCTGGGTTGAGGGCACTGATCACAGCAGCATTCCAGCTCAATAAACCCCCCGCGATCAATTTTCTGGACACCCACAATACCCTTCAGACTTTCAAACTTACGCTTCACATGAACAGACGGAATACTCTGTTTTTGGGCAGGTATTTTATCAGGAGGGTACGTCTCAGAAGCGGGCAAAGCTTCATTAATATACCTTGTTACAGCATCCGCTAAAGGGGGATCCTCCAGCATTTCCTGCACGCCGTTTTTCATATTTAAAGCGATCTGTAAGAAGTCATCGGCGCATTTTCTACAAAATTTTATGGTGAAGCGTGCGATCGGGAAACTTGGCGAATCCTTTTTTCTGATTCATTTTATCGAGTCGGCATTGGACGAGAATCGGGTGGCATTTTAAAACGATGAGCCACGGCGGTTTCAACATCAGTTTTAAAGCCTTTGATGTTGATGTACACGGTCGCAAAATCCGAAACCGACTTAACCTCGTAGGGTTTACGCATCTGTGATTGTATTTGCGGCGCACGCCGGAGAAATAGGAGCGGCACTGTGCGGGTATTTCTTTTGCGCCTCTAATGGGTCCAATGGTTGTGCCGGCAGTGTCTGTGTCTGCAACGGCTTACCCATCTCCTCATTTTAATTGTCATTTTCCACTTCTGGTTCAACTTTTCGTTCAGCTTCCGCTTCTGCTTGAGCTTCAGACTACATATTTTGCTAGTTTAGCTTTTCCTTTTTTGTTTGAGTTTGGAGTTCTCTTTTGTTTTTTTTTGGGGAAGAGTGTAAATCGCAGTTGTCGTCATCGTGATCGTGGTCGGCTTTGTCAAAGATGTAGTCAGGGTCAGAATCATCTTCACCGCTGTCGCTGTCGCTGTCGCTTTCGCTGTAGCTTTCGCTTTCATAGGGTGAAGGTCATCATGGAAGAAGTGGTCCATGGTTGTGTTGGAAGTGTGTGAATAGAGTTCAGGATTGAACACTTCAACACACAATGGCTTCCAAATGCAATCAATTGTGAGTGAATGCAGTAATTTGTAGGTATTTGGGTAGGGACGTAACGTTTGGGTATTTCTTGTTTAATTGCATAAATATTTCGCTAACCCTAAATTGCATCAAACTGTCAAAATCAGTACACACTTATGGGATACCATTAACATAGCATATTGACTTTGATGACTTTTTATTTTTAATTAATTTTTTTTTAAAAGTTTTGTTTAGCGATCTTCATTTGTTATACGCGTTTATTGATTAAGGTTTTTAAAATATTTTTATTGGGTAGGGGTTTTTTCAAGCGTAACGAAGAAAGGTTGAGTTCGTGAAAGTGTTTTTCGTAATAGCGTTGTTGGTGTTAAGAATCGTAAGAGAGAGTTATTTCATGGAATCACGGTGGAAAACAGTTCTTTCTCAATTTGATTTTGATGAGGCCGAAGCAGCATTGAATTGTGAGGATACCAGAACGACTGCCATGATTAAAAACATTCCTAATCAATACAAGTTAGTCGCTCTTGTCAAATTTGTGATTTTTGTTCTTATAATGCTATAGCGAGTAAGTTTTTAAATATCACATTGTTTTATCTATGCATGTGTTTTTGGTGATGCAAAAACAAATAGAATTTGGGTTATGCATTTGTGATTTAGGTATGAATGAATTTTGATGAATGTTTATGAATGTTAGTTTTGAAGTGGAAAAAAACACATATTATATATATATATATATATATATATATATATATATATATATATATATATATATATTATGTTTTCGACCAGATTAGATGGGTTTTTGTAATCTAAGTTTAAGATGAATCTGATTATTTTGGGTACTTATTGCAGCTTTTGGAGATGATGTATGATATCCAATACTGGCACTATGCTGAAGGAGGCAAACAAATTAAGGGACAATAATAATGGGGCTTTGCTGAAGGGAGACAAAAAAATCAGAGGATATTAGCAAAAAGGTGACCCTTATTTTCACGTGGTCACTTTTTATTATAATTTTTTTTGAATAATTTATAAATTTAAATATGATAAAAGATGATTTAATATTTAATATTTATTTTAGTACTTGCAAATCGTTTAAAGGGCCATTTAGAGTTTTCATGTTCTAATATAAATCATAATTCCACCCTATTCTTTAAATTGAAGTAATAAACTTAAAAACAATAATAATTTACAAGTATGCTCTTGAATGCATGTTCCATTTCCTTTCATTTAATTTAGTAATGTGTTCTAGAGAGAAAATAGAACTAATTTTCTTAGATGGCATAGTATGGAATCATGTATGTAGAAAGCTAGGGTTAAAGGTGAAAAATTTATTGTTGGTTGTATAATAAAATCAAAGATCAAAACTAAAAATCTAAGATTTTTTTTTGAAAACTTGTAAAGTTGAAAGTCTAAAAGAGACTTAGGGTTTGAAACTATTTGATCAATGTACTGGTTCAACAATATTTTTTACCCTAATACATGGTTTTATAAACTTTAATAAGATAGAAATTATTAGAATAATTAAAATTTATAGATATGATATTTAAACATACATATGAATGTAAAATATTGAACTAATTAAAATAATTTGACAAGTGGTATATGATAAATATAACAAGTAGAAAAAAGGATGAGTACTTAGATTTTCTCAATAACTGTTTGAATGAGACCATATTTTAGAAATGGAAAATAAACTGAAGAAGACATGTGATTAAGTCAGTTCATGAACTGCATTTTTATTTGTGCAAGGTTGGTTCTATTAGATTTGGTCATTAGTGATCTTTGCCAAAATATGGGCTATTGACTATATGATCACATTGTTTTCACAGATAAAATTTTAAACAAACATAATATATATAAAAATACCCAAAACCCTACAAACCACATTCATTTTCTATAAAAAATGAGTATCCCAATCCATTATATTATGGAAATGAACCACAAACAAGATTTATTTAAAAACAAAAAATTACTAGATGCTTTTTATTTTAGCCAAGTGGAAATGATTTTTTTTCCAAAAATCGACATAAATTCATACAAATGAAATGGACAAATTTATATTTTTAATATAGATTAACTAAACCAGACACAACCTCCTAAAAAATGTTTCATGCATTGAGAATTAAACTAGTTTTACATCATTTTTAAAACAAAAAACCAAAATATACTCATCAACATGGCTATGAAACTACTTTGAATGTGACAACACACACCTGATAATTGTAAGTGATATGGTTTTACAATCGAAATGATAACAAACCTTAGTAATGAAAGTCCTTGCAGTGCAAGACATCCTAAAAATATGATCCAACTCCTTTCATTTTGTTTATTCCATGATAAAATATTTTTAGTGCACAAACATACAAGACTTACATATAGGAAATGAAGTTGTGGAAATACACTTGTATTTTGAATGCAATAAAAAATATCACATTGCATGCAAATACAATTTTAGAGCTTAAGTAATGGAAGAAATGTAAAAAAATCACAAAAAAAATTATTTTAATAAAATCCTCTAAACAATAATCTCTTGAATTTCCAACACCTACATGAATTATTGCAATGATATGAAAAATTTGGTGGAGAACAATGAACAAATAGTTATTTCTAATTTTCAATTTATAGTACTCTTTTGGATGTGTTGACTTTGGTTGTGGTTTTAGTAATATGCTAAATGAATAATTTTTTTAGTAGTAATTTTGTTATGAAAATAATGGTAATAGTGGAGGATTAGAACACTTCACAATTCATTATATTTAATAATAATATTTTTAATCGTCAAAACTAGTTTCAAATTTGTGATAGAAATGAAGTATTTATCTTTATTTATTTTAATTACAATTTAGAAGATCCACTCAATTACAAATTCCAATAGTTAATTATTATTTTAAAGTAATTTTTTGTAATAATCTTCTATATTAATGATGTGGCAGTGTTTATTCCGCTTAATGTTTTGAAGTTTACATCGTGTGATATGAATAACTTACACATATGAAAATAAAATAATTCATTTTGAAAATATACATTATATCATAAAGATTTTTATTTGTATTTGTGCACAAAATATTTTAACCAAAATGATGCCCTGTAAAACAAATTTTTTATGTGTTAACATTTAATTTGAAATTTCAAATAAAATGTTTTATTTTTATTATATTTATAATGAAAGAAGTACAGAGCTTTAGGTAGGATTAAGCCCCCTCAACTCTGCAACAAATCTCAATATGACCCCCAAAAGCAACGCTTCAAACATGCTTAAGTGCAACGTTTGGTTCCATGGCATATGGTCGGAGTTGGCTAAGACTATTCTATATTCGCCATTTTAAATTCTACATTTCCACGTTTTTTCAATGGAAGGCTTGGTAAATTACTTATGTCTTATAGGGCCTAGGTGCATGTGCTCGTGTGTTAGCCCCCTGCAGACATTTCTCTAAATTTTTTGTGAAAATATGGCATCAAATTAACTACTAGTATCTTCTTCTATTTAAGTTCTCCATTTTGTATATAATCTATACTGGGATGCTATGGTCATTATACATCGAAGATATAAATATACGTAATGATCATCTCAGGATATGTTCTTACAATATGTATTTTTGGGAGATTATTACATGGATTTTATTTACTTCATGAAATGAAAATGTTGATACCTGGATTTTATTTGCTTAATGATGATACCTGTAACCTACTGTGTAATTTTATATTTAATGATGAGATTTGTGTTTTTGTTTAATGAATAGAAGCAGTTAGGTTCATAACAGGTTGAATGGAGTATTTAATGATGATAACCTATGGCCCATACCATCTTTTCTTTCTATCGATTAACTGATTTTTAATAATGTGATATTTCTGTCTAAAAATATAGACTTATAAACCATGAAAAAAAGAGTTTTCCAAGTGTTTGCTGAGGCAGATCGGGAATAGATAATAAACCCCGTGGCAAAACTCGTCAACCATGAAAAAAAGTCTCCTTTAGAAGCTGTTAGGGTTAAGAACAGCTTGAATGGAGTATCGAATGCGGTAGAGTCAGCGCTTCACATCACATCTCAACTTCCTGGGTTGAGGGCACTGATCACAGCAGCATTCCAGCTCAATAAACGACCCACAATACCCTTCAGATTGTCAAACTTACGCTTCAAAAGTTTCAGCATGCTCTGTTTTTGGGCGGGTATTTTACGGTTATGTGATTGTATTTGCAGCGAGCACCGGAGCAATAGTAGCGGAAATGTGCGTGTATTTCTTTTGCGCCTCTAATTGGCCCTGCCGGCAGTGTCCGTGTCTCCAACGGCTTACCCATTTCCTCATTTTCATTTTCATTTTCCGCATTTGGTTCTAGTTGTGGTTCAACTTTTGGTTCAGCTGCTTCTTCTACTTTAGGCTGCACATTTTACCACTTCAGCTTTTCCTTTGGGTTTGGGTCAGGGTCCTCATCGCCATCGTGGTCGTCTTTGGCAAAGTTGTAGTCAGGATCAGAATCATCATGGAAGAAGGGCTTACAAATATTTCGCTAACCCTAAATTGTGAGTGAATGCAGTAATTTGTAGGTATTTGGGATGGGACGTAACGTTCGGGTATTTCTTGTTTAATTGCATAAATATTTCGCAAACTCTAAATTGCATCAAACTGTCAGAGAATCAGTACACACTTATGGCATATCATTAACATAGCATATTGACCTTGATGATTTTTGCATAATGAAGATGCCCACTTTAAAGCGCTGTGAGGAATTTGGGATGTTTCGGTGGCTTTTTTTCTTTTTTTTAAAAGCGATCTTCGTTTGTTATACGTGCTCGTTGATTAAGGTTTTTAAAATATTTTCATTGGACAGGTGTTTAATCAAGCATAACAAAGAAAGGCCGAGTTCATCGAAGTGCTTCCGGCAATAGAGTCGTTGGTGTTAAGAATTGCAGGGGAGAGTCATTCTATGGAATTACAGTGGAAAACAGTTTCTTCTCAATTTGATTTTGACGAGGCTGAAGCAGCGTTGAATTGTGAGGATACCAGAATGACTGTCATGATTAAAAACATTCCCAATCAATATAAGTTAGTTGTTCTTGTTGAATCTATGATTTTTGTTCTTATAATGGTATAGCGAGTTTTTAAAATATGACAGTGTGTTATTTATGTATGTGTTTTTGGTGATGCGAAAACAAATAGAATTCGGGTTACGCATTTGAGATTTAGGTATGAAAGAATTTGAAGAATGTTTATGGATGTTATCTTTGAAGTGAAAAATATATATTAAATACATAGTTTTTGTATGTTTTTTATCAAGTTAGATGAGTTTCTGTACTCTGATTATTTTGGGTACTTGTTGCAGTTTTTGCAGAAGATGTATGATATCCAATACTCGCATTGTGCTGATGGAAGTCAAACAAATTAAGGCACAATAATAATGAGGCTTTGCTGAAGCTCCGGAGACAAACAAATTAGGGGATACTAATACTTGCAAAGAGGTACGCCTTATTTTCACTTGGCCACTTATTATTATTTTATTTATTTTTGGTTATGTGTAAATTTAAATATGTAAAAGGATGATTTAACATTTTATATTTATTTTAGCGTTTGTAAATCGTTTAAGGGGCCAATTTAGAGTTTTCGTGTTCAAATATAAATCATAATTTCACTTTATTTTTTAAAGCGAGGTATCAAATTTAAGAACAATAACAATTTTACGAGTATGTTCTTGAATGCATGATCCATTTCCTTTCATTTTTTTAGATTGGTAAAACACATTTATTACAATAGTGGGACTAGTTTGCTTATGATTGAGAGGAAGGTAGGAAAAAATTGTCGAATTTATGTGTTAGATTGTTTAACATCATTGAATTTTTAGTTTCATAGTTAAAATTTAATTTAGTAAAATAAAATTTTATTTTTTGTGATTGTTTGTCTTTACCTTTAATTTTGTGTGAGTGATAAATTTGTTTTTAGAAAATAAGATATAATAGGAATATTTTGTAACTATCTTGTGGAAAAGTTTTAAATAAAATTAGATGGATCTTGTAGTTTTCTCTCACAACTTTTTTTGGATACCATAAGTGAACAATCTATGAAAATGAAAACTAGTGTAAATTTCGATAAATAGTTTGAACAATTTAGTGGGTAATCAAACTTTCAAAAAAATAAATGTATCCAACAATGAGAAAAGGGACTCTTTGATGCCTAGTGTTCATCATAGTTTTTCTATTCCAACTAAACAAATCAACTAGGATTTTTAGTATTTTGGTTCGTTGTACACATATGTATTATACCTATTCTTGGTGAATATAAGAGCATTACTCTAAAATATCATTGTCTATCATCATGTATTTGTAATTAATTTATTTGTTGTTTTTATTGTACATGTTCATTATAAACTAGCTAGTCTATTAAGTTGTCCTCTTGCAACCTTAGAAATCCTTTTGGGGCAAATTAAAGTAGGAAACCTTTGTTCTCATGCCATACTATAATTTATGGCATTTGGATTTGAGTGTTTTTTATACCAACATAATTTTGTTGAATGCATTTTAACACTTCTCCATAGTAATAGGAGTGAGTGCAACTTGCCCACATTTTAGTGCAAATGAGCATTGCCATAAGAGTAAAATGATTGACTTTGAAGAAGACTACCAAACCTCAGTAGATGTCTAATTACTCATTAAAAATGCCTTAAGAGGGGTAGCCCAAGACGCTCTTTGATCAGTTATTGCAAATTCATGCTTTGGTTAGGCATTCAAGTTTTTTTTCATGTTGTTTTAGTTCAGGAAAGATTTATGTTGAAACCATAGGCATAGGGTTTGCTGATTTTTTTTATAAAAATTCGGAATCCATCGATTTTAATTATGTTGACCAAATATTCGGTCAAGTTAAGCCCATTTGGCGAATTTACTGCAAAGATGGCGAGAGGACTGTATTGTATGCGAATAATGAGCGGAAAAAATAACTCAACGACTGTCTATAAAACCTAGGGTGTTTTCATTCGAATCCAAAAAAAAACCTTGTTTTGATATTTCTGTTGGATTGGAAGGGTTTTTTCATGGAAAAAAACACCATGAATATTTCAACAGTGAATAATTTTGACGTGAAAGGCTCATCATCATATTAGCAATGGTGACCCAACCACCAGCGACCCACCACTTGAAAACCTGCATTGGCGACGATGACCCAACCACTAGTGACCCATCGAGAGGAGACCAAGAATGGCGATAGGAAATAACACGGGCAATGACGATAAGGAAGGACATAGGCAATGGTGACCAGGGAGGTAGGGTTTAAAAATTTTAAAGTTAAATTAGGTTTTAAACTTCTAAGGTTTTTCATTGTCTTTATAGTTTTAAACTTTAAACTATGAAATTTTTAATTTATTTCTTCCATATGTTTTTTATTTTTATATATTTATTTATTTAATTTTTTTTTTATGTTTTTTTAATTTTTATTTATTTATTTATGTTTATTTCTTAAAAATTTTACGATATTTTAAATCTTTTTAATTTAGTTTTGTTAATTATTTTTATTATTTATTTGTATTGTGTGTTATATTTTATATTTATTTTTTATTCCTTTTAATTTATTTTTTTATATTAGTTGTACTTTATTTTATTATTTCTTTTCAATTTTAATTTAATGATTGATCTATATTTTTTTTTTTAAAAATTTCATTGTTTTAAACTTTAAACTTTTTAAATTATTTTTTTCATATGTTTATTTTTAGATTAAATTATTTTTTTCATATTTTTATTTTTAGATTAAATTATTTTTTTCATATGTTTATTTTTATATATTTATTTATTTTATTTTTATGTTGTTTTTATTTCTTAGAATTTTTATGATATTTTAAATCTTTTTAAATTATTTTTGTTAATTGATTTTATTATTTATTTGTATTTTGTTTTATATTTTATATTAGTTGTACTTTATTTTATTATTTATTATTTATTTTTAATTTTAATTTAATGATTATTATATTTTTTATTTTATTTTAACTTTATTTTATTTTTATTTTTTAATCTTTTAAATTTATATTTTATTGTTTGCTTATTATTTTTATTTAATTTAATATTTGATTTTTTTTTAATTTTGTTTTACTTTTTATTTTATTTATATTTTAATAATTTTTTAAATATATATTTCTTGTTTTATTATTATTTATTTATTTTTATTTTTAATTTAATTTTTATTCTTCTTTTTTAATTTTAATTTAATGTTTATTCTATTTTTATATAATATTTGATTTATTTTTAGTTTTACTTTTTATTTTAATTTATTTTTTATTTAGTTAATTTAGTTTTTATTGACTTCAAATTTTTTAGTATTTTTTTTTGGTAAACTTTTACCTTTTTTCTTAATTTTTAGTTTTTTTTTTAGTTTTTGTAATCTTTAAATCTTTGGGTATTATTTATTTATTATTTTTATTTGTTTTTAATTTAGCCCTAAGTTATTTTTTGGTTGTTTTTAGATTGAGTGCAACCTCTTTTTTTATGTTGTATGTTTTTGTCAAAATTTCAATGTATTTAGGTGTTTAGACCCTATCTTGACTGCTTGTCTGCTAAAGTATGAGATTTTTATTTTTTATTCATTTTAATTTAGTTTTTATTTTATTTTTTATAATAGTTATAATCTATTTTATTAAATATTTTTAATTTAAATTTGATGATTAATCTATTTATTTTATTTTAAAATTAATTAATTTTTTTGATTTTAATATTTTATTTTTATAAACTTTTACATTTAATTTATATTTTTAATTTAATTCTTATCGACTTTAATTTATTTTTTATTTATTTAATATTTGATTTATTTGTAGTTTTACTTTTTATTTTTATTTTATTTTTTTGTTTTCTTTTAATTTAGTTAATTTAGTTTTTATTGACTTCAAAATTTTTAGTATTTTTTTTTTTTTGTAAACTTTTACATTTTTTCTTAATTTTTAGTTTTTGTAATCTTTAAATCTTTGGGTTTTATTTATTTATTATTTTTATTTGTTTTTAATTTATGTTTATATTTTATTCATTCTAATTTTAGTTTCTATATTAATAATCTTTTAAATTATTTAATTTGGTTTTTATTTTATTTCTTATATTACTTGTAGTCTATTTTATTATTTCTTTTTAATTTTAATTTGATGATTATTTTATTTGTCTAATTTTTTTTGTTTAATAATATTATTTGCTTTTAATTTATTTTTAATTTTTATTCATTGTAATTTATTTTATTTATAGTAGTTGTGTATTTTTTATTTTAATTTGATGATTATTCTAGTTTTTATCTTATTTTACTTCTAATTTGATGATTAGTCTATTTTTTTTTAATTTTTGCTTTTGTTTTATTTTTATTTAATTTAATATTTGATTTATTTTTATTATTATTTTTATGTTTTATTTTTTAATTTACTTATATTTTAATAATCTTTTGAAAATTTAAATTTTTTGCTTTATTTTTATTTAGTTAATTTTATTTTTAATTTAGTTTTTATCGATTTTAATTTATTTTTTATTTATTTATTTAATTTAATATTTGATTTTTTTTTTAATTTATTTATTTAGTTTATTTCATTTTAATTTAGTTTTATATTTTATTTTTTGTATTAGTTGTCGTCTATTTTATTATTTATTTTTAATTTTAATTTGATTTAATGTTTTATTTTTTTATTTCTTATTTTGTTTTTATTTAGTTAATTTTATTTTTAATTTAGTTTTTAATGATTTCAATTTTTTTGTTACTTTTTTTTGTAAACTTTTACATTTAATTTTTTATTATTTTTTATTTTTTAGTTTTTCATCATCATCATCATCATCATCATCATCATCATCATCATCATCTTTTAATTTTAATTTAGTTTTTATCGATTTTAATTTATTTTTTATTTATTTAATTTAATATTTGATTTATTTATTTATTTAGTTTATTTCATTTTAATTTAGTTTTATATTTTATTTTTTGTATTAGTTGTCGTCTATTTTATTATTTCTTTTTAATTTTAATTTGATTTAATGTTTTATTTTTTTATTTCTCATTTTGTTTTTATTTAGTTAATTTTATTTTTAATTTAGTTTTTAATGATTTCAATTTTTTTGTTAATTTTTTTGTAAACTTTTACATTTATTTTATTTTATTATTTTTTTTTTTTAGTTTTTCATCATCATCATCATCATCATCATCATCATCATCATCATCATCATCATCATCATCATCATCATCATCATCATCATCATCATCATCATCTTTTAATTTTAATTTGATGATTATTCTACTCTTTTATTTTCATTTTAATTTTATTTTTATATCCATCTTAATATTTTATCTATCTTTTGAAAATATATATTTCTTGTTTTATGTTTATTTAGTTTTTATCAACTTTAATTTATTTATTTTTTTGAAACTTTTACATTTATTTTTTAATGTTTTATTTAGTTAAATTTAATTTTTATTTTTTCTTTTGTAAGCTTTTACTTTTATTTTTTAATGTTTTACTTAGTTTTAAAAAATTAAAATTTAAAATTTGATTTATTTCTTTTTTTTATTTTTATTTTCATTTTAATATAATTTATATTTTTCAATTTTAATTTGATGACTAATTTATTTTTAATTTTTTGTTTATGTTTTATTTTTATTTTTTTAATTTGTATTTTTTATATATTATTTTATTATTTTCTTTTTAATTTTATTTTTAATTTTATTTTTCATTTCATTTATATTTATATTTTAAAATTCCTTTGAAAATATATTTTTCTTTATTTATTTTTAATTTAGTTTTTATCAACATTAATTTATTTTTTATTTTTTCTTAACTTTTACATCTATTTTTTTAATGTTTATTTAGTTAATCTCTTTTAATTTGAAATTTGATTTATTTTTATTTTTACATTATGTTTATTTATAATTTTTTTTAATTTAATATTTGATTGTTTTTTATTTTTATTTTTACTTTTTATTTTAATTATTATTTTTATTTAATTTTATATTTGATTTAATTTTAATTACTTCATGTTTTAATTTAAAATTTGATCTATTTTTATTTTTAGTAGTTGTAGTTTTTTCTTAAATTTTAATTTGATGATTATTGTATTTTTTAATTTCATATATTTTATTTTTTGTATTAGTTGTAGTCTAATTTATTATTTCTTTTTAATTTTAATTTGATTTAATTTTTTTGTTTTATTTTTTTATTTCTTGTTTTGTTTTTATTTAGTTAAGTTTATTTTTAATTTTTAGTTTTTTTCATCATCATCATTTTTTGTTTTTTTTAATTCATATTAATTTAGTTTTTATAATAAACTTTTAAATTATTTAATTTGAAATTTGATTTATTTTTATTTTTACATTATGTTTATTTATAATTTTTTTTAATTTAATATTTGATTTGTTTTTATTTTTAGTTTTACTTTTTATTTTAATTATTATTTTTATTTAATTTAATATTTGATTTAATTTTAATTAGTTCGTGTTTTAATTTAAAATTTGATCTATTTTTATTTTTAGTAGTTGTAGTTTTTTCTTAAATTTTAATTTGATGATTATTGTATTTTTTAATTTCATATATTTTATTTTTTGTATTAGTTGTAGTCTAATTTATTATTTCTTTTTAATTTTAATTTGATTTAATTTTTTTGTTTTATTTTTTTATTTCTTGTTTTGTTTTTATTTAGTTAATTTTATTTTTAATTTTTAGTTTTTTTCATCATCATCATCATCATCATTTTTTGTTTTTTTTAATTCATATTAATTTAGTTTTTATAATAAACTTTTAAATTATTTAATTTAGTTTTTATTTTATTTTTATTTTTTGACTCAAAAGGGGGTAAAAATTTATTAGGCACCAAGCAAGAAACCAATTACAATATTTTCTCCTGATCCACCATTTGGACCAGCTTTTGACACATATTCTCCGGAAGCCTATTCAACTCCGTGATGTTCCAGGGAGTCCCATTTTCTGAGGCCCACTTGGCCAAAGTGTCCGCCACACCATTCCACTCACGTGGAATGTGTTGAAAGGAAATCGAATTTAAGGACTGACTTAATTGCCTAATCTGTTGAATAATGGCTTTTAAATTTCACTCAGCCTTATCAGAATTATCCTTATTTAACAGATTAATTACAACTTGAGAATCCGACTCACAAATGACATTGAGATGACCGTGAACACAACAAAGTTTCACAGCCTCCAGAATAGCCTCGGCTTCCATCTGATTGTTAGTGTGATAGCCTCTGTAAATGGAAAATAAAAATTGTATGTTACCTGTGCTATCTCGCCCAATTCCTCCAATACCGGCCGAGCCTGGGTTCCCGCGAGAAGATCCATTGGTATTTAATTTAAAAAAACCTTCCACAGGTGGCTTCCAGCGCCCAATTCTATTAACAGGCCGAACCTGTCTCTTCCTCCTATTCGCCGAGCTGCTGCCAATTAAATCCGTTCCAGCCTTGTGGGGAATAACACCCAGGCGCATCCAAACAGCCTCCGCTCCCAGAACGTCGGTAGAGTCCGTCGCGCCCCTAGCAGAAATGGTTTCTTGGAGAGCGTTGGTAATCTTAAGCCACAACAAACCCAACTCCAGCCTCTCTCCCCTGAAGATGCGTCGGTTCCTTTCGAGCCACAAGTGCCATAGAATGAAGGAATGCCCCACCGCCCAGGCATTCTGAAGCAGGGCGTTTTTAATTGGCGCTTCTCCCAAACGAGACCAGAAATGACTAAGATTAGAAACGTGCCTGCAAGAGACATTCCACGCCCTCCACCACAGGTGCCATACTTGAACAGCAAAAGAACATTGGAAAAAGAGATGAACTCCAGTTTCCTCACTGTTATGGCACAAAAAACACATGGAAGGCCCCTGAAAGCCCCTCCTCTGGAGATTGTCCTAGGTGAGGCATCTCTTATGCGTGAGCAGCCAAAGGAAAAAATTACACTTGGGCCAAGCCCATCAGTTCCAAATATACTTACCCCACTGAAACTGACCAACCTCCATCGATTGCTCGATCAGGGTCCTGTATCCTGCAGCCACAGAATACTGTCCCGTAACATCACCACTCCACGCAAGAGTATCATGGCCCTGTAGCGCACTACACCTTCTATCCTCAAGAATCTGGGATAAAACCATCCTCTCCTCATTCGACCCTCTAGGCGGCCAATCAGAGGAATGTTTCCACCTATAGCCAATGCTCGTTCCCAAATTATAAGACTCCTTGTAATGTATCACCGTATTCCATCCAGCAGCATGAAAGGCATCCGCAAGGGAATGCAGATGAGGATGCGAGAGACGCAAAGGTGGCACACCATCCCAGGAGTCCTCCCAGAATAAGGCCTCAGAACCACTGTTGCAAACCCAAAAAAGACCATTTTTAACCAAATGCGCTCCAAGCTTGAGGGTACTCCAGATCATCGATCCTTTCCCTTCAACAGGAGTTCTGGCTATATCATGAATGTTAGTGCCCGGAATATATTTGGCAGTCAAGATTCGGGCCCACAAGGAAGAATAGAAAGTGCACCAACGCCAGTAGAGTTTGGCCGCAAGTGCTTGGTTAACAACAATGGCCGACCGCAGACCAAGGCCGCCTTCTTTCTTTGGGCTGCAAACCATGTCCCAATTGATGAGACTCCACTTAGAACTTTGAAGATTGCCACTCCACAAGAACCTCCTAGAAAGCGCATCATACTCTTTTAAAAAATAGACCGGCGCACTCTGAACCATGCAGCGGTATATAGGTAGAGCTTGGATAACAGATTGGAGCAAAGTAACTCTACCAGCCGTAGATAGCCATCTATAAGTCCAATGGCTAACCCTCTGTCTCAGTTTATCCAAAATATTTTGCCAAAATAACCTGGGCTGACGTCCCACCACGATGGGGACCCCCAAATACACCACAGGTAGTGTATGTATCTGAAACCGGAGAGTAGCAGCAATTCTCCTCTGAATAGACTCAGGGGTATTAAAGAAGACTATCGCAGATTTTTGGTCATTAATCCGCTGTCCAGAGGCCGCCAGATAATTATCCAGCGTAGCACGGAAAGCTTGCGCTTCCTTTATCCGTGCTTTACCTGCCAAGATAGTGTCATCAACGAATTGAAGATGGGACAAGGTGGTAATCTCTCCTTGCCATCTCCATCCCTGTATCAAATTCTGGGAGACACGACTCTTGAAGAGCCGCCCAAACCCTTCGGCCATGAGAATAAACAAATATGGGGAGAGTGGATCTCCTTGTCGGAGACCTCTAAAGGCTCTAAAAAGTTCAGTAGGCTCCCCATTAACAAGAACCGAGAAGGAAGGCGTGGCCACACAACTGAACACCCAGTTAATCCAGTCTTGCTTGAACCCAAAGGCCTCCAAAATTTTCCGTAAAAATCTCCAACTAACCCTGTCATAAGTTTTCGCAAGGTCAAGCTTAATAAACATCGCTCTCTCACGGGAAATACTCATAGAGTGGATAGCTTCTGAAGCTATCACCACTCCATCTAAAATTTGTCTGCCAACAACAAACCCTCCTTGCTCCTCAGAAATAAGATTGGGGAGGAGTACTTTCAATCTTTGTGCTATAAGCTTAGTAATTATTTTATAAACCACATTGCAAAGCGCAATGGGCCTAAACATCTCAAGCTTGTTTGCCTGTTCCTTCTTCGGGATTAACATCAAGAATGTAGCATTCAAAGCTCTAAGCATTTCCTTGCTTGAGTAGGATTCCTGTATGACACTCAACAAATCTTGCTTAATTATATCCCAATATTCTTGAAAAAAATCAGCCGGGAAACCATCAGGTCCTGGCGCCTTGCCTCTCTTCATGCTGAACAATGCTTCCTCCACTTCCACCACTCCGATTGGCCGCATAAGACCATCATTCATTCTATCATCCACCAAGGATGGTATGCAGGACAGAACATCAATTTCTGCCCTCTCATCCAACAGTGGTTCGCTAGCAAAGAGTTCAGAGAAGTATCGAACCGCTTCTCTTCTGATATCCTGTGAGGAAGAGAGGTGCGTCCCATCCTGTGTAAAGAGAGAGGTAATAAAATTACCATTCCTTCTTCCTTGAACAGATTTGTGAAAGAAGGCTGTATTCTTATCACCCTCTTGTAGCCACTCAATGCGAGCCTTTTGCTTCCAAAAAATCTCCTCTCGAAGCTCCCACTCGGCAAGTTCTTTAGCAGCTCTAGATTCCTCCCGTCGAAGGTCCTCTGAGAGGCCAAAGTCTCTTATTTGCCTAGTTATGCTGTCCAGCTGGTCTTGCATTCTCCTCTTCATACCCTGTAAGTTCCCAAAACAGTTCCTGTTCCAAATCTGCAATTTCCTTTTGACATATTGAAGTTTTTTCAAAAAGGAGTACATGGCTGTCCCATAAGCCGGACCCCCTTGTCTCCACCATTGTTCAATGAGTTCATGTAGGGTGGGGTCCCGGATCCACATCAACTGAAATTTAAATGGAGGCTTTTTTGGACCGCAAATCTGACCAATAGAGAGTTTGATGGGCCAGTGGTCCGACCCCCTCCAATCCAAAATCTCACAGGTGAGAGTAAAATCACTAGACTGCCAAAAACATGAAACTAAAAATCTGTCAAGGCGTTCAGAGATAGCCGCATTACCTGATCTTCGGTTGCTCCAGGTGAAAAGCCCATTTGCCGGTTTCACATCCGAGATGCGAAGTGATGCAGCGTTATGGCAAAGACACTCCGAGGAGGGGCTTAAGCGGTTTATCCCACCTCTCTTCTCTTCCAGGCTCATTATTGCATTGAAATCGCCTGCAACAATCCACGGCAAGAACGGAAAACATTGGCGAACATAGCGGATATGCGCCCACAGCTGTTGCTGTCCCTCAATGTCCCCTGGGGCATACACAGTGGTAACCAAGCACAATTCACCTGTTTCCAAAGAAGAGGCTGTCATTGACAAAGCCGAAATATTGGAAATCCAATGTAGTGGCAGAATTTTCCTCTGATCCCATCCCATAGCAAGACCTCCCGAGCTACCTCTGGCTCCTATACATTGCCATTGCCCATTATTCCAGATGTTAGGCATACTAGCAAATAGAGAATCCACTGAAAGTTTAGTCTCTTGTATACAAAAAATGTCCGGTGAGTGCTCCCACACCAATCTACGGATAGCTTTTTGCCTGGGGCAGCTATTCAATCCCCTTGCATTCCAAGATAAAACTATCATTGGGTGGATTGGGGAAAATGCTCCTCTAAGGTCTTGACAACCCCAGACTCCACCAATAAATCTCCTGTAATTTTGAGTTTGTCCTGGTCTTTTCGCCTCCCCACTTTGGGAGCAGCCGATGCAGAGGCCTTTTTGAATTGTTTTTGCACTAATCCAAGGGCCAAAGCCGGACTTTTATCTTTTCTTGCAGACTCTCCTTCCTTCACTAAATCTACCCATCTCACTTCCTTCTCATTCAAATCCTGCAAATCAGCCGGTTGTCCTGCCTCCAGTCTCAGGGGATCCTCCAGATGCTCTTGGTCCATTCTATCATGTCCGGCTAAAAGTGTTGGGCATTGGATCTGCTGTCCCACTTCATTACCAGTGTCATGCATCAAAAAGCCCTCTTCAATGATCATGTTGTCCAGGGCCTCAAACTTGTTAAAACCCTGATCAATCTGCCTCTCAACAATTCCTCTTCGTTGCCCTCGACCTCTAGCACGCTTTCGTACTGGTACGAAGTCCTCCATTCCACTACTGAAGACATCAGCTGCGCCCTGCGTCGAGTTCCTGTTGGGGATCGAGAACAACAAACATGCTCTGATACCACCTGTTGGGAGAGGGTGTACACCGGAAGCACACAATTTGATTACTAATACCAAGCAACTTAATATGCGGAAATTAACCAGATTCACCAAGTAACTAGAATTCAGAATAACACAGCATATGAGAGACAATACCAAATTGTATTAACACTTTATACAGAAAAGAATACAATAAAGAAGATGCCACTTCTTCTCCACCACCTTACAGAGGTTTCCCACGCCTCAAGTGAACAGTAATTCTTCTCCCCAAAGCTCTCCCTCTCACAGGTCCCAACACCCAACTCAAATACAGAGTTGGTGTTCACCTCCCGTGCTCCACGCACACCACAAGTGCTCCACGCACTCCACAAGCACTCCACGTGCTCCACAAGTACTCAAGGTACTTCAAGTAGATCTCCCATGAATCTGCAACAACCTGCAATTCAACAGACCATACTTATGGAAGGAACTCCCTTGCCTTCCTCTTGCTCTATCCGAGTACACACCTGTACTCCAAGTAGATCCTGCCTGATACTGCTCCCTGTAGTGTTGCTGTCTGTATGACCTTGCACACCTGCAAATCAAGCAATGGTTCCAATCACCTGTGAACCTCGACCTTGCACACACATACACCTGCAGATCAACGATCTTACTTATTGAAGAACCCAGCTGGCTCTCCAATCCAGCACCAACACACCTGGTACTGTGGCACTAGGAGGAACGCACCATAGCTCTACCTCACACACAGAAGGAGCTTATAATTATGCTCTCTTACTCCCTAGCACACTTTTTCCAATACAACCATGAGTCTATTATATAGATCTCATCCAAACAATGATTAGACATCTAATTACCATAATTAGATCCGCAGCTATGAGTCTAAAATTAGCGCTCATCATGCAAACTCTTGGTTCGTTAGTTCACTGCCCGTAAATAACTCACAGTCGAACTACACAGGCGACCGACGTCGGTCCCTGTCCGCCTGGGGTCGCCGACGCCGGCCGATATATGACCGACGTCGGTTGCCTTCCTGTCTCACCCTGCCGACGCCGGTTGGCCAGACCAACGCCAAACACTTCTGACACTCAGCAACTCATTCTGCAACCTCCTCCATGTCTGCATCAGTGAAGCTTTTAGCTCCACAATCCTAACAATCTCCCACTTGGAGATAAACAGCTGCACTGTACCTGTACCTGTACTCCGTCTAATCTGTTTCCTGGTTTGTATCCCTCTTCAAGCTCCCACCTGAAGACAACCCACCACACATCCCGTGGTGTACCACCTGTCATCCGAGTAACCTGCCACATCCGAACCTACAACACCTGTAGTGAAGTCCTGACCCTGCATAGCAACACCTGCTGCCGGTCCCTCTCAGAAAACCTGAGAATCCACTTCCCCGAATTGGCTCCTAACTCTCTGACAGCTCCCACTGCATGGGAATACTCAGGTCTATACCAGACCTCATGTGATTTCGGACACTGTACCTGTCCAGCCCTTAGTGTGCTCCGGCTCTGTATCCCGAACCTCGCCAACACCTGATTCACATCAGCTCCCACTCGAGACAAAATCAACCTGTGATCTCCATGCCTCCCATGTCAAAGAATTCCGCTGCTCCAAACTCCTCCTGACATGCCACTGAACTAATCTTACCCTTAGCTCAGCAAAACCCTGTATGTACACCCCTGCTAGCTAGCATACTATCCACATACAGCAACAGAATGATGTTGCAATCACCATCCCCCTGGTAAGTCAAATCACAGTAGTTACCTGACACTGACTGAAGCCATGCTCCGTCCTCCACCTGTCAAAACCTGTACCACTGTCCTGCAGCTCCACAAGACCATATACCTGATCTTCCGTCTCACGTATCCGTTCTCTCCATTCTTCTACTAAGGTATCCATTCGTATCTGTGCTTTCATACCTGCTGGCATCTCTACCAAGACACACCTGTCTGGTTCTCCTCCAAGGAATCACATCCTCATCCATGCCAAGCTCACACCTGTTTCCTGGATCCTTCCTGCTCTACAATCAGCAACATGTATAAAAAAGAGGAACAACGAATTTGAGGGCCTACTTACGCCTTCAGTCCTCCGTATGGGTGTTTGAGACTCCTTGACAGCTTGCTGTCCACCCAAAATTCGTTACAGTGACCGACCTCGGTCACTCCACAGTCTGCATCCGACCGACGTCGGTTTCATGCGTCTGTACCTGACTACCAACCTGCCTGCGCTGGTGTCCCTGCTGCCGACGTCGGTTCTCCTAACCGACATCGGTCTTACATTCTGTCGACGTCGGTCCCATGACCGACATCGGTCTTACCCTGCCCGACGTCGCCGGCGTCGGTCTGCACATGACCAACATCGGCATCTGTCTGTTCGACGCCGGTTCCTCCTGACCGACATCGGTACCTGTGTTCGCCTGTGAGTGATGACTTTTTACCCGCGAGCTTCTTTGGATCAAAACCCATGTCCAAACTACCCTGCTCAGAAGTATCCAGCCACATCCACTGGGTTCTGTCCGCCATCTCCTCCATAAACACCAAGGCTTTCCAGTTCTTAAGCCTGTCAAATATATCTGTCTTCCGCTTAAGAACATGCATCTCCTTCCTGCTCATGTGACCAAGCCTACGAAGCCACGTCTCCGCAACAAAAGAAGAATCAGTAATATAAACAAGTAGATAAAGAATACCTGTTTTCTTACCACCAGCTAATTCAAGTGCATCCGCTGTGAGAGTTCTTGTGCATCTCTCATCACCCAATATTTCTGAAGAAATTAGCCATATCTCCAAACCTGGGACCTGCATGACCTTCATCAACACCTGTGTGTTGGCCGCCTGCAATTTCAGCTTCACTTCGCCTTTGCCAAACCTTTGGCAAGGCTCGCCAGCTCCTCTACTTGGAACTGCATGGAAAGAGGCAACCGAATCTTTTATCCAAGATTCAACTTTATCCAAGAAACCTGCAAACACATCCTGTGCAACAACACCTGCTACATCTGTATCTTCAGTTTCTTCATGCTGATCTGTTACCAACCAACAATAATCTTTTACCTGCTCTTTCTTTCCATAGGACCGTGAGTGACCATCTGTGCTTTTCAACTCCTCCATTCTTAGCTTACTTTGATCTGCAGTTGCTCTACTCCCACTCGATCAGAAACCCCTGAGAGTGCCCTGTAACCAAACACAAAACCTGCTTCCTCCAACCTCAGCTCAGATACCCCCTGTTGGTATCAAGCTCAAGAACCTACAACCAAGGCTCTGATACCACTTGTTGGGGATCGAGAACAACAAACATGCTCTGATACCACCTGTTGGGAGAGGGTGTACACCGAAAGCACACAATTTGATTACTAATACCAAGCAACTTAATATGCGGAAATTAACCAGATTCACCAAGTAACTAGAATTCAGAATAACACAGCATATGAGAGACAATACCAAATTGTATTAACACTTTATACAGAAAAGAATACAATAAAGAAGATGCCACTTCTTCTCCACCACCTTACAGAGGTTTCCCACGCCTCAAGTGAACAGTAATTCTTCTCCCCAAAGCTCTCCCTCTCACAGGTCCCAACACCCAACTCAAATACAGAGTTGGTGTTCACCTCCCGTGCTCCACGCACACCACAAGTGCTCCACGCACTCCACAAGCACTCCACGTGCTCCACAAGTACTCAAGGTACTTCAAGTAGATCTCCCATGAATCTGCAACAACCTGCAATTCAACAGACCATACTTATGGAAGGAACTCCCTTGCCTTCCTCTTGCTCTATCCGAGTACACACCTGTACTCCAAGTAGATCCTACCTGATACTGCTCCCTGTAGTGTTGCTGTCTGTATGACCTTGCACCCCTGCAAATCAAGCAATGGTTCCAATCACCTGTGAACCTCGACCTTGCACACACATACACCTGCAGATCAACGATCTTACTTATTGAAGAACCCAGCTGGCTCTCCAATCCAGCACCAACACACCTGGTACTGTGGCACTAGGAGGAACGCACCATAGCTCTACCTCACACACAGAAGGAGCTTATAATTATGCTCTCTTACTCCCTAGCACACTTTTTCCAATACAACCATGAGTCTATTATATAGATCTCATCCAAACAATGATTAGACATCTAATTACCATAATTAGATCCGCAGCTATGAGTCTAAAATTAGCGCTCATCATGCAAACTCTTGGTTCGTTAGTTCACTGCCCGTAAATAACTCACAGTCGAACTACACAGGCGACCGACGTCGGTCCCTGTCCGCTGGGGTCGCCGACGCCGGCCGATATATGACCGACGTCGGTTGCCTTCCTGTCTCACCCTGCCGACGCCGGTTGGCCAGACCAACGCCAAACACTTCTGACACTCAGCAACTCATTCTGCAACCTCCTCCATGTCTGCATCAGTGAAGCTTTTAGCTCCACAATCCTAACAGTTCCCACCTGCTGAATTTTTCCCTTTGCCCAACCTGTCCGGCTGGGTTTTAACTCTATCATTCTGACCTACAATCCCAGCCCCCTTTCCGTTCGAGACAGTAGAAGGCGTTGCGGAGTCTGACATTGGATCTTTGTCTTTGCTAACCTGGGGGCACTGTCGGTGCAGATGGCCATAAACATGGCAAATTCTACATCTGAACGGAATTGATTCGTAGTCAATCTGTTGAATCCATTTCAGTGAGCCCATGTAAATTTCCAACGAATCCGGAAGAGGCTTGCTCAAATCCATGTCCACACAGACTCGAGCGTAAGTAATGAATTTCCTGTCCAGAGATTGATGGGCTATCGCTGTTGGTGTGCCCAACATAGCCGCTATCTGTCTGAGGATGTCCTCCCTCCAGAATTCCAACGGCAACCGTGGGAGACGCACCCAAACCGGGACACACGCTGGCAATTCCTCAGCCGTATTGAACCCTGAATGCCATGGTTTGAGAAATAGACCTACTCTTTCATAGAAGTAAGGTCCCCCTTCAAAAATATGATTACGGTCTGTAACAGAGGAGAAACTCACCATGAAGTAGTTATTCCTTGCTAACATAATATCAAAGTCTCCATTGACTGCCCATGAGCGCCTGATCCATGCTTCCAGAGCTCCCTGAGGGATGCGTATGCCTAGGAATTTACAGATCAAGGTATGTGAAGACAGGTATTCAATGTCTTCCTGTATTGTCTCCTGAGGGATGACCAAAACTGGGCGGTCCTGCCTTCTCAGAAAGCACCCATTGACTTTATTCAGTTTCACTTTGTCGCTAGAATAAAAAGTTGAAGAATCTTCCCTGTTGTCCCCAAGAAGCGCAGCCTCTACCCTGGGTCCAGCCGACGGCACACCAGTCGACTGGTCGGTCGCGTGCCCTTCTCCAGCCACAGCCATCAGCATCATCTCTCTATTTTATTTTTATTTTAGTTGTAGTCTATTTTATTATTATTTTTTAATTTTAATTTGATGAGTATTCTACTCTTTTATTTTCATTTTAATTTTATATTTTATTTCCATTTTAATATTTTATTAATCTTTTGAAACTATATATTTCTTGTTTTATTTTTATTTAGTTTTTATCAACTTTAATTTATTTTTATTTTTTTTTGAAACTTTTACATTTATTTTTTAATGTTTTATTTAGTTAAATTTAATTTTTATTTTGTTTAAACTTTTACTTTTATTTTTTAATGTTTTATTTAGTTAAACTTATTTTTTAAATTCTATTCTTTTATTTTCATTTTCATTTTATATTTTATTTCCATTTTAATATTTTATTAATCTTTTGAAACTATATATTTCTTGTTTTATTTTTATTTAGTTTTTATCAACTTTAATTTATTTTTATTTTTTTTTGAAACTTTTACATTTATTTTTTAATGTTTTATTTAGTTAAATTTAATTTTTATTTTGTTTAAACTTTTACTTTTATTTTTTAATGTTTTATTTAGTTAAACTTATTTTTTAAATTTAAAATTTGATTTATTTCTTTTTTATTTTCGTTTTAATTTAATTTATATTTTTCAATTTTAGTTTGATGACTAATTTATTTTTTATTTTTGTTTGAATTTTTTGTTTATGTTTTATTTTTATTTTTTTAATTTGTATTTTTTATATGTTATTTTATTATTTGCTTTTTATTTTTATTTTTCATTTCATTTATTTTTATATTTTAAAATTCCTTTGAAAATATATAATTCTTTATTTATTTTTAATTTAGTTTTTATAGACATTAATTTATTTTTTTATTTTTTCTAAACTTTTACATTTATTTTTTTAATGTTTATTTAGTTAATCTCTTTTAATTTGAAATTGATTTATTTTTACATTATATTTGATTATATAACTTAGTAATTTTTTAAAATTTAATATTTGATTTGTTTTTATTTTTAGTTTTACTTTTTATTTTAATCATATTTTTTATTTAATTTAATATTTGATTTAATTTTAATTAGTTCATTTTTTAATTTAAAATTTGATCTATTTTTATTTTTAGTAGTTGTAGTTTTTTCTTAAATTTTAATTTGATGATTATTGTATTTTTTAATGTTTTGTTTTTTTATTTCCTATTTTGTTTTTATTTAGTTAATTTTATTTTTAATTTTTTATTTAGTTAATTTTATTTTTAATTTAGTTTTTAATGATTTTAATTTTTTTTGTTACTTTTTGTAAACTTTTACATTTAATTTTTTTTTTTTTTTTTAATTTTTTTTTAATTTTTTAGTTTTTCATCATCATCATCATCATCATCATCAAATAATTTTAAATTTGATGATTATTCTACTCTTTTATTTTCATTTTAATTTTATTTTTATAGCCATTTTAATATTTTATCTATCTTTTGAAAATATATATTTCTTGTTTTATTTTTATTTAATTTTTATCAACTTTAATTTATTTTTTATTTTTTTTGAAACTTTTACATTTATTTTTTAATGTTTTATTTAGTTAAATTTAATTTTTATTTTTTATTTTGTAAGCTTTTACTTTTATTTTTTAATGTTTTATTTAGTTAAAAAAAATTAAAATTTGATTTATTTCTTTATTTTTATTTTTATTTTCATTTTAATATAATTTATATTTTTCAATTTTAATTTGATGACTAATTTATTTTTAATTTTTATTTTAATTTTTTGTTTATGTTTTATTTTAATTTTTTTAATTTGTATTTTTTTATATATTATTTTATTATTTTCTTTTTATTTTTCATTTTAATTTTATTTAGTTAATTTTATTTTTAATTTTTAATTTAGTTAATTTTATTTTTAATTTAGTTTTTAATGATTTCAATTTTTTTGTTACTTTTTGTAAACTTTTACATTTTTTTTATTTTTTATTTTTTTAAAAGTTTTTCATCATCATCATCATCATCATCATCATCATCATCATCATCATCATCATCATCATCATCATCATCATCATCATCATCATCATCATCATTTAATTTTAATTTGATGATTATTCTACTCTTTTATTTTCATTTTAATTTTATTTTTATAACCATTTTAATATTTTATCTATCTTTTGAAAATATATATTTCTTGTTTTATTTTTATTTAGTTTTTATCAACTTTAATTTATTTTTTATTTTTTTTTGAAACTTTTACATTTATTTTTTAATGTTTTATTTAGTTAAATTTAATTTTTATTTTTTATTTTGTAAGCTTTTACTTTTATTTTTTAATGTTTTATTTAGTTAAAAAAATTTAAAATTTAAAATTTGATTTATTTCTTTATTTTTATTTTTATTTTCATTTTAATATAATTTATATTTTTCAATTTTAATTTGATGACTAATTTATTTTTTATTTTTATTTTAATTTTTTGTATATGTTTTATTTTTATTTTTTTAATTTGTATTTTTTTATATATTTTTTTATTATTTTCTTTTTCTTTTTCTTTTTATTTTTATTTTTCATTTCATTTATATTTATATTTTAAAATTCCTTTGAAAATATATATTTCTTTATTTATTTTTAATTTAGTTTTTATCAACATTAATTTATTTTTTCTAAACTTTTACATTTATTTTTTTAATGTTTATTTAGTTAATCTCTTTTAATTTGAAATTTGATTTATTTTTATTTTTACATTATGTTTATTTATAATTTTTTTAAATTTAATATTTGATTTGTTTTTATTTTTAGTTTTACTTTTTATTTTAATTATATTTTTTATTTAATTTAATATTTGATTTAATTTTACTTGAGTGTAGGTTCTCAGAGGGGCGCGATGGCAGCGTATGGAGGGAAGGAGAAGAACGGCGTGGGAGTGGGCGTGGGCATGGGCGAGGGCTCAGAGGCAGCACGGTAGGGCGTAGAGGGAGATTCCCAGGCTGGAGAGGCGTGTTTGTTGAGGGAGAAACTTAAAATTTCAAAGGTCAATGGCTGTTTCCCACGCAGCCAAGACAGACCGGTTCTGGTGATTGCCCAAGATTCTGTCAAGGAGGACCTGGAATATCTGGGGGCTCACACCCTGATTTGCAAATTCATGGGGATTAGGGTATCCCAATCGGCGCTGGAAGCATGGATGAGGCGTACCTGGCAGGTTGAAGGGGATATTGACATAATACTGGCAGCCAACAGCTATTTTCTGGTAAACTTCTCTTCTGTAGCTGACAAAAACCGCATATTTGAGGGTGGACCATATTTTTATGACCGTTTTGGTCTGTTTGTCAAACCTTGGCATCCTGGGTTTAATTCTGCTGAGGAGTTGCCTGCCAGTGTGCCTGTTTGGGTCCGTCTCCCGCGGCTGCCATTAGAATTTTGGCGGGAAGATATCTTATGCCAGATTGCCAATCTTCTGGGGAAGCCAATTGCGGTGGCTCATCAGTCTCTAGATAAAAAGCTTATTTCCTTTGCTAGAATATGTGTTGAAATTAATCTTAACAATCCCTTACCTGAATCAATGGAAATCTGCTTGGGAGCGACATCTTGGGTCCAGCAAATCGACTATGAAGCGATCCCCTTTCGTTGTAGAATTTGTCATGTCTATGGACATCTGCACCGTCAATGCCCTCAGACCGGAAGGTTTAGAGGGATGGAGCCTAAGGGAGGTCAAGAGGCAGGACAAACATCTCATCAGGGAGCCCCAACCTCTGAGCGGGGAAAGGCTACGAATGTTGATGCCCATTCAAATGGGACAGGTGCAAATGGGGGAGCCTCGGGGAATGTTGACCTTGACAGGGACGGTTTTACCCAAGTTCGCCGGCGAGGGAGAGGACGCAATCAGAAGCGTAAAGACAGGTCTTTAGAAGTGAGCTTTAACCGATTTGAAGCCTTAGACATCATGACCATTGAGGACGGTATTCCACCCTTGGAGGAGGGAGGGCCATCAGAGAAGGCTGAGAATTGCGCCCTTCTCATTGGCTCCCAGGATATGGAGGTGCAACAGTGTCAGGGTAATGAGAATGCCTTGGATGAAGGGACCTTGGGAGGTCCTCCAGCGCAGCTGAACAGGGAGGGCAGCTGGGTAGACATGGTTAAAGATAAGGAAGGATACAAGAAAGATAAAGGAGCTTCGGAAGCTTTGGGTTTAATGCAGAGACCTTTCAAAAAAGGCTCTTTTCCACATCTTCCAGACCAGGCCGTAGAAAGGACCAAGAGAAGCTCAGGCTCACAGGGGACTTATTGGTTGAAGCAGGAGTGGTTAAAACCTTGGATGAACATTTCACCCAACCCACCCAATGATTGTGCTCTCATGGAATGTAAGGGGGCTGCATAGTACCCCTAGACAAAAAACTATGCGTAAGTTGATCTTGGAACACTCTCTGGATATATTATGTATTCAGGAGACTAAGCTAGCAGTGGATGCTATGTTTGGGTGTTTTCCCAAATTGTGGACTTATGGTAAATGTGAGTGTGTAGGGGCGTTAGGGAGTGCGGGGGGATTAGCAATTTGTTGGGATCCAGCGAAGGTCACTCCAATCCATTGGATGGCTAATCCCTCGGTGCTGACCATGATTATGTCTTCCCTTGAATCCAGAGCGCTGATTTTGGTTTCTAATATTTATGCTCCTGGGGATATCCATGGACAACGTAAGTTGTGGGAACATCTATGTTATGTTCGGAGCTGCTGCCCTTACCTGCCTTGGTTAATGAGTGGAGATTTCAATGCTATCCTCAGCGTGGAGGAGAAAAGAGGAGGTCTGAATCGTCTTGAACCGTCTTCGGAGCTTCTTAGACGCAACCTGGATCAGCTGCGCCTATCCGATGTCAAACCTATCAATGGCCGGTTTACTTGGAGTAATAGAAGATCAGGTAATGAGGCTATCTCTGAGCGTTTAGATAGATTTCTTGTTTCTTGCTATTGGTTATCTAGTTCTTTCTCTATTGCCTCGGAAATACTGGATTGGAGAGGGTCAGACCATTGGCCAATCAAGCTCACAACCAATTTCATTGCTGGCCCAAAGAAACCTCCCTTTAAGTTTCAGCTTATGTGGCTTCGGGATCCCTCTCTTCATGATCTCATGACACACTGGTGGAGGCAAGGAGGCCCAGAGTACGGTACAGCGATGTATATTTTCACCAAGAAGCTGCAGTATGTCAAGAGAAAGTTACAGGTGTGGAACAGGTGCAATTTTGGTAACATCTATACTATGAAGAAGAAAGCCCAAGACAGGTTGGACAGCATCACGAGACAGATCCGTGAATTTGGCTTGTCAGATGAGCTCAACAGGAATGAATTTGAGGCCCTGAATGACCTTAATGAGTGGGAACTCTGGGAAGAAATTTTTTGGAAGCAGAAAGCCCGGGTGGATTGGCTCCAGGAAGGTGATAGAAACACGGCCTTTTTTCACAAGTCGGTCCAGGCTAGGCGCAACCGAAATTATATTGCCTCTCTTGCTACCTCGGAAGGGACTCGTATCTCTTCGGCCCCAGCCATTGCGGAGGAAGTTGTCCGTTTTTATTCTGAAATTCTTGCTGAAGAGGCACGTAATGCTGATTTTGAGGAAAATATGGTTTTGTCTTGCATACCTTCTCTGATCACACAAGAAATGAATGACGCTCTCCTGAAACCGATTGACATTGCTGAAGTTGAGAAAGTGGTTTTTGCTATGAGTAAAGGGAAAGCACCTGGACCGGATGGCTTCCCGGCTGAATTTTTTCAAGCTTTTTGGGATATTATCAGCCATGATTTAGTTGAGGTGGTGTGGGAGTCCTTCCACAGCAAAGAGATGCTCAGAGCGATTAATGCGACCTTCTTGGTGCTTATACCGAAGAATGAACAGGCAAACCAATTCGATCATTTTTGGCCCATTGCACTTTGCAACATGGTGTACAAAATTATCACCAAGCTTATTACTGAGAGACTCAAGGGATGGCTGCCTAAGATCATTTCCGAGGAACAGGGGGGCTTTGTGGCTGGCAGGCAAATTTTGGATGGAGTGGTGATAGCTTCAGAAGCTATCCACTCAATGAGTATGTCCCAGGAGAGAGCAATGTTCATTAAGTTGGACCTGGCTAAGGCGTATGGCAGGGTTGATTGGAATTTTATGCAAAAAAAATTTCTCGCTTTTGGCTTTAGCCAGGATTGGATCAATTGGGTAATGAGCTGTGTCACCACGCCGTCTTACTCTGTCCTCATTAATGGGGAGCCTTCTAGATTGTTTGGGGCATCTAGAGGTATCCGCCAAGGGGACCCTCTATCTCCCTACCTGTTTATTATTTTGGCTGAGGTGCTGGGTCAGCTCATTAAGACTCGGGCGGCACAGAACCAGATTCAGGGATGGCAGTGGGGCAATGGGGCTGCCAAATTGACTCACCTCCAATTTGTGGATGACACCATCGTAGCCGGAAAAGCCAGGACTCAGGAGGCGGATGCTTTTCAGAATGCTTTGGATACTTATCTTGTGGCTTTAGGACAGAAACTAAATGAACATAAATCCTCCATTTATTTCTTTAATACTCCTGATGCTATTCAGCGCAGGATTGGAGCTATTCTTAGATTCCAATCACAACCTCTCCCGGTGACTTATCTGGGGGTTCCCATTGTGATTGGTAGGCAGCCCAGGCTCTTTTGGCAGAACATTCTGGATAAATTAAGGTAGCGAATCAACCATTGGACCCATAGGTGGCTCACTACGGCGGGGCGGGTGACTCTTCTCCAGGCGGTTATTCAAGCTCTGCCCATTTACCGGAGCATGGTCCAAGCTGCTCCGATGTATTTTCTTCGTGAATATGATGCCCTCTCCCGACAATTTCTTTGGAGCAGCAATCTTCGAAATTCAAAATGGAGCCTGATTAATTGGGCCACTATTTGTAGGCCTAAAAGGGAGGGAGGGCTTGGGCTCAGATCGGCTATCTTGGCTAGCCAAGCTCTTGCGGCTAAGCTCTACTGGCGGTGGTGCACCAACCAATCCCACCTTTGGGCCCGTATCTTGGCTTGGAAGTACTTCTCGGGTGCTAATCCGGTGGAGATCCCCAGGTTCGCAGTTGAGGGAAGAGGCTCCATGGTGTGGAACACCCTCAAGCTTGGTGCTTCCTTAGTGCAGTCTAGCTTTTTTTGGATTTGCAACAATGGAGCTGATACGCTTTTTTGGGATGATTCTTGGAATGGCGCTCCCCCTATCCTTGTCTCCCATCCTCACTTACAGGACCTTTGTGATGTGTTTAGAAATGCGGGATGGAGTACAGTTGAGCATTATAAGGAAGCGTACCAGGTGGGGACTGCCATTTTTTATAAATGGAAAAAGGAGGATGCTTGGCTTGCTGGAGGGACCCTGGAGGATAGACAGTTTTTAGCCCACATTCTTAATAACAGGGGATGTAGTTCTTTGAGAGAGAGGGACATTCTGGCTTGGGGAGGTGACTCCAGCGGTCAATATTTGGTCTCTTCTGGGTATCAGGCGCTGACAAAGAAACATTATGGGGAAACTGAATTTCTCTGGAGCAAGAAAATATGGAATTCGGCTGCTTGGCCGAAATGTAATTTTTTCTTATGGACTCTTACCTACAGGTGCTGCCTTACCTGGGACAATCTCTTAAAAAGAGGTTTTCAAGGGCCCTCTGTTTGTGTGTTTTGCAGAGACAGCGAAGAGGATGGGGAACATATCTTTTTTCAATGTATTTTCGCCAGAAGTTTATGGCACCTGTGGTGGGACCCCTGGGGATGCCCGTGTTGGCATGCTACGTCTGTGATCGAGTTCTGGCAGCGCCAGGATAAGCCTCCTAGCAGGGCACAAATTCTACAGAATGCCTGGGCTGTGGGTCCAACTTTCATCCTCTGGCACCTCTGGATTGAAAGAAATAGGAGAATCTTCCAAGAGCGCAGTTTGAATTTCAGAGAGGTTTGGTCTAGAGTACTTAGCGCCCTTCAGGAAACGCTCCAGGTGAATGGCGGCCACTGGGACGATTTGGAGCAGAAGGACGCCTTGGTGATGGCGCGTCTCTCTCTCTGCACGCCTTTGGGGACGCCCCCCTGTGGCCAAGCGCGACCCCCACATTGTGGTAGGCAGAGGATGCATCCCATATGTAGGCTGGGTAAATGGACGCCACCCGTGGAGGGTGTTATGAAGATCAATGTTGATGGGTTGGCTAGAGGGAACCCGGGCATTGCTGGCATTGGAGCGGTTGGGAGAGATAATACAGGTGTTGTTCGCTTCTTATTCTCTGTTTACCAGGGACACCATACAAACAATTGCATGGAGGCGTTGGCCATTCTGGAGGCGCTGAAAACTAGCTGTCATCAAGGATGGCTCAGTATTATCTGCGAGTTCGACTCGCAAGTGGTGGTTAATTTGATTAATAATTGCAATTTAGACAGTGTGGATTGGAAGCTGGCCTTGATCATTAAGCAGATTCAATAGATAAGCTCGTCGTTCGAGTTGATTTCTTTTAAGCATATTCCACGAGAGTGGAACAGTGTGGCGGACCGTCTTGCTAAATGGGCCACGGAACATGGGCCGGATTGGGCTATTCACAACCAGCAGGAGCTTCCTGAGGGATTATCCCCGACTCTTGCTCATCTTCTGGAGCAGGATATGAATATGTAATTTCCCGTTTTTGGGCTTGTTTGAATAAATTTTTACCCCCTTTTTAGTTGCAATATTTGATTTAATTTTAATTAGTTCATGTTTTAATTTAAAATTTGATCTATTTTTATTTTTAGTAGTTGTAGTTTTTTCTTAAATTTTAATTTGATGATTATTGTATTTTTTAGTTTTTATCAACATTAATTTATTTTTTATTTTTTCTAAACTTTTACATTTATTTTTTTAATGTTTATTTAGTTAATCTCTTTTACTTTGAAATTTGATTTATTTTTATTTTTACATTATGTTTATTTATAATTTTTTTTAATTTAATATTTGATTTGTTTTTATTTTTAGTTTTACTTTTTATTTTAATTATATTTTTTATTTAATTTAATATTTGATTTAATTTTAATTAGTTCATGTTTTAATTTAAAATTTGATCTATTTTTATTTTTAGTAGTTGTAGTTTTTTCTTAAATTTTAATTTGATGATTATTGTATTTTTTAATCTGATGATTATTGTATTTTTTGTATTAGTTGTAGTCTAATTTATTATTTCTTTTTCATTTTAATTTGATTTAATTTTTTTGTTTTATTTTTTTATTTTTTGTTTTGTTTTTATTTAGTTAATTTTATTTTTAATTTCTTAGTTTTTTTCATCATCATCATGATTTTTTGTTTTTTTTAATTCATATTAATTTAGTTTTTATAATAAACTTTTAAATTATTTAATTTAGTTTTTATTTTATTTTTATTTTTGTTGTAGTCTATTTTATTATTATTTTTTAATTTTAATTTGATGATTATTCGACTCTTTTATTTTCATTTTAATTTTATTTTTTATTTCCATTTTAATATTTTATTAATCTTTTGAAAATATATATTTCTTGTTTTATTTTTATTTAGTTTTTATCAACTTTAATTTATTTTTTATTTTTTTGAAACTTTTACATTTAGTTTTTAATGTTTTATTTAGTTAAATTTAATTTTTATTTTTTTTTGAACTTTTACTTTTATTTTTTAATGTTTTATTTAGTTAAACTTATTTTTTAAATTTAAAATTTGATTTATTTCTTTTTTATTTTCATTTTAATTTAATTTATATTTGATGATTATTCTATTTTTTGTTTTTTAAATTTTTTAAATTTATGTTATTTTATTTTTTATATTATTTTTTATTTATTTTAATCTTTTTATTTTTAATTTAGTTTTTATCGACTTTAAAAAAATAATTTAAAAAATAAAGTAACATAAATTGAAAGATTTAAAAAAATATAACTAAAAAAAATTAAATGTAAAAGTTGACAAAAAGTAATAAAAAAATGAATCAATAAAAAGTAAATTAAAAATAACATCATATATATAAGTTAAATATTAAATTAAAGAAATTAACTAAAAATAAATAAAATTTAATTGGAAAAGTTAAAAGTCAATGAAAATTAAATAAGATATATATCAAATTTTAAATTTAAAAAAATTAATTATATAATAATTAAAATTTAAATGTAAAAGTTAAAAAATAAATTTAAAAAAAAATTAAAGTCGATAAAAACTAAATTAATATTTCTTTTTAATTTTAGTTTAATGATTATTCTATTTTTTATATTATTTTAATTTTAATTTTAATTTGATGATTATTTTATTTTTGATTATTGTTTTAATGATATATTTATTTTGTTTATGTTTAATTTTTATTTTCTTAATGATTTAAAATTATATTTTGTTTTTTTATATTATTTTATTATTTTTATCTAATTTTATATTTGACTTTTTTTTATTTTTTTTATTTTAATTATTTTTAAAAATATATATATATATGTTTATTGTTTTATTTTTGTTTAGTTGATTTTACTTTTAATTTACTTTTTATTAACTTTAAATTATTATCATTGTTTTGTACACATTTTAAATTTTTATTTAGTTATTTTTTTAATTTAATATTTGGTTTATTTTTTTATTTTATTTATATTTTATAATTTTTTTGAAATATTTAGTTTTTATTGACTTCAATTTATTTTTTATTTTTTTTAAATTTTTACATTTTATTTTTATTTAGTTATTTTTTAAAAAAATTCAATACTTGATTTAATTATTTTTTGTAAACTTTTACATTTGATTTTTTGTTTAGTTATTTTATTTAAAAATTCAATACTTGATTTAATTATTTTTTTAAACTTTTACATTTAATTTTTTTTAATTTAAGATTTGATTTTTTTTTTTTTTTTTTTTAAAGTTAATTTTTTTTTATTAATTTTTTAATTTTTATCTAATTTTATATTTGACTTATTTTTATTTTAATTATTTTTAAAAAAAATATATATGTTTATTGTTTTATTTTTGTTTAGTTGATTTTACTTTTAATTATTATCATTGTTTTGGACACATTTTAAATTTTTATTTCATTATTTTTTTAATTTAATATTTGATTTATTTTTATTTTATTTATATTTTATAATTTTTTTGAAATATTTAGTTTTTATTCACTTCAATTTATTTATTTTTTTATTTTTTTTTTAAATTTTTACATTTTATTTTTATGTAGTTATTTTTTTTAAAAATTCAATACTTGATTTAATTATTTTTGAAAACTTTTACATTTGATGTTTTTTTAGTTTTTTTTTTGAAAAAAAATTTCAATACTTGATTTAATTATTTTTTTTAAGTTTTACATTTAATTTTTTTTAATTTAAGATTTGATTTTTTTTTTTAATTTAGTTAATTTTAAATTTTATTATTTGCTTATTGTATTTTTAATTTATTATTTCAATTATATTTATATTTATTTTTGACTTTATTTATTATTTTACTTTTTTTAGTTTATTTTTATTTAATTATTTTTTTTCATATTTTTAAATAGTTAGTTTTTCTCATCTTTAATTTATTTTTTGCAAATTTTTTGCATTGAATTTTTTATTTTTATTTAATTGATCTTTTAATTTAATATTAGATTTATATTAGTTTTAGTTTTTTGCTTTATTTGTATTTTTTTATGTTTTAAAAATATATATTTCTTTTTATATTTTTATTTTGTTAAATTTATTTTATTTTAGTTTTGATTGAATTTATTTACTTCTTATTTTTTAAATTTTACATTTAATTTTTTATTTAAATTTAGTCAATTTTTTAAATTATTTTAATTTAATTTTGATTTGTTATTATTTTTATTTTTATTTTATTTATATTTTTTTGTTTTTTTATTTATTTTTTATTTTACTTTTATTTAGTTAATTTTATTTTTAATTTAGTTTTTATCTATTTTTTTATTGATTTTATTTTTTTTTAATTTTAATATTTGATTTATTTTAAATATTTAATTTTGATCAATTTATTTTAAATATTGATTTTAATTTTTTTAATTTAGTTAATTTTTTTTTAAATTTTTTTATTGATTTTAATATTCTTTATTTTTTTTGGGTAAACTTTTACATTTACTTTTTAATTATTCAATTTTTTTAAAAAAATTTTAATATTTGATTTATTTTTATCTTTATTTTTAGTTTTACTTTTTATTTTATTTGTATTTTATAATCTTTTAAAAATATATATTTGTTGTTTTATTTTTATTTTATTAAATTTATTTTAATTTAGTTTTGATTGACTTTACTCTTTTTTTTTTCACTTTAACCTTTCATTTAGTAAAGTGTTTTAATTTAAGATTTGATTTATTTTTATTTTTGATTTTTTTATTTTATTTATATTTTTTGTTTTATTTTAATTTAATTAATTTCATTTTTAATTTAGTTTTTATTGACTTCATTTTTTTAAATTTTTTATGTTTAATATTATTTTATTATTTGCTTATGGTTTTTTTAATTTATTATTTCAATTATATTTATATTTATTTTTGACTTCATTTTACTTATATTTTATTAATCTTTTTTTTTAAAAAAAAATTAGTTTATTTTTATTTGATTTTTTTTTTTTTGATATTTTTAAATATTTAGTTTTTGTCGTCTTTAATTTATTTTTTGCATTGAATTTTTTATTTTTATTTAATTGATCTTTTAGTTTAATATTAGATTTATATTGGTTTTAGTTTTTTACTTTATTTATATTTTTTTTATCTTTTAAAAAAATATATTTCTTTTATATTTTTATTTTTTTAAATTTATTTTATTTTAGTTTTGATTGAATTTATTTATTTCTTATTTTTTAAATTTTACATTTAATTTTTTATTTCAAATTAGTCAATTTTTTAAATTATTTAAATTTAATTTTGATTTGTTCTTATTTTTATTCTTATTTTATTTATATTTTTTTGTTTTTATTTATATTTTTTATTTTACTTTTATTTAGTTAATTTTATTTTTAATTTAGATTTTATCTATTTTTTATTGATTTTAATTTTTTTTATTTTAATATTTGATTTATTTTAAATATTTAATTTTTATCAATTTTTTTTGGGTAAACTTTTACATTTAATTTTTATTAAGTTAATCTTTTAATATAATATTTGATTTATTTTAAGATTTACTTTTTATATATTTTGTTAATTTTATTTTAATTTAGTTTTGATTGACTTTATTTTTTTTTTAAACTTTTACACTTATTTTTTTTATTTTAATTTATTAAGTTTTTTTAATTTAATATTTGATTTATTTATATTTTATTTATATTTCTTGTTTTATTTTGATTTGGTTATTTTTATTTTTAATTTAGTTTTTATCCACTTCATTTTTTTTTTAACTTTTGTAAACTTTTACAATTGATTTTTAATTTTTTTAAGTTATTTTACTATTTGTTAATTATTTTTTTAATTTAATATTTCAATTGTTTTTATTTTTATTTTTTTTGTTTTGCTTATAATTTAATAAATTTTTAAAAATATTTATATTTTATATTTTATTTTTATTTAGTTTTTTTATAAAAAAAAATTTATTGATTTTTTATTTTTTAATTTAACTTTTACATTTGCTTTTTACTTTTTAATTTTTAGTTTTACTTTTTATTTTATTTATATTTTATAATCTTTTAAAAATATATATTTGTTGTTTTATTTTTATTTTATTAAATTTATTTTAATTTAGTTTTGATTGACTTTACTCTTTTTTTTTTTCACTTTAACCTTTCATTTAGTAAAGTGTTTTAATTTAAGATTTGATTTATTTTTATTTTTGATTTTTTTATTTTATTTATATTTTTTGTTTTATTTTAATTTAATTAATTTCATTTTTAATTTAGTTTTTATTGACTTCATTTTTTTAAATTTTTTATGTTTAATATTATTTTATTATTTGCTTATGGTTTTTTTAATTTATTATTTCAATTATATTTATATTTATTTTTGACTTCATTTTACTTATATTTTATTAATCTTTTTTTTTTAAAAAAAATTAGTTTATTTTTATTTGATCTTTTTTTTTTGATATTTTTAAATATTTAGTTTTTGTCGTCTTTAATTTATTTTTTTGCATTGAATTTTTTATTTTTATTTAATTGATCTTTTAATTTAATATTAGATTTATATTGGTTTTAGTTTTTTACTTTATTTATATTTTTTTTATCTTTTAAAAAAATATATTTCTTTTATATGTTTATTTTGTTAAATTTATTTTATTTTAGTTTTGATTGAATTTATTTATTTCTTATTTTTTAAATTTTACATTTAATTTTTTTATTTCAAATTAGGCAATTTTTTAAATTATTTAAATTTAATTTTGATTTGTTCTTATTTTTATTTTTATTTTATTTTTATTTTTTTGTTTTTATTTATATTTTTTATTTTACTTTTATTTAGTTAATTTTATTTTTAATTTAGATTTTATCTATTTTTTATTGATTTTAATTTTTTTTATTTTAATATTTGATTTATTTTAAATATTTAATTTTTATCAATTTTTTTTGGGTAAACTTTTATATTTAATTTTTATTAAGTTAATCTTTTAATGTAATATTTGATTTATTTTAAGATTTACTTTTTATATATTTTGTTAATTTTATTTTAATTTAGTTTTGATTGACTTTATTTTTTTTTAAAACTTTTACACTTATTTTTTTTATTTTAATTTATTAAGTTTTTTTAATTTAATATTTGATTTATTTATATTTTATTTATATTTCTTGTTTTATTTTGATTTGGTTATTTTTATTTTTAATTTAGTTTTTATCCACTTCATTTTTTTTTTAACTTTTGTAAACTTTTACAATTGATTTTTAATTTTTTTAAGTTATTTTACTATTTGTTAATTATTTTTTTAATTTAATATTTCAATTGTTTTTATTTTTATTTTTTTGGTTTTGCTTATAATTTAATAAATTTTTAAAAATATTTATATTTTATATTTTATTTTTATTTAGTTTTTTTATAAAAAAAAATTTATTGATTTTTTATTTTTTAATTTAACTTTTACATTTGCTTTTTACTTTTTAATTTTTAGTTTTACTTTTTATTTTATTTATATTTTATAATCTTTTAAAAATATATATTTGTTGTTTTATTTTTATTTTATTAAATTTATTTTAATTTAGTTTTGATTGACTTTACTCTTTTTTTTTTTCACTTTAACCTTTCATTTAGTAAAGTGTTTTAATTTAAGATTTGATTTATTTTTATTTTTGATTTTTTTATTTTATTTATTTTTTTTGTTTTATTTTAATTTAATTAATTTCATTTTTAATTTAGTTTTTATTGACTTCATTTTTTTAAATTTTTTATGTTTAATATTATTTTATTATTTGCTTATGGTTTTTTTAATTTATTATTTCAATTATATTTATATTTATTTTTGACTTCATTTTACTTATATTTTATTAATCTTTTTTTTTTTTTTTAAATTAGTTTATTTTTATTTGATTTTTTTTTTTTGATATTTTTAAATATTTAGTTTTTGTCATCTTTAATTTATTTTTTTGCATTGAATTTTTTATTTTTATTTAATTGATCTTTTAATTTAATATTAGATTTATATTGGTTTTAGTTTTTTACTTTATTTATATTTTTTTTATCTTTTAAAAAAATATATTTCTTTTATATGTTTATTTTGTTAAATTTATTTTATTTTAGTTTTGATTGAATTTATTTATTTCTTATTTTTTAAATTTTACATTTAATTTTTTATTTCAAATTAGGCAATTTTTTAAATTATTTAAATTTAATTTTGATTTGTTCTTATTTTTATTTTTATTTTATTTATATTTTTTTGTTTTTATTTATATTTTTTATTTTACTTTTATTTAGTTAATTTTATTTTTAATTTAGATTTTATCTATTTTTTATTGATTTTAATTTTTTTTATTTTAATATTTGATTTATTTTAAATATTTAATTTTTATCAATTTTTTTTGGGTAAACTTTTATATTTAATTTTTATTAAGTTAATCTTTTAATGTAATATTTGATTTATTTTAAGATTTACTTTTTATATATTTTGTTAATTTTATTTTAATTTAGTTTTGATTGACTTTATTTTTTTTTTAAACTTTTACACTTATTTTTTTTATTTTAATTTATTAAGTTTTTTTAATTTAATATTTGATTTATTTATATTTTATTTATATTTCTTGTTTTATTTTGATTTGGTTATTTTTATTTTTAATTTAGTTTTTATCCACTTCATTTTTTTTTTAACTTTTGTAAACTTTTACAATTGATTTTTAATTTTTTTAAGTTATTTTACTATTTGTTAATTATTTTTTTAATTTAATATTTCAATTGTTTTTATTTTTATTTTTTTGGTTTTGCTTATAATTTAATAAATTTTTAAAAATATTTATATTTTATATTTTATTTTTATTTAGTTTTTTTATAAAAAAAAATTTATTGATTTTTTATTTTTTAATTTAACTTTTACATTTGCTTTTTACTTTTTAATTTTTAGTTTTACTTTTTATTTTATTTATATTTTATAATCTTTTAAAAATATATATTTGTTGTTTTATTTTTATTTTATTAAATTTATTTTAATTTAGTTTTGATTGACTTTACTCTTTTTTTTTTTCACTTTAACCTTTCATTTAGTAAAGTGTTTTAATTTAAGATTTGATTTATTTTTATTTTTGATTTTTTTATTTTATTTATATTTTTTGTTTTATTTTAATTTAATTAATTTCATTTTTAATTTAGTTTTTATTGACTTCATTTTTTTAAATTTTTTATGTTTAATATTATTTTATTATTTGCTTATGGTTTTTTTAATTTATTATTTCAATTATATTTATATTTATTTTTGACTTCATTTTACTTATATTTTATTAATCTTTTTTTTTTTTTAAAAATTAGTTTATTTTTATTTGATTTTTTTTTTTTGATATTTTTAAATATTTAGTTTTTGTCATCTTTAATTTATTTTTTTGCATTGAATTTTTTATTTTTATTTAATTGATCTTTTAATTTAATATTAGATTTATATTGGTTTTAGTTTTTTACTTTATTTATATTTTTTTTATCTTTTAAAAAAATATATTTCTTTTATATGTTTATTTTGTTAAATTTATTTTATTTTAGTTTTGATTGAATTTATTTATTTCTTATTTTTTAAATTTTACATTTAATTTTTTATTTCAAATTAGGCAATTTTTTAAATTATTTAAATTTAATTTTGATTTGTTCTTATTTTTATTTTTATTTTATTTATATTTTTTTGTTTTTATTTATATTTTTTATTTTACTTTTATTTAGTTAATTTTATTTTTAATTTAGATTTTATCTATTTTTTATTGATTTTAATTTTTTTTATTTTAATATTTGATTTATTTTAAATATTTAATTTTTATCAATTTTTTTTGGGTAAACTTTTATATTTAATTTTTATTAAGTTAATCTTTTAATGTAATATTTGATTTATTTTAAGATTTACTTTTTATATATTTTGTTAATTTTATTTTAATTTAGTTTTGATTGACTTTATTTTTTTTAAAACTTTTACACTTATTTTTTTTATTTTAATTTATTAAGTTTTTTTAATTTAATATTTGATTTATTTATATTTTATTTATATTTCTTGTTTTATTTTGATTTGGTTATTTTTATTTTTAATTTAGTTTTTATCCACTTCATTTTTTTTTTAACTTTTGTAAACTTTTACAATTGATTTTTAATTTTTTTAAGTTATTTTACTATTTGTTAATTATTTTTTTAATTTAATATTTCAATTGTTTTTATTTTTATTTTTTTGGTTTTGCTTATAATTTAATAAATTTTTAAAAATATTTATATTTTATATTTTATTTTTATTTAGTTTTTTTATAAAAAAAAATTTATTGATTTTTTATTTTTTAATTTAACTTTTACATTTGCTTTTTACTTTTTAATTAGTTATTTTTTTAACTTTAATATTAATTATAAATATTTAGTTTTTATCCATTTTAATTTTTTTTTTTTCAAACTTTTACATTTAATATTTATTTATTTATTTAATCATTTAATTTAATATTTGATTTGTTATCATTATTTTTAGTTTTACTTTTACTTTTATATATATTTTATAATCTTTTAAAAATATATGTTTCTTGTTTTATTTTTATTTTGTTAAATTTATTTTTATTTGGTTATCACTAACTTCATTTTTTTAATTTTTTTTAAACTTTTACATTTCTTTTTTACTTTAATTTAGTAAATTTTTTTAATTTAATATTTGATTTATTTTTATACTTGCTCTTTATTTTATTTATATTTTTTGTTATATTTTTATTTAGTTAATTTTCTTTCTACCCACTTCTTTTTTTTTTTTAATTTTATTTATTTTTAATTATTTTATTATTTTCTTATTGTTCTTTTAATTTAATATTTCAATTGTTTTTTTTTTTTTAGCTTATATTTTAAATATATATGTGTGTATAATTTTTTTTATTCTTTTTTGTTCTTTTTTGTCTTTATCTTTTTTTTAATGTTTATTTAGTTAATCTCTTTTAATTTGAAATTTAATTTATTTTTATTTTTACATTATGTTTATTTATATAATTTAGTAAAAAATTTTAATTTAATATTTGATTTGTTTTTATTTTTAGTTTTACTTTTTGTTTTATTTATATTTTATCTTATTTTACTTATATTTTAATTATATGCGTGTCTGTAATTTTTTTATTCTTTTTTGTTTTATTCTTTATTTTACTTATATTTTAATATATATATATATATATATATATATATGTGTGTGTGTTTTTATTTTTACCTTTTATTTTATTTATGTTTTTTAATCTTTTAAAAATACATATTTTCTTGTTTTATTTTTATTTTGTTAAATTTATTTTAATTTAGTTTTGATTGACTTTATTTATTTTCTTCTTTTAAACTTTTACATTTAAATTTTTATTTTTATTTAGTTAATCTTTTAATTTAATATTTGATTTATTATCATTATTTTTAGTTTTAATTTTTATTTTATTTATATTTTATAATCTTTTAAAAATATATATTTCTTGTTTTATTTTAATTTTGTTAAATTTATTTTTATTTCTTTTTTACTTTAATTTAGTAAATTTTTTTAATTTAATATTTGATTTATTTTTATACTTACTCTTTATTTTATTTATATTTTTTGTTATATTTTTATTTAGTTAATTTTGTTTCTACCCACTTCATTTTTTTTTTTTGAATTTTATTTATTTTTAATTATTTTATTATTTTCTTATTGTTCTTTTAATTTAATATTTCAATTGTTTTTTTTTTTTAAACTTATATTTTAATTATATATATATGTGTGTATAATTTTTTTTATTCTTTTTTTTTTTTATAACTAAAACGGGGTAAAAATTTATTCAAAGACGGGAAAAGCAAGAACATTACACAGCCTTATCCTGCTCCACCAGAAGAGTCAACTTCTGGGAGCATTGCAGAGGCAGTAAATTATAATCCAGGATCTTCCATTGGGGTCCCTGTTCAGAAGCCCACTTGGCCAAACAGTCGGCAACCTCATTCCATTCGCGGGGAATATGCTTGAAAGTGACGGAATCCAACAATGAACTTAACTGAAGAACCTGTTGCACAACCTCAGCCAATCTCCACTCGGCAGTAACAAAATTACGATTACTGATCAGATCAATCACGACCTGGGAATCCGACTCACAGATAATGTTTTGCCAGCCCAGATGACAGCCATGTTTCAGCGCCTGAAGGATGGCCAACGCCTCCATATAGTTATTGGAGTACCAGCCTTTGTAGACAGAAAAAGCAAATAGAAGATTTCCGAAACTATCGCGTCCAGCGCCTCCAATTCCCGCATCCCCTGGGTTCCCACGCGAGGAGCCATCAGTGTTAATCTTCAGGAAGCCAGGCGGGGGGAGAGTCCAACGCCCAAGTCTGTTGACAGGTTTGTGGCAGCGCCTATCTCTTATCCACGGATTCCTAAGAGAGGCAGAGGGTGTCACGACCCACGGCTTGCCAGCAATGTTGAGCAGAATATTCTGCTCTTCCGTTCCCAGCCCAATCGAACTCAACCCTTTGGCAGCGAGAGTCTCCTGCAAAGTCAAACGCACAAGCTCCCATATGGCGTCGACCTTCCTCTGCTCCGCACAAAAAACGCCCCTGTTCCTTTCCTTCCAAACATTCCACAGGATAAAGACTGGGCCAGCAAACCAAGTCGCCTGGAGGGTCGACGCTTTAGCAGGGGGAGGATTAAGGCACTCCCAAAAGTCAACTAAGGAAGAGGCGTGCCAGCAAGGACTACGCCAAGCTTGCCACCATCTATGCCATAACTGTTTGACAAAATTACACTGAAAAAACAGGTGCGCCCCTGTTTCCACCTCATCACAGCAGAGCTCACATCTGGAAGGCCCCTGAAAGCCACGTTTGCACAGATTGTCCCAAGTGAGGCATCTGTTGTACACAAGTGTCCATATAAAGAAATTACATTTAGGCCAGGTAACAGTATTCCAAATTTTCTTCCCCCAGCTGAAATTCACCTCACCATGAACTTGCTTCAGCAAAGTTTGATATCCCTCCGAGATGGAGTAGTTTCCAGAAGACCCGCCTCCCCAAGCAAGCAAATCCTGACCCTGAAGAGAATTACAGTTCCTAGAATCAAGACGCTGAGCAAGCTCAGTCCTGCTCTCCAAGGATCCGCCAGGGGGCCAATATGAAGAATTTTTCCATCTGAAGCAAGTCGCCAGGCCCACTCTGTACTCCTCCTTGTAGTGCGCCACATTGTTCCAGCCAGCCTCCTGGAAAGCCACACATAATTCCTGTAAATGCGGGTGAGAGGACGAGAGCGGGGGCGCGCCATCCCACGAGTCCTCCCAAAAGAGAGCTTGGTCTCCCGTCTTACAAATCCAAAAAAGGCTGTGTTTAATAAGCTGAGCTCCCAGTTTGAGGGTACTCCAAATCATGGAACCACCCCTCTCAAGAGGCATCCGAGCAATGACAGAGGGATCCACCCCCGGATAATACTTAAAAGTCAGGATCCGAGCCCACATCTGAGCCTGATTAGAGCACCATCTCCAATATAATTTGGCAGCCAGCGCCTGGCTATCCAGGATGGCAGACCTCAATCCAAGCCCCCCATCTTTCTTGGGCCTGCACACCGTATCCCACTTGACCAAGCTCCATTTGGTGCACCGAAGATTACCACTCCAGAGGAATTGGCGGGATAGGGCGTCAAATTCTTTGAGAAAATAGATAGGAGCAGCTAGCACCATGCATCGGTACACAGGAAGAGCTTGAATCACTGATTGCAGCAGAGTAACTCTCCCAGCAGTGGATAACCATCTGTGCGTCCAGTGATTCACTTTATATCTCAGCTTATCCAGAACATTATGCCAGAAGAGGCGTGGCTGCCTGCCAACCACTATAGGAATGCCCAGATAAACAACCGGGAGAACCTGAATTTGAAATCTCATAATGGCCGCAATCCGCCTCTGTATCGGGCCAGGAGTGTTGAAGAAATAGACGGAGGACTTATGGTCATTGATTTTCTGCCCCGTAGCCTCCAGATACATATCAAGGGTGTCCCTGAAAGCTTCCGCCTCGCGGATGCGAGCTTTCCCAATCAGCATAGTATCGTCAACAAACTGAAGATGGGACGTGACTAAGCCATTCCCCCACTGCCAACCCTGCACAATGTTCTGAGAGACCTGGTATTTGATCAACCGGCCCAATCCCTCCGTCAAAATGATAAAAAGATAAGGTGATAGCGGGTCTCCTTGCCTCAGGCCTCTAGCTGCCCCAAAAAGTTCAGTTGGCTGCCCATTGATGAGAACCGAGTAGGAGGGCGTGGTAACACAACTTAGGACCCATTGGATCCAAGCAACGCTGAAACCAAAGGCCTGCATGATACTTTTCAGAAATCTCCAGCTGGCTCTATCATACGCCTTAGCTAAATCAAGCTTGATAACCATGGCCCTCTCCTGAGAAGAACACATAGAGTGAATGGCCTCAGAAGCAATAACAACCTCGTCCAGGATCTGCTTACCAGCAACAAATCCACCCTGCTCCTCGGATATAATCAGCGAGAGACAGCTTTTAAGCCTCTCCGCTAAGAGTTTCGTAATAATTTTGTATATCACATTGCAGAGCGCAATAGGCCTGAATTGGTCTTGCTGGTCCGCCTGTTCTTTCTTTGGTATAAGGACAAGGAAGGTAGCATTCAAGGCCCTCAACATTTCCTTGTTGATAAAGGATTCCTGTATAACATCAAAGAGATCATGCTTGATGACATCCCAGAAGTCCTGATAGAACTCCACTGGGAAGCCATCCGGCCCAGGGGCTTTGCCACGTTTCATACTAAAGACCACCCCCTCAACCTCAGTCCGCTCAATAGGCCTCATCAGAAATTCATTCATCTCCTGCGTCACCACAGAAGGGATGCAAGACAGCACATTATATTCAGCTATCTCAGAGGGGTGCCGCTCTACAGAGAACAGACTAGAAAAGTGGGTAACCGCTGCTTGAGAAATGTCCTGCAAAGAACTCAACCGAGAACCATCCGGGGTCACCAAGTGGGTTAAATAACTAGTATTATGCCTAGCCTGGGTAGACTTGTGGAAGAAGGCAGTGTTCCTATCACCTTCTTGGAGCCATTCAAGCCTCGCCTTCTGCTTCCAGAAGATCTCCTCGCGGAGTTCCCACTCAGTAAGGTCTTTCACCGCTTGGGATTCAGCCTCATGAAGCTCCTCAGAGAGACCGCTGTCTCTAATCTGCCTATTAATCACATTCAGCTGATCCTGAGCCTTCTTCCTCCTAGTATGAAGATTCCCGAAGCTGTGGATATTCCAATACTTAAGCCTCCCTTTGACGTACTGGAGTTTTTTTGCAAAGGAGAACATGGCTGTACCAAAGTTGGGTCCTCCATGGCGCCACCACTGACCCATAAGCTCATGCAGGGAAGGCTCACGAAGCCACATTAACTGAAACTTAAAGGGAGGCTTCCTTGGGGCCAAAATCTGGTTAGTGGACAGCTTAATCGGCCAATGGTTCGATCCACCCCAGTCCAGAATCTCCGAGGTGATGGACGAGGAACCATAGTGCCAGTAGCAAGATACCAAAAATCTGTCCAGGTTTTCCGAAATACCTTCCTCTCCACTCCTTCTGTTACTCCAGGTAAATGTACCATTGAGAGGTTTAACATCTGAGAGGCGTAGAAGGTCAATATTTTGCCGAAATATTTCCGATGAAGGCCCCAGCCGAGCCAGACCGCCTCTCTTTTCCCCCAGGTTTAGGACAGCATTAAAGTCTCCTGTCACGATCCATGGCAAGTAGGGGTGGCAGCTTCTGACAAACCGAACATGATCCCACAATTTTCGCTGTCCAGGAAGGTCCACAGGGGCATAAACATTAGTAAGAAGTATGGTTTCCCCCGAATCCTTCGAGATGGCTATCATTGTGAGAGCAGAATTGCTGGCCAACCAGCCAAGCGGGGTTATGCAATCCGGGTTCCAACACACTGCCAGCCCACCAGAAGACCCAGCTGCCCCCACGCACTGGCTGTGATTGAAGAAACAACGCTTCTGCATAGAAGATAACCATAAATCAATAGAAAATTTTGTCTCCTGAACACACAAGATGTCAGGAGAATTAGCATGAACCAGTTTAACTATAGCTCTTTGACGGGGAGAGCTACTCAGACCCCTCACATTCCAGGAGAGAACAATCATTGGGAAACTTGTGTGAAGTGCTCGTTCAGGGGCTTAACATGCCCTGCCTCCACTAGAAGATCACCTGCAATTTTTAGTTTCTCCTGATCTTTCCTTCGCCCCACACGTGGGGGATTGGGGCCAGTAGGCTTCTTAAAAGGTCGTGGCATAATGCCCAGGCTAGAGGAGGAACCTTTAACCATTCTGGACGCCTCCACCTCCTTTGCCAGGTCGGCCCAGCAAACTTCCGAATCCCCTTTGGGCAGTAGAACAGAATTGGGCGCATCCTGCATTTCCTTGTCAGTCCCCTGTGTCGGCCTCATGACTCTGGTTGAAATTTCCTCCTCAAGGGCAGATGGTTCCTTTGTCCCTTCATCCTCCGTCTGTAGCGGCTCCGGAATACCGTCCTCTATATTCATGCTGTCTAGCACTTCAAATCTGTTAAAATCAACTTCATTTTGTCTATCAAAATTTGCCCTTTTCCTACCACGAGACTTCTCCCTGCGCCTGACTGTGGTAAAACCATCTTTGTCAGGACCCTTGGAACCAATACTGCCCAGTTCAGCACCTTCAGTTTGGAGCTGGTTTTTGCCTTTATTCAATGCCCCTGATTGTATATGGGCTGCCCCAAAGTGTTTCGGCTGTCTGGCACCTCTATCCCAATTGGGCCCCCGAGACCCAGCCGCTTCACCTTGAATATCACTCTCTTTGACCGCCTGCGGGCATTGTTTGTGCAAATGGCCATACACATGGCAAATACGACAGCGAAACGGAATGGCTTCGTAGTCGATTTGCTGTATCCAGGATGAACTTCCCAGACAAATCTCGAGAGAATCCGGAAGGGGATTATTCAGATTAATCTCAACACAGATACGAGCATAGGAAATTACCTTTTTATCCAGAGTTTGGTGCGCAATTGCCATCGGTGTTCCAAGCAGAGTCGCTATCTGACGAAGGATATCCTCCCGCCAAAACTCCAGGGGCAGTCTTGGCAAACGAACCCAAACAGGGACACACGCTAGGAGATCTTCCGCCGAGTTGAAACCAGCGTGCCAAGGCTTAAGGAAGAGGCCATTTCTATCATAGAAGTAAGGCCCCCCTTCGAAAATCCTGTTCCGGTCTGCTACAGAGGAAAAATTGACAATGAAATCGCTGTTTCCTGCCAGCAGGATGTCAAAGTCTCCAGCAATTTGCCAAGTCCTCCTAATCCAAGCTTCCAATGCTGCTAAAGAAACACGAATTCCCAAGAATTTGCAAATGAGGGCATGTGTCGACAGGTATTCCACCTCTTCTTGCACAACCTCCTGAGAAAGAACCAGAACTGGTCACTCCAGAGACCTGGGCAGACAACCATTAATTTTCTGCACCTTGGACTTCTCCTCACTGAACATCTTTTCTGCGTGCTGCTCGCACCCCCCAGGTAGAGGTCGCTCCCTTCTGCTGGCTTCATGCTGGCCGCCCAGCTGCAGTCCATCGCTCCCCACCATCGCGCCGAACCTCGCGAGTTTGTATTGTTCTTTTTTATTCTTTTTTGTCTTTATCTTTTTTTAATGTTTATTTAGTTAATCTCTTTTAATTTGAAATTTAATTTATTTTTATTTTTACATTATGTTTATTTATATAATTTAGTAAATTTTTTTAATTTGATATTTGATTTGTTTTTATTTTTAGTTTTACTTTTTGTTTTATTTATATTTTATCTTATTTTACTTATATTTTAATTATATGCGTGTCTGTAATTTTTTTATTCTTTTTTGTTTTATTCTTTATTTTACTTATATTTTAATTATATATATGTGTGTGTATAATTTTATTTTTATTTTTACCTTTTATTTTATTTATGTTTTTTAATCTTTTAAAAATATATATTTTCTTGTTTTATTTTTATTTTGTTAAATTTATTTTAATTTAGTTTTGATTGACTTTATTTCTTCTTTTCTTTTAAACTTTTACATTTAAATTTTTATTTTTATTTAGTTAATCTTTTAATTTAATATTTGATTTATTATCATTATTTTTAGTTTTAATTTTTATTTTATTTATATTTTATAATCTTTTAAAAATATATATTTCTTGTTTTATTTTAATTTTGTTAAATTTATTTTTATTTGGTTATGATTGACTTCATTTTTTAAATTTTTTTAAACTTTTAAATTTATTTTTTTATTTTATTTTAGTAATTTTTTTGATTTAATATTTGATTTATTTTTATTTTTACCCTTTATTTTATTTATATTTTTTGTTATATTTTAGTTTAGTTAATTTAGTTTTTACCGACTTCATTTTTTTAAAAATTTTGCTCATTTTTATTTTTTATTTTTTTATATTATTTTATTATTTGCTTTTTTCTTTTAATTTAATATTTGAATTGTTTTTTTTTGAATTTTTTTGTTTTACTTTTTACTTCACTTATATTTTATCTTTATCTATATATGTGTGTGCATAATTTTTTAATTCTTTTTGTAAACGTTTACATTTACTTTTTCATTTTTAGTTCGTTAATTTTTAATTTTTTGTAATTTAATATTTGATTTATTTTTATTTTAATTTTTATTGACTTTGATTTTTTTTTCCAAACTTTTACATTTAATTTTTATTTATTTAATATTTGATTTATTATCGTTTTTTTTAGTTTTACTTTTTATTTGATTTATATTTTATAATCTTTGAAAAATATATATTTCTTGTTTTATTTTGATTTTGTTAAATTTATTTTTATTTGGTTATGATTGACTTCATTTTTTTAAATTTTTTTTTAGACTTTTACATTTGTTTTTTAAATTTAATTTAGTAATTTTTTTAATTTAATATTTGATTTATTTTTATTTTATATATATGTGTGTATATAATTTTTTTATTCTTTTTGTAAACTTTTACATTTACTTTTTAATTTTAAGTTCGTTAATTTTTAATTTTTTATAATTTAAAATTTGATTTATTTTTATTTTTATTTTTATCGAGTTTGATTTTTTTTTTTTTTTTGCAAACTTTTATATTTAATTTTTTATTTTTATTTATTTAATCTTTTAATTTAATGTTTGATTTATTTTTATCTTTATCTTTATCTTTATTTTTATTTTTATTTTTATTTTTACCTTTTATTTTATTTATGTTTTTTAATCTTTTAAAAGTATATATTTTCTTGTTTTATTTTTATTTTGTTAAATTTATTTTAATTTACTTTTGATTGACTTTATTTAATTTCTTTTCTTTTAAACTTTTACATTTAATTTTTTATTTTTATTTAGTTAATCTTTTAATTTAATATTTGATTTATTATCGTTATTTTTAATTTTAATTTTAATTTATATTTTATAATCTTTTAAAAGTATATCTTTCTTGTTTTATTTTTATTTTGTTAAATTTATTTTCATTTGGTTATGATTGACTTCATTTTTTTAATTTTTTTAAACTTTTACATTTATTTTTTAATTTTAATTTAGTAAATTGTTTTGATTTAATATTTGATTAATTTTTATTTTTACTCTTTATTTTATTTATATTTTTTGTTATATTTATATTTAGTTAATTTAGTTTTTACAGATTTCATTTTTCTAAAAAGAATTATTCATTTTTAATTATTTTATTTTCATATTATTTTATTATTTGCTTATTATTCTTTTAATTTAATATTTCAATTGTTTTTATTTTTATTTTCGTTTACTTTTTATTTTACTTATATATATGCGTGTGTGTATATAATTTTTTTAATTCTCTTTGTAAACTTTTACATTTACTTTTTACTTTTTAGTTTGTTAATTTTTAATTTTTTGTAATTTAATGCTTGATTTATTTTTATCTTTATCTTTATTTTTATTTTTATTTTTATTTTTATTTTTATTTTTATTTTTATTTTTATTTTTATTTTATTTACGTTTTTTAATCTTTTAAAAATATATATTTTCTTGTTTTATTTTTATTTTGTTAAATTTATTTTAATTTAGTTTTGATTGACTTTATTTATTTTATTTTCTTTTAAACTTTTACATTTAATTTTTTATTTTTATTTAGTTAATCTTTTAATTTAATATTTGATTTATTATTGTTATTTTTAGTTTTACTTTTTATTTTATTTATATTTTATAATCTTTTAAAAATATATATTTCTTATTTTATTTTTATTTTGTTAAATTTATTTTTATTTGGTTATGATTGACTTCATTTTTTTAATTTTTTAAAAACTTTTACATTTATTTTTTAATTTTAATTTAGTAAATTTTTTGATTTATTTTTATTTTTACTCTTTATTTTATTTATATTTTTTTGTTATATTTTTATTTAGTTAATTTAGTTTTTACGGACTTCATTTTTTTTTTAAATTTTATTCATTTTTAATTATTTTATTTTCATAATATTTTATTATTTGCTTATTATTCTTTTAATTTAATATTTCAATTGTTTTTATTTTATTTTTTTTTGTTTTACTTTTTATTTTACTTATATATTAATTTTTTATATATGTGTGTGTATATAATTTTTTTATTCTTTTTGTAAACTTTTACATTTAATTTTTAGTTCATTAATTTTTATTTTTTTTAAATTAATATTTGATTTATTTTAATTTTTATTTTTATCAACTTTGATTTTTATTTTTTATTTGGCAAACTTTTACATTTAATTTTTTATTTTTATTTATTTGATCTTTTAATTTAATGTTTGATTTATTTTTATTTTTATTTTATTTATGTTTTTTAATCTTTTAAAAATATATATTTTCTTATTTTATTTTTATTTTGTTATTTTTATTTTAATTTAGTTTTGATTGACTTTATTTATTTTATTTCATTTTAAACTTTTACATTTAATTTTTTTATTTTAATTTAGCAATTTTTTAAATTTAATATTTGATTATTCTTATTTTTTTATATTTTATATTTTATTTAATTAATTTTATTTTTAGTTTAGGTTTTATTGATTTCAATTTTTTTTACTTTTTCTAAACTTTTAAATTAATATTATTTTTATTTTTATTTTATATTTTTTGTTTTTAAATTTATATTTTATTTTATTTTTTTATATAAAATTATAGTATTTGCTTTTTATTTTTATTTAAATTTATTATTATTTTAATAATATTTAACAAAATTGTATTATTATTATTTTAAAACTTTTACATTTAATTTTTTTTAATTTAATATTTGATTTATTTATATTTTATAGTCTTTTAAAACTATTTAGTTTTTATTGACTTTAATTTATTTTTTTAAAACATTTACATTTAGTTTTTAATTTTTATTGACTTCATTTTTTTTAACTTTTTCTAAACTTTTAAATTAATTTTATTTTTATTTATATTTTTTATTTTTTGTTTTTAAATTTATATTATATTTTATTTTATTTATATAAAATTATAGTATTTGCTTTTTATTTTTATTTAAATTTATTATTATGTTAATAATATTTAACAAAATCGTATATTATTATTAAAGCCGAGTAAACTTTTTAATATGACCGGCGCCGCTGGCTAGACACGACTAATACCGGTACCACGAGATCCAGGGGGACTTGAACACTTGACTGGCAGAGCTGCAACGGAAATACCTGACCAACCGACTACACCCCCCGACCCTATTATTATTATTATTATTATTATTATTATTATTATTATTATATTTTTTAATTTTTTTTAAACTTTTACATTTAATTTTTATTATTTAGTTTTTATTTTATTTTATTTATATTTTATTGTGTTTTAAAAATATATATTTCTTGTTTTGTTTTTATTTTGTTTAATTTATTTTAATTTAGTTTTGATTGACTTTATTTATTTTCTTTTCTTTTAAACTTTTACATTTAATTTTTTATTTTTATTTAGTTAATCTTTTAATTTAATATTTGATTTATTATCATTATTTTTAGTTTTAGTTTTAATTTTATTTATATTTTATAATCTTTTAAAAATATATATTTCTTGTTTTATTTTTATTTTGTTAAATTTATTTTTATTTGGTTATGATTGACATTGATTTATTTTTTTTCAAATTTTTACATTTAATTTTATATTTTATATTTATTTAATCTTTTAATTTAATGTTTCATTTATTTTTATTTTTACTTTTTATTTTATTTATGTTGTTTTATCTTTTGAAAATATATATTTTCTTGTTTTATTCTTATTTTGTTAAATTTATTTTAATTTAATTTTGATTGACTTTATTTATTTTATTTCATTTTAAACTTTTACATTTATTTATTTTTATTTTAATTTAGCAATTTTTTTTTAATTTTTTAAATTTAATATTTGATTTATTCTTATTTTTAATTTAGTTTTTATTGACTTCAATTTTTTTTTTTTACTTTTTCTAAACTTTTAAATTAATGTTATTTGTATTTTTTATTTTTAAATTTATATTTTATTTTATTTTTTTATATAAAATTATAGTATTTTCTTATTATTTTTATTTAAATTTATTATTATTTTAATAATATTTAACAAAATGATATTATTATTATTATTATTAGTTTATTTTAAATTTTTTTTTAAATTTTTACATTTAATTTTTTTTAATTTAATATTTGATTTATTTATTTTTTCTATTTTATAGTCTTTTAAAAATGTTTAGTTTTTATCCACTTTAATTTTTTTCTTTAAACTTTTACATTTAATTTTTAATTTTTATTTAGTTAATTTTTTAAATTTAATATTTGATTTATTTTTAGTTTTTATTTAATTTATATTTTATAGTCTTTTAAAAATATATTTTTCTTGTTTTGTTTTTATTTTGTTAAAAAAAAATTTAATTTAGTTTTAATTGACTTTATTTCTTTTCTTTTCTTTTAAACTTTTACATTTAATTTTTTATTTTTATTTAGTTAATCTTTTAATTTAATGTTTAATTTATTATTGTTATTTTTCGTTTTACTTTTTATTTTATAATCTTTTAAAAATATCTTGTTTTATTTTTATTTTGTTAAATTTATTTTTATTTGGTTATGATTGACTTCATTTTTTTAATTTTTTTTTAATTTTTACATTTATTTTTTAATTTTAATTTAGTAATTTTTTTTTTTTTATTTTTATTTTTACTCTTTATTTTATTTTGTATTTTTTTTCATATTTTTGTTTAGTTAATTTAGTTTTTACACGACTTTTTTTTTTAAAAAATTTCGTTCATTTTTTATTATTTTATTATTTGCATATTATTCTTTTAATTTAATATTTCAATTGTTTTTATTTTTATTTTTTTGTTTATCTTTTTATTTCACTTATATTTTATCTTTATCTATATATGTGTGTGCATAATTTTTTAATTCTTTTTGTAAACGTTTACATTTACTTTTTAATTTTTAGTTTGTTAATTTCTAATTTTTTGTAATTTAATATTTGAATTATTTTTATTTTAATTTTTATCTACTTTGATTTATTTATTTTTGGCAAACTTTTATCTTTATCTTTATCTTTATCTTTATCTTTATCTTTTTTAATCTGTTAAAAAAATATATTTTCTTGTTTTATTTTTATTTTTGTTTTTATTTTTATTTTTATTTTTATTTTGTTAAATTTATTTTAATTTAGTTTTGATTGACTTTATTTATTTTATTTCATTTTAAACTTTTACATTTAATTTTTTTATTTGAATTTAGCAATTTCTTTTTAATTTTTTAAATTTAATATTTTATTTATTCTTATTTTTTATTTAGTTAATTTTATTTTTTATTTAGTTTTTATTGACTTCAATTTTTTTAACTTTTTCTAAACTTTTAAATTAATATTATTTTTATTTTTTGTTTTTAAATTTATATTTTATTTTATTTTTTATATAAAATTATAGTATTTCCTTATTTTTTTAATTTAAATTTATTATTATTTTAATAATATTTTACAAAATGGTATTTTTAATAATAATAATAATAATTATTATTATTATTATTATTATTATTTTTAAAAATTTACATTTAATTTTTTTTAATTTAATATTTGATTTATTTTTATTTTTATTTTATAGTCTTTTAAAAATATTTAGTTTTTATCGACTTTAATTTTTTTTTTAAACTTTTACATTTAATTTTTAATTTTTATTTAGTTAATTTTTTTAATTTAATATTTGATTTATTTTTAGTTTTTATTTTATTTATATTTTATAGTCTTTTAAAAATATATATTTCTTGTTTTGTTTTTATTTTGTTAAATTTTTTTTAATTTAGTTTTGATTGACATTATTTATTTTCTTTTCTTTTAAACTTTTACATTTAATTTTTTATTTTTATTTAGTTAATCTTTTAATTTAATATTTAATTTATTATCATTATTTTTAGTTTTACGTCTTATTTTATAATCTTTTAAAAATATCTTGTTTTATTTTTATTTTGTTAAATTTATTTTTATTTGGTTATGATTGACTTCATTTTTTTAATTTTAATTTTTTTTAACTAACCGGGGTAAAAATTTATTCAAAAGTAGGCGAAACCGAAACCATTACACAACCTTGTCCTGCTCAACCAGAAGACTCAGCTTCTGGGAGAAGTGCAAAGGCAGAAGATTATAATCTACGATCTCCCACTGGGGTCCCTGTTCTGAGGCCCACTTGGCCAAATAGTTAGCAACCCCGTTCCACTCACGGGGAATATGCTTGAAACTAACAAAATCCAACAAAAAACTTAACTGAAGAACCTGTTGCCCGATCTCCGCCAGACGCCACTCGACATTATCAAAATTACGATTAGTTAACATATCAATCACAACCCAGGAGTCCGACTCACAAATAATGTTTTGCCAGCCCAGATGACAGCACTGATTCAACGCCTGAAGGATGGCCAGCACCTCCATATAGTTATTGGAATGCCAGTGTTTATAGATAGAGAAAATAAACTGGAGGTTTTCGAGACCATCACGCCCAGCACCACCGATTCCAGCTTCCCCTGGGTTTCCTCTCGAGGAGCCATCGGTATTAATCTTCAACAGGCCAGGAGAAGGAGGAAACCATCGGCCAATTCTACAAATAGGATTGTGACTCCGTCTATTTCTAGTAAAAGAACTCGCAGGGGAGGTGAGAGCAGTTGCGCCCGGCAGCTTACCCGCAATGCTGGTGAGGATTGCGAGCTCATCCACGCCCAGACCATCCGCCCGGACTCCTTTGGCAGCGAGTGTTTCCTGTAGAGACATTCGAACAATCTCCCATATAACGTCCAAATCCCTGAGGTCAGCACGAAAAACATGTCTGTTCCTCTCTATCCATACATTCCAAAGAATGAAAGCGGGACCAGCATACCAAGCAATCTGGAGGGCCTGCGCTTTGGAAGTGGGAGCACTAAGGCGATCCCAGAAGTCAATTAAGGAGGAAGCATGCCAGCAGGGTCTACGCCAGGCACTCCATCTATGCCAAATACACTTGGCAAAAGAACACTGAAAGAACAAGTGCGCCCCTGTTTCCACCTCCTTACAGCAGAGCACACATTTGGAAGGACCCTGAAAACCGCGCTTGCACAGATTGTCCCATGTGAGACATCTATTATACACAAGCGTCCACAAGAAGAAGTTACATTTGGGCCAGGTAAAGGAATTCCAAATTTTCTTCCCCCAAAGGAAATTGGCTTCCCCATGAGCATGCTTAGACAAGACCTAGTATCCCTCCGAGACCGAATAGGAACCAGAGGACCCACCCCCCCAAGCGAGCACATCCTGACCCAAAAGAGAATTACAGTTCCTGGAAGCTAATAATTGAGCTAGCTCAGACCTGTTATCCAAGGACCCACCCAGCGGCCATTCCACAGAGTTTTTCCATCTAAATCCAGTAGCCAGACCCATGCTATACTCCTCCTTATAGTGTGCCACATTAATCCAACCAGCACCATGGAACACATCACATAAAGACTGAAGGTGCGGGTGAGAGGACAAGATTGGGGGCACCCCATCCCACGAGTCTTCCTAGAAGAGAGCCTGCTCCCCTGTTTTACAAATCCAGAACAAGCTGCGTTTAATTAATTGAGCTCCAGCTTTGAGGGTACTCCAAATCATGGAACCGCTCCTCTCAAGAGGCATCCAAACAATGACTGAAGACTCCACCCTCGAAAAGTACTTAATAGCCAGGATACGGGCCCACATCTGGGACTGATTAGAACACCATCTCCAATATAATTTAGCAGCGAAAGCCTGGCAAGCCAGTATGGCTGAGCGCAGCCCCAGACCCCCATTTTTATTAGGCCGGCAAACAATTTCCCACTTGACCAGGCTCCATTTAGCGCACCGGAGGTTACCACTCCAGAGGAATTGGCGGGCCAGGGCATCAAATTCCTTAAGAAAATAAATTGAGGCAGCCTGCACCAAGCAGCAGTACACTGGAAGAGCTTGGATCACCGATTGCAACAGAGTAACTCTGCCAGCAGTGGAGAGCCATCTGTGAGTCCAGTGATTAACCTTTTGCTTCAGCTTATCCAAAACATTTTGCCAGAAAAGACGTGGTTGCCGCCCAACCACTATGGGAATGCCCAAATATATAACTAGAAGCACCTGAATTTGAAATCTCAGAATGGCCGCTATTCTCCTCTGTATCGGTCCAGGAGTGTTAAAGAAATAAATAGAGGACTTGTGATCATTGATTTTCTGCCCCGTAGCATCCAGATATATGTCAAGGGTTTCCCTGAAAGCAGATGCCTCACGTATGCGGGCTTTCCCAACCAGAACAGTATCATCAACAAACTGCAGATGGGACGTGGTTAAGCCAGCCCCCCACTGCCAACCTTGCACAGTGTTTTGGGACCCTGGAATTTGATAAGGTGGCCCAAACCTTCCGCCAAAATGATAAAAAGATAAGGGGATAATGGGTCTCCTTGTCGAAGGCCCCTCGCTGCCCCAAATAGCTTAGTTCGCTGTCCATTAATTAGTACAGAGAAGGAGGGCGTGGTAACACAACTCAACACCCATTGTATCCGAGCAGGGCAAAAACCCAAAGGCCCTCATAATTCTTTCCAGGAATCGCCAGCTGACCCTATCATAGGCCTTGGCTAAATCCAACTTTATGAACATGGCTCGTTCCTGTGAAGTGCTCATAGAGTGGATAACCTCAGAAGCAATGACCACCTCATCCAAAATCTACTTACCAGCCACAAAACCTCCCTGCTCCTCTGAAATAACCAACGAGAGGCAACTTTTGAGCCTCCCCGCTAAGAGCTTAGTGATAATTTTGTCAATAACATTGCAAAGCGCAATAGGCCTGAAGTGTTCCAGCTGATCCGCCTGCTCTTTCTTCAGAATGAGGACCAGGAAGGTTGCATTCAAGGCCCTCAGCATATCTTTATTGGTGAAGGATTCCTGTATTACTTCAAAGAGATCCTGCTTGATGACATCCCAGAAGTCCTGATAGAACTCAACTGGAAAGCCATCCGGTCCAGGAGCTTTGCCTCTTTTCATACTAAAGACCACCCCTTCCACTTCAGCCCTCTCAACTGGTCTCATAAGGTACTCATTCAGCACTGGAGTCACCACAGAGGGGATGCAGGACAACACATTATTTTCAGCTAACACGGAAGGAGGCTGCCCTTTAGCAAACAGACTAGAGAAATGCAAAACCGCTGCTCTAGAAATATCCTGAGAGGTACTCAGCCGAGAGCCATTCGGGCCCACCAAGTATGTTAAGTAGCTTCTATTGCGCCTATCCTAGACAGACTTGTGAAAGAAGGCAGTATTCTTGTCGCCTTTTTGGAGCCAGTCAATCCGCGCCTTTTGTTTCCAGAAAATCTCCTCTTTAAGTTCCCACTCACTAAGGTCTTTCACTGCTTGGGACTCAGCCAAATGAAGTTCCTCAGACAAATCGGAGTCTCTAATCTGCCTAGTGATCCCATCCAGCTGATCCTGCGCTTTCTTCCTCATAGTGTGGAGATTCCCAAAACTGTTAAGATTCCAATACTTCAACTTCCCTTTGACATACTGTAGTTTTTTAGCAAACGAGAACATGGTTGTACCATAGTTGGTTCGCCCTGCCGCCACCACTTCCCCATTAGCTCATGCAGGGAAGGTTCTCTGAGCCACATGAGCTGGAACTTAAAAGGGGGTTTCCTTGGGACAGATATTTGGTTAGTGGACAGCTTGATCGGCCAATGATCCGACCCACCCCAGTCAAGAATGTCCAAAGCAAGGGAAGTGTAACTATACTGCCAATAACAAGATACCAGAAATTTGTCGAGGTGTTCCGAGATACTATCCTCACCACTCCTGTTACTCCAGGTGAAGGTGCCATTGAGGGGCTTAATATTTGTGAGGCGTAGTAGGTCAATGTTTTGTCGGAAGATTTTCGTTGCCGGACCAAGCCGAGCCAGACCTCCTCTCTTCTCCTCCATGTTGAAGACATCATTAAAATCCCCTGTCAGGATCCAGGGTAAATAGGGATGACAGCTTCTTATGTACTGGACATGATCCCACAACTTCCGCTATCCAGGAAGATCCACAGGGGCGTAAACATTAGTAACAAGAATAGTTTCCCCTGACTCCTTAGAAACAACAGTCATTGTAAGAGCTGACTTACAGGCTAACCATCCAAGAGGGGTTAAACTTTCTGAATTCCAACACATGGCCAGCCCACCTGAGCATCCAATTGCCCCCACACATTGGCTGTACCTGAAGTACCAGCAGTAAGGCATAGAAGAGAACCACGATTCGACTGAGAATTTAGTCTCCTGGATACAAAGGATATCTGGAGAATTAGCAAGCACCAATTTAGATATAGCTCTTTGCCGGGGAGAGCTATTCAGACGCCTCACATTCTAGGAGATAACAATCATTGGGAAACATGTGGGAAATGTTCCTCCAAGGGCTTAACATGCCCTGCCTCTATTAGAAGATCCCCTGCAATTTTCAGTTTCTCTTGGTCCTTCCTGCGCCCAGCTCGTGCGGAATTGGAACCATTAGGCTTCTTAAAAGATCTAGGCAAAATGCCAAGGCTGGAGGAAGAGCCTTTTTCATTCCTTAACGCCTCCACTTCCTTTGCCAGGTCGGCCCAACTGACCTTCGTGTCCTTTTGAGGCTGCAGTTAAGCGTTGGGCGCGTCCTGCATAACCCGGTCAATCTCCTGGGTCGGCCTATTAACCAAGTCAAGAGTTTCCTCTCTTGGGGCGATTGGAACCATTGTCTCTTCTTCCTCCGCCTACAGAGATACTGGGATGCCATCCTCGATATGCATACTATACAGAATTTCAAATCTATTAAAATCAACCTCATTCTGTCTATCCAAATTTGTCCTCTTCACCCCACGAGACTTCCCACAGCGCCTGACAGTAGAAAAACCATCCTTATCTGGACCCCTGGAGCCATTTGTGCCAATATTCGCAACTGCTGTATAAAGCAGATTTTTTCCTTTATGCTGTCCGTCTGATTGTTCTTGAGCTGTCCCAACATGTTTCTGCTGTCGGAATCCTCTGTCTCCATTGGCAGCCCGAGTTTCAGGCACTTCTCCTTGAGTGGCATTCTCTTTGACCACCTGTGGGCATTGTCTGTGCAAATGGCCATACACGTGGCAAATGCGGCAGCGGAACGGGATAGCTTCGTAATCGAGTTGTTGGATCCAAGATGAGCTTCCCAGACAAATCTCAAGAGAATCTGAAAGGGGGTTATTCAGATTAATCTCAACACAAATACGGGCATAGGATATTACCTTTTTATCCAGAGTTTGATGTGCTACCGCCATCGGTGCTCCAAGCAAGGCCGCTATTTGAAGGAGGATATTCTCTCGCCAAAACTCCGGAGGCAGTCTCGGCAAACGAACCCAAACAGGGACACAGGGTGGGAGATCATCCGCCAAGTTGAAACCAGCATGCCACGGTTTAAGGAAAAGACCAATTCTATTGTAGAAGTAAGACCCCCTTCGAAAATCCTATTCCGATCCGCTACCGAGGAAAAATTCACCATGAAGTAACTGTTCCCTGCCAGCATAATGTCAAAATCCTCGGCAAACGAACCCAAACAGGGACACAGGGTGGGAGATCATCCGCCAAGTTGAAACCAGCATGCCACGGTTTAAGGAAAAGACCAATTCTATCGTAGAAGTAAGACCCCCTTCGAAAATCCTATTCCGATCCGCTACCGAGGAAAAATTCACCATGAAGTAACTGTTCCCTGCCAGCATAATGTCAAAATCCCCATCAATCTGCCAGGGCCTCCTGACCCAGGTTTCCAATGCTGCTAAAGAAATACGTATGCCCAAAAATTTGCATATAAGGGCGTGGCCAGTCAAATATTCGACCTCATCTTTCACTGAGTCCTGGGAGAGAACTAGAACCGGTCTCTCCTGACTCCTGGGCAGACAACCATTGATTTTCCTGAGCTTGGAACTCTCAGCCACAAACACCCTCTCCTCCTCCTGCGCTACCGCTCCAGACATAGGTCGCTCAACCCTGGGCACGCCATTTTGGCCGCCCAGCATCAGGCCATCGCTTCCCACGCCTCCTACCATCGCGCATTTTTGAATGATGATTCCTTTTATTTTTTAATTTTAATTTAGTAATTTTAATTTATTTATTTTTATTTTTACTCTTTATTTTATTTTGTATTTTTTTGTTATATTTTTGTTTAGTTAATTTAGTTTTTACTGACTTCATTTTTTTTTTTTTAAATTTTGTTCATTTTAAATTATTTTATTTTTATATTATTTTATTATTTGCTTATTATTCTTTTAATTTAATATTTCAATTGTTTTTATTTTTATTTTTTTTGTTTATCTTTTTATTTCACTTATATTTTATCTTTATCTATATGTGTGTGCATAATTTTTTAATTCTTTTTGTAAACGTTTACATTTACTTTTTAATTTTTAGTTTGTTAATTTTTAATTTTTTGTAATTTAATATTTGATTTATTTTAATTTAAATTTTTATCTACTTTGTTTTATTTATTTTTGGCAAACTTTTACATTTAATTTTTTATTTTTATTTATTTAATCTTTTAATTTAATGTTTCATTTATTTTTATCTTTATCTTTATCTTTATTTTTATTTTTACTTTTTATTTTATTTATGTTTTTTAACCTGTTAAAAAAAAATATTTTCTTGTTTTATTTTTATTTTAATTTAGTTTTGATTGACTTTATTTATTTTATTTCATTTTAAACTTTTACATTTAATTTTTTTATTTTAATTTAGCAATTTTTTATTTTTTTTTTTAAATTTAATATTTGATTTATTCTTATTTTTTATTTAGTTAATTTTATTTTTAATTTAGTTTTTATTGAATTCAATTTTTTTAACTTTTTCTAAACTTTTAAATTAATATTATTTTTATTTTTAAATTTATATTTTATTTTATTTTTTATATAAAATTATAGTATTTGCTTATTTTTTTAATTTAAATTTATTATTATTTTAATAATATTTAACAAAATGGTATTTTTTTTAATAATAATAATAATTATTATTATTATTATTATTATTATTATTATTATTATTATTATTATTATTATTATTATTATTATTATTATTATTATTATTATTATTTTATTTTTAAATTTTTACATTTAATTTTTTTTAATTTAATATTTGATTTATTTTTATTTTTATTTTATAGTCTTTTAAAAATATTTAGTTTTTATCGACTTTAATTTTTTTTTTTTTAACTTTTACATTTAATTTTTAATTTTTATTTAGTTAATTTTTTAAATTTAATATTTGATTTATTTTTAGTTTTTATTTTATTTATATTTTATAGTCTTTTAAAAATATATATTTCTTGTTTTGTTTTTATTTTGTTATTTTTTTTTTTAATTTTTTTTTCTTTTCTTTTAAACTTTTACATTTAATTTTTTATTTTTATTTAGTTAATCTTTTAATTTAATATTTAATTTATTATCGTTATTTTTAGTTTTACTTTTTATTTTATAATCTTTTAAAAATATCTTGTTTTATTTTTATTTTGTTAAATTTATTTTTATTTGGTTATGATTGACTTCATTTTTTAAATTTTTACATTTATTTTTTAATTTTAATTTAGTAATTTTTTTTTAATTTAATATTTGATTTATTTTTATTTTTACTCTTTATTTTGTATTTTTTGTTATATTTTTGTTTAGTTAATTTAGTTTTTACCGACTTCATTTTTTTTTTAAAAAATTTTTGTTCATTTTTAATTATTTTATTATTTGCTTATTATTCTTTTAATTTAATATTCCAATTGTTTTTTTTTTTTTTTTTTTTGTTTATCTTTTTATTTCACTTATATTTTATCTTTATCTATATATGTGTGCATAATTTTTTAATTCTTTTTGTAAACATTTACATTTACTTTTTAATTTTTAGTTTGTTAATTTTTAATTTTTTGTAATTTAATATTTGATTTATTTTTATTTTTATTTTTATCTACTTTGATTTATTTATTTTTGGCAAACTTTTACATTTAATTTTTTATTTTTATTTATTTAATCTTTTAATTTAATGTTTCATTTATCTTTATCTTTATCTTTATCCTTTAATCTTTAATCTTTATTCCTTATTCCTTATTCCTTATTCCTTAATCCTTATCCCTTATCCTTTTCCTTATCCTTATTCTTATCCTTATCTTTATCCTTATCTTTATCTTTCCTTATCCTTATCCTTATCCTTATCCTTATCCTTATCTTTATCTTTATCTTAATCTTTAATCTTTAATCTTTAATCTTTAATCTTTAATCTTTAATCTTTTATCTTTTATCTTTTATCTTTTATCTTTTATCTTTTATCTTTATCTTTATCTTTATCTTTATCTTTATTAATCTGTTAAAAAAAATATTTTCTTGTTTTATTTTTATTTTGTTAAATTTATTTTATTTCATTTTAAACTTTTACATTTAATTTTTTTATTTTAATTTAGCAATTTTTTTTTAATTTTTTAAATTTAATATTTGATTTATTCTTATTTTTTATTTAGTTAATTTTATTTTTAATTTAGTTTTTATTGACTTCAATTTTTTTAACTTTTTCTAAACTTTTAAATTAATATTATTTTTATTTTTTGTTTTTAAATTTATATTTTATTTTTTATATAAAATTATAGTATTTGCTTTTTTTTTAATTTAAATTTATTATTATTTTAATAATATTTAACAAAATGGTATTTTTAAAAAAATTATTATTATTATTCTTATTATTATTCTTATTATTATTATTATTATTTTTAATTTATTTTTAAACTTTTACATTTAATTTTTTATTTTTATTTAGTTAATTTTTTAAAATCTCTATCTCTATCTCTATTAACCTATTAAAAAAATATATTTTCTTGTTTTATTTTTATTTTGTTAAATTTATTTTAATTTAGTTTTGATTGACTTTATTTATTTTATTTCATTTTAAACTTTTACATTTAATTTTTTTATTTTGATTTAGCAATTTTAATTTAATTTTTTAAATTTAATATTTGATTTATTCTTATTTTTTATTTAGTTAATTTTATTTTTAATTTAGTTTTTATTGACTTCAATTTTTTTAACTTTTTCTAAACTTTTAAATTAATATTATTTTTATTTTTTGTTTTTAAATTTATATTTTATTTTTTATATAAAATTATAGTATTTTCTTTTTTTTTTTTAAATTTTAAATTTATTATTATTTTAATAATATTTAAAAAAATGGTATTTTTATTATTATTATTATTATTATTATTATTATTTTTTTTTAAATTTTTTTTAAAACTTTTACATTTAATTTTTTATTTTTATTTAGTTAATTTTTTTAATTTAATATTTGATTTATTTTTAGTTTTTATTTTATTTATATTTTATAGTCTTTTAAAAATATATATTTCTTGTTTTGTTTTTATTTTGTTAAATTTAATTTAATTTAGTTTTGATTGGCTTTATTTCTTTTCTTTTCTTTTAAACTTTTACATTTAATTTTTTATTTAATTTAGGAAATTTTTTTAATTTAATATTTGATTTATTTTTATGTTTATTTTTTATTTTATTTTTTTAGTTAATTTTGTATAGTCATTTTTTTTAAAAAAAATTTAATTTAGTTTTTATTGACTTCATTTTTTATTTTATTTTTTGTAAACTGTTACATTTACTTTTTAATACCCAAAATAAAATAGTTGTCAATGACCCACCCAAAATGCCATTTGAGAACCAAGGGTCAAATATGAGCTTAAACTATATCCTTTGTGTCTACTTCATTCTAGTTTTTCAAACCATGCCTCCACCTTCCATGAGGTTTCTGTAGGGCCCTCTTGAATGGAGTAACTTGTTGGAAGGTTGGACCTCCTCTTTTCTATTCTATTTATTTTATAAAATTTAATCTATCCTCTGTCATCCTTTTAGGTTCTGGGAGAAAGAACATTCCCCAAACCCTCATTAGTATTGAACAAACTGAAGTCAAAATCCTTGTTATCCAAATTTTTTTCCCTTCACATGAGGATGTGATGATTGAAATTTTGGATTCTTTAGAAAGATCTAAAATCTTACTATCTTGAATAGGTACTGGAATACATTCATTTAAATTCTCTTATTTTCTTTCACTACATGATGTTCCACTACAAGTCTTGTATCTATCTCTTCTTCTAAATCCGATGTCCCTATTGGAAGCATAATGACTGAGAGGGTGGGGGTGAATTAGTCTTCAAAATGTCTTTTTAATTCCACTTAACATTCACGAGCCATTCATACAAACATATAGATCAATTAAAGCATAAGTAACTATACATATGAACATGAAATACAAGAACACATCATATATGTGAGAAACCCTCAAAGCGCAAAAAACCTATTAATCTCTCTAAATGGACTACAGTCCTATAAGACAAAAACCAAATTTAGTGAAGCACTAACTCCACATGGAGTTCCAACCCCAACTAGCCAAACACCCTCTTGCAAGGATGTACCAACCCCCTATATGACTCAACACTCACGTAGTGACATGATTGTTTTGATCACCTTTAGAACACTATGTTATTCAACCAATTGATGATGACCACTTCTTCAATTCTTCACACTCTTATCTCTTTCAAACTATCTTTTTGGCCTCTTTGCTCAACTAGGTCTCTTCAAGACTGATTAGGTCATACGACTTTGATCTTCATACTCAGACCCCCTGTTAGATATTCATGGCACTCTCAATATCCTCTTTTAATGGTCTATAAGACCTTTGTCTCAAGGATTTTCTATCTCATTTGCTCAACTATTCAATCCACTAACAAACCAATTAGGCCTAAAAGGCCTTTTTCTTATACAAGCCTCTTGCTCATATACCTTTTGGTCGGACATACACACCCATTTATATTGGCCACACAATAAGCCTTAACCATCATTGATTGTGATAACTAGAGTACTATTTAGATTGTTAGGAATTTGGTTTAGCATCAGTGGACCAAACACAGATTCACATGCAATTTATCAGAGAGCTCATTCATGGGGACATAATTGATTTGATCTATTATCAGATGATAGAGTAGATTTTAGACATATTCACCAAAACTTTTATGGAGAGTGAGTATATTCAATTATTGACTTTTCTTGAGGTTTAGGATACTGCAACATCATCTTTTGAGGGGCCTTCTAGCCTCTTCTTCATGTCTCTCTCTTTGAGGGGAGATTTTCCTATAGGTTTTTTCCTTTTCTCTACTTTACGAGAGATTGCTTTGTACACATTATAAACAAGAATCAATCATTACATTAGGTTGGCCATTACTCAAATAGACCAAATCCTTTAGGTCTCAAGGAGACTTAATTCCATTAGGCCTACTTTAAAACATATTAACTTATGACTTCATGGAACACTCTACACCTCTATCCATGGCACAACCTTTCCATACACTACTCAAATATGCCTTAGCCAACATCCTTCGAGTACCATGACACCTTTTAGGTCCAAACACCACTTGAAACACTTCATTAGCACTATTCACATTAGGCCTTTGAACACACAAAAAAGTTTGTCTTAAATAATTAAAGATAACACATCATTTAGTTAGACAACCATGATAATAAATCACTTATATAGAAACTAAATGACCTCAAAAATATCACCATATGCATTAAACACTTCAAACTAGGGCATAGAGCCTAAAAAACACCTCTGTAACTCACTCAGAACTCTCAGTGTTCCTCAAAGACCAATCATGGTGACTCATATCTCCAACACCTATATAAACACTTTCCATGACTTCTAATGCATGTAGGTGGTCCTATGAGATCTCTAGACCATCCTCAAATAGAAATATCATATGATCTAAGGGTAAATATTGGTCTTTCAAACCAATCTCAAGACCTTATATCTCACTGTCATATCTGAACTAGACAGGTCAACTTGTGAGTAACTTTTTCACCACACACATGACCTCCAAAGCTTCTTCCAAGCATCAACATATCTTACAAATCTTGAAAAACATTTCATGCACTTGGTTTTATCATTCTATCATGATAACACATTCTAATTCATCTTCTCATTGTTGTCTGGGTTTTTCACTATTTGCACCATTATGCCTCTTAGCGACTGGCCAACTTGGATGATCGATTTAGCACACTTGAGAACTAGAACTTGTCTAAAAACCTTCATGGACATAAAACATGAGTCTCTACCTTTTTTCTCCATCCATTTTCTTACTATGTTCAATGCAAATTTTGACTTCTATAATAACTTCTTCAAAACTAAGCTTGTAACTCAATATTTTCTCTTTCCTCTTTCTAGCCAATAGCACTTAGAGGGACTCAGGGGAGTCCAATACAAGCTTCAATAACTTACCTAAATAATTCAATCCATCCTGAGCACTTTTAAGCAATATCTTCAACATCGGGTCTTTCATAGGGTTCTATCTTAACGATCGTTCATAAAGCATAGCTCCTCAACCCAAAAACTAATGCCTAGAATTTTGAGCTAAGACCCTTCCCCATCTACCATGAAACACTTAGGTTTCCATGCAAAGGTTTGAAAAAATAATGAACACAAGAAAATCCTTCTCGAGTTAATAACCCTTTATTCTAAGCACTTGAGATACCTCCAAATAACTTTTCATGCCTTGTCCTTCACACTATAACCTCAAACTGGTTGAACAAACTTGAAACAACATACCTCACATTTTACAATGCTTACATGAGATCAAACACCTTGAAATTTAATCATGATGCTTCATTAGGCCACTCTCTCTCTCTCTAACAACATACCTCACATTTTACAATGCTTACATGAGATCAAACACCTTGAAATTTAATCATGATGCTTCATTAGGCCACTCTCTCTCTCTCTCTCTCTCTCTCTCTCTCTCTCTCTCTCTCTTTGCTCTCTAGACATTGACCTAAAAACCACATTAGGCCTTAAAATTGACCTTCATGCCTCTTTTCATGCACTTTCCACCTTACACACTCAAGCAATCTCTCTCATGTTTAAACACTGCCATACATCCTTCACATGCTTTGACAATAGATCAGGATACCTCATTAGGCTAGGCTGGGTCTGGGAGTGGTCTAGATGTAGACTTGGTTTGAAAGTCATATCCCTGTAGTTTTACCTTAAGACTCTCATGAGCACTCCAGTGCCTCACATACATGCTTAAACAACCTAATACAATCACTCATCCCTGTGTGCACTCATCTCACCAAGCTACCATACTCATACATTCTCATAAGGTGTCTTCATGCCATGACCAGGCTTAGGCTACTCAAAGACCTGTACCTTCATGTAACCATAAAGCATTAGTTGCCTTCAAATTCTTTCTTTTGCTTTCAAATGACAACACTCCATCAATGCCACTTGTCACATCAACATACTACCAACTAGGCACACTCTTTCAAAGACATCGATGACAATACTCAACAATATCCCCCTTTGTCATTGATGGTAACCACTCTTAGAAACTTCTCTCAACATGAAACTTCTCCCTCATTCTAATCTTTTTCCCTCTTTGACATAAATGACAAAGTAATGTCTACAACTCCTTGCAACCAAAACACTAAACACATAGGACTATGAGTTTATGAGTCATAGTACAAACATGTTCCCTCTATCTTCATGCATACCTTCTTGGAACTACTCACTCTTAGAGATAATGAACCATCTAATTATTTCCCCCTAAGTACTTGGCTTCATCAGTGATTGTTAAGAGTAGGAATTACACCCAATTCTTGTTTTAGGTGTTCAAATGTTGCCTTTGGAAGTGGTTTGGTCAAAATGTCTGCAATATGATCCTATGTAGAAACATATTCAAGTTTGACACTTTGTTCATTTACCTTCTCTCTTAAAAAATGATACCTAATGGGAATGTGATTAATCCTTGAGTGCATGATAGGGTTCTTTGAGATGTTTATAGCATTTTTATTGTCACAATAAATAGGACTAGGACTGTCATACTCTACCTTGTAGTCTTTTAAATTTTTTCTCATCTATAGGACTTGAGTGTGACATGAAGCTGTTATAATGTACTCAGCCTCACAAGTGGATAATGTTATTGATGGTTGCTTCTTACTTATCCATGAAACTTTGATGGTTACATCTTGCTTATCCATGAAACTAGGCACCCACCTAAGAAGAAAGCTTATCCACTAGTACTTTTCCTATCATCTAGGCTTCCTGCCTAGTCTACATCTATATAGGTTTTTAAATTTGAACTCCTTGCTCCTTAGATACTTCAACTCAAACTCCATAGACCCCTTGAGATAGCTAAGTATTCTTTTGATTCCTTGCAGATGATTTTCCTTTGGATCTGCCTGAAACCTTCCCACAAGACCTACTGCTTGCAGATGATTTTCCTTTAGATTTGCTTGAAACCTTCCCACAAGACCTACTACTTGCATGCTGTTAGGTCTAGAAGCAGTGGTGTATAGAAAACTTCCAATCATTGACCTATATGATGTTTGATTGAATTTTGGAGACTCATCTTGTTCAACTTACACCTTGTGATCATAGGTATACTAACTACCTTGCAATCTTCCATCTCAAACTTCTTCAACATCTCTCTTATGTACTTGGCTTATGAAATGAATATACCTTTTTTAAAGTGAGTAATTTGTAACCCAAGAAATAATGATAGTTCTCTTAGTATGGACATCTCAAACTCTTTCTTCATCACCTATACAAAGGCTTTGGTCATGGTCTCATTATTTCCACCAAAGATGATGTCATCCACATAGACAACAACTATCAACTATTGGTCATCTTCTATCTTTTATGTATAGATTACTATCTGTAACTCCTCTTTTGAATCATCGATCCAACAGATACTTGTCCAACTTGGCATACCAAGTTCTAGGAGATTGCTTTAGACCATAAAGAGCCTTTTTTAATCTGTAAACATAGTCATTATCACTTGATAGTGAGAACCCCTCAGGTTTCTTTATGCACACCTCCTCTTCCAAATTCTCATTCAAAAAGGCATATTTGACATTCATCTAGTATACCTTAAACCCTTTGAACCCTGCATATGCTAGAAACAATCTAATGGCATCCAATCTTGATACTGGTGTAAATGTCTCCTCAAAGTCTACCCCTTCAACTTGTGCATATCCCTTACATACCAATCTAGCCTTGCTCCTAGTGACTTCTCTATCTTTATTCAATTTATTTCTAAACACCCATTTTGTGCTAATGACATTTTTACCTTTAGGCCTAGGAACTAGTTCCCAAGCCCCATTCTTCTCTATTTAGTCGAATTCCTCATTCATAGCACCTATCCAAAATTTGTCTATGTTTGAATCTATAAGTTTCTTAGGTTAAATATTAGACAATAGAGAAATATTCTCTTGATTTAAATTACTTACCAGTCTTATCCCTATTTGCATATCTACATCTTTGTTGTCAATGATTTGAGATTCAAGATGATATCTTTGAATATGTCTTGAGGGGCCTTTTGAGTATTATCTGTCTTTAACTTATTATTCTCCCTCATCAACCTCTATAGTTTTCTCTTCATTCTTAAAGTCCAGATTCTCTAATGTATCCTTTGACTATAAGTATGATTTTTTTGTCTCATCAATCTTCATATTGGTGGTTTCCATTATTTTCTGTAACCTTTTGTTATAACATCTATAGGCTGAACTCATTGATGAGTATCCTAAGCATATATCTTCATTAGATCTAGAATCAAACTTTCCTAAGTCTTCATCATCTCTTTTGATGAAACATTTATTCCCAAACACTTTAAATTGTTTCACATTTGCAGGTCTACCTTTCCATAGTTCATAAGGAGTCTTGTTACCATTAGTCCTTATCTATCCTTTATTCAAAATGTAAACTACACTGCTTATTGCCTCTCTCCAATATCCATCAGATAATTCAGACTCATTTAGCATAGTTCTTGCCATCTCTTAAACTATCCTATTCTTTCTTTCCACTACCCCATTCTACTGAGGTGTCCTAGTTGCTGAAAACTGTCTCCTTATTTCATGAATGTCACAGGAGTCATCAAACTCATTAGACCAAAACTCTCCTCTATCAGATCTTAGGCACTTGATCTTCTCATTTTTATCATTCTCTACAATAGCCTTGAATGTCTTGAACTTGTTAAGAGATTTTGACTTTTCTTTCAAGAATGCTACCCAAGTCATTCTTGTGTAGTCATCTATGAGTAACATGAAGTAGCTATCTCCTTAAATGCTTTGGATTATTGTATGCCCACAAAGATTAGTGTGTATTAACTCTAAGGGTTTTGTAGTAGATTACTCCTTGGACTCGAACCTTTTTCTAGTCTATTTACCATGTTGACATGCCTTGCAAAGTATGTTTATAGGTTTGGTGATCTTAGACATGTTTTTCACATACTTATTAATACTTTTCTTAACCATATTGTCCAAGTTTAGGTGACCTAACCTTCTATGCCATAACCAAATTTCATCCATCTTATTCATAAAGCATCTCTGCTTCTTGATCTCATTCAAGACAAATAGATTATTTTTAGTCCTCTTAGCATTGGTGATTAGCCTTCCTAATTTGGCTTTTTTTATCTCACACCTTCTGTCATGAAAGATTAGTGTGTGTCGTTGGTGGCACATTGCTATTCCCTTAACCTTTGATATGTTTAGAGATATGTGTGGTTGACTTGTGTCTTACATACCTCTTTTATATTCTTGTTATATTTTTCTATGTTCTTAGTTAGGTCAATGTATGGAATAATCATGGCTAAGTATACTATATATAGAAGGTAGTGGTTAGTCTTTGATCATCATATTATGTATTTTGCTCTTATTGTATTGTTGTGGAGGTTTCTCCCTTGAAGTGGCTCTGCTATATTATCTAGTATTTTGTTCTACTGTCAATTATTAATGTCTGATCTCTTATCCTTATTCTATGCAAACATCTAAGTAATTTCATTACAAGTGGTAGCAAAGCTTTAATTTGGGTAAGTTTCCTACAATTTTTTTTGGATTTGATGAGGAACGACTTCTTCGAATAGGAGCAAAAAAACATAATCTGCAATCCGAGAAGAATTAATTTTTTATCATTGTAGTATAATTTGATACACTTTTTTGAAAAAAAAATTAAAAAAAAAGTTTGGAAATTTTTTTCCTTTGCACGTTTTCAATCGTTGGATTCATGTCGGCGAGATGATTGCAATGGTATATTTTTTTGGTGCACTTTTTTGGTGCCAAAATTTTTCATTCGAGTGCTTAAAAGTTGTTGCTGGATTTGTCTTGGTGAGGTGATCGCAATGGTACCATCTCCTAGTACACTTTTTTGGGGAAAAAACCCTTCTGGGGTTTGTGCATGGTAGGTCCTACTCAAGGAAAAAAGGGGGCAAGATACTCCTAAGACTCTTAAGGATGACATGGAATCTGGAACTTCAGATTTGATGCCTTCTCAACTTTAGGTTGACATAAAGGGCTTGGTGTAAAATGATGACTTTGTTATAATTCAAACTGATGTTTTAGGGATGCGTGAAGAAATTAATGGGGTACACACTCAATTGCCTTAGATAATTGCATAATTTGTTGCCATTTCATCTTATTTATAGCCAAATAATCCTATACATCATTCAAGTTCTCTTCTCAACATTAATAGCTCCAATCCTTGTATGAAATTGATGTTACCAAAAGTGAACATGCGTAAGTTTGATAGTAAAGATCCTCGCTTGGATTACCTAAATTGAGAATTTATTTGATTTGCACCAAACTCCTAATTCTTAGAAGGTGATAGTGGCATCTCTGTATCTAGAACCTGATCAATTCATTTGGTATTACTGGTTGTGTGCTATAAAAAAGAATGGTGCACCTATTACATGGTATGTTTTCACTGATAAGTTGTTGGCTCATTATCAGAATAATGTATCTAAGAACTAATTCAACTAGTTAGCCAAACTACGTCAAATAGGAATTATGAATGATTAGAGGACATCACTGAGGCAAATTTGACTGATTATTTTTTGGGTAGACTCAAAGATAGCATCCAATTGGAGGTTAGGATGTTTAATCCATCATCTGTATCAGAAACTATCCCAAAGGTCTGCATGATAGAAAAAAGAGATGGTCAAATGAAAAACTTTCACTATTGGTCATGATCGCACCTTTCTAACACCATTTCATCAACCCACTAGATCAACACTTTAGCAAATTAAGAAGTGAACTAAAGGATTGTGTAATGGGTGTGAAAAAAATGGAGTAAAGGACATCACTGTGTTGAAAAGTTATTTTACATCAAGGGTGCCAATGAGGATGCAGATGATGAGGTAATTGGTGAGGATGTAGAAGGACCCGAGGAGGAATCTGAAGACTCTCAGCTTACTATTTTTTATCATGCCCTTTTAGATAACAATACTCCCCAAACTCTTAAGGTAGTGGGTTTTCTTAAAAAATAGAACGCCATTGTATTGATTGATTTTGGGAACACACACAACTTCAACAATAATTTGGCTACTTGTTTTAGCTTTTTCATTTATCCTACTCCATAATTTTAGATCATGATTACAGATGGTGGTACTGTCAATTGTTTAGAAAAATGCCATAGTATTAAGTTGGCCATGGGAGACTACTTGTTAAATTATCTTATGTTTACTATTCCCTTGGGTGGAGCTTACATTATTTTGGGAGTATAGTGGCTCATCACTCTGGGTACTATTGAGATGAATTTATAAGAATTATTCATGCATTTTCATTTTGAGAAAATAACATTTGAGCTAAGGGGATTAAGGGCTAAATCTCCACAAATTGTTATCTCCAATCAAATGACCAAGATTCTCTGAAAGGGTGCTGAAGGATTTATGGCTTGCTTGTTTTCCATTAAAGTCTACCAACTCAACCATATACACCTCTTGATCTCCAACAAGTGATTGATGCCCATTATGTTATTTTTGGTGACATGCCAAAAGGACTCCACCCAGCCGCATACATGATCATGCCATAAAACTTATTCTTGGTAGTACACCACCCAACATCTGGCCATATAGGTATCTCTACGCCTAAAAAAGTGAAATTAAAAAGATGGTATAGAAGATGTTGGATATATGAATCATTTACCATAGCCAAAGCGAATGTTCATCAATTATCATGGTGCGAAAGAAATATGACACTTGGAGGATGTCCCGATTATAGAGAGCTAAATAAATACACTATCAAAGATAAGTTTCATATTCCTATCATTGATGATTTGCTAGATAAATTGAATGATGCTCTTTATTTTACCAAATTAGATTTGTATTTTGGGTATCATCAAATCTAGATCTATGATGAAGACATACATAAAATAACTTTCAGAACTCATGAGGGCCATTATGAGTTTATGGTTATGTCTTTTGGTCTAACAAATGCACCATCGAGCTTTCAAAGTTTGTGAATACTATTTTTAAGTCTTTTTTGAGGAAATTTGTTGTGTTTTTTTATGATATCCTCATTTACAATAAAAATTGGGAAGACCATGTGAAATAGGTACTCTTAATTCTAGAACATTAGTTGTATGTAAAACCTTTTAAATGTACTTTTGGAGCTCATGAGGTTGAGTATTTGGGTCATATCACTCAAGCAACTAAGGGGATTTTTGGGGCTAACTAGTTACTATCGTAGATTTGTCAAAAATTATGGTAGCATTGCATCCCCCCTCACCTATTTGTTGTAGAAAAACTTATTCTAGTGGACTGATAAAGCTACCAAAACATTTAAACAATTGAAAATGGCTATGTGCACTACTCTAGTGTTGGCCACTCCTAATTTTTCTATGACTTTTATGGTTGAATGTGATGCATCTACATATGGTATGGGTGTTGTGTTCATGCAAGAAGGCAAACCACTTGAATTTGAAGGTCGCCAACTAAAGTGTAAAAATTGGCTCAAGCCCATTTATGAGAAGGAAATGATGGCCATTCTACATGCAGTCAAATAATGGAGACTTTATTTAATGGGTTGTTATTTTTAGGTAATGACTGATCATGATAGTATCAAATATTTTTTGAAACAATGGTTATCATTAGAAGAATAATAGAAATGCATAACTAAGATGTTAGGCTATGATTTTAGAATAGTCTAAAAAAAAGGCGAGGAAAATGTGGTGGCAAATGTACTATCCAAGAGGGATCAATCAGTTGAGGCATTGTTATGTGTCATGACCATTTGACAGGTAGATTGGCTAAAGGAAGCAAGATCAGGATGGGAAAATGACAGTGCTACCCATGATTTGATTCAGAATCTTCAATAAGGTTTGGGTGGATTTAAAAAATTCACATGGAAGGGTAATGCATTATGGTATAAGGATCGATTCTTAAACGAAAAATTCTTCTGGAACTTTATGCAACTCCACTTCAAGGTTATTTAGGATTTTTGAAAACTTATCATAGAATCAAGAAAGATTTTTTTGGGAAAGACTCAAGGGAAATGTCCAAAAATATGTGGTTGAATGTATGATCTATCAATAAAATAAAGGTGAAACCATCAAAACCCTAGGTCTTTTACAGTGTTTATCCATCCCTAGCCAGCATTGGGAAGAGGTGTTTATTTCATTACAAGGTTATCAAGATCTGAGGGTCAAAATGCTATCATGGTTATTGTGGATTGTCTTAGTAAGTATGTTCATTTTTGTTCTTTATCATAGCCCTTTGTTACTATAACAGTAGATTTTACTTTTATTAATATAGTTCAGAAACTGCATGGTACTCCTAAGATCATTGTCAGTGATAGAGATCCCATTTTCACTAGTAATTTTTACACTAAATTATTTGCATGTTTGGGAATCAAGTTGGATCATATCTCATTCTATCATCCTCAATCAGATGGACAAACTGAGGTAGTCAACAAATGTCTGGAAGTATATCTCCATTTTATTTTTGATAAACATGATAAATGGATTCATTGGTTACCACTTGCTGAATGGTGGTATAATACTTCTATTCATAGTTCTTCCAAAATATATCCCTTTTTGGCCTTGTATATATACCACCCTCCATCCATCAATTCAACCTTGAAGGTCCATCGTAAGGTTCATGTAGTTGAGGAACATATTCACCATCAATAGGTCCTTGCAAGTTTTCATGAAAATTTAGCCATGGTATATAATCATATGAAGCAATAGGCAGATCAACACATGAGTGAGAGGCATTTTGAAATTGGTGATTGGGTCTTTATTATCTTATAGCCATATAATCAAATGTCCTTGAAGTAACAAAAAAAAAGATAACTAGTCATCCCCTAAGTATTATGGACCTTATCAGATCTTGTAAAAAATTGGTAGTGTGTTCCACAAGTTATAGTTTCCATCATCCACTCACATACATCTAGTATTTCATGTATCATGTCTGAAGAAAGTCATTGAACACAGAGTTACTTCTCAAATTGTGTTACCAGAATTGGATGAGGAAGGGAGAATCATTTTTGATCCTGAGGTGATCCTTCAAATATGCACTAAGCAGCGTGGTCTAGAGTGATTAAGGAGTACCTGATCAAATGGAAGAATTTTATATGTGAGGATGCCACTTAGGAGGATGAATCCTTTATGCAACAACATGTAGAGTCAATTCAATGTGGAGGACAACATTGTTTTGAAGAGGAGGGGCATGCTATGCCCTTAATCTTTGGCATGTCTTGGGATATGTGTGGCTGACTTATGGCTTATACACCTATTTTATATTTTTATTACATTTCTCTATGTTCTTAGGTAGGTCTTTCTATAAAATAATCATGGATAAGTAGACTATATATAGGAGTTAGTGGTTAGTCTTTGATTATCATATTAAGTATTATGCTCTTATTGCACTATTGTGGAGGTTACCCATTCAAAGTGGCTCTGCTATATTATCCAGTATTTTGCTCTGCTGTCAATTATTATTGCGTGATCTCTTATCTTTACTTATTTTATGCGAACATCTAATAAATTTCATTACACACATCTGACTTACACTAAGCAGATTAAGTTTCAAACCTTTCACATACAACACATTTTCCATCTTGGTCTTCCCATTCTCCAAACTCAAGATACCTTTGCCAACTATATTGGCAGTTGTGTTATCTCCAAATCTCATTATTCCTACAACATTCTTCTTCAACGAGATGAACTTATTTTTATCTCTTGTCATGTTGCTTGAGCAACCACTATCTATATACCATTTCATGCATTCATCTTGAATGTGAAAGGCAGTTTGAGCTAGCATAGATTCCTCTTTAGTCTTATGTTCTTCCTTAGTAAATGATCCATCTTGACTCGTGGGCTCAATATGATCAAACCTGACTTTATTTGGCTTCCACACCAATGCTTGACCCTTCTCATACACTCTAGAAGCTCCATATACCTTGTTAAGTCTACTTGACTAATCACTCATCCCATGGTCCCATGAACACTTATCCCTTGAGACCATTCTATAATCACTTGCTCTATGACCAAAGATGTGATAAGCAAAACAAAAACCATTGAAAGAATTGAAATACCTCATTGCATTGGGCTATTGGATTGTTCTCTTCATGTTGACTTTCATATTAGTGCTCTTAACTTATTTTGGCTTCTAACATTTTTTCTCAAACTTGTTTATCTTGTCTATGAGTTGCTCATGCTCACTTTTAAAGAATCTAATTTTGTCTTCAACTAATCATACTCAACTTATTTTGATCTAAACTTTGTATTGACACCTTCTAACTATTTCCTGAGATCTTTAATGATCTTCTCATCCCTTTTAGATTCTTTGACCTAGTCACTCTTCAAGGTATAAATCTGTTCCTTAAGATTCCTGACCATATATCTCAACTCATGATTTTTCTTCTCTTGATTTTTCAAATCATCTAGGGCACTTATGAGCTGAGCTTCAAGGTCTACTTCAACTTCTCCATCTTCACTATCATAGTAGACTTCTTCATCATAAATGTTTTCTTTATCACTAGGCATCTTGTGCTTCTTAGGAACACGTTCAAGCTGTTAGGTCTACTTCAAAATATCAACCTTTGATACCAATTGTTGGAAGGAAAATGACTAAGAGGGGGGGTTAATCAGTCTTTAAAATGATCATTAAATTCCACTTATCATTCAAGGTCCATTCATACATACATATAGATCAATCAAAGCACAAACAACTATACATATGAACATGAAATACAAAAACACATCATATATGTGGAAAACCCTTAATGGGAAGAAAATACATTAATCTCTACAAATGGACTACAGTCTTATATGACAAAAACCAAATTTAGTGATGCACTAACTAGCCAAACATCCACTTGTAAGGAGGCACTAACCCCCTAGATAACTCAACACCTTCTCAGCCACTTAATTGTTTCGATCAAATTTAGAACACTATGTTTTTAAATGAATTTATGATGACCACCTCTTCAGCGCTTCACACTCTTATCTCTCTCAATCTGTCTTCTAGGCCTCTTCGCTCAACTAGGTCTCTTCAAAATTGATTAGGTCATATGACCTTGATCTTATATTCAGACCCCCTGTTATATATTCATAACAGTCCTACTTTATTCTAATGGTCTATAAGAACTTCCACTTAAGGATCTTCTATCTCACTCACTCAACTATTCAATCCACTAACAAGCTAATTAGGACTAAAAGGCCTTATTTTTATACAAACCTCTTGCTCATACACATTGTGGTTGGCCATACACACTAACCCACTTATATTGGCCACATAATAGGATGTATGACATGTTACAAAAAAGAATGAATCATTACATAATGTTTTCCATTACTCAAATAGACCAAATCCTTCTTTAGGTCTCATGGAGACCTAATTCCATTAGGCCTACTTCATGACATATTACTTTATGACCCCTTAGAACACTCTACACTTCTATACATGGCACAAACTTTTCATACAATAGTCAAATTGGCCTTATCCAACATCCTCCAATCACCATGACACCTTTTAGGTCCAAATACCACTTGAAATGCTTCATTAACACTGTTCACATTAGGCCTTTGAACACACAAAAAAGTCTATCTTGAACACTTGAAGATAACACTTCATTTAGTCACACAACCATGATGATAAATCAATTATACAGAACCTAAATGATCTCAAAAATATCACCATATGCATTAAAAACTTCAAACTAGGGCATAGAGCCTCAAAAACACCTCTGCAACTCACTCACTCATAACTGCTAGTTTTCTTCAAAGACCAATCACGATGACTTAGACTTCCAACATATATAGACACTTTCCATGACTTTTAATGCATGTAGGTGGTCCTATGAGATCTATAAACCATCTTAAAATATAAAAATTATATGATCTAATGGTAAATATTGGTCTTGTAGACAAATCTCAAGACCCTATATCTCACTGTCTTATTTGAACCAGACAGGTCGATTTGTGAGAAACTTTTTCACCACACATGACCTCCAAAGATTCTTCCAAGCATGAAAATATATTATAAATCTTGAAAAAAATTTCCATATACTTGGTTTCATCATTCTATATGATAACACTTTCCAATTCATCTTTTCAGTATTGCCTGGGTTCTTCATTGTTTGCACAATTAGGTTCGTTAGTGATTGGCCAACTTGGATGATTAATTTGGCACACTTGAGGACTAGAACCTATCGAGAAACCTTCATGGACATGAAACATGAGTCTCTACCTTATTCTTTCATCCATTTTCTTACTATGTTCAATGCAACTTTTGACTTCTATAACTTCTTCAGAAACAAGCCTATAATTTAACTTTTTTTATTTCCTCTCTCTAGCCAATACCACTTGGAGGTACAAGATCCAATAGTTTACCTAAGTAAATAAATTCATATTGAGCACTTTTGAGCAATATCTTCAACATTGGGTCTTTATTAGGGTTTAAACCAATTTCCACTCTTAATGATAGCTCATGAAATTTTGAGCTAGAACCCTTCTCCATCTACCATGAACTGCTTAGGCTTATATTCAAATGTTTGATGAGATAATGAGCACAAGAAAATCATTTTCTAGCTAAGAACCCTTCATCTTGAGCACTTGAGAGAGCTCCAAACAACTTTTCATGCTTTGTCCTTCACACTATGACCTCAAACTACTTGATCAAACTTGAAACAACATAACTCACCTCTGAAAATGTTTACATGAGCTTAAACACCTTGAAATTTTATCATGACCCTTCATTAGGCTATACTCTCTCTCTTTTCTCTCTAAATCTTGACCTGTAAACTACATTAGGCCTTAAAACTGACCTTCATGCCTCTTTCCATGCAATCTCTATGTTACTCACATACTCAATCAACCTTTCTCATTCTTAAACACTGTCATACATCCTTCACATGCCTTTACAACAGATCATGATACTTCATTAGGCTAGGAAGGGTCTATGAGTGGTCTAGATGTAGACTTGATTTGAAGGTCCTACCCCTGTAGGCTTACCATCTAATCCGCTACAAGATCCCTTTCCTCAACTTCAATATATGAACACTGCAATTCTATTATTGGTTTATCATGATTATTAAATATCATGATAATTTTCTTATATTTTAATGTAAAAAATATAGAGAGATATCATTTTCGAGGTGCCTATCTTATATTGGATTTGTGACATAAGTGGAATAGCTTCATATGATTCTTTTCGATTTATCTAAGATGCAATTCATGAACATATATTTATATTATTCTTAGTAAATTAGAATCATATTTGTCAAGAAAGTTATATTGGAACAAATGTTTCTCAAACCTCCAAAGGCCCTGTATGCAATAGATGTCGACAAGAGAAAGGGTCATCATAAATTTTTAACATTGAATAATATGGATCCTAGATCACAACCACTAGAACTTAAAAACTTAACATGAACCAATACCACTTGGAGGTACCTGGGAGAGTCCACTACAAGATCCAATAGCTTACCTAAGCAATTTAATTCATGGTGACTCAGATCTCCAACACCTGTATAGATATTTTCCATGACTTATAATACATGTAGGTGGTCCTATGAGATCTTTAAACCATCCTCAAATAGTAAGATCATATGATCTAATGGGAAATATTGGTCTTTTAGACCAATCTCATGACCTTATCTCTCACTGTCTTATATGAACCAGATAGGTCAACTTGTAAGAACTTTTTCACCACACACATGTCTTTCAAAGCTTCTTCCAAGCATGAACATATCTTAAAAGTATTTAACATCTCTATACACTTGGTTTCATCATTCTATCATGATAACACATTCCAATTCATCTTCTCACTGTTACCTGAGTTTTTCACTATTTGCACCATTAGCCTTGTTAGCGACTAGCCAACTTGGATGACCGATTTAGTACACTTGAGGATTAGAAACTATCCATAAATATTCATGGATATGAAACATGAGTCTCTATCTTCTTCCTCCATCTATTTTCTTACTATGTTTGATGCAACTTTTGACTTCTACAACACCTTCAAAAAGAAGCTTGTAATTTAACATTTTCTCTTTCCTCTCTCTAACCAATACCCCCTAGAGGTACCTGGGAGTGTCCACTACAAGATCCAATAGTTTAGATGATAAATTCAATTCATCCTAAGAAATTTTGAATAATATCTTCAACATCGGGTATTTTTTAGGGTTCTAAGAGGGTTTAAACCAATTTCCACTCTTAACTATCATTCATAAAGCATAGCTCCTCAATCCAAAAACTAATGTCTGAAATTTTTTCTTAGGACCATTCCCCATCTATGATGAACTGGTTAGGCTCATATTCAAAGGTTTGATGAGCTAATGAGCACAAGAAAATCCTTCTCAGGTTGAGAACCCTTCATTCTGGGCACTCAAGTGACCTCCAAACAACTTTGCATGCCTTATCCTTCACACTATGACCTCAAATTGCATGATCAAACTTGAAACAACATAACTCACCTATGAAAATGATTAAATGAGCTTAAACACCTTGAAATATGATCTTGACCCATCGTTAGGCCACACTCTCTCTTTGCTCTCTAAACCTTGACTTGCAAACCACATTAGGCCTTAAAACTGAGCTTCATGTCTCTTTCCATGCAATCTCCATGTTACTCACATAATCAACCTCTCTCATTCTTAAAAATTTCCATACATTCTTCACATGCCTTGACAATAGATCATTATACCTCATTAGGCTAGGAAGGGTCTATGAGTGGTCTAGATGCAAACTTGGTTTGAAGGTCCTACCCCTGTAGAGTTACCTTGAGGCTCTCATGAGTGCTCTAGTGCCTCACATACATGCTCAAACAACCTCATACAATCACTCATGTCTATGTGCTCTCATCTCACCAAGCCACCATGTTCATACCTTCTCAGAAGATCTCTTCATACCATGGCTAGGATTAGGCTACTCAAAAAATTTTACGTTCATGCAACCATAAGACATTAGTTACCTTCAAATTCTCTCTTTTGCCTTCAAATGACAACATCCTTCAATGATAACACTCCATCAATGCCCCTTGTCACATCAACATATTTTCAACTAGGCACACTCTCTCAAAGACATCAATGACAATACTCAACAGAGCCGTCATACTTCAGACCACAGACTATAAGAAGTTATAAAGAATAATTCTTCCACCAAGTCAACTATGTTTTTTTTGCAGAAGGACAATCAAAAGATAAGTGAATAGTATTAAAACACTTGTAGACACTAGAAAACTACACACAGCTCTAAACGTCAAAATGCCTTAGAACCCCCTAAGTACCACCTAACCCTTCTCGACCCACTAATCAACCCATCAGACCTTGGGTCTAGTTAGCTACTTAGCTAGATAAACTCACTAACTTACTAATTGACCTTACCCTAACCCCTTTTAACTCACCTTGACCAATTTTTCTCTAAACCCTCAACCACCAACAGTCAACTTAACCACTAATTGGTTAGGCTGACTGTCGACATTCAGGTCCTTACCTTCGTAACACATCACCAGTTGTGTGCAAGCTAACATGTCACAATTTAATATGTTAACCTTACACAGTGCTAACTAACTATGAAGCATATAAATCAACATCTTGAACCTCTAGGGAACTTTCTACCCTCCATCTCTCTTTGTTTATAAAAGGAGAGGAGTAGGAGGTGAAATGATCTAGGTTTGAGCAATCATAATAACTTTCAAGAATTTCAACACATAGGTGATCTAGCTTCCATCCAATCAGCAGTTATTTCAGCAATCAAGTAACTATAATAAAGACCCAAACCTTTTCCCAAATTACTCTTGAGACAAAGTACTGTTATTTTACTGAAATTGCTTCAGCCATCAAGCAATAGGTACAATTTGTGTTTCAGTTCTATTTGGTTTCTGACTTTTAGGCCTGAATCAAATCCCCTGCATCTATTTTTTGACTTCCCTATCCCTAACCAGACCCTTAATAGATCCTTCCCTAATCAGTTTACCATTCTATAACTCATTTTCGAATACCTCTATAATTCCATAGAAAATCACCAACTGTTAGCACAACCATCGATGGTTATCCAACCACCGACGGTCAGCTTAATTGTCGATGGTCACCCTAACCACCAATGATCATTGTAGTAAGAAATATCAAGTTATTTATAACCTCTTACCTCCAACCAAATCTAACTTTTTGTGTCCCTACCTATTCACAGACTTTTGCCTAATTTTATGAATCTGATCTGATCTATTTTAGCACTAGTATTACCCTGCTATTGCTATATTTAGTTATTTTCTCTAACAAACATTCATTTTCTTCTTGTATTTCATTTTAGTATTTTATGTTATTTGATGCAAGTATTTTACTTTTATCTCTTTCAAGTTAACTATTATCAAAGAGTGGATTGACACCCTCCTAGCAAGCTCATGCTTCTTGGATCTAGCTCATGCTAGGCAGTCCACCTAACTATCTTTTTAACAAACCCTTTTGTTAGTGATTTTTTATCTACAGGTTATCCTTCCAAGACAAAAAGGAGCTCTCCAAACTCATCTAGATCACATGCACATAACAACTAGGTTTTTCTTCCACACCCTTATTACTAGTTTCTTATCTTTTTCCTTAATTAAGAAATGAGTAGAGATTAAGAGAAACATTTTGGCATGCTCGATGGGAACGTAGCATCATTTAGGTGCCCTTTTCTTCTTTTATTCTATGTTCATACAACAAAATTAAATTTTACTTTTGGGCTTAAAATTAATCTTGTATACATTGATTACTTGCTTGTTTTTAGTTCATGTAGTTAACTTAAAGGTAAAATTAATCAATCGTAGTTTCATTCTTGTTATCACACACTTTACCAAACTACATAATCAATTAACACATCAAGAAAATTGACACAAGGCCTGATTAGGATTTCATCACCTAGTGGTATACCTTACCATTTTGGCTATCTTACTTGGAGGTCATTACCAAGAAGAAAAACCAAAATTCAGTTTTCTAGTTGAGTCTAAACTCTGAAATTCAATATATTTAGGCTAAGCACCTGATACCCTTATCGTTGTGGTGTGTGAAGTTAAAGGGTAGGCCCCAATATCAAGCCACGTACTAACTTTCAATACAGATTTTTGAGAGCCTTTAACACTTGAAACCAACCTTAGACTTCCTTTTTAGTACCTGATCTACAAACCAAATTTACCCTTCACACTTTTTAAGGCATAAACCAAAAGCGATCTAAAAAGAATCCTAAGTTGTTAAACACACTTTAGTGTATGTTTTTATTACCTCGAGATCTTTTTATTTTGCTTGCTTTGTGTTTGAGTTGTGAGATTTTCATCATCTCTTTTATATTCCTCACATGGTCTTTATTATATAATAGTTGAGGAATCAAACCAACCAAGAACCACTTTCTTCTTCTTCCTCATCTATGGAATATACTTCAGATGTTGAGGGCTCTCCTCATCATTCTCCCCTTCTTACCATGCCTTGAATAGTTGTCGAAGGTGATGTAGATTTTGCTACCTTCCTTGATAACAATCCCATGGCTCTTGAACATTACCTCAAAAAACTATCTCATTATACCCCTACTTAATTGGTTCCTCCCACAGATCTACCTTATGGTATTCTTCCCCATCTTATGGTTGGTGCTACCTCTTCCCAACCTATGATCACCCAAACATCTTTTTCCACCCATAACCCATCTTCTACCACCACTCAAACTCAATCCAACATCCCAACCAATAGCCAAACACCCCCTACACCAACCAACACCTCCAACATAGGAGCAACTTCACCTCTTGTTACACATACTTCATCATTGGGGTATCTTCTACCACTATTTCCACCATTGCCCTTATCACTACCAACCCTCCAATTTCCACCCCACTTCAAAATTTGGTGCTTTTTATACCTCCTCCCATAGCATGTATTAGTACAAGAGTTACCACTCAACCGCAACCAATTAATCTATCCATACCTCCAAATCAACCCATATCAATCCCGCAACAAATACCCATGACATCCTACCAATATGTTCCTAATCTGCAAGGATACATAGCACCTTCTACCAAAAATTTTGTACCCATTAACCTTTATATGGCACATCCTAACCTTCCATGACCACATATCAATATGTGGCATCTTCTCAACCTTCTACCACTTATTGATATATTGCATCCACCCAACTTCAACCAAACTTACTACATAATTATGGAGCTTCTCAACCCCAAACAGCTTTGGTCAAAATGTTAATGGGCAAAATGACCAACCTAGAGTCATCTAAATATGGGGCTCATAACCTTTTATCTTAAGATCTAATCTGTAATGAATCAATTTACCCATACATCCCTATCTGATCTTATCCTCCTCAATGGGAACAACCCAAATTTTCCAAGTTCCAAAGCAAGGCGGACCCCTAACAACACTTAAGAGAATTTCACCATTCTTGATATTTAATTGCATATGATGATGCTCTTCTCCTTTTCACCTTTCCCATGTCTTTATCAAGACCAGCCTTAGATTGGTATAGTACTCTCACTAGGCACTTAATATGTTCCTAATCCACAAGGATACATAACACCTTCTACCTAACCTTTTGTACCCATTAACCTTTATATAGCACATCCCAACCTTCAATGACCACATATCAATATGTTGCATCTTCTTAACCTTATACCACTTATTGATATATTGCATCCACCCAACATCAACCAAACTTACTACATAATTATTGAGCTTCCCAACCCCAAACAGATTTGGTCAAAATGTTGATGGGCAAAATGACTAACCTAGATTCATCTAACTCTAGGGCTAATAACCTTTTATATTATGATCTAATATGTAATGAATTAATTAACCCATCCATCCCTATCTGATCTTATCCTTCTCAATGTGAACAACCCAAGTTTTCCAAGTTCCAAAGCAAGGAGGACCCCCAACAACACTTAAGAGCATTTCACCATTCTTGCTATTTAATTGCATATGACGATGCTCTTCTCCTTTGCACCTTTCCCATGTCTTTATCAAGACCAGGCTTAGAATGGTATACTGCTCTCACCAAGCACTCTATCTTTTCCTTTTCCCAACTTGCCCAAATCTTTTTAGATCATTTCTATCAATATATCTAAAAAGGTCTCTATTACCGACCTCTACTCCATTAGACAATTTGATGATGAATCAATTACCAATTTCGTAGCTAGATGGAGAGGTCTTATCAACCAACTCTCTTTCTCTTTACCCTAACCTGAGTTGATTGAAATTTTCTCTTAGGGTTTGTGCTAAACATATTTCCCCTACTCTTCAAGTTCAAACTTTCAAGACTTTTGACGAGGCTTTCACCATGGCACACAAATTAGAAATCAAAGCTTTTGACGAGGGAAAATTGCAACTAAAGAGAAAAAAATCTAGCTTTAAATCCAATGACCCTTCCTCATCCAAAACCACCAATCAATATAACCATTCCAACACCAAACCAAAGGCATCCACAAACTTGTTTGCCCTTAAAACTGTTCCACCACCAACTATCAACCAACCCAACCAAACCAACAAAACCAAAATCAAAACCAAGCTGTCCCAAAACAATACACTCTGATAGGATAATCTTATGCTTCAATTTTGGACAAATTGCTCAAAGCAAATAACATATAACTTCCTCCTATAAAACCTCCCCAACAATATGATGCTTCTCGCCCTACACTTGGTTGGTACAATGAGAATGATCTATGTGCTTTTCACTGTGTCATTGGACATGATGTCAGTAGGTGTAACACCTTCAAAACCATTATCCAAAACATGATTGATAAGGGAGAACTTGTATTTGATAATTCCAATGCACCCCCAAATAAATCCCTTGACATTTTTTGTAAACTTTTCTCCAATCATGCCCCTTCTACCAACTATGATGATAACAAACCAGAATCATCTCACGCTCGTGAGGTCCATATGATCAATGTCATTATCAATGAACCTCTCATTGAGGAGACCATTACCTCAACTATCTCTTCCTCCATTCCATTCATTGAAGTGGTAAACTCACATTCTATTCCTTTGGACACCCAAACAGAGGAAGCAACCACCCCTCTTTTTTTACTTGATGAAACCATAGATTTATCCCATTTCCTTTGATAGAAATACTAATAGAGGCAACCATCACTTCAACTATCTCCTCCCCCACTCCACTTATTGAAGTGGTATAATTACCCACCATTCCTTTGGACACCTAAACAAAGGAAACAACCACCTCCTCTCCTTCACATAGGGAGATTACAAACTTAGCTACCTCTCCTTTGATAGAGATACCAAAGGAGATAACCATTGCCATCACACCTTCCTCCCCTATCATAGAACCACCCATTCTCTCTTTAGGAACCATCCCAAAAGAAGAGATTACCTTGTCTATCCTTTCTATGAAGGAAACATCCACCCAAATCTTAAAAACTTCCATCAAGAACAAAGGTGAAGAGAGCTTTGAAACCAATGACCAAGGGATCAAACCCATTTACAAGCCTTTCTCTAGATTGGTCCAAAGTCTAGAATTCATTTCTCAACCCAATCTAGATAGATCCACCTTTTGGCATCGTCTTGGGCTCCCCTATCAAAACCAACCTAAACCTTCAACCTCACTTGCATCCACCATCAAACCTATCATCACCTCAATACCTTCATCAAACACTTCTCCCTCCAAAACTATAGGGGAACCATCCAACCCACCTCCATCTAAAATTATCAATTCACCTTACGCTGCTCTAATGAACCTATCAAGAATCTAGGAATACTTCCTATACCTAACCTTACTCAACCATCTTTGAAGTTAGACTTAACCCTATCTAGTCCACCAAAGAAAACCCCAACCAAACTCCCACCTCGAACCAAAGCTATAACACCTTCCCTCTTACCATCTATCTTAGGACCCCATCCTTCCACCATCCCAGGAGCTCATCCTTCCACCAAGAGGGTGAACCCTCCCAAATATATCCAAACTAAACCTTCTCTCTTCATTCTACCTTTACCTACCTCCACCAAATCATCAAACTCCCCATCATTCTTAACTAACCTATCTACCTCTACCTTCCCACCTATCTCCAAACCTTCATCATCCACGTCTAAATCTTCCACCTCAAAACCAACTATAACCAAGTAATCCCAATCAAAACCACCTACCAAGACCATTCCACCACCTACAACTTTCACAATGAAGCCTACTTCTAAGAAGGCTCCCACTCCTAAAACCAAAAACCCAACACCCCCAACACCTTTACTCAAATCTTATTTGACCATTTTACAAAGGTTATTGCAAACATCTTCCTTAAGCCTACCACCTATCAAATATTTTGACCCTTCAAGTCCTAAGCCATCTTGGTTCAATGACAGTCTAATCTAGTCATACCATAGGACACTTGGACATGACATGGAGAACTGCAAAGCTCTCTAAGCACTTGTGCATAACTTATAAGATGAGGATGATCTGTTATCAGATGAACTTCCCTTAAGCCCATTACCAACCCAACCACAAAATGAACCCATCAAACACTTACCTACTCCTCCACTCTCATTTGAAAGTGAGGAGGAATCAAAGCAACCATCTAGCCCAACACTTCCCCTCATCCACACTATCCATATGGTTACCCAATCTAGGGCCCAATAAAAAGATAAGGGAAATGTTAAAGTGTCCATACCCTTCCACCCCTCAACCTTCCAACTGAACCCAAGTACCCCTCACCTCTACCTTTGCCTTCACCAAAACCCAAAATATCCATTTTGGGTGCCTCTCCCTCCAACCCTTCTGAATCTATTGAACGAGTAGTCCTAAAGCAACTTCACCAAACATCGATGAAGATGAGCCTTTATGAACTAATCAACACCTTTACCCATCACCACCAAGCATTGATAGAGGCCCTGCAATCAATAGAGGTTCAAAACATGTACACCTAGTAAAATATCGTAAAATCATCATATTCCCAAGCTACTAAGTCCACATCTCATAAATCATAAGCATAAAACATCAAGACATGTACACCATGACCCATGAAACATACATCACATCTATATATAAACCACATATATATATCATCATGAACATCAACCATCATATACATCATGTCTTCCAAACAACTAATACATGTAATAATGTGTAATCTGTCTCTCAAAACATGTACATCTCATTGCATCGACATGCAGGTCGATATCAAAGTCATGTACATCTATCCTCCTATCATATCATATATCATGCATCTGGTGCACCACTACCACTGGCTCTGGCTGCACCACCATTGGCTCTAGCTGCACCACTACTTCCATCTAGTGTCATTCCTTCTAGACTCTTGTATGTCCCCCCACTGAAGCAACCCATTGACCTAGAGTAGCTACAACTACCCCACCTATTAAACTGGCCATGTACTCACCCCATTGGGGCTCTTATGGGCATTATGCTAGAACTATGGCCTCATAATACCTTAACTCCTCTATTGTGGCCAAGTACCATGCCATAGAGATGATACTCGATGGTCTTGTTGGTGTTATCATGGCTCCCCCCCTCTATCTCAAGGTGTCCCTCTCTTGAATCACCAATCCTAGTGAGGTCTTACCCTGATGTCTCTCACCTGTCACCATACCCTGACCTTGTAAGTCACAATCTATCCATATAATATGGCCACTTGTCCCTGTAAAGCTATAATTTGTGCTTTCAAAATGGTCAGTGCTACTTCTACCTATTCGTCAGGGCTACCTCCCTATGCATGTACCTATGGACCCCCACTAGTGAGATCCACATCCATAGCCTACCGACCTCCGTCATCCCACCCAAAATTAGTTGTTACATAAAGGGCCTGGTACCATGCCGCATAACCATCACCAAAACTAGCATCATCAACCCCTGCTCTAATTAGTAGCTCTTCATGATCTAGGACCACCTCCTTTAATTGTGGCTCAAGTAACAAAAAATTAGCATCCTACTTCATGTACCTCAGGTATAGACCTAGAACCCCCTGCACTAGGCCAAACTGCCTCCACATTCATTCAAATGAGATGAGCTCACTCTCACCCTCTCTCATCCCATAAATCCATCTCCAGCTCTGCAAAGACAATACATGGTAGTTATAGAGGGCCCATCTAGGAAAGCCAATGTATGGCCTCCAAATAACATCTCCCAACACCAATCCCTCCAATGCATCCCAGAACTAGTCAATATCCCTCGAACCTCTAGCTCATGTTAGTGCATAGTCTCCCTTCCATCACATCAAGCCCACTCTAAAGTTCATCTAGGCATAGCCCTCCCATAGTAGCCCCAAAGGTCTTAGAACCCTAATATACTCATATGCCCAATAATGGAGCAAAAACCCCACACTTATCCCATATCATCTTTGAGCTCAAAATGCCCAGAGATCCTTGTATATTTAGACTATTAAAATTGGTGCCCACTCGAATAGTTTCCTCTTAAGAAACATCTCTACCAACACACCCAACAACAAATAAGGAAACTGCGCATTGCTTGAATCTGGTAATATAAAATAAGACATGACCATCATCATCAGTCATGAAATGCCTCTCATCTAGAACCCTCTGCTACATTGGCCAATAACCAAAACCACCAGCATGCCACATGATAAGGGCCCAATCTCTATCTTTTTATCCCTCTCCTCATTGTCAATATGATAAATTAGCTCCTCCTAAATAGGCAATCATGTAATCCTGTGAACATCCTCTAGTAGGATGGTCATCTCTCATGTCAACAGGAGGAAGGTGCTTGTGGTCGGATCCCATCTTTTGATGAGGGCCATGATCATCACCACATCTCATGATAAATGCTGATAGTATCTCATAGCTTTGAGGCCAACCTCCTCCATGTGTGTCCTATCATTACCAGTCATCACTCCATAGATCTCCATAAAGATCCTAGGAACCTGATCCCTCATCTAGATCTGATCTCATGCACACTTAATTTTCCGTTGCCATTGCTCATTTTTATTCATTTCAATCAATCTACCTACATCAACCTCTTTATCAACCTAAAGCCACCTCAATTAACCTATTCCAATATTACCCTTATAACACTACCGCATTACGTCCAGCACTTGAAATCAACCCTCACCCCCAAACATTTTAACACCTACCCTAACCTACCAAACCAACACCTAACTCTTTTTTCAACAAAACATCTACCCTAACCCACAAAATTTTCAACACCTTCCCTAAACCTATCAAACCAACACCTAACTCTAATCAATAATAATTTCAACACATAACTCCTACTTGATAATTTCCCTATCCTAACTTACACTTGGCATTTTAACTACCCCACACCCCTTAAAACATTTTTAATATATCTTTCTATTCAAACAAACCTTCCCAAATCTTTTGACTGTCGATCATCACTATGATTGCCAACGGTCAAGTGACCTCTTTGCTTCAATGGTCAACCATCGATGGTTAAGTTTGACCATTGATGATTGGGTCAAACCATTGATGGTCATTGTGTGTGACTAACATCGGTGAAACCACCTAACCCAACCATTCTAAAATCATAGTCAACCCTCTCACATGAAATGACAAATCACCAAATTTCCAAAGCACACAAAAGGCATAGAAGTTAAATTAAAAAAATTAAAAATGAAATTTCATTTTCAATTTTTATGTTCCATGGTTTAAGGGTTCCGCCTAGCCATCAATAGTCAAGAGTTTGGGACCCCTGACCATCGACGGTCAGGAACCCACATTTCTGACATTGGATTTTTTCAAGCACCAACACCTTAGTGCCTCATTTTTGGATATTACCTTCTCCAGTAAACCAAAAAAAAACCTTTGAAGAATACCCTCTGCCACCAACCAACCATCTAACCACGTCTACCTCAATGTTGACCATTTTTGACCCAAACTATCGTATACTCAGCGATGAACTTGCTTTGGTCCTTTTTGATCACACCGACCAACCTTGTCATGTTGAATATTTGAATTTGCACCACTTCATGCACAACTAGACCATTTGTGTTTTTTAAATTATCACTTTCTACCTTGAATACCTATGAAAACACTGACCTTGTCTAGGAGACTTGATGGGATGATCTAATCAGCTATGCCTAATGCTATGGCTCGGTTACCCCATCACCAATCCTTCTAGAACTGGCCTTATTTTTATCAACATTGGCAACCTTAGTCTATGTGTGATCTTGGCTATCACACTTAATCACATTGTGTGCACATGTTTGTGATTCAAATACCAAACTCTTTTTGTCACCCACCTCGTGACTCACCATACACCACTTATCAAACCCTGAATCGATTTTGGTTTCACCTCATCAACCCCTGGTTTGAGGGGGAACACCTCCTATACTCGAGGCAACTAGATCTTTGACTAGCAATCTATGTTTGTTTTTCAGCTTATTGATTCAAAGCCACATAACAAAAAAGGGCAAAATGTAGACACTAGAAAATAGCACACAACAGCTCTAAATGTCAAAATACCTTAGAACCCCTTAAGGGCCACCTAACCAACCCATTAGACTTTGGGTCTAGTTAGATACTTAGCTAACTAAACTCACTAACTTACTAACTAATCTTAACCTAACCCCTCTTAACTCACCTTGACCAATTTTCCTCTAAACCCTTGACCATTGATGGTCAGATTGATCATTGATAGTTATGTTGATTGTTGATGGTCATGTCCTCACCTTTCTAACACATCACTAGTTGTGTGCAAGCTAACATGACATAATTTAATATGTTCACCTTCCCTGGTACTAATGAACTATGAAGCATCAAAATCAGTAGCCTAACCCTCTAGGGAACCTTCTATCCTCCATCTCTCTTTGCTTATAAAAGGAGCAGAGTAGGAGGTGAAAGGATCTAGGTTTGAGAAATTAGAATCACTTTTGAGCATTCCATCACACAGGTGATCTAGCTTCCAACCAATCAACCATTCTACCAAAAATCAAGCAAATACAATAGAGACCCAAACCTCTGCCCAAATTACTCTTGAGGAAAAGTAATGTTCCTCTACCAAAATTTCTCCAACCATTAACCATTAACCATTAGCCATCAAGCAATAGGTACAGTTTGTGTTTTAGTTCTATTTAGTTTTTGACTTCCAAACCTGAATCAAACCCCCTGCACCTATTTTTTGACTTTCCTATCCCTAACCTGACCCTTAATAGATCCTTGCTTGATCAATAAACCATTCTACAACTCCTTTTTAAACACCTCTAGAATTTCACAAGAAACCACTGATGGTTAACATAACCACTGACGGTCACATCCAACTGTTGACAATTACCCAAGTGTTGAAAGTTAACCTAACCATCGACAGCCACCTTAACCACTGATAGTCGCTATGGTAAGAAATAATGGTAATTTATTTCTAACCCCTTACCCCCAACCAAATTTAATTTTTTGTGTCCCTACTTGTTCAGAGACTCTTGCCTAATTTTATGAACCCGCTCTGATCTATTTTAGCACTAGTATTGACTCGTTACTGCTATATTTAGTTATTTTTTCTAACAAGCATTCATTTTATTTGTGTATTTCATTTCAGTACTTTCTATTATTTACTACAAATAGTTTACTTTTCTCTTTCAACTTAACTATTATCAAAAAGTGGATTGATAACCTCTTGCAAGCTCACACTTCTTGGATCTAGCTCATGCTAGGCAGTCCACCTAACTATCTTACTGACAATCCCTTTTATTAGTGTTTTCTTATCTACAGGTCATTTTTCTAAGATAAAAAATAGCTCTCCACACTCCTCTATGTCACACGTGCATAACAACCAGGTTCTTCTACCACACCCTTATTACTAGTTTTTTACCTTCTTCCTTAATTAAAAAATGAATAGAAATTAAGAGAAACAACACCTAAAATGCAGTCTCTCATAATCCAATGGATGACTCCATACTTGATCTTCTACTATCATATCTATGGAGGCCAAAATATCAAGCATTGTATCAATGAAAACAAAAATGTTAGCAAAATTTATATGAGAAAACAAATCAATGGTTGAATTAGTTTGTATGAATTTGCTAATGGAGTTAACAATAACATTGAAGCAACGTTTAGCCCAAAAATGAAGGGGAAGATGTGGGAATCAGATCCATATAGGTTCAAAAGAGAAAGTATCAATAAGGGGATTAAAATTTGGATCCTAAGGTTTCATAAATAGCCGGTGTTGATTTCATCTCCACTGATGCCCAAGAATAAGAACTTTATTCGAAATGAAGAGAAAAATAGTAGAAAAAACCTTTTGTAGAAGTATAAAGTTCCACTTTACCTTTCAAAATAGGTTTCCATTGTAATGAGATCCAGTCATTTCAATCTTAAATATTGGGCCATAATTTTTCAACCTAGCATATGACTCCTTTTCTGAGATAGTACTCTTTGTTCACTAGGGCTGAATCGAGGTCATCGTATTCTAGATTGAGTGAGATTATCAAGAGCCGATTTTAGGGGCTTTCATTTAAGGGCTTTCAAATGATTTTGTATAACCTATGAGAAGGATTTAGCTCCCTTATCCACTTCCCCATTAACTGATGCTCAACCAACACAAATTCCATCAACCTAGAGTGTTCCTTAGAAGGGGAAAGGATTGAAAAATCGATAACAAACTATGTTATTCCATCGCCTTGGCAGATGTTAGTCTTGTATGGTGATCTTCTAGCCTCCCCACAAGGTCCCTCAACCTGTGCCTCGACACTAGTATGGGATCATCATTACCCAATGTAACATTGTTGTTGGAGTCATATTTTTCTCCCCTAACATTTGGTATTTTATTGGAGGGTGAGCTACCTATGTAAGGATTGTGGCACAAGACATGACCTAGTAAAAGTCCAATTTTTTATCTAAGGACTGTCAAGATTGATGGATTTTTGGACAATATTGTGTTACTTGTGAAAGTCATGAACAAAGGGCAATAGGTCATTAAGAGATATTACTACAAAACTTAGTTTGGACTTCATATTTTTGGAATGTTTTAGTATCTCTATTACTTACACTATCCATGTGGGATTTATAGACCTATTATTATAATCAAATAAAAATATATGAGGGTGAGTGATCAGAGTGTAACACATGTCAACTAGGGACTTCTAAACCTATTATTATAATCAAACACAAACATATGAGGGTGAGTGATTAGAGTGCAACCCATGTCAACTATGAACTAACTTTGTATGCATCGATTGCACACAAATTACGTACAACATGCCATAGACTCATTTGATACCATTACACATTGAGAACATAAGCATGTGTCAAAGACATCATCGTGCATGAGGAATCCAAATTATGAATAACTAAGGAATATTAAACTTTGATTGGTATAAAACTAGATTATTTTGTACTAGATCTTTACTATAGCCAATGTTTCTTCTACTTGTATACATATACATGCACCCAACATTAATGAAATAGACTCTTCAACCTAAATAAATCAACCTAAAGAAATTAACTATTGTCAACTATTCTCATTCTTAGTCTTTGATCAAAGGAATTATCATTCTCAGTCTTTTAGTTCATTGTACATATACATATTATACATGTTTAAGTGGTGAATATAATACTACTATTTTTACATATCATTGTATTTGATGTATTTATAACTATTTTTAGTATTATTTATTAATTACACATTAGTTATAACATAATGATTTGCTAGCTAGTTTATTATGTTGTTGTACTGCTTTTCACCTTATCAAGGCACGTGGGGTAGATCATTGGTATGTGAGTGGGAAATCTTCATTATCATGCATTACTATACCAATTCATGAAATTTAGATCAAAAGGTGTCTTTCATAGGAACATAACTTTGTTGAATGTATTTTAACACTCCTGCTTATCAATATGAGTGAATGCAAGTCAGTGATTATCTAAAAGTCTTAATGCTGATGTCGATGGAAGAGGAAATTGATTGAATCAAAATAAAATTATTAAAACCTTTGGGGGTATCTAACAACTCTTCAAGGAGATCCTAGAGGGGTATCATAAGACACTCTTTGATAGATTTGTGACTTGATGCTTTAGTTAGGACCTTCAACTTCTAAATTAAACACTAGCATGTTATTATAACATCAAAGCCCTTACAAGGTGAAATTGATTGTCTATATATTAGTTTTCTAAGGCAAGATTGACATTGAAGCATTGGATGATCAGGGTTGACAATTTGATGCATATTTCTTTGTTAATTGCTTCAATGATGTCGATAAGATCGCCTTCAATTCACTTAAGTTGTCCAAACTTGTCTTACATTAGAGGGAAACTCTCAGTGCACAACCTTGTCTACACTTGAGAGTTTTTTTTTAAGCTATTTGTTGAGAATATTATCCTTCAAAGCATTAAACATGAATTTGAAATAACTACAACAATGAATGGATGATTTGGTGTAACAGTATGGTTACAAATTCCACTACCTACTTATGTGCTTAAGAATTTGCATTACATAGTAGAATAAGGTGGACTAGTGTAAGACACTCTTTGATCAGTTATGCAATTTGATGGGCTAGTTAGGACCTCCAACTTCTACGTAACATGCTAGGATGTTGTTAAAATATCAAATCTCTCCCAAGGTCTAAGTGAATGCCGACATACTAGTCTCCAAGACAAGGTTGACATTGAAGCATTGGATGACTATGGTCAACAACTTGAGGCATATTTATTTGTTGATCACTTCATTAATGTGGAGAAGATCACATTGACTTCACTAAAGTTATCTAAACCTGTCCTACATTTGAAGTAAATTGTTAGCACACAACGTGCATAAGACTACAACCTTATCAACAAGTGGGATAATTTTTTTGAAGCTATTCACTAAGAATGTTATCCCTTAAAGCATTATACACGAAGCTGTCATAGTTACAAAAAATTAATTGATGAATTGGTGCAATAGCATACTAAAAAATTCCACTAACTTTATGTGTGTTTGAGGATCTATGATATTGAGTAGAATAAGGCGTTTTATTGGATTTTACAATTAAATTTATCGAAAGATGTATTTCTTACTCTATGCCATGTTTGGGAAAGCCTACTGTAAAGCCCAAATGTAAACAATTTCATGATTAAAGAGAAGGCCAAGTTGTAGGTAATCCCTTGATTTTTTATCCCACCTCATAAGAACAAGTCAGCTCATAATGTGTACAAACCACTTAAGAAGCAAAAACTGATAGTTAGGGATATAATTAGAATCAATCTTCTACACACAAAGAGCTCTAGTGACTCAAGTTTGTAGTCCACACTTGGGCCTATGTAAGAATAATCAAGGGGAGAAATTGTGCAAACATCTTAAGTTTTGTACCCACATTGACCCCAAGTGATGCACACAACAATCAAGTGTGTAGTCCACACTTGGGCCTATGTAAGAAGAGGAAGAAATTGATAATTAAACAACCTTCTAGAGTGCCAATCTAAATCCTAAAATGTGCATGATTGACATTTATATTTAAATATATTATTTGTTACATTCAAAATATTGGGTTATGGAATAACACCATGTTGTTATCGGTAGTGGATGTTGGCAAAATATGTTAGTGCATGATGAAGTTAAGTGTCTAGGCCTCCCAACTTGTACCAATGGAATGTATATGGTTTTGGACAAGAGGTACACACCAAAAGGTCAATTTTTTATTCTCACTTGCAATGACACACAAATATTTACAACACCATGTTAATGTTATATGTCTATGACTGACTTGATACCTATAAAGCTAAGCCCCAACATTATTTTGTCAAGGTCAATGATTGCATTTACAAGGTTTTGGAATCTATTATAAACACTCAAGTGACATTGGTATTTTGAATTCAATGTAAGGAGCTTAAGTCTCATTTGCATAGGTTTGTAATGCTTATGGTTTTCATAAACACCCAAACACTCTTAGAAGCACAACCTTGTCGTATGCCTTGTATTGCATGTAACACAACTTGATGGTATACTTCAATAGTTTGGAGATGTCTCACATGTATAAGTTTTAGTTTATCATCATTTTTATAGAGATGCCCAACACCATGATAAACACAACCTTGTGACATGTCCTATGCAACATGCACCACAACAAATTGACAATGTACTTCAACAGTTGGGAGATGTCTTTTAGAAACCCAACGGCATATGAACACACTTCATAATAAAGCATTAGATCAGTCTAGTTTTAATATTTCATCCCAAAGGTGTCCTAACACACTTCCCAATAAAGCATTTGATCAATGTGGTAGTATGAGAGAGATTCTAATATATTTAAGAGCTCATCAACTAAGAGAACTCTTCTCCTTGTGTATTGATAAATAAAGATGGTTTTAACACCTATAGATTGACTATTGCTTACTAAAAAAGATCATGGTGAAGAAATTATATCCATTTCTACACATAGATGGCCTTCTAAATGAACTCTTATTTGCACAATACCTCACCATCATGTTCTTATGAATCATGAAGATGTATGGAAGACAACCTATAAAACCAAGGAGGGACTAACATGTGGCTGGCTATGCCTTTTGGTTTGACCTATGCATCATCAACATTCTTGCACCTAATAAATGACATACTCATGCCCTTCAATGTATTCATCATTGTTTACATGGATAATATTTTCTTCTTTAGTAAGACATAATAGTAGTGCATCAAGCATGCCACACATGACCTAGGAACCATGCATCATCATAATTTTTAAGCCAACTTAGGAAAGTGTATGTTTGGCACCACACAAATATATTTTGGTGGTATTGATGTATGCCCAAATAAGATCTAAGTAGTTCACAATTGGCCACCTTTGCACAACCTTAAAGAGCTTAAACGTTTACATAGACTTGTAAACATATACCACAAGTTCATTCTTGGATTATTACACATCTCATGGACATTGAATAAAATCCTTTATGCCATGACTACTTTATAATGTAAACATACACAACAATATGCCTTCGATAGTGTTAGAGTGTTATGACATTTGATGCTAGTGAATACCTAGCTCTTATTAGCCAAAATATATTCCTTTACCTTATGTGTTGTGATAACAAAATCAGATACATTAAATGGATTAAATTTGCATACCTCATGTTGAATGTGGTTGTTGAGTTTTCCAAAAAATAGATCATTTAGTTTTTCATCTATAATCATCTCCACTTGCAAGGATAGGTTTTAAATTGATAAATATAATCCTTGATTGATCTTGAATGTCACAGCTTTGCCAATTAGCTGAAATAATTATTCATCAGACTCCTGCTATTGTGCATCTTCAAATTGTTCATAAAAATTGACTAGATGATATTGGAAGCCTTCTTTTTCTTTGTAGCACACAACCATTGATACTAGATGGAATGCTTAAGCTCCTGATATAAGGATGCCATGGTAACATTATGTATACATGGGATCTGATATAGATAAAAAATAATAAAAATTGATCTGGTGGAGTGGAGTGGATACTTTTCATCGAATTTACACATCCACCTTTAATATTAGGTTTGGAGTTACAAAATTAGTTCCAACCATGGGTCAAGGTTTCACAATATTTGGATCAGGAGTGGGTCATCAATACATGAAATTTCATGTCAAGGTATGGATGAGGATCTTTTGACTCTCCGTCTAGCTCATCAAGGTATTTTTGATATGCCTTTGTGAGATGTTGAATGCTTAGCTAGATGAGATTATTATGCTCCAACCTAAGATGGAAAATTAAAGTGTTCAACCAAACGTTTGTCTATTTGTTGCACATTAAGAATAGTGTGTGCTCTTGCACATGGGATGATAGTTTATCATATATTCAACATGCCTCGAACAAAGATTTGTATAGTTGTATTACACCTAGTTCATTTTAGAATTGTCGTAGATTTAGGTAAACAATCCCCTTAATTCCATGTGGTGCACTAATGAGTTCTAATGCAGTAGAAGTTAGAGTTCCCAATGAAGGGATGCCTTTGACCTCATAGCCATCAAATCCACACAATGAATAATGAGAAAATAAAGTGTTTCAATATTAGCTCAGAATCTACAAGATATTCTTAGCTTCCTAGCTTACACAATGGGGTGCACAACCCCATTACAATAATGGAGTCATCCCTATCTTTATACACTTAGGGCATATGCCCTAAAACATCAAATTTCCACTCTCTAATTCTATATTTTGACAAAGTTTGTCTCTAGACTTGTCCTTTTTTTCCTTTCTAACCCTTAATTTTACAACCATTCATTACTTGGAATGTCTTCCCTACCACATAATGCTTGATAGATGTAAGTGATGTGGTTTGTCTTGAACTTGAAGGCCTACCCTAGGGGTAGCTATAGCATATACGGACCTTGTGCCATGCGTATTTAATTGCCATCAATTCATATCTATATTGGTAGATCTTGTTATCTTTCACCATCATGTGAACTATAATATTGTCCTACCCTGTAAAAGGGCTAGTTGTTAGTCCTTGGGGCCAGTTGGCCATCTAGATGTTTCCTTAGTTATTGTGGTTTGCATAAAACTTATGTGTTTTATGCCTTAGGTGCACTGACCTTGTTCTTTCCTTCGTACCATTGTGAGGTCCTTGACGACTCCCCTTTATCTTCTTCCCTTTATACCTCTTGAAGGTTTGACTTCTTTATGTGTCATTGTGCAAGTCCTCTTACACACCACTTTTTGATTCTTTGTTCTTTGTCACTTGTGCCCCTGCATGGCCTTTGAGCCCCAAACCTTCTATACTCTATATTCCCAAACGTATGTGAAATCCAACCATCTATCCTCTGCATAAGTGGAGTTACTCATCTAAAATCCTTTAAACATTGCATTGTGTGATTGTGCACATAAAAAGTTAGTCTCTTATTTATCGATCATCATTAAATTATAGGGTGATGTAAGATTGCTAATTTTCTTGGGATGCTTTTGAATTAGTCTCCACAAGTAATTGAAATGTAAGACCTAAACTTAAAAGTGGGATGAGTAGTAGAAACACCCTTTGGGTTAGTTATCAATGCCATGGTGCTCCCCTTCACCTGGTGTGTTGATTTAGTCGAGATGCTTTGTTCCTTATTTTATGGGACCTATTTGGAGACATGAAATGACCCCTCCACCTAGCTCCAATGCCCTTCTATTCCTCTTATTCCTTTCCATTTTCATCCTTCCTCTAGTGGACCTATATCTTATTTTATCTATCTGGATCTGTTATGTGTTTCCAAAAGTCTTCCCCTATGGTGCGCTTCTTGCTTCTTTTGTGGGTTGGTACCCAAATTTATCTCATGTGGACCTATGCTCACCTACCCCCATCCACTCCCACATAAAGGTTATCCTACCTTTCACCTCGTTTTGGTGTGACATTTTGTCCTCTATTATCATTTTCTTGCAACAACACTTTACTTTATGGGAATAAGAAATCCCCATCTTATTTATGCCATCTCTCATCCTCTCTAGGTGTTTCCCCTTTCTTGGGTTGGTTTGATACATGCTTTCATAATCATCACATTGCACCTCTTTCTCTCATGTAATGTTGTAGTATTTTTTTTCCACCTTCAATACAATACTTAGTTGCTTCTGGGATGCTATCCTCTTCAGGCACTTAACACATGCCTTATGCAAAAAATATTGTGCTCCTTCGCCCAATTTTCCTCCTTGTTCCTTCCTTTAGAAACATTTATTCTATTCACAACTACTTTCTTGATGTTTTGACATAGCATGCATTTCCTCGATTGTCACTTGTTATGGTTCCTCTCTAGGCATGTCTTCATATAAATGTCCTTTGCACTTGCCCGTTATGCACAATAGGTCCTAGTTGCATATAAGAAAACCCCTTTCTATAAAATATTTATTTACTTTCTTTGATTATGTTTTTTGTCGAATTAAATGCATCTCCTATTATTTACAGTAAGTAGATATGCTTACATGCTTTGCTTTTATTTCTATCATGAGGGGTGTTGTGGACCTTTGGCGATCCTCTTCTCCCATTCCTCATCTTGATGTTGTTTGTAGCATTCAAGTTCTCATGGGATACTTTGATTCCCACTCTCTGCCATTGTGCTCCTAGCTCAATATACTTGGATTGATGCCCACTTTAGTCACCCTTCTTTGTCTCTTATCCTGTTGTGGATGACAATGAATTTTCTTTGTGTACTATAATTTGCACCTCCTAGCTTTCCCCTCCTTCCCTAGTGGTTTCCTTGACTCCTTGCATAATCAAGCATGTTCCTTCCATGTCACTTTCTGGCTGAGCCAATCCTCAATAAATTCCCTCTATTAGGTGCAAACAAATCTTGCACCTTTGGCAGCTATAGGTTGACTACGTTTCCTACATTATGCATCCTTGTGCCTTTTGACCTTATTAAGGGTACTACTATCTCCACATTACCTCAACGTGCATGTTATCATGATTTATTGTATGAACGAATTCCCCTTGATGTAAGTCCTAACTTTGTGTGTTTTAACTCACCTTTCCTATTTATTCTTCCCTTACCCTCATTTGTTTTACACAATAAGTCTTGGTTATATATAAGCTAACCTCTATACACAAAAATTTTCTTTGCTTCTTTTAACTATGCTTCTTATAGAACTAAATTTATTTCCTTTTCTTTAAGGTAAGTAGATATACTTACATGCTCCTCTTACATTTTTATCATAGGGGATGTTGTGGACCTTCTACAATCTTCTTTTCCCATTTTTCAACTTGATGTTGGACATAAAATTTAAGTTCTTATGGGATCCCTTGATTCCCATTCTCTACCATTATGCTCCTTACTCCACGCATTGGGATTGACGTCTACTTTAGTCACCCTTCCTTATATTTTATACTGTCATGGGTGACAACGACTTCTATTCTTTGTGCAATATGAATTATGCTTCTTGGCTTTCCCCACCTTTCTTGGTGGTTTCCTTGACTCCTTGTGAAATTATGCCTACCTTGTATATCAACATCAAGTTGAGCCACTACAAAGTATATTCCTTCTACTTGGTACAAATAGGTCTTACACTTTAATTAACTACAACCTAACTACTATTGATATGTTGCACATCCCTATACCTTTTGACCTTGTAAGGGTACTTGTATCTTTATATCACCTTGGCATACTGTCACCATGATTTCCACTATGAGTGAATTCCCCTCGATGCAAGTCCTATCCTTGTGTGTTTTATCTGGCCTCTCACAGTCATTCTTCCCTTATCTTTTCCATGTTTTTCCTCCTCACACGTTACTCCATTATTTTTGAAATAATTCAAGTTCACCTATAAGTTGACCTCTCCACCTTTTTTCCCTTGGTGTTAGGAAAATGCCTTATGTGGCTCAACTATCATCACTCTTCTAGTTCTTCTACCTTGTACCCCCTGTTATCATCAAAACACCCTTGAGGAGGTTTTTCAAGCCTCCTCACTTAAGTGATGGCATGGAGACATCTCTAGGCTGTGGGTGGCCTAATTAGTGAGGTGAATCTCTAGATAGGGCTAGCTCCCTTCATGCTATCACCCTGAACAACTACTAGACCTATTACTTGCAAAGAAAAAGGGGAAGATAACTGAAAATAAATTAAACTATGGAGGGGATCCACCAAATTAACACCCTCTACTTGACCATAATAGACTAGGAACATGAATTAAGCTTTAATTTGATCACACTACTCAATAATGACCTTCAGGCATGAGTGTTTCAATATAAAGTTCTTAGATAATATATTGAATACGAGGGATAATAAAGAGGTCTAAGAAAGACACTAAAGACTGATATCCACTTCTAAACTATGTAAATCTACACAAACTGACCATGTGTTTTACAATAAGATGATCCATTTACAAAGAGGTAAGAGAGGACAAATGAGAGAGAGTAAAGGCACTACTACTAGATTTCATCACGAATCACATAAGTACACTAATTGTAAGTATATGATAAGGTAAGAATCAACATTATTCAACATTCAAGGGCATAGTATAAGTGTTTAGTTTAGTAGGGCTTCACCATACTTAGCTAAGGGATCATTAACAAGCCATTCAAGGTAGTATATATAGGAGAATGAAGGAGAGAGAGAGAGAGAGAGGAGGCATAGGAAAAACTACAATGACAAGTGTCATCCAATTAAAGTCAATTATAAGGCCAAATGGAAAAGGCTAATAATAGTATTGTAATGCTCTTTGACATGTGTTACTTATCTTGAAGATGAACCTCGCCAAGTGGCATAGGATCTCTTATTTGAATAATTACAATGCATTTATTGAAGGAGTAGTTACAACTTTAAATATTGACACATGGCATCTTGGCCTCATTGGAAACCTCCACACCACCCTATTTTTCTCAATGCTTCTCAATTTGGTGGAGCTAAGAATCAACTTTCAAGCTTCTTCAAACTAATAAGGAACTTGCATTTGATAGAACACCCTGCTTGATTCAAATGAAGACTACAAGAACAAGTCGCTCTTATCATTTTAGGCTTAGTTAATTGCTCAAGTCTTTTTGTCACAAATTGAATACCTCTTAGACACCCTATAGGAGATCGTTCTGCCTCTGTTTAAGCTCAAAAACATCTTCAAAATTGAGGTATAGGTGCATTAGGTCTGATAAGAACCCTTGATAACATTTTCACTTATAACTAGGAGTATTGAAACCAATTGATGGTGTTGTAGTCATTGAAACCTTATTCAAGAGTCTCTAAAAGAATATTTCCTTGCCTTATCAAGGTCATATATGGTTCCAAGGAACTATTCTAGGTCTCACTTAGTCAAACCTCATGAGAAACCTTTAAAAACTACAGTTTTAGGCCTAGAACAGTCATTCCTAGGCCAAATTCCATACCATAGTACCTCACACATGTGATTAACTTAATTATTCAAGTTATTAGAGGTGTGAAAGTACCATCCAAGGAATTTTTATGCCATTTCAATCGATTTGAAGCACTTAAGCAACTAATCTCCTCCATTGGGTCTCTTACGGGGTTTAAGCAGAGTTTAGGAGTGTGCAACCTTCTTAAGGATGATTCATAAAGATGAGGGCTATAATACTTGAACTAATTCCACTAAGGTTGAGTGTACAAGAGTATTGAATTATTACTATGATATTGTGACCCCATGCATCTTCTTCGTACAATTATGAGCAAGAAAAGATGACCATTTTTTACTGTTAGGCCTCATTGAGAGCTCAAGGAGGTTGATTTGGCCTAAATAAAGCATGAACTTGTTTGATTCTGGTCCCAAACACATCCTTAATGCTTTTGAAACATTATGTGAGGTGTTATAATTGTTATCTATTCCTTCCATTTCTCAATCCCATTTCCACCTCTACAAGCTCATGATTAGGGTTTCAGAACAATTTTCTGTTAATGCCCTAACAATCTTATTGTGTCATTTTATACATCTTCCAAGGTGTCCAAACCTTTCATAATCCTGATTTGGATTCTTTATCACCTTATTTAATCTGTCATTCTTCATATCCATCTCCAACAAGCAAACTTCTTCACTCTTTCCAATGCAGACCTGTATGTGCAGATTTAGGCCTTTTAAGCCTAGCCAGGCTTCTTGACCCCATAACTACCTTCAATAACTTTTAGAACCCTATAAGGATCCTGATAAATTTTTTAAATAAAGTATATACATCATTTCTACTCTCATAACTTCATATCTTTAACAACAATCACATTTTTCTTCCAATTATTCTAAGTAAACCTGTAAATGGTGTCTAGACCTCTTGGTTGCAAGTTTGGAGACTATATTCTTCATGTGGCACATTAGTGATTATAACCAATGTTGGGATATTTTTATTATGTTCCTCAACCCTTATACATACCCTCCAAGACTTCTTTTCATACCACTACATGACAATTTTATTCATTTTTGCTTGATAGGCCTGTAAATAATGCTTTGGGCTATACGACAATAATTTAAGGGTTTTCTTCACCTTCTTTAAGCCTTGACAACTTGGTGGTCGAAACACAAAGTTTAAGTTTTCTCCTTGTTCCTATTTTCCTCCCCCATATACCTCTTCACCATTCATGCTCATTTAAACTTGGTATTTTTCTTTAAGTCTGCCTATAACATGCCTATATGTGACCATTTAGACCTTATGGTTGTAGGTTTTCAAATTGAGTTATATAGGGCTAATAAAATTCCTTTTTATGCTTTGTAATTTATGTCCCCTTACTAATATTTTATTTTTATCCATACTCCCTTTGCTTTTTCAGACATCTCATCACCAACTTGTGCTCTTTTGCTATAACTACCTACTAATAACCCTATAGATTGTCTTTTATGCCTAAAACTCCTTTTCGTGTGTTTGATCTAAATTGAGATTAAATTGACCCATAGTGGAATATGAATCAAAATTAAACATTTTTTTGGAGTCTCCTTCATGAGCCTAATGTGCTCAACTCACCTTGAATGTTCATTTGTAGCTGTCACAATCTTTCTTTTAGACTTACAAAGTCTTAATTAGGCATATAGTCCATTAAGCCAAAGTGAAATGAAGTTTGAGTTTTCAGGTGTTTTAGGATGTTTGGACCAATCCAATGGAGGATTAAAAAGATGAAGTTGAAATCATTAAGATAAACACTTGATGCTAATAGTGACCTACAGGTCTATAGACCTAAAGGCTCACAGTCCTCCTTCGATATTGGCTTGAAGAAAGACACTATAAACTCTAAATACAAGGACTAGGAACTTGTAATACATCCTAAGGATGATATACAATTATATTTAATATGGTTTATCTCCTTAAAAAGAATTGAACAATGACCATATATTTGCTTTGAACAGGGGACTTCACCAAGGCAGTTAGTTTCAATAGTTCACCCTATGCTTGCAGAATTACTTGCCTATATTGAAACTTGTCACCCCATTAATGTCTTAAAGTATTATGAGAGACCTTGAAGACATTGGATTTATTGTGGAAAACTTCATTTCACTCATTTCATGCACAAGACAATCCACATCTTCTCTACAAACAAGACTGTCATACCTAAACTATTTAATCAAGGCTACTTTGCACCACTCCAAATAAGAACATGAGAAAACTTGAGAAAATATGATATTTAAGGGGTAGATGATTGTTTAAAATACATTCCAAAAACATTATGATGAATTCATTCAACTTTAGAACCTTGCATTTAGAAAAAATTGACCCTAATGTGGTTTTGAGTCACCTTTGTATACCCTTAACTTCTTAACAATTATTCATAGATTTAAGGGGCTTAACTAGAAAACCAATATCACAAAGTGGAAGGGCATTAGGTTCCCCTCCTATGGCCAAGATATTGGACTCCAACTCTCTCTCTCCTCCAAGAACTAAGTGAAAATTTGTTTCTTGTCTTGAGATGCCAAGAAGATTGATTGAGAAATGGGGTGGGTTTTTTCATTATTTGGCTTTGTAGCTCCACTTCCTACATGGATGTTTGCTTGAGAAGACCATGGGAAACCTTGGAGGAGTTTTAACCTTGTCAACCATTAGAAACCCTCTGTAAAAGACCACCAAAAGCATTATTTTCTTGAGATTCTGATTGTTCTGTCCTTTGAAATTGTTGGAGATTGTGAACCAGGGGACTTTTCATCTTTCCCTAACCTATAAAAATTTGTAAGAGAGTGATAAAACATTGATAACCTTATTTTCCTATAAATCTCTGAAAAAATATTCATTTATGCATTGGAAAATGATAAATGGCAGTTACAAAGAGAGATCTAACATTGATAATCAGTTATATAAGATCTTTGGAGGATGTGTACCGTTATGTACAAGCATGATGTCATGACATAGGTGTTAGATGTTTTAAATACTTTGTTTTTCCAAAGATTAAACCTTTATATTTGTTCTTGACTAACAAGTGTCATTTTCACATTAAGGTGCATAATAAGACTAAAGTAATAGAATACCTTAATCTTGCCAAAATTATCTTAAACTCTCCAAATTACTTTAGAAACAATGTGATTAACTTACTAGTTTTACTTTTTTGACCCATTTTGGCCAGCCTTAGGCCATGGTTGTTCCTTACAAGGGTATCATCTTGTTTTTTTAGGCATGCCTCCACATTGACTTGATTTCCCGCTTACCTTAACTTTATAAAAATTACCTCAAATAATGCTAAATACAAAATAAATACCATGACGAATGACTATTTGATGACAAGATAACATAACTAGACTCAACGACCAACGAGACCATCCTAAGTGACTTCGTAAACTGCTGAGGAAGACACATTACCTATCATCCTAGATCATTAATGACCTATCAAAGCCTTCATAATATTGGAATAGTAATTCTCATTAGTACTAGAAGTGCAATCACTTCATCCAGCACTGATTACCCACTCAAGTTACTCGTTACCTCCATCGAAAGCATCATTTCTTTATTATTTTCTTCTTTTGTGTTTATCTATTTGTTTGTTGAAATTCCTTTATTTATTTGAGGCACTTTTAATAGTTTATGCATGGAATGAAGACTTAGTATTAAGTACAATAACATTTCCTTCATTGTCATTAGTCTAGTATTAGAACCTAAAGATCAGGTAGACCATGGGAGAGTAGGCATATTAGTCAAGGGAAGAGCCTCAGATCTATTGGTCAATGTTTGCAACAAAGGAGCAATTTAACTTCATGATAGTAGTAAACTTATCACAATTATGAATTGCATCTACTACCAAAGGAGATGCCAACCCATAAATAAGACAAGGAGGTGTTGGGAAGAGCTAAATCGAAGATGTATTTTTGTTTGTAAGGCTACTCCATTGGAGGATAGTGCTTAGTCAAGTAGCAACAACCACCCTAATGAGGAAGTTAGAAGCAAGAGCTCGTGGAGTTGTAGAGTTTTGTGAAGTCTAGAGGAGGTTAGAGAAGAGACAACAATCATTATTTTAAGATAATTCATTGATGGAAAGATGTAAAGGAAGTGCAGTCAACAAAGTTCGTGGTTGAGTGAAAAAATGGGCACATAAACTGTGAAATACAAATAATAATAATAAAAAGAAGGATATCTTTCATCCAGTAGATTGTTGAAACTCTAGGAAATCTTTCACTCAGCGATTGTAGATGAGACAAAAGATGGTTGTCAATATTTTAAGAGAGTAGGTGGTTGCAACTAGAAGAAGATAAAGAAGGTGTCATTACAGATCACATTGGCACCGATTATTATTTTTTAGCTTGTGTTCTAAACTTAATAAAAGATCAGATCCACAACATAGCTAGAACAGAGGGTAAGAGTTGACATCATCCACCAATGTTTGATGGTCAAAATTATGACATAAAGGTTAAGAAGATGAAGATGATAATGATTACAAATGATTTGTGGGAGTTATTGGTCAGCGGATTCACTAATTTGAATGATCAAGCTGCCTACAACACATTGTAAAATGCCCAGAAGACTCATTTGAAGGAGAATCAGAGGAAAGATGCAAAAGCCTTGAACCTGATCAAGACAACTATGGTAGAAGCCATATAACCTAGAATAATAACAATGAACTACTCAAAGGAGGCATGGGAGATTCTTTAAAACACCTACAAAGGTCCTGACAAGGTGAGGTTGGTCAAACTCTAACTACTTAGAAAAGAGTTTGAAACTCAAAGGAGGCATGGGAGATTCTTCAAAACAAATACAAAGGTCCTAATAAGGTGAGGTTGGTCAAAATCCAACTGCTCAGAAGAGAGTTTGAAACTCTTCATATGGATGATGATGAGTTCATTTTAGATTTTCATACTAGAATTTCTAGCCTAACAAATTAGTTAAGAATTAATGGTGAAACTATGATAGATCAAAGGATCGTTGAGAAGATCTTGAGGAGTTTGCCATTAAGATTTGATCCAGTTGTCATTGTAATTGAAGAGGCTAAAGACCCTTTTAAGGATGATAGTGGATGAGCTAATAGGTTCCTACAAACCCACAAACATCGATTAAACAAATCCAGACCTTATTCCCTAGAGTAAGCTTTCAAAGCTCAAACCAATTTTAGAGGCAGGGGGAGAGGAAGAGAAAATAGAGATAAAAGCTTTAGAGATAGAGGAAGAGGAACAAGCTAGAATCAGAGCAAGATCAAGCAATCGAGAAGGAGCAAGCAGCTCATAGTCAGACTCCCAAGACAAGAAGATGAACAGTACCTCACATCAAAGGTATGACAAAAGTAAAGTTAAGAGTTATCATTATCTCAAGTATGGTCATTTTGTTAGTGATTGCTTAAAGAGGTAGCGTGACCAATCAAGTCAACGTGAAAATATAGCTAATGGGATAGTAAGTGAACCTGAACATTTGCCAACCATGTTCATTGTATGTAATATTGTTGGACAAAGCAACTATGAAGTTTGGTTCTTCGACAATGCTTGTAGTAATCACATGAGTGGTATGAGAACTTGTTTGCCTCCATTGATAAGAGTGTTCAGTCTAAGAATAAGATGTGGAACAATGAAAAATTTCCAGTTGTGACCATTGAAACTATCATCATTTACACCAGGCAAGGTGAAAGAAGATAAATCGAGGATGTCTTCTATGTTCCAAAGTTAAAACATAATCTTTTGAGCATTGGTCAATTGGTACAAAAAGGATATAGAGTCATGATGGAAAATGGAAAGTGCATGATCTTTGATAAGCATGAAAGCAAGAGAAAGATTGCTACGATTCAAATGATAAAGAAACACATGTTTTCACTCAAGATGCAAACTGGTTTTCCTAAGTAGATGAAGAGTATAGTAGTACTACAACAAGAAACCTTCAAGACAATCATCAAAGACACATCCAGACTCTGGCATTTGAGGTATGAGCATTTAAGTTATTTTTTATTAAGTCTTTTGTCCATGAAAGATATGGTTAAGGGACTACCAACTATAGTAGAACCTATCAAAAAATGTGAGGCATGTATCTTAGGAAAATAACATAGGCAGCCCTTTCAATCAGGAATGTCTAAGAGGGCAAAAGCATTGTTGGAGTTGGTGCACTCAGATTTGTGTTTCCCAATGAAAACTCCCACTTTCTCTAAGAATGCATATTTTTTGACCTTTATAGATGACTATATAGGAATAGTTGGGTTTATTTCTTAAATAATAAATATGAAGTCTTTGAAAAATTTAAGTGGTTCAAAGCATTGGTTGAGAAACAAAGTGCGCATTTCATTAAGTCCCTAAGAACAAATAGAGAGGGAGAGTATATCTCTAAATAATTTTTGAGTTTTAGCAAGAATGAAGGCATTGAAAAAAAATTCACCACCATGTACACTCCACAACAAAATGGATTGGTTGAAAGGAAGAATAAAACCATCTAGGGAAGGATGTAAGCATGTTGAAAGCCAAAAGACTTTCAAATGAGTTTTGCAGTGAAGCTGTAGCAACAAAAATATACTTGTCAAATAGAAGGCCAACAAAGGTTGTACGAGAGAGGATTCCACAAGAAGTGTGGACAAATAAAAAATACAATGTGGAGCATCTAAAAATATTTAGGTGTATGGCATATGCACATGTGCCGAAGGAAAAGAGGTAAAAATTTGATAAAAGGAGAAAACAAGCATCTTTATTGGCTTTAGTGAAGAGTCTAAAGCATATAGACTGTATAACCTTGTTACCAAGAAGGTTGTGACTAGCAGAGATGTTGAACTCATTGAAAATGAATCATGGGATGGCATTGTTGACACTGCCTCAAGTATTTTAGTATCAATACCCAAAAATGATGTAGAAGGTGGAAATGAAGACAGTCAAGCTGAACCAATAATAGATCAACATGGTGAGCCTTTAACAATAGTTCTAGATACATCAAGTTCACAACATACTCCTGAGTCAAATAGCTCCAGTAATAGTTAAGATCCAACCCTTGCCTCTCTAATGCCAAGAAAAACAAGGAGTTTGAGGAAGATTTATGATAATACAAGGTATGATGATGAAAATTTGAATTTTGGTTTATTTTCTCATAGTGATCTTGCATGTTTTGAAGAAGCAATGAAATAAGAGAAATGGTGTAAGGCCATGGATGAGGAAATAAATGCAATAGAGAGAAACAAAACATGGGAGCTAGCTGAATTACCTAAGGGTAAACAGGGGATCAGAGTTAAGTTGGATATTATAAACAACAATCATTAAAGTCATTAACAACAATTATTATTTATTAATTAATAAATTAATTAATTATTCATTAAGCATTCATTTGATGAAAGCTCACAATCCTTGGACAGGGCATGTCGTTTGAATAGGAAGCAATGAAGGTATTTATATTCAACGAATTGATGAGAAGGAAATCATTCAATCATATACATTCAAACATTCAACTTGTACAAACATCATGCTTTACAACCACTTTTAAGGACGCAATCCCTTAATCATGTAATCTAATTGTAAGGATAAAAACCCTTGTAATCATTATAACCCAAAGACGAAACCCCTTAAGGATTTATATTTTATTATTAATACAATTACATTTTTTAATTTAAAATATTATTCTAAATACAAGTTTAAATTTATGAAATATATTTTAAGGAATTTTGAGCAAACCAAATTCTTATACAATATTTCGATTAGGAATATTACAATTGTCCCTTCTTTGCCCCTCAGAGTAGATTTCACATGCCCTTTATTGTGGCCCTAGAAACTTCCTTTTATTTGAGATGTCCTTATTGCATTGCTTGGTGCAATAGAGTGGAAACCATTTTTCCCATTTATGCATCCTATCCTTACCCCTCCACCTCTTCTTATCTTCAAAGCCTTTCTACCCCCTCGTTGTGTTAGCACACAACCCACTTCGATGCACACTCCACTCCCAATGAGTCCCCTACATTCTTCGATGCAAAATTACACTTGAAATCCGTGACTCATTCCAATCCTTCCTTTGGGTCTTCTCCTCTTGAGAACCTCCATGCATAAGCTCCTAGTTGATCTCCTATGTGCCTCCAATTGCTTAAGGGTTCTTTCCCGCATTTGTCCCCTATGTTACAAAATCTCTTCTTTCAGTAGATCTTCTTCTTTGTGATGTTTCACTTTATAGCGTGCTCCTCTTGAAAGATATCTCCATCTCCTCCGAGACCAACGAATTTGGGTCATGTCTCATCTTGACTCTTTACCAAGACTTTCATCATGCTCCTCGTTCTCCACCCATCTATGCTTGATGAAGAACAACTATTTTGATTTGTACTTTCTACCTAAAGCTCTGATTGGAAGTGCTCTTGTGCCCTAACTGCCTCTTATTTAATGATATCTCGGTGTTGCTCATCATACCATTTTCGTGGTTCTAGTTGGCTCCTATCAATAATTTTCCCTGTGTTCCCACTCTAATTCCTCTCTCGTGCTCAATTGCCTCCTTTCAACAATTTTGTCGGCCTTCGCAAAGTTATTCTTCCATGAACTGGCTACCGCCAATTGACGATTTTGCTGCCAATGCTTCCATTTACTTTCCTTACTGAACTCAGCTGCCTCTTTTCAATGATTCTACCAGTTCTCCATTTCTTTTGTTGAACTGCCTCACCATTGCTGCTTTGTCGGCTTCTTCCTCTCTTTTTTGTGCTCGGTTGTGTCCTTTCAGAGAATCGATCAATGCTTCTCTTGTAATCGACTGCCTATTTTGTGATGGGTCGGTGCTTTTAGTTCCCCATCTATGCCGGTATATCCTTTTATCTATGTTTCTATTAGCACCCACTTTTACAACACATCAATTCTCTCATTTGTGCCTATATTTCCTCCTATCAGTGTTTCTCTCTGCCCTTGCACTCTCAACACATTGACTGCAACGACCGCCTCAAAGTTAGTGATTTATAAACATAACTTCCACAATCTACTCACAACTCCTGTCTCAAACTTATATTAGTTATCTCCTCCTTTCTACTCATTCTATTTCTATTTACTTTCACACGGTCGACAACAGTATTATCTGTTGGTTGCTTCACATTTGGCATTCTACCAACCCTCTCTCGCTACTTCTAGCTGTCTCATAGTCAATGGTCTTTTAGTCCATCACAACACTCTCCCAGTCTTTTAGTCCATCACAACACTCTACCAGCTTCCTCCCATTTGGTGGTCTACCAGTTCCTCACCACACTGTACTAGATGCCTCACAATTAATGGTCTCTGTGAGTTCCACACAGCACTCGACCACACTCTTCTGGTTGCCTCCCATTCGGTGATCTGCCGGCTTCTCACAACACCCTACTAGCCACCTCACAATCGGTGATATGATATCCTTTCGCATCACTCCACTTACATAATCTTCTCCTCTTGCATCCTCTCCAGATTTGTAAATTTACTCTGATACAAACTGATGCGACCGAGGTCAAGGTTCCAAAAAAGGGATAACAAGAAAACAAACTATTTCATTGATAACTCATAGTTTTCAAGATATTCTTAGCTTCCCAAGTTGTATAATGGGGTATACAACCCCTTTACAATAATGGAGCCATCATCTCTATATACACTCAGGCCAAAGGCCCTAATGTGTCGGTTTCCTCTCTCTAACTCTGTATTTTGAAATTGCTTCCATCTCTACAAGTAGAATTTTTTTCCTCCTCCCCCTTTGGCCTTCTGACCCTTCTTTTTATATCCATTCTGTACTTGAAATGACAAATCTGCCATGTAATGCCTAACAACTATAACTGTCGGGGCTCTGTGCAAACCTGTAGGCCTATATTAGTAGTTGACAGCCTTTACCGACTTTGAGCCTCGCATATAAGATAATTATTAGGTCATATATGTGTTGGTTGATCTCTATTTTTTTTCACCATCATCTCAGCTATGGTACTATCATGGCCTATAAAAGGCCAGGTGTTAGACTTGATGCCCAGTTGGTTATCTAGTTATTTCCTCGGTTCTTGTAATCTACTCAGAAGTTTTATGCTTCCATTATTTGGTGGCTCTCATGTTGTCCCATGATTCGTAAAATTATGTGCTCCTCAACTCCTTCCCTTTACCTTGCTCCCTTTGTACCTCTTAAGGTCCAAGTCCTTCACTCATCATTATGGAATTCCTCTTGCACACCACTATCCGATTCCTTATTCTTCATCACTAGAGTGCATGCACTGCCTTCACACCCTAAAACTCGTATATTCTTATCCCCAACCTTATGCACAACCTGACCATCCATGCTCTATGCAAGTGGACCTGCTCATCCAAAATCCTCCAACCATTGCTCTGTGTGATTGTGCCCTGGAAAAGTAGGTCTCTTCTTTGGCATTCATCATTTAATTCTAGGCTAATACACGATCATTGATTTTTCTAGGATGATCCTGCATCAAGTTCCTAGTCTTGATTCCACAAGAAAGAAATAGATAAGGTAAAGAGCCCACCCATGAGTTCTCAGTTGGGCTCACATTAGAAAAATGTGGACTAGGTAGTGAGATTTCTGCATCACATCCGACAAGTGCATCAATAGGTAGAACACAGCCTTACTTGCCAACCAAAAAACATATAAAATGTAAAATGATTTGTATTTTTTCCATCTTTATTGAATTTTGGTGATAATGTTTGGTTACATTAAAAGAGCAGTTCAAAGGTCCTCATTAAAACTGCATTATGGTCTGTACATTATATTGCGTGTAGTAAATGAGAATGCTTTCGTATACTTGGGTTGCATGTTGTTTTTATTGTTGAGCTAATAAAGTCGTGTTTTGTTTTTGTTTGAGCCCATTATAGTTCAACGTCCTTTGCACTTTGAGTTTGATTATGTCAAACTATTGTTAAAAATCTAGATTATCTCAAACTATCACACACACCTATCCAGAAGTTCATAGTTAGAGTTTTTAAGGTTGGAAAGTATTTAGATTTGGATAAGTGGTCCAACCTGTGCCAACGTCACATAGTTTTCATAGCTGAATGAAGATACGATTGGGCCATCGCTTTAAAAGAGGGGGGAAATAATATAATTGAAAGTTTGGTCACTTGTGCACTATCTCTACTACAATTATTCATGCATCTGTTCTACACCAGTGCACTATATCCTCACTTTGTACCACCGGGTATGCAAAACACTATTATGCATTTTAAGACATGAGCTTGTATGGGAAGCCATCATATCTACGCATTTAACACCTTCACATTCTTAAGAAGGTTGAAATGTTGACCATTATATAGTTGATGTTATTTTGTAACTGTTGATAATTACAAAGTTACATGCTTTTTGAAGTTATTTTCTTTTCCTTGTATATATACTTCTATCCAACCATTAGAAAATTGACTCTTCAATTCTTTGTGTTCATCATAGTTATTCCATTTTAGATAAGTAGATCAGCTAGGATTCTCATCCTAAGTTTTTAATCACTAGAAATCGTTCTCAAACTTTTGGTTTATTGTATCCATTACTATGGTTTTTATGTTGAATAAAAGGGCATTATTTTTCTATCTTATTGTCTTTCATGAATGTCTAATACTTTTTAACATTGTTTTCTATTATGTGTATGTTATAACATAATAGATTACTAGATTGTGTATTGTGTTTGTATCATACTCCGTAGCACTATTTTTGGCCTCATGGTGTAGATCAATGAATCTAAGGATTTAGAAAACTATAGTCTTTACCTTTTACTGGGAATACCATAATCTAAGTGGTCAATGAGGGATAATTTTCAAGCATCTAGGTTGTGAAATTTTCTTAAGAATAAAATATTATAAATCTTTAGTATAGATACATTAATTAATTAAATAAATCTTATGGGGATTCTTTCATTTGTCTCTATTTTTGGATACCAATCATTATTCAAGCTAATTTGGTCTTATTTTATTTGATATAAGAGTATATTCTTTTGGTTGAAATGTTATCATTTGAGGAACAACTTGGCTCTAAGACCACATGCAGAATACAAACTGATTAGCCCTGTTTGGGTAGCTTTGAGACACAGTTTTCTTCTTTTTATATGAAAATTAGGTTTGTTATTGGAGGTTGATTCTCCTTGAAAGCTAGTATATCTACAACATGTAACATGCAAAACTTAGGTAATTAGGAAAAGAATGAATGTTCTCTAAGGATTGTTAGGCTTGACAGTGCTTTGGATAATATTGTGTAGCCAGGAAAAGTCATGAATAGGGTATGATCGTTCATTCACCAAGTTCATTGATATATCTTGTAACAAAATTTCCTCAACTTTGTATTTATAGATCCTTCTAGTATTTCTACTACATTTGCTATTATTGTGGGATTTGTAGACCTATTATTCTAGTTTAGCATAAGAAGGTGAGTGGTCAGAGTGCAACCCAAGTAAATTGTACAATACCTTTGTCAACACCAATCACACACCAATCGTGCACCAATATGTAACAAAGTCACTTGATGCCATCGCACGTCGAGAATCTACCATGTGTCAGAGACCATCACACTCAAGGAAACCAAATTATGATTTGTGGGTTCTCCACCAGTGTGTGCCAAATAAAATTAATTGTCTATCCTTTAAAAATTGAAATGTTTTATAATGAATCTTTCTTTTAACCCATTTTTATTGAACATGTATACATATACCTATAGCTAACATTGAGAAAATGGGGCATTTTTACTCTTTTGGATGCTCTTCATAGTTTTTCCATTTAAAATGGATGTTTTTTATAAGTATTCTCATTCTTAACCCTTGATCATAGTAATTGTCATTTTTGGTCTTTTGGTTCATTAACACATACGTACTATACCAACTGTTCATGATGAATAAAAGAGCATCACTATGTTCTATCATTGTCTTTAATGTATATGTATATGTAATTGTTTATTGTGCTATTTTTTATTAAACAATTCATTATAACACAATATATTGATAGCTAGCTTGTTATGTTGTCAATCCAAGTGGGATAGATCATTCGAATCAAAGTGGGAATCCTTCATTCTCACATCATATTACAACCAATTCATGGAAATTAGATCAGAGTGTGTTTTTTGTAGTAACATAACTTTGTTGAATGCAATTTAACTCTCATGTGTAGCAATATGAGCAATTGAAACTTGGTCATGTCTTAGATTATATAGATGAGGTTCGCCAGAAGATGAAAATAGATGACATAAAATAAGGCTACCAAACCCCTCCAGTTGTGTAATAGGTCACCAAAGACATCATAAAGGGATGGTGTAAGAAACTGTTTAATCTATTTTGTGACTTTATTCCTTGGTTCAGACCTCTCAGTTCTATATCACATGCTAATATGTTGCTCAAATATCAAATCCCTTTGAAGATGAAGGTGAATGTCAACATACTAGTTTCCTAAGGCAAGACTAGTATTGAAGCATTGGATAGCTAGGTTTGAAAACTCAAGGCATATTTCTCTATCAATTGCTTTGTTGATGTGGAGAATTTGCACAAGACTATGACCTTGTCGACCCTTGGGATAATTTTGTAGAAGGTATCTATGGAAAAGATTATGCCTTGAAGATATATATAGGAGAAAATAAATCTTGACATACTTATGGCAAGATTAATGTTTAAGCTTTGGATAATTGGGTTCGATAACTTGAGGCATATTTTTTTGTCAATTACTTGTTTAATTTAGAGGAGGTCACCTTCACTTCGCTGAAGTTATCCAAACTTATTGTAAATTAAAGGGAAACTTTCAATGCTTAATGTGCGCAAGACTATGACATTGTCATCACTTGTGAGAATTTCATCGAAGCTATTTGTGGAAAATATGATCCCTTGAGCATTGTTAGGATGCAAAAACCTCCAAGATTGAAAAGAAGGCCAAATTATAAAAAAACCTTGATTTTGTGGCCAAATTCTTGAGAACAACCTTGACCATAACACGTAGAAAGCACTTGAATAGATCAAAATCCATTGGCTATGGATATCATCAAAAGTAACCTCCTATACAAAAAAAAATCCAATGACATGAACATAAGATAAAGGCAACATGAAATGAGGGGAAATGTTGTACAAATGTCATAAGACTCATATTGACAAGGACTCATATGCACAATAATTTGTAAGTGAGTAGTTGATCCTTTATCCTTCATAAGAGGAAAAAATTGACCCTGAGGTGACTCTCCTGAGAGCCAATGTAATACCCATCGTTAAAAACCTTTTTTGTATCCAATGATCTTAATGTAATATTTGCTTTAGAGGCTATTTCAAATTCCTCTACTCTTGTTGATACGATGCTATGTTATTTTTCTTGAGCAGGATGTTCAGATTTATCATGTTAGGTAGTAATTTTTCACAGTGTTTTTAGCATGTACTGAATCTTAAAGCCTTGTCATCATTGTAGCTAGATTAACAATGTCATTAGTTCCTCCACTAACAAAAATTAGCAAATATAATAAGTATTTTTTTGATACGTAGGTTTTAAAGAATATACATTAATTGTGAAGCCTTTACTTCTTTAGTACCTTGTGGTTAACTTGGTATTATTTTCTTGTTCAGCTATTTTTGGGATTCATAACATGACAAGTGATATTATATTTAATTAATAATGGCGTCTTGTTTTGTAGGAGGACCAAGTAGTGCACATATCTATGCAATTTTGGTAAGAATTGACCAGCATTTATTATAGTGGTTAAAGCTTGGGTTATTAGTCCTTGTCTATGTCTATTGTAATTTTTTTTTTTTAAAATTATGCTCAACTAATGAGTGTCACCTCGAAGCACATCCTCTTCTCCTCTTTCACCATCCCTAGTAATTAAAGGTAGTTGTTTTTTTCCTTATCAAAGCAAATTTGGTTATTGTTGGAAAATGAATAAATATCCCTTGCTTGTTTTCATAAGAGGGGGAAATATGGAACACATTTATGATGGGTGAAGGCTAGAAAGAAGGGGGACAACATTCTTGCATGCAGTAGGAGGTAAATTGAGTTTAGATTCATGATTTAGGGAAGGTGAATAACATGGTAAACTATGTGGAATTGTGAGCATCAGTTTCAAGAGAAAGGAAGTTGTAGGAAACTTTATTAGTTAAGCAAGAATAAAGGAGAAAACAAAAGGAGGGACTATTAATTTTGGATACCAATCATTAGTCAAGCTAATTTAGTCTTTCTCTTGTTTGATATAAGAATATATTCTCTTAGTTGAAGTGTTATCTTTTCAAGGAACAACTTTTCTCTAATACCACATGCAAGATAAAAAATAATTAGCCTAGTTGAAACATATTTTTCTTCTTTTTTATGAAAATAAGGATAACGTTATAGGGTACTGCAGTTACAACATGTAACATTAAAAACTTAGGTAATTAGGAAATGCCCAATTTCACCATAGGAAATCTTTGACTTGATGTTTTTTTTGGAAAATATTGTGTAGCTTGTGAAAGTCATCAATAGGGTAAAAAACATTTATTCACCTAGGTCATTAAGAGAACTTACAACAAAACTTATTCTTGTCTTTAGATTTGTGGGTCCTTGTGGTATTTCTACTACATACGCTATCTTTGTAGGATTTGTAATCCTATCATTCTAGTCAAATAACAGTCTATGAGAGTGAGTAATTAGAGTGAAACCTAGGTAAGTTGTATGCTTTATTTATTAGAATAAGTCACACACCAGTCTTACACCAACATTGACAAAATCATTTTATTCTATTACACGTCAATAACACCTCCATGTGTTAGGGATGCCATCATACATAAGGAAGCCAAATTATGATTTGTGTATTCTCTGGTAGTGTGTGCCAAGGAAGTTTAACCATCGATCATAAAAAAGTGAATTATTTTGTAATGAATCTTTATCGTATTTGATATATTCTACTTGATTCCTTCTGTTGTTTTAGATAGTTTTTCCATTTCAACTAGACAAATGAAGGATTCTTATTCATTTTCCTTGGTAATAGGAATTATCAATCTCAATTTTTTGGTTCATTGACACATACGTACTATACGAGGTGTTCATGGTGAATAGAAAAGCATTAATTTGCTCTATCATTGTCTTTCATGTATTTGTAATTGTTTACCGCATTGTTTTCTATTAAACATTCATTATAACATAATAGATTGATTGTTAGTTTGTAATGTTGTCAAGTCCTATGGGGCAAATCATTAGTCTCAAATTGGAAAACCTTCACTCTCATGTAATTCCATAACAATTTATGGCAATTGGATGAGAGTGTGATTTTCATAGCAGTACAACTTTGTTGAATTCATTTTAACACTTTTGCATAGAAATAGGAGTGTTTGTAACTTGGTCATGTCTTAGATTCTACATTTATATTCAACATTGATAAAAGGAATTTTTTTACTCCTTTTGGTGCTCTCCATAATTTTTTTTATTTCAATTAGAAAAATAAATAAGTATTCTCATTATTATTCTTAATCAAGGGAATTATCATCCTCATTGTTTTGGTTCATTCACACATACATACTATACTAGGTGTATATGGTGAATAAAAGACCATTACTCTATTCTATCATTGGCTTTGATGTATATATAATCATTTACTACATTATTTTTCTATTAAACAGTCATTATAACATAATAGACCGATAACTAGTTTGTTATGTTATGAAATTGGGTAAACTTCATTGTCATTTAACACTACAATAATTCATGGCAATTAGATCAATGTATGCTTTTCATATCAACATAAAATTATTAAATGCATTTAACAATCATGAATAGCAGTAGGATTCATTGCAGCTTTTGGTTGTCTTATATTATCAAGACAAACTCCACCACAAGAGCAAAATGGATGATTCATAAGAAGGCCACCAGACCTCTACAACTGTGCAACAGGTCATCAATGATGTCTTAAAGGAATAGCACAAGAAACTCTTCAATATTTTCTACAACTTGATTTTTTGGTTAGGACCTCTGGCTTCTATATCACATGATACCATGTTGCTCCTATATCAAATCTCAAAATACTAGTTTCCTAAAGCTAAATTGATGTTAAAACATTTATGATTTGGATTGAAACCTTGAGGCATATTTCTCTATCAATCACTTCATCGATGTGGATAATATCCACTGAACTACACTGAATATGTTTAAATACCTCCCATATTGGATTGAAACTCTTAGTACACAAGGTCCACAAGATTACAATATTGTCGACAATTGGGAGAATTTTGTAAAAGTTATTTGTCGAGGATATTTTCCCTCAAAGCTTTATACAGGAGAAAGTAAATCTCAACATATCTAAGGAAAGAATGATGTTAAAGCATTGGATAACTAGGTTTGATAACTTGAGGCATGTTTGTATATCAATCACTATATGAATTTGGAGGTCACCTTTACTTCACTTCATAGAAGTTGTGCAAAACTATTGTACATTGGAGGGAAACTCTCAATGCATGACATACACAATACTATGTCATTTTTAGCACTTGTGAGAATTTATTTTAAGAAATATGTGGAGAATGTTATCCCTCAAATCATTAAATATTACAATGCAATAGTTGAAACATCAAACAAATGAGTTGGTGCAAGAGTATAGTAATGAATTCCATAAGCTACTTGTAGGCTTGAGGATTGGCGATATTGAGTAGAATTAGGTTCTAAAGTATGTTAGTGGACTTTACCCTTACATTTGAGGAAAGATGTACATCCTACCCCATGACATATTTGGGTAAGCCTTCTTTCAATCCTCCAATATTGAAGAGAATTCCAAGCTATAGAAAATAACATGATTTTTTTGCCCAATATTAAGAACAAGTCTAGACACAATGTGTAAGAATAATCCTCTATAACACATAGAAGGGACTTGAATAAAATTAAAAATAGTTGGTTAGAGATATCATTTGATCCAACCTCCTACACAATATAATGTTCTAATAATTCCAACACAATACAAAGGTAACATAAGGAGAGAAGTTGTGCAAACATCATAAGACTCTACTTACAAACAACCTTCTATACTAAATATTAATTGTGGAGAATGATGAGATACTACATCATATCATATAGCTCATTGAATAAGGAAATTCTTCTCATTGTGGTAGCCAGATATCTCTTTCCAAAAAGAAAGATGGTTATTGACTATTACTTGTTAAGTAAGATCATGTTGAAGAATCAATATCCATTGTCATGCATAGATGTCTTGATCTACCAACCCTTAGGTGCACAATGCTTCAGATGAGTAAGAAAAGGTACGTGAAGAATGCTCATGTCAAGGGTGTAGGAACACAAGTTTTCATAATTATAATTATTAGAATGTGCTCGTGTATCCATGTTTTGGAGAGCCTCCTTCATAGTTTGTCATTTGTAGGAAAAGGTAGCATCCATCAAAATATTGGAAGTAGATGTTTGGGCTTACTTTGGTCTTAGTGAATATGAGACAAAGTGCTTTTAACAGGTCTCTTTAGTGAAGTAGGCTTATATACTTTGAAATTAATTTGAAAATCCAAGGAATTTACTTATTAAGTGATTTGATCAAGATGATCTAGTATGACTCTTTTATGGTCCTATTCGTAATGAAAACAAAAACTAACAAGACAAATTAAAATTACCAATAAGCTAATTTTTTGAACAAGAATTTATATTGATTCGTATTGAATAACTTGATAATAATTAAAAATCCAAACCATGCTTAAATAACCTTCAACTCAGCAATTCGAGTTTACATGCAAAAAATTGAAAAAAAACTAAAATCTAAAAAAACTTCCTATTTTTAGAAAAAACTACAATCTAGAAAAAAATGTCATTTTTGGTAACCTTTGCATGAAAGCATGCACAACCCTAAAAATTTCCCTAAATATCCTAAATGCTAAAATTATCTTATGGGATGAAATTCAACCAAAGTTGACGTCCAGTTCTAAAAATATAAAATTTTTGCGAAAATATTAAAAGTTAATTTTGGACCCTCAAATGATCACGTTTGGCCTCCAAAAAATACCGAAATCAAATCTAATGTCCCCGATTTGGAGGTAGAGTAATTTAATTAAATTAATTGATTAAGTTGTCCAAAATAATGATATTTCATAAGGATGACTAATTGATTATTTTAATTAAATTAATTAATTGTACGGTTATCACAAAAATTAAATATCAAAAGGTGACCTTATATTTAATTAATTTAATAAAAGTGATTTAAATAAAATATTATATTATAAAGTCACTAAAATAAAATAATATTATTTTCTTGAAGCTTCTAGAAGGATAAGCCTCCTCTTGAAGAAAAAGTATAAAATAAGATCAAACCAAGCTTCATTCATCCATGAATTGATATGTGTTTCAAAGTGTTTTGCTTGGAGAAGTAACTAGCTAGGGTTTCTGCCATTATTGAGCCTTTAAGATTAAAAACTCTCATAAGTTGTGTAATTTTGAGGCTGTGAAACTATTAGATAAGATTATTGCCTAATTATAGGCTTCATTCAGAGGTCTAATTTGTGTTACATTGAAGGATTTATAGATTTTTCATTAGAGCTTATTTTCAGCGATTAGAGGGTTTCAAGCTACATACTCATACTCAGATTTTGGTTTGTATTAGCACATCCTTGCATATGAATTTTTTGGGTATTAGTTCAAACTCTTTGTGGCAGCTTGGAGATCATTTTAAGAACAAATTGGATGTGTTTTAAGGTTGAAATTATTTATTACTGAGGACTATCATAAAACAGTAGGGGTGACTCTATGGGAATGATATTTTATTTGCTATCTCACCATTGTGACACTTATCGGTTGTGGGTATTGATGCATTTGGTTCCTACCATCCTAACAATCATTTCAAGGGTTAAAAGAAGGAGGTATATGGCTGTAATGATTTTTGCGTGAGGTTCCTATCCTAGGGCAGGGGCGGCCTTCTTCAAGGAGGGAAATTTCATGTTTTGAGAGCTCCAAAAATTCCAAATAAATTCAAAAGGCCTCACAAAATAGTTTACTCATCATTCCTCATTTCACATTCAAGTTCCCTTTGCTATTTGCTTATGTTTTTGCATATTTTTATGAGTACTAAGTCTAAAGATTGAGGGCATCCATTAAAGCATATGTATGAATCTTTTGATAATTGAAATTCAGACTTGTATATTCCTTTTTTGCAAACTAAGATAGTATTCAAACTTTCTTGTCAACAATAAATAATTTTTAGATTTTCACAAATTAAAGAATATTTGCCATTTGTTTGATGAATTACTTCATGGGGTTTAAAGTGCTTTGGGCACTTAAAGACCATTATAATCAATTGATTATTAAAGAGGAATAAGGTTACAAAGAAAATGTCTATCAATATGTCTTTACATATCAGTCATTAGTATGCATGGTAACTGTTTGTTGAAATGACAACAAGGTTGTAAGTTCATTATTCATGTTATTTCAGTCATTTACATTCATTAAAAGATTGCATACAGATATTGCATTGTATTCTCTTAATTTTTTAGTCATTTATATGATATCTCTCAAGTCATATCATCATTACAAATATCATCCTTGAACCCAAAACTTCAAAACAAGCTACAAATAGCAAGTTCTGACATTGTATGTAAAGTGTTTGATGATATTCCTTGAACCTATAATAAGTATTTTGAAGTTAGAATTGTCAAGGGATATTACATTTAAGTAGATAGAGTGGCTTAGGGTAGAATCAAAGTTTTTGCTATGGTCATTTTGGTGCGAGGAAGAGCTCAAACGGAGTTATGGGTCAAAAGTTATGGCCTCCAGAAGGTTTCTGCATCAATGCCATCTGATCCTCCAAATTGGTTTTTTCCTTTATCAGTGTTGACTCTATTAGTGGTAACGTCCCTAGGGGAAGGTTTTTCATCCATAAAATGTTCTCCCTCAATTTTGTAGTCAACAAGATATGAGAGAGGATTATGGTTATGTGAAGTATCATGCCTTATAAGACATTGGACTAAGTTATTTAAGAGGTCCCGGTGAAAGTCATGGGGTACCTTAGTTCCCATTTCAATAAGATGAGTCAAGATTTGGTCTTTATTTTCATAGATGAACTATTCTAATTAGGCCTTACTCTCATTATTATTTAAAGTCATACTGGGTATTCGCATCGCCCCTTAGGGGGTGGATGTTATTCAATATTTCTTCACAATCCACAAGTTGCTCACCCCAGTTCCTTGGGTTATCATCAATTTGGTTGGAGGCTTATCCAAATTTAAATTTTTGTGCACAGGTAAGTGGTGCCATGTGGATTCATGGATTAGATGAGTAGACGGTATATGAAGATTACCTTTGAGGTGATTGGTTGGATATGAGAGATGACTAGAGGTTTGATGAGTCTTAACCTCAAGCAAAGGGGTTCTCATGATTTTGAGCTAGTACGATTGCCTTAAATAATAATAAAAGTGTGCTTCTCTAAAATTTTACTAGATGAGATGCAATGGGTATAGTTTTGGATGAATGATGAGTGTCTAATTCAGATTAGTGGTATGAAAAGTGATAGTAAGGTATTGAAAAGTAATAGGTTCAAACTAGTAGAATGACAATGTTTTGATAGGTGTTGAATTCAGTTGAACAGAGTAACAAGATAATGATGGGATATAAGATGATGGGTGCTAGATCTAAACCAATAAAGTGATAGGTTGTTAAAAGGATGATGACAAGGTGATGATGAATGATATGTTGCTAACAAAGGGATGATGGGTGCCTAATATGATAGAGTGATGGGTTGCTAACAATATGATGATTGGTTTAGATAAGAGTTTTGACTAAGGGAAGATATCCCAACAAATAGAGTTTGACTAGTTCAAGATTTAGGCAAATTTCATTGCCAAAGATAAATGAGGTGGACAAGTGTGTTTAGATTAGGTTATAAATGGGTGATATGGATAAATTGGGCTAATGTCTAGGATGTAAGGAGGATTTTAAACTAAGGTAAGCTCAAATAGATGTCTAGGTTTTGATTTTGGACAAGATGAAATGACAGTTAAGGTAAGCTTAAGTAGAATGATGGGATGACAGGTTGTGAGTAAGATGATGATTATATTTAATTACAGTGTTAGGTTGAAATAATGATTGATTAATAAATGTTGGACAACTGACTATGTTTTTCCTAGGGTCAAGTTTTGATTGGGTAATAGTTTATGTGTAGGTCTAAGGTCTTCAAACAATATGGGTCTTAGCAACATGCAAACAAGAGCAAGTAATCTGTAATGTCTCCTATTTTGAGATTATAATAATATTATTATTAAAATAAAAATATATTTAAATAATTAAAGTAACATAATAATAAGTCTCAATTGCCAAAAAGTGACTTATGTCGATAACTTGATTCTAATTTGTTTTAGAGTTAAAGAGGGGACCTTTTTGTTCATGGCCAAGTCAACCCTTAAGTGAAATTATAAGGGAAATTGTTTTTCTATATAAAATTCCCTTCCCAAGTGGAGCATCCCTTTTTGGAATGATTCTAGATGGATAAGGTTATAAAAGAAGGAGATGATGCTCATTTGTGATTATAATGTTATTTTTATCAATTGAAATAATAAGTTTGAGCATGTTTTACTTGAATTGCATCCATTGGAGATGAAACTCTTTATCGTAAGACTAAATTAAGGAGGAAAACCTCAAACCATTAGTAGGGTAACTCTATATCATGGGTTACATTGAGCAGAAATTGGAAATTTTAAATTATTAGGGTAGTTTGAATGTGGAGTATGGCATTTAAAAGACATTATGAAAGGGATACAACTATTGGAGGCCCTTTTCTAGGGCAACAAACCAGTTGCAGACTTTGATAAGATAACCAACACCATGGGAGATCTTCCCTAGGGTAACGACCCATGTGGAAAGATTAAATTTGATATTATGTGCTGATTTGTTGAGGGTGGAAACTAAATATTCTTATATTCAGCTAGTGTGTATTTGTAATTTTTAGTCATATATTTAATTTTAAAAAAAGGTTTGAAGATACTATATTCAGTTGTGATATTTATCATTTTTGGCAAGTATTTTGGTGAATGAAATATTTTATTTATTCCCTAAAATTGGCATCTATATAAGTTTGAATTTTATTTGATTAGGTTTTGAATAAAAAAATTAGAAATTGCATGTGTTTATGTTAGGGTTTGTTGGAAAACCTAAATTCTTCTAATTCTTTCCTAAAAGGGACATTTCAGTGTTGAACACACCTATCCACTGAGAGTTTGGGGGGGGGGGGGGGGGCGGGGGAGGAGTGAATCACTTGATGATCTAAAAGCAATCCATTTATAGCCTTTTATAGAAAATGTAAATTCATGTGTAAATCAAAGAACAAATGTAGAAGTCATACACACACAAAAAAACACATAACACCAAAATTTACGTGTAAAACCCAAAGGGAAAAACCATGGTGAGAATCAGATGCTATAATCTACTATTCTAATCTAGCCTCACAATAAAATGCCTTACTAGCAAACCTCATTAGCTACATTCAAGGACATTGATCTTTAGGAGACACCAATCTCCTTACTGAGCACCAACCTATTTTGTATATAGGCACCAACCTACTTGAACTATGGAGCTATAACTCCAGTGTACAAGATGGATTCACAAGTGAATCCAGTTCAATGTTCTTTGTTACAAGTCTAATTTATAATTGCTCACCTTTTCATTGTCTATTTGCTCTATCTTCCTACTTGCTTAATCTCTATCTACATATGTCTCACTCTATATCTACATACATTTGGTTATTCTTTATTCAAATTCACTTCATTCCCCTTCCTTTTTCTTAGCATTTTACTTTTTTTGCATATTTATTTTATTGACAACCCTTTTTCTCACACTTGAAAATGTAGTGGCAGTAGGGATAACTCACCATAAAGTCCTCTTGAAGCTATCTATATTAAACTACCTTTTAGGGGTTTTCATCTTCTCCTTGTGTTCATACCCAGCTATACTAAACTGGTTCTCATTATAGATGGCTTGTACTTGCACATTTCTCATGCCTTATTTTATGCATCACCTTGCAGTGGTCAAATCTCTTTTCTTCATTTGACGACTGCTTAGTTTATCTCATAAATGCACAGCTTCCCCAATCAAGATTTATTGGTTGAATCGATTAGTCTCGAGCCCCATGTAGACCTTGTCGAGCTTACCATTTGCCTAGTCCTATCTTTAATCAAGGATTTACTCATTTTATCTTTGGCACTAGTCACCATTTATTTGAGTCATCTGCTATTTTCCCTATTCTAGAACCATCGATTTTTATCTCATGTCTCGATATTCTCTTGGTTTGTTTTCACTCCTTTCTATTCAAGCTTTCTCTCCTTCTGGCGTTTCCTATTCAGGGTCTTTCTATCAAGCTCATCTTCTTCATATTATTTCTTAGGCTCTTGTCTCTCTCGATCTATTCTCTCTTTCGAGCTATTTTCTCCACTTTAACTCTCTCCTTCAGGTTTCTTTTCTTTGGACTTTTTACCCATCTCTCTTTTTGGTCTTTGTCGTCGGTATTTTCTCTCAGAATCTTTCTTCGAAGTTACCCTTCGAGTTTTTTACAATGGTGCACTTGCCCTTCAAGGTCTTTCAAAACTACCCTTTAGGTTTTTTTATAACGATGCACCTACCCTTCAGGCTTTCTGAAAGGTGCCCTTCAACAACTTTGAAAAGGTTCATATACCCTTCAAAATTTTCAACTTACCCTTCGGCTTTATTCAAAGTGTCCTTCGACCTTCTTCAAAGTGTCATGTGGCCTTCTTTAAAGGGTTCACATGCCCTTCAACTTTCTTCAAAGTGTCCTTCGGCCTTCTTTAAAGGTTTCACATACCCTTCAGTTTTCTTCAAAGTATCCTTCGGCTTTTTGAATGTACCCTTCGGATTTTTGTAAAGGGACAGTTTTCTGAAAAAGGACTTGACAATTTTTCTGAAAGAATTCATCTAAAAGAATTCTTCAAGACTATTTCAGGTTTTCCATCCTTCTAGACTTATGTACGTATGAGAAGTAAAGCCACTAAGAAATACTAATTGCCTCTTCTAGACCCTTTTAGGTTTTTGACATTACTTGACTTATCAACTTGAGAGAAGTAGACCCTCTTTAAAATCCTGATTACTTCAGGTTTTTACCTCTACTTAGCTTATCAACATAAAGAAGTAATGTGCTTGCAAATCCCTGATCACCTCTTCACTGGACCCTTTTGGTTTTACCACATCGCTTAGCTTATAAACATAAGAAAATTAAGATGCTCCTAAAACCCTGATTACTTCTTCTCTAGACCATTTCAGATTTTTCACTTTGCTTAGCCTATAATCACAAGAGAAGTAAAGCACTTGCGAATCCTCAATCACTTCTTTGCTAGACCAATTTAGACTTTACCCATTGCTTGACTTGAGAAATAAAGGGAAGTTAAGTCATGAAAAACTTTGATTTGCATTGTTTGGCTTGACCCGTTTGAGATTTTCATCCAATTTTACTTGACAAGATTGTGAAGTAAAGGCATTAGAAAAATCTGATTAACACTACAAGTCTATTTAACTCATCTTTTGGCATTAATGCAGAATAACACCTACTTTTTTGACATCAATGATAATATCACAAACATCAATGACTATTTCCAACAATCTCCCCCTTTGTCATTGATGTCAAAACATTATCAGAATGCCTTAACTCTTCTTATCTCCATTCTGCTTTCTTCTTTCATTATGGTTCTTTCTCCCCCTTTGACATTAATGACAAAGAGTCATTGCCATAACATTCACTGTTAGCTTGGTTGTTCTGATCCTCAGACCTGGCTAGTTAGAGCACTTTGTGAAGGACTTCCCCTTAGGCAATGGCATATTTGCCTAAGTTTCTATGAAGGCTCTTCAGATGTAGCTTTTTTGACTCCATGATACTTCAGATGAGCGTGTATATAACATTGGTCTAAAATACGAATAATTGACATATCTCTATATAGACATGCATAATAAGCTAGATCCAACATACCTTTGTCAACAAATTGTAAAGGAACTATAGTTTTCTCACCAAACTGCCTTTTCTCTTAATCCAAGAGTTAATAATGTTCTTTAAATACTCCCCCTAGATTCATGCCTTATCATTAAAAGTTAGTGATGTGGTGTGGGAGCCACTACTCCCAAATTCTCTTTCAAATAACTAAATTGCTCCTTGGAAAGAGGCTTGGTAAATATGTTTGCAATTTGGTCCTTTGTTGGAACATACTCAATTCTGACCTCTTGATTTGCAACCTTTTCTTTCAAAAATTGATATTTGATGGATATATGCTTAGTTCTAGAGTGCATCACTAGATTCTTGGATATGTTTATGACACTTGAGTTATTGAAAAAGATAGAGATAATTTCTTTATACTCTACTTTGATGTCTCTGAGAGTTTGCTTCATCCATAAGACTTGGGTGCAACATGCTGCTACTATTGCGACATACTTTGATTCTACTGTAGAAAGTATAACCGATTCTTGCTTTTTGCTCAACCATGACACAAGTTTGTTTCCAAGGAAGATTGCACCACCATTAGTGCTTCTTTTGTCATCCACACTTCCTACCCAGTCAACATCTACATACACAAACATGAAATATTCACTTGCAAGGTACCACAAACCATAGTCAAATATGCTTTTGATTGATCTGAAGATTCTTTTCAGAGTATTGACATGTGATTCCTTGGGGGCTGCGTGAAATTTTGCAACCATGCACATGACCTGTATGATGTCTAGTCTTGATGCTGTTAAGTACAACAAGCTACCTATCATTGATCTATATAATGTATTTTTCACATCATGGGACTCATCTTCTTTGCTCAACTTACATCCAGTTATCATAGGGGTACTAACTGGTTTGCTGTCCTCCATGCCAAATTTCCGGAGAATCTCCTTCACATACTTAGTTTGTGAAATCTATAGTCCAAGAAAGAAAGAGAGTTCTCCTAGCATAGACATTTCAAATTCATTTTGTATTTGTGTGGCAAATTCTTTGCACATGTTACTATTGCCACCTCCAAAGATAATATCATCTACATAGACAACGATAATTATGTTCACCTTCTAATTTAAAGTACAAATTGCTATCTATACATTTTTTTTTGAATCCTTGTCATTACATATATTGATCCAATCATGAATACCATGCTCTAGGTGCTTGTTTTAAACCATACAAAGCTTTCTTTAGTCTGCACATGTAATCTTCTTCTGCTAACTAAAATCTTTTCTGAGTATTCAATGTAGACTTCCTCTTCTAAGTTTTCATTTAGGAATGTTGACTTCACATCCATTTGATATACCTTGAAATTCTTGTGAATAGAGAATACCAAGAACATTCTTATTGCCTCCAGTCTTGCCATTGGAGCAAATGTCTCTTCAAAATCTATGCCTTCTACTTGTGCATATCCCTTGCATACTAATCTTACTTTATTCCTTACAATAGCTCCATCTTTATTGAGTTTGTTCATGTAAACCCATTTTGTTTCTATTACATTTTTGTTTGAAGGTATAGGAATTAATTCCCAACTTTTATTCTTTTCTATTTGATTCAGTTCTTCCTCCATGGCTTTCAACCAATTTTCATCCATGTCGGCCTCATTACAACTCTTCAATTGTTCTGGCCATCTTCTTGGTAGTCCTATTTTATTATCAACAACTCCATTTTGTTGGGGAGTTCTTGCATCATAGTAGTGCCTTTTGATCCCATGTTTCTCATAGTATTCTATGAATTCATTTGATGTGAATTATCCACCTTTGTCAGATCTTAGACATCTAATTTTTCTTCTCATTTCATATTCAACCATGGCTCTAAAGATCTTAAATCTCTCAAATGCTTGAGATTTTTCCTTTAAGAAGGTTATCCATGTCATTCTTGAGCAATCATTAAAAAATAGCATGTAGTGAACTCCTTTTGATCTTTTAGTCTTGGTAGGTTCACATAGATTAGTATGAACTATTTTTAGAGACTTTGTTGTTGCATTTTTTTGGTCTGAAACTTGACCCTTATTTGCTTGCCTAATTGGCATTCTCTGCATGTAGTATCTGTGGGTTGGTGATTATGGGCATATGTCTTACACACTTCTTTGAACTTACTTTGACTAAATTATCAAAATTGACATGACCCATTCTTCTATGCCATACCCAGATTTCATCAACCTTTCTTATGAGGAAACTATTATTGTTTACCTCAACAAGATTATAAATGTTGTTTTTGATCCATTTTCCTTTTGTAACTATTTTTCCATATCTCTTCAACTTACAACATTTAGCATCAAATATGACTTTATATCCATTATCACACATTTAGCTAATGCATAGCATATTGTGCTTAAGTTCTTTAACATAGAGTACATCTTGAGTAGGAAGCTAACCATCTATATGCAAGGTTCCTTTACCTTTGATTCTTACTGCATTATTATCTTCCAAACTAACAGTTCCTTTCTTGCACTTACTTAGCTTGACAAACTTACTTTTGTCACTAGTTATGTGCTTTGAGCACCCTCTATCTATTACCCATAAATTCTACTCTTTGGCATGGAGGGTTGTTTGAGCAATCAAGGATTGATTTTTCACTCTCCAAATTTCCTTGGGCTTCTCATATGCCATCTTCTTTTCTTTATTAATAACCTATGGACCTTTGTTCTTATTAGAAGACTTGCCTTTCTTTACTTTTGACACTGTAAATTTAGTCCTACAGTGTTTGGCTATGTGACCAAATTTATTAAAATTGTAGCATATTGTACTTGAATCTAATAGAGCAGCAAATGTGTTTCTACTTAAAAAGTTAGTTCTTCTTGTAGGCACAAATCTACATTCAATAGCCCTATAACCAAATTGATTACAACTGTAACAATAACCATAAAAGGATGATTAATAGCTGGTTGTAACATTTCTTGGTGCCTTGTATTGAACTCTCCTAACCTTTTATTTCTTCAAATCTACAACTTTGGTATATCCTTCTACATCTTTGATTTCATGTTTCCTTTCAAAAAAAAATTCTTCTCATCAACTTTGTTTGGTTCAATCTTATTATCCTTGTTGTCATTCACTTTCTTTGTTTCTGCTACTCCTATCTTGAAGTTATCATATATACTAGTTGACATACTAGTTGAGGAATCTTTACCTTTCTCATATCCAATACCTAATTTTTCGTTTGAGAATTTTTGATAGCTGATTAATTCATTTAAGATGTCTGACTCTTTTGTCATCTTTAGACTTTTATCTAGTTCTTTTCTCAGGGTTACTATTTCTACTTCAAGTTTTATACACTCTTCAGTTTTGGACTGCAGTTCCATTTTAACTACCTCTTCTATTCTTTTAGCCTCCTCAACTTGAGTTTTTAGAGTCACTATCATTTGATTAGATTTCTAAAGTTCCTTTTGCCCAAGCTTCTTCTATTTAGAGTTCTTTTTTCTTAATTTCTCAATATCTCCTAGAGCACAAACTAGTTCTCCTTCTAGATCAATTTGACCTTCCTCTTCTTCATCCTAATTTTTATCTTTCTCTTGTTCTTGATTTGAGGATGTAGATTCTTTTGCCATGAATAGGTATTCATTTCCCCTAGCCACAAAAGCACAGTGCTGGTCATCATCTGAACTGTCACTATCGATGTCTTTCTTTCAGTTGTCTTCTTTTGTGTATAAGCCCTTCTTATTCTTAAAGAAGTTTTTCTTATATGTATTATGGGGTTTTACCTTTTTACTGTTCTCCATTTGCTCAAAATTTTCTCCCTTTATATGAAGACATTTAGCAACAAAGTGTCATACTTTTCCATACTTGAAACATTTGAAAGGTAATTTACCTTTGTACTTTTCAGATCCTCTCTTTAGCTTTCTAACAAAGTTGGCTTTTTCTTCATCAGACTTCTCAGATTTTGACATGGTTGTCTCATCCTTAACTGAATTTGCTACTTTTAATGCATCTTCTCTTTTAATCGTGTCTGTCTCTCCCATTCTCATCTCATAGGCTATGAATGTTCCGTGCAACTCATCAACAATGAGCTTATGCAAGTCTCTTGCTTATTCTATTGTAGAGATTTTTGAATCGTATCTTGATGGCAAAGACCTTAAGACATTTTTAATAATAGTTGACTCTTCTACTATTTCTCCAAGTCCTTTGATAGCATTCACAATCTCATCTACCTTGAGAAGGTAGTCTGGAATCTTCTCCTCATCAATCATCTTTAAATTCTCAAACTGGCCTTTGTATGTTTGCAACTTAGCTTAATTCACTTTGATGTCTCCTTCATAGATACTTTTTAGCTTGTCCCAGATGCCTTGTGCATTTGTATAATGCATGAATTTGATGAACTCTAAGTTTGATAGTCCACAAAGAATAACATTCTTTGCCTTAGTGTTATTTTCATAAGCCTTCTTAGTAGCTTGATCAGTAAGAGCTACAAAAGGAGCTGTATATCCATTTACCATAGACATCTAAACATCAAACCCTAGGGAAGAAAAATATGCATCCATCCTTATACTCCAAAAGGCGTAGTTCGACCCATCAAAAAGAGGAGCCTTGTTTGATGAAGATCTTTCTTGACTAGCCATTGTGTTCACTAATCCAAAATCTACCTGAGTTGATCAAGCTTCTCCTTAGGAACCCTAGGCTCTAATACCAATTGTTGAACACATCTATCTATTGAGAGGGGGGCGTGAATCAGTAAATGATCTAAAACTAGTCCATTTAGAACCTTTTATAAAGATGTAAATTCATGTGTATATCAAAGAACAAATGTAGAAGTCATATACATAAAAACATAATACTAGATTTTACATGAAAAGCCCAATGAGAAAAACTACGGTGAGAATCAACTGCTAAAATCTACTATTCTAATCTAGCCTTACTGGCGAACCTCACTAGTTACATTCAAGGGCACCGATCCTTAGGAGACACCAATCTTCTTACTGAGCACCAACCTAGTTTCGATGTAGGCACCAACCTACATGAACTATGGAGCTATAACTCTAGTGTACAAGATGGATTCACAAGTAAATCTAGTTCAATGTTCTTTGTTACAAGTGTAATCTGTAATTGCTCACCTTCTTCTCATTGTCTATGTGCTCTATCTTCCTTCTTGGTTAATCTATGTCTGCATATGTCTCACTCTATATTTGCATACATCTGGTTATGCTTTATTCAAATACACTTCATTCTCCATCCTTTTTATCTGTGTTTTATTGTGTCTGTATATTTATTTTATCAACAACGCTTTTTCTCACACTTGAAAATGTAGTGGCAGTAGTGACAACTCACCATAAAGTCCTCTTGAAGTCATTTATATTGAACTACCTTTTAGGGTTTTTCATCTTCTCCTTGCATTCACATCCAACTTCATTAAACTGGTTCTCATTAAATATGGCTTATACTTGCACATTTCTCATGCCTCAGTTTATGCATCACCTTGCAATGGTCAAATCTCTTTTCTTCATTTGACGACTAATTAGTTTATCTCATAAATGCATAGCTTTCCCAATCGAGATTGATCAGTTGAGTCCATCAGTCTTGAGCCCCGTTTAAACCTTTTTGAGCTCACCATTTGCTTGGTCCTGTCTTTAATCAAGGATTTACTCATTTTGTCTTTGGCGCTAGTCACCATCTATTTGAGTCATCCATTATTTTATTTTGTTTTGGAACCATCGATTTTTATCACGTGTCTCGATATTCTCTTGGTTCACTTTCATTCCTTTCTATTCGGGCTTTCTCTCCTTTTGGCATTTCTTATTCAATATCTTTCTATTGGGCTCATATTCTTCATATTCTTTCTCAAGCTCTTCTCTTTCTTGGGCTATTCTCTTTCTCAAGCTATTTTCTTGAGTTTATCTCTCTCCTTTGGGCTTTCTTTTCTTTGGACTTTCTGCTTGTCTTTCTTTTTGGTCAGTCTTCAATATCTTTTTCAAATTTCTTCAAAATTTTTGTCTAAGACATTTATTCAAACTATTTTTCTGAGTCTTTTGTCTCAAGATCTTTCTCTGAAGTTACCCTACAGGTTTTTTACAATAGTGCACTTGTCCTTTGGGCTCTTTGGAAACTACCCTTCAGATTTTTTTACAGTGGTGCACCTACCCTTTGGGCTTTCTGAAAGGTGTCTTCAAAAACTTTGGAAAGGTTCATATACCCTTCGAACTTTTTGACTTACCCTTCAGCGTTCTTCAAAGTGTCCTGTGACCTTCTTTAAAGGGTTCACATACCCTTCAACTTTATTTAAAGTGTCCTCCGACCTTCTTCAAAGTGTTTACATACCATTCAGTTTTCTTTGAAGTGTTTAACTTTTTGAATGTAGCCTTCATATTTTTATAAATGAACAGTTTCTGAAAAGGACTTGACAATTTGTTTGAAAGAATTATCCTTGCCACTTTTTCTGAAAGAATTCTTCCAAAGGAATTCTTCAAGACTATTTCAAGTTTTCCATCCTTTGAATTATGTACATACGACAAGTAAATCCACTCCAAAATCTTGATTACCTTTTCTAAACCCTTTCAAGTTTTTGACATTACTTGACTTATCAACTTGAGAGAAACATTCCCTCTTCAAAATCTTGATTACTTCATCTAGACCCTTTCAGGTTTTTACCTGTACTTAGCTTATCAACATAAAGAAGTAACATGCTTGAAGATCCCTGATCACCTTTTTGCTAGACCCTTTTGGGTTTCCCACATTGTTTAGCTTATAATCATAAGATAAGATTTTCCCAAAACCCTGATTACTTCTTCTCTAGACCAGTTCAAACTTGTCACTTTGCTTAGCATTTAATCACAAGAGAAGTAAAGCACTTGTGAATCCCTGATCACTTCTTCACTAGACTAATTCAGACTTTTCCAATTGCTTGAATTGAGAAATAAAGGGAAGTTACGTCATGCCGAACTCCAATTTGCATTGCTTGGCTTGACTTGTTCAGACTTTTCATCCAACTTGACTTGATAAGATTGTGAAGTAAAGGCATTGGAGAAATTTGGTTAACATTGCAAGTATGTTCAACTCATCTTTTGGCATTAATGCAGAATAACACCTACTTCCTTTGACATCAATGACAATATCACAAACATCAATGCCTATTTCCAGCATTCAGTAGTATTAGGGTCATTTTTTGACTGGCTATGGGTGGTGAGTTATTTATAGACTCTTTTTCATGTAGGGCATTGACAAAAAGATAAAGACAACACAAAAAAAACCATGGAAAAGATATTACAAGCTATGAAATAATCTCAGAAGGAACTAAAGTCAATGGGCCCCAAGACATGGATGAAGTTTGTAGGGTTAAGTCCTATACCTCAAGAGTCTCCCTTAGAAGAAGAAAAGGGATCTATAGAAGTGATGGATACTTCATCATCACAAAAGATCATTTCTCCCAGAGAGGAATCCACAAAGTAAATTGAAAATGAAGAGCCATCTAAAGGGCAAAATATGGATTCAAATGGACAAAATGTTAGGTTAAAGAGAAAAAATTAGATTTTCAAGAGCAGAGGATGTAATGAGGACCCAATAAAGATGTTATGAATGGCTAAGGAGAGATAGGGAATCAAAGTTGGTAGTCTTCCAAGCAAAATAACACCTGCAAAAAATTAGGGCAAATAATTCTCCCTTGATGACGAGTGAAGAGGGAGAAATCAAGGAGCATGAGCCCAAGGAAGAAAGAAAGTTAGATCTACAAGATTGGGGAGAGAATTTTGTGATTAAATCTGGATTATTGGATGATAATGTTGATGTTCAGCTTGCTAGAATTTCCAGAACAATAACCAATAAGAAACTATTTGATGGTGTTCATGACTTTTCAAGAACCAAGAAAATGCTCCATGCATGTGTCAACAAAATATAGATGAAATCAAGGAAGATAGGGGTTCACTTCTTGAATGTGAAGACGTCAAAGTAGAGGAACATATGACATCCTTCAAACTTTTTAAAGATGATAAATTGACTTATTTTCACAATAACATTGTGGAGAGTCGTGTTTGAAGAGAATATTGGGAATCACAAGGATAAAAGTGTTGAAGGTATCTCCACAAACCCCACTTCACCAAAGGAGGATAAGCTTTTTGTTGGTATCCCAAGGTATGATAGTGATGATCATATTTAAAATTCATCACTCCCACCTATGCCACTGTAATAGTTTAGTCATCATAAACAACATATTAAAAAGGATGAAAAGGTTAAGGAGACTACTTGCAATATAGAGCATAGATCTTTTTGATCAAATTCAAAAAAAAAAATGCATAATATTATGGGATCACAATGATGTGTGTAGACCCATTAAGGTTAGAATTTTTGATTTCAGAATCGTTATTGTTGATAATGTCACTATTACATATTCTAGCATTGAAAGATCAGACCTCACCTTAGAGGAACATAATGAATATGTGGTGAATACTAGCTAGATCATGAAAATTTGGTGGTTTCAGCTCATGGGAAAAATGCAAGGTCCAAATACATGTCACCTCACATCCAAAGGTTCTCTTGAAACAAACACCAATGAGATAACTCAAAATTGGGGCCAACAAATTTAGAATAATGTTGATAATTTCAGATATGATGTCCAATCTATGATTGATTGTCTTGGAACTTGGATATGACTACCCTCTAGTCAAAATCTATGGTATGCTTAATAGGACATAAACATTATTTCCTCATATTGTTGTTAATTCAACTTATAATCATCTCCCTAGGTGGTATTATGAGATGTGTATTGAGACAAAGAAAATAATTTGCAACGATGAACATGTAGATTCTTTGATTCAATTCCAAGGTTGTTTGTGCATATGGGATCCAAATGGTTTGGTGAGGATTAAGGTAAGTGTCACTATTGAGTCCTCCACGTCTTGCACTTGGCATATAAGAAGAAATAGGAAGAGTCACTACAAAGGGGATCCATCATTTCTTACATCATGGAGATACAAAAAGTTTTTAATGCTTGGGATGGAGACAAGGTAAATCCCACGTTTTCATTTTTAGAACAATAGTTCTATCATAGATGTTTTCAGCTCCTAATCCATACACATGCTCTTAAAAGAAATATTTCAATAAAAGGGGATGTTGAGTTCATAAATTCTGTATCTAGAAGTGAGCAAGATGGCTAACCAATTGGAAATTGGTGGGGTTATTGTAGTGGAAGTCATGCTTTATGGGGTTTAAGACACATCATCATAAATAATTGTATTGTTATCAAAATTTCAGTTGGTCAAACACTTTGCTGCCACACAAATGGAGACAATCATGAAATGGAATAATCTTTAGTCAGGAGGATTTTTGGTCAATAATGGGATGTTTCCAACGCCCATAAGATTGAATTAAGGAGGAAAACCTTTAATATTCAATGGGGTAACTCTATTTCTAGGGTTACATTGAGTAAAAATTGGTACTTTTAGATTATTAGGGTAGTTTGGATATGGAGTATAGCATTTTGAAGACATTATGAAGGGGAGGTAGCTATTGGATGCCCTTTCCTAGGGCAGCAAACCCATTGCATACTTTGATAAGATAACCAACACCATTGGAGACCTTCCCTAGGGCAATGGCCCACGTGGAAGGATTAAATTTGATATTATGGGATGATTTGTTGAGGGTGGAAACTAAATATTCTTATATTTAGCTAGTGTTTATTTGTAATTTTCAATCCTATATTTAATTCAAAAATAATTTTTGAAGTAACTATATTCAACTGTAATATTTATAATTTTTGGCAAGTATTTTGGTGAATGAAATATTGTATCTATTTCCTAAAATTGGCATATACAAAAGTTCAAATTTTATTTTATTAGACTTTGAATCAAAAAATCATAAATTACATGTGTTTATGTTAGGGTTTGTTGAAAAACTCAAATTCTTCTAATTCTTTCTTAAAAAGGATATTTCGGTAGTATTAGAGTCATTTTTTGGCTAGCTGTGGGTAGTGAGTTATTTGTAGACTCTTTTTCATGTAGGGCATTGATAGAAAGATGAAGACAACACAGGAAACCATAGAAGAGATATTGCAAGCTATGAAATAATCTCAGAAAGAACTAAAGGCAATGGGCCCCAAGGCATGGATGAAGTTTGTAGGGTTGAGTTCTATACCTCAAGAGTCTCCCTTTGAAGAAGAAAAGGTATATGTAGAAGTGATGGATACTTCATCATCACAAAAGATCCTGTTGACCAGAGAGGATTCCACCAAGCAAATTGAAAATGAAGAGCCCTCTAAAGGGCAAGATATGGATTCAAATGGATAAAATGTTAGGGCTAAAAGGAAAAAATTAGATTTTCAAAAGCAGAGGATGTAATGAGGACCCAAGAAAGATGTGATGAATGGCTAAGGAGAGATAGGGAAGCTAAGTTGATAGTCATCCAAACAAAATAACACCTACAAAAAATTAGGGAAAATAATTCCCCCTTGATGACGAGTGAAGAGGGAGAAATCAAGGAGCACGAGCCCAAGGAAGAAAGAAAGATAGATTTACAAGAATGGGGAGATAATTTTGTGATTAAATCCCAATTATTGGATGATATTGTTGATGTTCAACTTGATGGAATTTCTAGAACAATAATGAATAAGAAACTAGTTGATGGTGTTCATGACTTTGCAAGAACCAAGAAAATGCTCCATGCATGTGTCAACAAAATATAGATGAAATCAAGGAAGATAGGCATCCACTTGTTGAATGTGAAGACATGAAAGTGGAGGAACATGTGGCATCATTCGAACTTTTTAAAGATGAGAAATTGACTTATTTTCATAACAACAATGTGGAGAGTCGTGTTTGAAGAGAATATTAGGAATCACAAGGATGAAAATGTTGGAGGTATCTCCAAAAACCCCGCTTCACCAAAGGAGGATAAGATTTTTTTTGGTAGCCCAAGGTATGATAGTGATGATCATATTTAAAATTTGTCACTCCCTCCTATGCCATTGTAATATTTTAGTCATCATAAACAACATGTTAAAAAGAATAATAAGGTAAAGGTGACTACTTGTGATATAGAGCATAGATCTTTTTGATCAAATTCAAAATTGGTTGTGCATAATATTATGGGATCACAGTGATGTCTAGAGACCCATTAAGGTTAGAATTTTTGATTTTAAATCATTATTGCTGATAATGTCACTATTACATGTTCTAGCATTGAAATATCACACCTCACCATTAATATCCACTTCAAGAACTGAAAATACACTCTAAAAGATGATGCAAACTATTGTAATGAATACTTGGAAATTATGATCACCTTAGCTGAATATATATTCTCTAAACCAGTGATCCCAAGCCTTCTTTTGACTCACCAACCCTGGTAGAAAACTCTTTAAATAATAGGTTACAATATTATATAAAACCAATGATTAATTCTACCCAAAAATAGACTCCCAAATTGGCCACTAAATAAAAGAAAATTAGATTGCTAATTTTCCAAAGAAAGCTGGAAAATTACCACATAAATTCACTTAATAATTTTAGGAACATCCAACTATTAATGAGGTCCAAAACCTCAACTAACAAGTTGGAAAAATATTACAAATATAAAGGGTAATATTTGTCCAATGATTTAGGGCCAACCAACACTCCAAACCCTTGTAACTACCCTTCCAAGTGAGTCGTCCAACTTTTGATTTAATTACAAAAATTTCCAAAATTTATACCATTTTATTTGCTCAGAAAAACCCTCCAAAACCTTGCTATTTTATTCCCAAAAAAATCAAAATAAATTTACCTTGTTGAATTGGAGTCTAAAATCCCTCCAAAAAGGTTCAATTACTTCTTAAATGTATTCACCCCACCTCAGTAAAAATATATAAAATAATTTAGATTATTTTACCTCACTAATTGACCACCAAATTAGCCTCTTGTGATGCCCTAGGCAAGTCACCCAAGGAGAATAAATTCACCAATAATTTTTCAAACTCTCAAGGGTCTCCATGTAGTGCAACCCTCTTCATAGTTGTGTTCTTAATCCAAACAAGTCATCACCTAAGGGAATGACTCTAAACCTTGTTAACAATCTCCCAATGCAAGTCGTCACTCTTCAACGCTGCAAATTATCCAAAAACCAACTCTTTATATGGTTTGAAATATTCTTTGACAAAGGTGGTGTCCAAAAACACCTTTGTAAATCCTTTTGCATGCAATCATGTAATTTTAAAGCTCAATTACAACCCTTGAATAAATCTATCTTGAATTAGGTATGGAGGTTTTCGACCCCAAACCCTTAACACTCTATAAGTTTTTCATCCTCAAGTTGTGATGAACAAGCTTGACATACTTGATCAATGATTCAATATCAAAAATAGGTATAACCTTCCAAATGAATCTTCAATTGATTTTTATAATCATCCCCCAAGGGTGGCACCCAATTTGGAGGGATGTGTCTTTTGAATCATAAGCAACTTTATCTTTTTAAAACTCCTTTTTGAGGGTTTATGCTTTAATGACCCTTAAAGGTTCCTTAAGTGAAAACTGGATCAAAAGTACTTTTGGCATAACTCATCTAAAAATTAGAATATTTAAGTACTTTTCATCTTTTTGAACTTTGAATGACCCCCTTAATTTTCCCTCCACTTTCTTTCCCTTAGTCTTGTGGTAACAAACCAAGCTAAGGGTCCATAAGTAAGTTATGCTATAAAGGGGGACATTATAGTCCTTCCCACCCAAAATTATGTCCTCAAGAAATTGCAAAAGCTCTGGGGTTCTCCCCACATTCTTCATGATGCACATACCAACTAAAATGGCTTCCCATTTGAAATAAGCTCCATCTTGAACTCCCCACTTGCGAAACATGTATCTTCATGGTTACCCCCATGGGCTCAGTGTATCATGACCATCTCCCAAGAACTCATAACCTTGAAGAATTAATACATACCTTGCTTGTTTGATTTTGATGTAGCTTCTCATGGTGATTAATTTTCCCAAAAACTGGAAATGAGTAACTATGATCTCATCTTGAAACATACCTTGAATGCAAATATTAAATAGATGCAACCTCTCTTGAGTATGCCTCAAAACATGTGGTATGCCATTCCCTTTTGACTTCCTTCCATTACTTACTTTATGCATAGGAATAACATTAAATTAACCAAACCAAAGCCTCCACCAATCCCTAATATATTATTGTACCTCCATTTCTTGATTATGCTAAAAGTGTGCTTCATCATGAACATTTTTAGAATACACCATTGGCTAGATTTTACAAGAAATATTAGTTTTGTCCTTCTATATACTATTGTACCTACCTTTTAAAATCAGATTTTTCTATGTGGTAGATTTAATAATGTACTTCGGTATGTGTCTTCCCCATCTTGGGCTATGGTGTGTGCTTAAAGTGCTAATTTTTTAATTCTTTTATGTGGTTGGACTTGTTTTGTTGGCTCAAAAAGTTGAAACCAAAAAATTCAGATTTCAAACAACTTTTTCCAGCTCTTTCCATTGGCTTTCATATACACAATAAATTGTTTTTAATACTCAAAATAATCCATAAGTAAGCCCAACTATGTTTAACATTCTTCAAAATCCTGATTACTTCATCTAGACCCTTTTGTGTTTTTACCTCTACTTAGCTTATCAATATAAAGAAGTAACATGCTTGCAGATCCCCGATCACCTCTTTTCTAGACCCTGTCAGGTTTCTAACATTTTTAGCTCATAATCATAAAATAAGATGCTCTCAAAACCCTAATTACTTCTTCTCTAGACCATTTCAAACTTTTTACTTTGCTTAGCATTTAATCACAAGAGAAGTAAAGCACTTGTGAATCCCTGATCACTTCTTCACTAGACCAATTTAGACTTTTCCAATTGATTGAATTGAGAAATAAAGGGAAGTTAAGTCATGTCGAATTCTAATTTGCATTACTTGGCTTGACTTGTTCAGACTTTTCATCCAACTTGATTTGACAAGATTGTGATGTAAAGGCATTGAAGAAATCTGATTAACACTACAAGTATGTTTAACTCATCTTTTGGCATTAATACAGAATAACACCTACTTCCTTTGACATCAATGACAATATCACAAACATCAATGACTATTTCCACCATTCAATAGTATTAGGATCATTTTTTGACTAGCTATGGGTGGTGAGTTATTTATAGGCTCTTTTTCATGTAGGGCATTGACAGAAAGATAAAGACAACACAAAAAAACCATGGAAAAGATTTTGCAAACTATGAAATAATCTCAGAAGGAACTAAATTCAATGGGCCCCAAGGCATGGATGAAGTTTGTAGGGGTAAGTACTATACCTCAAGAGTCTCCCTTAGAAGAAGAAAAGGGATCTATAGAATTGATGGATACTTCATCATCACAAAATATCATGTTGCCTAGAGAGGAATCCCCAAATTAAATTGAAAATGAAGAGCCCTCTAAAGGGCAAGATATGGATTCAAATGGACAAAATGTTAGGGTTAAAGCGAAAAAAATAGATTTTCAAGAGCAGAGTATGTAATAAGGACCCAAAAAAGATGTGATAAATGGCTAAGGAGAGATATGGAAGCAAAGTTGGTAGTCTTCCAAGCAAAATAAAACATGGAAAAAATTAGGGAAAATAATTCTCCCTTGATGACGAGTGAAGAGGGAGAAATCAAGGAGCACGAGCCCAAGGAAGAAAGAAAGTTAGATCTGCAAGATTGGGGAGAGTATTTTGTGATTAAATCCAAGTTATTGGATGATAATGTTGATGCTCAGCTTGCTATAATTTCCAAAACACTAACCAATAAGAAACTAGTTGATGATGTTCATGACTTTGCAAGAACCAAGAAAATGCTCCATGCATGTGTCAACAAAATATAGATGAAATCAAGGAAGATATGGGTTCACTTGTTAAATGTGAAGACATCAAAGTAGAGGAACATATGACATCCTTCAAACTTCCTAAAGATGATAAATTGACTTATTTTCACAATAACATTGTGGAGAGTCGTGTTTGAAGAGAATAATGGGAATCACAAGGATAAAAGTGTTGAAGGTATCTCCACAAACCCCACTTCATAAAAGGATGATAAGCTTTTTGTTGGTATCCTAATGTATGATAGTGATGATCATATTTAAAATTCATCACTCCCACCTATGCCATTGTAATAGTTTAGTCATCATAAACAACATGTTAAAAAGGATGATAAGGTAAAGGAGACTACTTGTAATATAGATCATAGATCTTTTTGATCAAATTCAAAAAAAATTATGCATAATATTATGGGATCATAGTGATGTCTGGAGACCCATTAAGGTTATAATTTTTTATTTCAGAATCATTATTGTTGATAATGTCACTATTACATGTTCTAGCATTGAAAGATCAGACCTCGCCTTAGAGGAACATAATGAATATGTGTTGAACACTAACTGGATCATGAAAATTTGGTGGTTTCAGCTCATGGGAAAAATTCAAGGTCCAAATACATGTCACCTCACATCCAAAGGTTCTCTTGAAACAAACAACAATGAGATAACTCAAAATTGGGGCCAACAAATTCAGAATAATGTTGATAATTTTAGATATGATGTCCAATCTATGATTGCTTGTGTTGGAAATTGGATATGACTACCCTCTAGTCAAAATCTATGGTATGCCTGCTAGGACATAAACATTATTTCCTCATATTTTTGTTAATTCAACTTATAATCATGCTCCTAGGTGGTATTATGAGATGTGTATTGAGACCAAGAACATAATTTACAGCGATGAACATGTAGATTCTTCGATTCAATTCCACGGTTGTTTGTGCATATGGGATCCAAATGGTTTGGTGAGTATCAAGGTAAGTGTCACTATTGAGTCCTCCACTTCTTGCACTTGGAATATAAGAAGAAATAGGAAGAGTCATGTAAAATTTCCTGTGTATCCTAAAAACATGCTGAAGGATGAGTCACTACAAAGGGGATCCATCATTTCTTACATCATGAAGATACAAAAATTTTTTAATGCTTGGGATGGACACAAGGTAAATCCCAGGTTTTCATTTTTAGAACAATAGTTCTATCATAGATGTTTTCAGCTCCTAATCCATACACATGCTCTTAAAAGAAATATTTCAATAAAAGGGGATGTTGAGTTCATAAATTCTGTATCTAGAAGTGAGCAAGATGGATGTTATCTTGCTGCCCTAAGCATGGTAACCAAATGGAAATTGGTGGGATTATTATAGTGGAAGTCATGCTTTATGGGGTTTAAGACACATCATCATAAATAATTGTATTGTTATCAAAATTTCAGTTGGTCAAACACTTTGTTTGCTGCCACACAAATGGAGACAATCATGAAATGGAATAATCTTTAGTCAGGAGGATTTTTGGTCAATAATGGGATGTTTCCAACCCCCATAAGATTGAATTAAGGAGGAAAACCTTTAATATTCAATGGGGTAACTCTATTTCTAGGGTTACATTGAGTAAAAATTGGTACTTTTAGATTATTAGGGTAGTTTGGATATGGAGTATAGCATTTTGAAGACATTATGAAGGGGAGGTAGCTATTGGATGCCCTTTCCTAGGGCAGCAAACCCATTGCATACTTTGATAAGATAACCAACACCATTGGAGACCTTCCCTAGGGCAATCGCCCACGTGGAAGGATTAAATTTGATATTATGGGATGATTTGTTGAGGGTGGAAACTAAATATTCTTATATTTAGCTAGTGTTTATTTGTAATTTTCAATCCTATATTTAATTCAAAAATAATTTTTGAAGTAACTATATTCAACTGTAATATTTATAATTTTTGGCAAGTATTTTGGTGAATGAAATATTGTATTTATTTCCTAAAATTGGCATATACAAAAGTTCAAATTTTATTTTATTAGACTTTGAATCAAAAAATCATAAATTACATGTGTTTATGTTAGGGTTTGTTGAAAAATTCAAATTCTTCTAATCCTTTCCTAAAAGGGATATTTCGGTAGTATTAGAGTCATTTTTTGGCTAGCTATGGGTAGTGAGTTATTTCTAGACTCTTTTTCATGTAAGGCATTGATAGAAAGATGAAGACAACACAGGAAGCCATAGAAGAGATATTGCAAGCTATGAAATAATCTCAGAAAGAACTAAAGGCAATGGGCCCCAAGGCATGGATGAAGTTTGTAGGGTTGAGTTTTATACCTCAAGAGTCTCCCTTAGAAGAAGAAAAGGGATCTATAGAAGTGATGGATACTTCATCATCACAAAAGATCCTGTTGACCAGAGAGGATTCCACCAAGCAAATTGAAAATGAAGAGCCCTCTAAAGGGCAAGATATGGATTCAAATGGATAAAATGTTAGGGTTAAAGAGAAAAAATTAGATCCTCAAGAGGAGAGGATGTAATGAGGACCCAAGAAAGATCTGATGAATGGCTAAGGAGAGATAGGGAAGCTAAGTTGATAGTCATCCAAACAAAATAACACCTACAAAAAATTAGGGAAAATAATTCCCCCTTGACGATGAGTGAAGAGGGAGAAATCAAGGAGCACAAGCCCAAGGAAGAAAGAAAGATAGATTTACAAGAATGGGGAGATAATTTTGTGATTAAATCCCAATTATTGGATGATATTGTTGATGTTCAACTTGATGGAATTTCTAGAATAATAATTAATAAGAAACTAGTTGATGGTGTTCATGACTTTGCAAGAACCAAGAAAATGCTCCATGCATGTGTCAACAAAATATAAGTGAAATCAAGGAAGATAGGGATTCACTTGTTGAATGTGAAGACATTAAAGTGGAGGAACATGTGGCATCTTTTGAACTTTCTAAAGATGAGAAATTGACTTATTTTCATAACAACAGTGTGGAGAGTCATGTTTGAAGAGAATATTGGGAATCACAAGGATAAAAATGTTGGAGGTATCTCCACAAACCCCACTTCACCAAAGGAAGATAAGATTTTTTTTGGTAGCCCAAGGTATGATAGTGATGATCATATTTAAAATTCATCACTCCCTCCTATGCCATTGTAATATTTTAGTCATCATAAACAACATGCTAAAACGGATGATAAGGTAAATGAGACTACTTGTGATATAGAGCATAGATCTTTCTTATCAAATTCAAAATTGTTTGTGCATAATATTATGGGATCACAGTGATGTCTAGAGACCCATTAAGGTTAGAATTTTTGATTTTAGATCATTATTAGTGATAATGTCACTATTACATGTTCTAGTATTGAAAGATCACACCTCACCATTAATATCCACTTCAAGAACTGAAAATACACTCTAAAAGATGATGCAAACTGTTGTAATGAATACTTGGAAATTATGATCACCTTAGCTAAATATATATTCTAAAAACCAGTGATCCCAAGCCTTCCTTTGACTCACCAACCCTGGCACAAAACTCTTTGAATACTAGGTTACAATATTATATAAAACCAATGATTAATTCTACCCAAAAATAGACTCCCAAATTGGCCACTAAATAAAAGAAAATTAGATTGCTAATTTTCCAAAGAAAGCTGGAAAATTACCACATAAATTCACTTAATAATTTTAGGAACATCCAATTATTAATGAGGTCCAAAACCTCAACTAACAAGTTGGAAAAATATTACAAATATAAAGGGTAATATTTGTCCAATGATTTAGGGCCAACCAACACTCCAAACCCTTGTAACTACCCTTCTAAGTGATTTGTCCAACTTCTGATCTAATTACAAAAATTTCCAAAATTTATACCTTTTTATTTGCTTAAAAAAACCCTCCAAAACCTTGTTATTTTATTACCAAAAAAATCAAAATAAATTTAATAAATTTACCTTGTTGAATTAGAGTCTAAAATACCTCCAAAAAGGTTCAATTACTTCTTAAACATATTCGCCCCACCTCAGAAAAATATATAAAATAATTTAGATTATTTTACCTCACTAATTGACCACAGAATTAGCCTCTTGCGATGCCTTAGGCAAGTCACCCAAGGAGAATAAATTCACCAATAATTTTCAAACTCTCAAGGGTCTCCATGTAGTGAAACCCTCTTAATAGTTGTGTTCTTAATCCAAACAAGTCATCACCTAAGGGAATGACTCTAAACCTTGTTAACAATCTCCCAATGCAAGTTGTCACTCTTCAATGCTGTAAATTATCTAAAAAACAACTCTCTATATGGTTTGAAATATTCTTTGACAAAGTTGGTGTCCAAAAACACCCTTGTAAATCCTTTTGCATGCAATCATGCAATTTTGAACCTCAATTACAGCCCGTGAATAAAGCTATCTAAGAAGTAGGAATGGAGGTTTTCGACCCCAAACCCTTAACACTCTTGAAGTTTTTCATTCTCAAGTTGTGATGAACAAGCTTGACATACTTGATCAATGACGCAATATCAAAAATAGGCATAACCTTCCAAATGAATCCTCAATTGATTTTTATAATCATCCCCAAGGGTGGCACCCAATTTGGAGGGATGTGTCTTTTGAATCATAAGCAAATTTATATTTTTAAAACTCCTTTTTGAGGGTTTATGCTCTAATGACCCTTACAGGTTCCTTAAGTGAAAATTGGATCATAAGTACTTTTTGCATAACTCATCTAAAAATTAGAATATTTAAGTACTTTTCATCTTTTTGCACTTTGAATAACCCCCTTAATTTTCCCTCCACTTTCTTTCCCTTAGTCTTGTGGTAACAAACCAAGCTAAGGGTCCATAAGTAAGTTATGCTATAAAGGGGGACATTATAGTCCTTCCCACCCAAAATTATGTCCTCAAGAAATTGCAAAAGCTCTAGTGTTCTCCCCACATTCTTCATGATGTACTTACCAACTAAAACGGCTTCCCATTGGAAATAGGCTCCATCTTGAACTCCCCACTCGCTAAACATGTATCTTAATGGTTACCCCCATGGGCTCAATGTGTCATGACCATCTCCCAAGAACTCATAACCTTGAAGAATTAATACATACCTTTCTTGTTTGCTTTTGATGTAGCTTCTCATGGTGATTAATGATCCCAAAATTTGGAAATGAGTAACTATGATCTCATCTTGAAACATACCTTGAATGCAAATATTACATATATGCAACCTCTCTTGAGTGTGCCTCAAAACATGTGGTATGCCATTCCCTTTTGACTTCCTTCCATTACTTACTTTATGCATTGGAATAACATTAAATTGACCAAACCAAAGCCTCCACCAATCCTCAATATATTATTATACCTCCCTTTCTTGATTATGCTAAAAGTGTGCTTCATCATGAACATTTTTAGAATACACCATTGGCTAGATTTTACAAAAAAAATTAGTTTTGTCCTTCTATATACTATTGTACATACCTTTTAAAATTAGATTTTTCTGTGTGGTAGATTTAATAATGTACTTTGGTATGTGTCTTCCCCATCTTGGGCTATAGTGTGTGCTTAAAGTGCTAATTCTTTATTCTTTTATGTGGTTGGACTTGTTTTGTTGGCTCAAAAAGTTGAAACCAAAAAATTCAAATTTCAAACAAATTTTTCCAGCTCTTTCCATTGGCTTTCATATACACAATAAATTGTTTTTAATGCCCAAAAGAATCCATAAGTAAGCCCAACTGTGTTTAACATTCTTTTGTAAGTGAAAAGACCAACCCTTTTTGCCATTCAAACCTTGTGAACAACTGCTTATAGTTTTAACGCATTGAAAACCCCAAAAGGGCCTCATTTTCCTTAAAACACCTCCATTTCCACTCTTGTAGGAAGGAATAGGTTATTTCCCAAAGAAAATTTGGGGTTGCCCTTGGCAATCAATTCTCATCTCATCCCTCCCAATACAAGCATGACAAAAATCAAAATTTGTAACACTTACCAATTGCCTTGTAAAGGGTTCTAATTTGGAAAGAAGGGGTTATATTTGATGTCTAGTAGCATCCTTCTTTTCAATCTTCCTCATGCTCATGAAACATCCTCCCAACATACTATTTGTAGAAGGGGCCTCTCTATCAAGAAAACCATGCAAAACAATCACATTACCTACTATGAATTTTAGATCCATGGTTTGGTAGTTTTGAGTGTAATTGCCAAATGAGTGCAACCAATGAATACCAAGGAACATATTAGTCTCCCCTATGCCAACCACATGAAAATCATCTTCAGCCACATACCTTTCCAGAGTGAGACTAAGCTTTAGAACCTTAACAGTGTAAGGGATGGTGAATCCATCTGCCATAGTGACTCTGAATCCTTTGAACTGTATAGATTGTAGCTCATATGATGTTACTAATCCTCTATCATTGAAATTATGAGTTGCCCCACTATCAATAAGTATGGTGATAGGGGTTTCCTACAATAATCCCTTCACTTTAAAGTGATAATACTTAGGAGCCCTTGAAAGTGATGCTAAGGTGCCACTCAACTCCTCTTTTTTCTCTATTCCTAAGGTGTCCTCATAGTTGGTTGTGCCAACTTCCTCCTCATTTTCCTCTTTTGGAAGTAACTTGATGTAGTGTACTTACCCTTTGTGATGGTAATTGTAGCCATTCTCCTAATGATCCTTGCATGTGAAATAAAGACCTTTCCTTCTCAACTCATTTTTCACATCAAAGCTATTATGTGGTAGCTCCTTCTACTGCCCCAAACTTGGTTGGTTTGGTCTAATCATGGGACCCACATGAATGGCCTTTGGAGGTCCTATATAGCTATTTTGAGGATGCCCCAAACCACCACCTCTTTAGTTCTCTATAGGTGGGAAAAAATATTCTTTAGCTATACCAAAGGTGTAAATCTGTCCCTTAGAGTAGAAGACTCCAAATCATAGGCGTTTTAAATGGCCTCTCTCAATGAAGGTGGATCAAATGCCTTGACCAATCTCCTTAAGGAATCAACCAAGCCCTCTATGAACAACACCACCAGTTTCTTATCTAAAATATTAGTCACCATGACTAAAAGTCTTTGAATCTCCATGACAATCATTTATTGAGGCCTTTTGCCTCAATTGCACTAAATCATGAAAATAAAATTCCAAATCCACTCTATCAAACCCATCAATCAACCTCCTACTAAACTCTTCATAGGAGTGTATGTGTTGATTCCCCTATGTGATCAAACCATGATAACACCAATTGTGGGTTACTCTAAATGCATAGTGGCAAACTGAATGGTCTCTCCCTCTTCCATATGTCAAAGCAAAAATAAGATATCCACCTTCTGAATCCATGCCCTCATTGAACTCCTCTATGAACCATCAAATATGGAAAGAGATAACTTCCCCAATGCATGCTAGCGATCTACATGGTTGCCCCTTTGCCTCTGACTGATCCTAGGTCCACTCTGTTCCCATTTCCAAGTTGAAAATTTGGAAAAAGTCAGTTTTTCTAACCATTATGGATAAGGTAATGACTCATCCATCTCCCTCTCCAACTCCTCATGTGGGCTAGGTAACCCCTCCATTTTAGGTGCACACTCCTCCCTTTGAATAAATGTAGGCTAGGTGGGCTTATGTGTAGATGCTCAATTCCCTAAAGGGGGAGTATCTGAATCCATTCTGCTCACTAAAGCCCCACTATCTCCAATGAGTCTTTATGCCACCTATCTCATTAAGGGAATGAAGAAACCCCTCCATCGTTGATGTCATCCTCTCTTGAGTCTAAGAATACTTCTCAAACCTCTCCTCAACTAACCTATCTCTCCTTTCACTCTCTCTCTCTCTCCTAGTTTCCCATGTCACCCATGACTTGATCTTGCTCAAGTGAACCAACTAGTGGAAACCTTACTTCCCTCCTATTATTCCTCAACTAATACTTAACCTCTTTATTACCACAGATGTATCAAACCCTTCACCGCATAATATAGCTAAAATATGGCTTTGATACCACTATATTGTCCTCAATTTGGGATAAATAAGCAATAATGGGATTGGGCACAAACCCCAATAAAAAATCTAAAAATAATAGAATATGCAGCCACTCGAGGTCTATCAAACAAACCACAACACCTCTCCAAAGTGAACAAAATGCTAAACACCACTAGGGCAGAAATTAATCCATGATTATAGTGATTACTATTCACCCCAATAAAAAAATTGAAAATAATAGAATAGACCAGCCACTCTAGGTCTATCAAACAAACCACAACACCTTTCCAAAGTGAACAAAATGCTAAAGCCACTAGGGTAGAAATTAATCCACGATTAAAACCATTAGTATCCACTCTAAGAACTAAAAAATACACTTCTAAAAGATGATGTAAATTATTGTAATGAATACCTGAAAATGGTGATCACCTTAGCTGAATATATATTCCCAAAATGAATAATCCCAAGCCTTCCTTTCACTCACCAACCCTACTAGAAAATTCTTTGAAAAATAGCTTACAATATTATATCAAACCAATGATTAATGCTAGCCAAAGTAATTTGAAAATAGACCCCCAAACTGGTCACTAAAAAAAAGAAAATTAGATCACCAATTTTCCTAAGCAAGCTAGAAAATTACCACATAAATTCACTCTATAATTTCAAGAACATCCAATGATTAATGAGGTTCAAACCCTCAACGAACAAGCAAAAAAAATATAAAAAAATATTATAAATATTAAGTCTAATATTTATCTAATGATTTAGGCTAACAAACACCCCAAACCCTTGCAACTACCCTTCCAAGTGAGTTGCCCAACTTCTGATTTAATTGCAATAAATTCCTGAATTTATATCTTTTTATTTGCTCACAAAAGCCTTCAAAACCTTTTGATTTTATTCCAATTTTTTTTGAAATAATATTGTAAATTTACCTTGTCAAATTGGAGTCTAATATCCCTTAAAAAAAGTTGAGTTCCTCCTCGAACGTGTTCGCCCCACCTCATAAAAAATATATTAATAATTTAGATTATTTTACCTCATAAATTGACCATCGAATTGGCATTTTATGATGCCCTAGGCAAGTTGCCCAAGTGGAATAAATTTTTCAATAATTCTTCAAACCCTCAAGGGTCTCCATGTAATGCATCCCTCTCAAGAGGGGCCTTCTTCTTAAATCAATCAAGCCACCACCCAAGGGAATGACTTTAAATCTTTATAACAATCTCCCAATGCAAGTCCCCACTCTCCAAGACATGTAAATTATCCAAAAATCAGCTCTCTATATGGTTTACAATATTCCTTTATGAAGGTGGTGTTGAAAAACACCCTTGTAAATCCATTTACATGTAATAATGCAATTTTGAAGCTCAACTACATACTTTGAATAGAGCTATCTATGTAGAAGGAATTGAGGTTTTCATCTCCAAACCCTTAACACTCTTGAAGGTTTTTTACTTTAAGATGTGATGAACAAGATTGACGTACTTGATCAATGATTCAATATCAAAACTAGATATAACCTTCCAAATGAATCCTCAATCACTTTTTATAATCATCCCAAAGGGTGGCGCACAAGTTGGAGGGATGTGTTTTTTGAATCATAAGTAACTTTATCTTTTTAAAATCTTGTTTGAGAGTTTAAGCTCTCATGACCCTTAAAGGTCTCCTACTTAAGTGAAAATTAGATCAAAAGTACTTATTTCATAACTCAACTAAAAACTAGAATATTTAAGTACCTTTCACCTTTTTGCACTTTGAATAGCCCCATAATGTTCCCTCCCCTTTCTTTCCCTTAGTCTTGTGGGAACAAACCAAGGTAAGGATCCATAAGTAAGTTATGCCAAAAAGGGGGACATTATAGATAACTACTACACCAACTTTTCACCTATTACATGCAACATTTCTAGTATCATTCTCGCTTTGTTGACATTTGTAGAAGAGTTTTTGGCCACTATCACTCTGATTTTGGAGAATGAGTTCAAGGTTATAGTTAGTTATGCTTGGAATAATGTGACTGAGTTTTCAGACATCCATAATTTAAGTGGAGATTATGGGATGGTTGTAAGTAATGAAAGAGAGTTGGAATCATGTTTATAAGGCATGAAGAAGTGATAATGGGAACCCTTGTTTTCCTTAATGATTTTGTTCTGCGTGTAGGTACAGGGATAAAAAAAGAAGAGTAATTGAGTTTGTTTCCTACCCAAGAAGATGGTCGAGCATATGGGATTGCAGTTGAAGATAGAGGTAACACAATGAAGGTTGACAAGTTTGTGATTACTAAAGATCTCATTTTTCATGGAAATAGAGTCTTTCCAATGCTTGATTGGAAAAGGAACAATTTTTTTTTATTGAATGTATAGTCCAGCCAAGGATAGGCATAAGAAGGCAAGCTAAAAACCCTTTATAGCGACCTCAAATGATAATTTTTGGACAACCAAAAATATTGCTACAACAAGGTAACTCTCTCAAGTAGTTTACTTTGGGTCAACTTTTCATAATGTTTTTGATTTTTTAATTGAGTGAAGAATGTCATCAAGAGTTTTCCAATAAACTCTTAACAAACCCAAACAAAAATTGAATTATGAACATTTAAAACTAGATAACCCTAGGGTAGTATATGCATCACCAAACTGAAATTTTCATGCTTCCACATATTCAAAAATCAATTTAAAAATACCTTATGAGATTTAGCCCACAATGGCCCACACTGAACAAGGAAGGGGAGCCGAATTGATGTGTTTATCCCTCCAAACTGCCAATGAGCCAAAGCTGATTTTAATATCCTCTTTTTGTCAAAAAATCCACTCTAAAATCTCTGTACAACTAAAGATAAATTGTAGACAAATTTCAGCATGCATATTATGCCGAAATCGGCCAATGTTAGGGCCCAAAAATGATCAATTCTCCCACAACCAAGTCGCTACATATAGTAGTAAATGTCAAAATAACTTCAAAAATTAGACTTTTATTTATGCCAAAACCCACTAGAAAAATATTATAAAATTCACAAATATGAATAATAATTAATGGCCTCTTGTTTAGGGCCAAACAAGGCACCCTAAATTCTTGCACACCCTTCACAAGTGAATCGCCCCACTCAAAAAAAAAGGGCAGAATTTTCACGATGAAACCCTTGCCTTTCCCTTCCAAATTCCTTCAAACCATTATGATTAATTGCCACAAAAATAAAAAATAATATTAAAATTTTTACGTTTTCAAGCAGAGTCTAAAAACCCTCCAAAGATGCTCAATTTCTCCCCCAATTGATTCAACCTACCTCAAAAAAATATAGAAAATAAATTAGATTATTTTACTCACCAAAAATCCTCAAAATGGCCTCTAAAAGACTCTTAGGGCAAGTCACCCAAGATGGAAAATTAGTATAAAATATTTGCAATATTTTATACTCTGCGAACACTCCAAATCAGCCTCAAAATTCAAGATCATCTCTCCAATCAAGTTGTCATATCTATAAAATTAAATAGAATGTTATGCAACCCTCCTTGGCTTCAATGACCACTCCAAATAGCTTGCCCAACTCTCTAGGCAAGTCAACACACCTTGGAATGATCTTCTACACCACAATCAAGTTCCCAAGGTAATTCATCTCTTTCCAAGACCTATGAAATTACCAAAGCTAGCTTTCGATAGGTTTTGTATTATTTACTCAATAAAGGTGGTGTCAAAAAACACCTTTGTAGATCCACTTGAAAGTACACACAATTTTGAAGCTCACTTACGACCCTTGAATAGAGTTGCCCAAGTAAAAAGAATGGAGGCTTTCATCCCCAAACCCTTGAAATGTTTTGAAGGTTTTCATATTCAAAATGTGGTAATCAAGCTTGACATACATGACCAAAATTTTCAATTCATTATTCAAAATAAACATTCATAAGATTACTTCTTTGCTTTTATAACCAACCTCTAAGGGTGGAGCCCAAGTTGGAGGGTTGTTTCTTATCAAAACATAAGCATTTCATCTTTTTAAAACTCTGATTTTTGAGGGTTTAGGCTGCCATGACCCCAACTTAAGTGAATATAAGATTAAAATTATTTTTTTGCAAATTCAATTGAAAATTAGAACACTTAAGTACTTTTTTCCTTTTTGTTCATAGATTAGCCCCCTTCCATGTTCTCTATTCTTCATTCCCTTAGCTTTGTGGGAACAACTAAGCTAAGCACTCCAAAAGTAAACTATGCCAAAAAGGGGGATATTACAATCCTCTCCACTCAAAATTGCTTGTTCTCAAGCAATTTCAAAAGCCATGGGGCTATCCTCACATCCTTCATAATGCATATTTTCACTGAAATAACTTCCCATTGTAAAGAACCTTCAAATTGAACTTCCCATTTGCTAAACACATACCTTTTTGGTTAACCCATAGGTTCAAGATGCCATAATCATCTCCCAAGAATTATTCATAACCTGAAAAGACTAAGACGTGCCATGATTGATTGCTTTTGATATAGTATCACAAAGTGAATGATGTGCCTTCATAAAAAGTATTCACAATTTTGTAATTAATCATTAAGGTTTCTTCATACAACATACGTTGAATGATAAAAGTGCATAGGCATAACCTTTCTTGAGTGTGTCTTCTACCGCTCCCTTTATGCATAGAAAAGATTTAATTTTGATCAAACAAAAGCCTATGCTAACTTTTAACATGGAATTGTACCTTCCAAATGTGATTAAACCAAAAATATGCTTTCTCATACACATTTTCAGAATGCACCCTTGGCTAGAATTTATCAATAAAATCAAAATTTTGGGCTCTTATATACTGCTATAATTGACCTTTAATTTTAGATTTTACTATGTGATCATTTTTAGAATGCATCTTGGCACCAATTTTCCCCAATGTAGGTTATAATATGACCAGAAAATGACATACGTGATCCCAACTATGTTTATCCTTCTTTTTCAAGAAGGACCTTCCTTTCTTGTCATTTGGACCCTTTAAACAACTGCTAATAACTTTCATCCTTTCAAGATTTAGGAGGTGTCCTCTTTTCCTTAAAACATCACTACTTCCCCTTTTGCAAGGAGTAGGGTACTGATCCAAGCATGTTTTAGGTTAGCCTTGGAAATTAATTCTATCCTCATCATTTTTAATATAAATATGATAATAATGAGAATTTACAAGGCCTGCCAAATACTTTTCAAAAGGCTTCAAATTTGGATGAAAGAGTTGTGTTTTATGTCTAGAGACAATCTTCTTTTCCACTCTCCTCATGCTCATGATACATCCTCCCAATATTTTATTGGCCTTATAATAATGGGCCTCTCCATCACTCAAACCATGAAAACAACCTCCTTGCCTACTATCTTGAATTTAAGTTCCATAGTTTGGTAGTTTTGTGTATATTCACCAAGTGAGTGCAATCATTGAATACCAAGGACCATATTAGTCTCTCATATGCCTACCACATAAAACTCATCCTCAACCACATGTTTTTCCAAAGTGAGGCTAAGCTTTGAAATCTTGATTATACCAAGAATGGTGAATCCATCCACTACTGTGACTCTAAAACCCTTGAATTCCACTGATTATAATACACATGATGTTACCAATCCTCTATCAATGAAATTTTGAGTTCCCCCACTATCATTAAGTATGGTAATAGGTGTGCCCTTCAATGATCCCTTAACTCTAAAGGGATAATATCTAGGATCCCCTAAAAGTGATGCCAAGGTGCCTCTCAACTCCTCTTCTTCTTTTATCTCGAATGTGTTCCCCTCATAGTTGGTTGTCCCAATTTCCTATTGACGCTGTGGATTGCACCCTTGAAAGAAGGCTCGGCTTCTCCCTTCCATGTGACATAATGGATACTCCCCTCGTGCTATGGGTTTGGAAAAATTAAAGGGAAAATCTCTAGATAAGGGCTAGCTCCCTTTGATGCATCTATGAAATCTTTTACTACTATTGTTAACAATGGGGGGGTGAAAAGAGAGAAAATACTAAAAATGGAACTTAAAATAAAGTAGTGATGCACCAAAATGGTTGGTCTACTTAGATTTGGCATACACTTTACACCAAGAACAAGCTGATATACACTTCATTTGATGCAAGAAATTCTTTTGCATCAGTGAGTTAGGAGGCCCTCTAGAGATACAGGGAGAAAGAAACTATCAGAGGTGTTCTAAGACACACTATGGCGGCCTATTCACATGCACTTATACTCTACTATGGACACTTCTTGCTGACCTGCAAAAGAAGAACTCATAATACACTAGACATGATGGAATCATTCTGTGAAAGCATGAAATAAAATGACTTAACACAAGACAAAACTATAGACATATGCAAAAGTGAAAACTCTAGTGGAGGCAAAAATGCTATTTCTTGATTCAAGGTAAAACCTGTAGGGCTTTGCCTTACAAGCTGAGAGATATCCTTCTCAACTAAGAGGTTACAATATATATAACATTTTGAGAGAGTTTGGTGCTTTTTAAGAAAGGGTGACCCATACTACATTAAATGCCTAGGAAGGAGGAAGTCTGTCATTTGAACCATGCTGTAGCTATTGTAAGTCTTGACTTTGCTACCTGGGCATATTAAATGCTCCTACAAAAGTATGGGTCACTGCTCTCCATAATTGACAAAGCCATCCCTCCATGAAAGTTCACGCAACTGTTTGCCTATTAATGCCAAACAAAGAAAAAATGGGCTGCCCTCTTAAAGTTCATGCTCTTTGATGACCATTTGGTGGAGGCTGTTTCATCTGCAGCAATAACTCCTTGTGCCGACACCTTCTTTTGCCACTTAGGCTGATTTGATTTGTGTCTATGCATGGCTGGGTGTGTACTTTGAAACATTCCAAAAGTTGTTATATGTGTGCGTAGCCATGTTCTAGATTCTTTGTTTTGTTCCTCTTTTCCTTGCTATTTTGTCTCTTTCTAGCAATTTGAGCTCTCGGGCTATCTTCCATCTTTTACCAGCTGCTCCTTTCTCATGTCACTAAGTTTACTCCTCGAGTCTTATGCCCCTTTGAATTTCATTAAGCTTGCGCTATTCGAACTCTTTCGGGCCACTTGTCGTGAGTTCCTTCTTTGGCTTATCCTCAATGGCTGACGCATCTCATCAAAATTAATGTTTATGGGCCTATCACTATTTGAAAACCAAATAGCTATTTCATCACCGTAAATTTGATGTTCGTAAAACCATCACCATTTGAAAGCCAATGGCTAGTTTGCTGCCTTGAAATTGATGTTCTCGGGCGCGTCACCCCTTTGGCAATTTCTTCAGCATTTTGTAAAGCCCTTTGCAATTCCTTTGGCCTTTTTTATTCCTTCAGCGCTTTGTAATTGAACCTTCCTTTTTGGTTGTTGGGAGTCCCCCGCAAGGGTACTTGCCCTTCGGGCTCTTTCAAAGTCTCAGCTTTTTCTTCAAATTTCCTTTGGACAAAAGTCTAAAGGAATTCCTTCATTGATTCTTCCTTGTATCTTCCTTCGAAAATTTTGTCTGAAGGACCTTTGACCTTTGCCTTTTGTTGTGGATTTCCTTGCTTGTGAATTTCTTCAGACAAAATGTCTGAAGGAATTCATCCATTGATTCTTCCTTTGGATGTCCTTCAGACAAAGTCTGAAGGAATCCCTTGTCTTTTCTTTGAATTTCCTTCAGACAAAAAATCCGAAGGAATCCTTTGCCTTTTCTCTCTTTCCCAAATATGCTCACTGCCCTTTGTAAAGGTCCTTTGGGTCTTGAAATGCCTCTTCAGACCTTTTGATTTGGTCCTGCCACCAACCAAGGTGCCCTCCGTAAGGGCATATACCCTTCAGACTTTTTGAAAATATATTTCAATCTGTCAAAATGCCTTCCAAAGGAAATTTGTTACCTTTTTGTGAATTTCTTAGACCATTTCAATTTCTTCAATCGCTTCTACTTATAAAAGTAGTTAAGTAATGTACCTACACAAACTTGATTTGCACTAGACTAAGCAAAATGAAAAAACACTTGGATTTTTCATGGAATAGGTTTGACAGGGTATTTTTAACAAGGCAGTTGAGGGATGACTTAGCCAAATCATAGATGTGAAAGACTCTTTGTAAAGAAAAAGGAGGGGGTGCCCAGTTTTGCCCTATAGGACAAAAAAATGGTCAACACATATAGTGACTCACATGGGAAGTATGCCTGTTATGCTTGGGAAGATTGGTAGCCTGTAAGTCCATTGGGCAGGGAGTCGAGACACATCTTGGAGAAGTTAACAACAACCTTGTAAGGACCTATGAACTAGCAAAGATTTTACCTCAAACACAAAGGAAAAAACACACAACAAAGGCTAAAAAACTACACACACGTGTGCAACAACACTTAGGGAAAACAAAGACAACTAAAAGCAAAGTACTATGTACAACTAAATAGATACATTTGTCTCCCTCCTAAATCAAAGGGAAAACTTCTTAAATCTCTTTTATGGCAAGAAAACTTATGGTGCCAGACAAGTGGCTGAATGGAAAGGAGACTTGGTGACTTGCTCTTCTTATCTAGCCACCTTGATTGGCTTGTATCCAAATGAATCAGGGTCAAACATTATTCCAACATATATCTATCCATCCTTTTGTTGGAAGCTTGCCTCATCCTAGCCCTTCATGCTAATGTATCTCACTAAGAAGTCAATGGCTGTTGGCTCATCACCATAGGGATCATCTAGCTCATAACCCCCTTGATATGCATCATGGATTGACTTGTTCCTTTTGCCTCATTGAAGAGACTATCAAACTTATCTTCTACTTCCTCATGGCTTTCTTGAAGAAGGGTGATTGTTGTGATGTCTGAAATGAGATTACAAACTGCTTCCTCATCCCACAGAACTTCACTTTCTTGTTTAGGGCTTTCTTCTTTAAAGCTTTCAACAAGATGGACAGGCCTCTCCCTTTCTTGCTAAAAAATAAGAGTCTCTAGTTTTTCCAAGACATGCTCCTGATCCTCCACCAACTTGGGTCCCATGGCATGGTCATTCTCTTCATCAAAGCAACAAGGAAGTTCATCAAACAAGGAGGAGAGAGCTCACCATGCTTACATTCCTCATCATCCATTGTTGACAAATAAAGTCTGTCAACTTTTTCATATTGTTGGAACATCTACATGTATGCATGCCCTGTGTCTTTTCCATTATTGATGATGTCTTCAAAGGGAGCATCCATGATAATCTCATCCTCATTGTCACTTATGATAGCCTCTTAGGTAGCTGTAAATTGGATCCTCTCTTCTTCACTTGCCTCATTCAAAATAGGTTCCTCCTTGAGAAAGAATGGAGTAGAGGATTGATGGACAAACTCGTGTGGAAGAGAAGGCAATCCTTGAGCTAGAATCGAATGATTCTCTTCCTTCCATTTGGCCGTCACTTCATCTACATCAAATGTGGCTTGATAACTCTCTTGAAAGAGTGTACATGGGGTGTGTTCCAACATGAAATCTATTATTTGGTCTAAACCATCCATCACACCCTGGCTAAGGAATCTCATTCTTGACACCGACTTTGTAATTTGCCTGGCTATATTCTCTTGGGAGAACATTTCTTGTAGATCATGAGGATCACCATGAGTAAGAGTAGCTTCATCATTTCCAATGCCCTTAGTTGGTTCATGGTATTCCCTCCTCCAACCTGGAATCTTGACATCATGTCGAAAGACTCGAGGAGGTTGAGGAAAAATAGAAAAACACTGTTGATGCATAGGAAGAATTTCGTAAAGAGAGACATGCTATTTTTTGAAAGGCATAAGATGATTTCCTTTAAAGGAGGATTCACAATCTAAGGAATTGAGAAATTTTATTTCCATGGGAGGTTGCTCAAATGCCCTTTGATGTTGAAAAGCTAGGTGCAAGGGATTAAGAGCAGGAGTGGTTACTGCATCAGATGAGCTAGAGTAAGTGTTATTTAGTAGAAAGGATTTGGTACATAAGAGGGGGCTTTCTTTAGAATAAGAGGGGGCTACTTTAGAATGGGAGAAGGCACACAAGGTTGATTACCTTAAATGAATGGACTCTTCCATTTTGCTACTTCCTCCTTCATGGATTGCAAGGCTTGAGCTTGCCTAAATAAGCACTCCTCTTTATACATAAGCTCTTGCTGATATCTATCCTGCTCCTCCAATCTATTTATCTCCATCACTTGCTTCTCAAACTCTAGCGTTACTTCCTTTACACTAGGTGAAGGGCAACCAGGAGAGCTGCTTAAGGTGATTCCATGAACAACTTGAGCTTGATCAAAGTTATATGAAGGAAAATAAGGTCAACGCTACTGAACAATTGGATTATACATACCAAAATGTGATTTCTTGATGGCACCAGGATTGCTTAACCAGCTGATTCAACTCAGAGTCGCCATTCATGTTGGTTGAAATGCCTCCAAAGGATAATTGGTTGAAGAACACACCAAAAATCTCTCAACTCCTTGGACAAACTATCCCATCGGGTGTGCCAAAAACTATTGACGTTGTGGATTACACCCTTGAAAGAAGGCTTGACTTCTCCCTTCCATGCGGCACAATGGAGACTCCCCTCTTGTTGTGGGTCTAGAAAAACTGAGGGGAGAATCTCTAGATAAGGGCTAGCTCTCTTTGATGCATCTCTAAAATCTTTTATTACTACTGTTAATAATGGGGGTGTGAAAAGAGAGAAAATATTGAAAATAAAACCTAAATTAAAGTAGTGATGCACCAAAATGGTTGGTCTACTTAGCTTTGACATAAAATTTACACTAAGAACAAGCTGATATATGCTTCATTTGACATGAAAAATTCTTCTACATCAGTGAGCTAGGGGGTCCCTTGGAGATACAGGGAGGAAAAAACTACTAGAGGTGTTCTAAGACACACTATGGCAGCCTATTTACATGCGCCTATACTCTGTTGTGGAAACTTCTTGCTGACCTACAAAAGAAGAACTCATAATACACTAGACATGCTGAAATCATTATGTGAAAGAATGAAATAAAATGACTTAACACAAGACAAAACCATAGACATATGCAAAAGTGCAAACTCTAATGGAGGTAAAAATGCTATGTCTTGATTCAAAGTAAAATCCTGCAGGGCTTCACCTTATAAGCTGAGAGATATCCTTCTCAACTAAGAGTTTACATTATGTATAGCATTTTGAGAAAGATTTTGGCACTTTCCAAGAAAGGGTGACCCATACTACATTAAATGCCTAGGAAAGAGGAAGTCTACTGTTTGAACCATGTTGTGGCTATTGCAAGTCTTGAATTTGCTACCTAGGCATATTAAACACTCCTACAAAATTATGGGTCACTGCTCTCCATAATTGACAAAGCCATCCCTCCATGAAAGTTCACGCAACTATCCACCTATTAATGCCAAAGAAAGAAAAAATGGGTTGCCCTCCTGAATGTTCGTGCTCTTTGATGACCACTTGGTGGAGACTGTTTCATCCACAATAATAATTCCTTGTACTGACACCTTCTTTTGCCACCTGGGCTGATCTAATTCATGTCTGTGCTTGGTTGGGTGCATCCTTTGGAACATTTCAAAAGTTGTCATATATGTGCATAGCCATATTCTGGATTCTCCATTTTGTTCCCCTTTTCCTTGCTATTTTGTCGCTTTATGGGAATTTGAGCTCTCAGGCTATCTTCCATCTTTTACCAGCTCCTTAGGCTTCTTTATCAGTGGGTCACTGAGTTTAATCCTTGGGTCTTATGCCCCTTTGAATTTCGTTGGGCCTGTGCCATTCGATCTCTTTTGAGCCACTTGTCTGAGTTCCTTCTTTGGCTTCTCCTCGACGATCGATGCATATCGTCAAAATTGACATCTATGGACCTATCACTATTCAAAAACCAAATGGCTATTTCATCATCATAAATTTGACGTCTGCATGCCCATCGCAATTTGAAATCCAACAGCTACTTTACTTCCTTAAAATTAATGTTCTTGGGCCTGTCACCCCTTTGGCAATTTCTTCAGCCTTTTGTATTCCTTTAGCCCTTTGCAATTTCTTTGGCCTTTTGTATTACTTTGGCCCTTTGCAATTGAACCTTCCTTTTTGGTTGCTGAGAGTCCCCCACAAGGGAACTTGCCCTTTGAGCTCCTTCAGGCTCTTTCAAAGTCTCGACTTTTTCTTTGAATTTCCTTCAGACAGAAGTCTGAAGGAATTCCGTAGTTGATTCTTCTTTGTATCTTCTTTTAGACATTTTGTCCGAATGACCTTTGACCTTTGCCTTTTGCCATGGATTTCCTTGCTTGTGAATTTCTTCGAATAAAATCTCTGAAGGAATTCCTTTAGGGATTTTTTTCGAAGGAATTCATCCATTGATTCTTCCTTTAGATTTCCTTCGAACAAAGTCTGAAGGAATCCCTTGTCTTTTCTTTGGATTTTTTTGGACAGAAAATCTGAAGGAATCCTTTGCCCTTTCTCTCTTTCTTGAATATGTTCACTACCCTTTGCAAACACCCTTTGGGTCTTGAAATGCACCTTCAGAACTTCTGATTTGGTCCTACCATTGACCAAGGTACCCTCTGTAAGGGCACATATCCTTCAGACTTTTTGAAAACATCTTTTAAGCCATCAAAATGCCCTACTTCTACTTATAAAAGTAGACAAGTAATGTACCTACACAAACCTGATTTGCACTAGACTAAGATAAATGATAAAACACTTGGATTTTTCATGGAACAGGTTTGACAAGGTATTTTGCACAAGGCAGTTAAGGGATGACTTAACCAAATAATGGATGTGAAAGACTCTTTGTAAAGAAAAATGAGGGGGTGCCCAATTTTGCCCTATAGGACCAAAAATTGGTCAACACTTCCTCCTCATTTTCCTCTTCAAAATGCACTTTGATGTAGTGAACATGTCCCTTGCCATGGCAATTGTGGCCCTTCTCCCAAGGGTCCTTGCATGTGAAGCAAAGAACTTTCCTTCTTAGCTCGTTTCTCACATCAAAACTACTACATGATAGCACCTTATGCTACCCCAAACTTGGTTGGTTTGGTCTAATCAAAGGATCCACATGATTGGCCTTACGTGGTATTACAAAGCTACTCTTGGGCTGCCCCAAACTACCACCTCTCTGCTGCCCATTAGGTGAGAAAAAGGTACTCTTTGGCTGTCCCAAAGGTGGAAATCTGCCCTTGGGGTATAAGACTTCATATCATAGGCCTTTTGAATGGCCTCTCTCAAAGAAGATGGATCAAAATCCTTAGTTAATCCCCCTAGGGAGTCAACCAATACCTCTGTGAATAGTACCACCAATCCCCTAATTGAAATATCAATCACCATGACTGAAAGTCTTTTAAATTCTATGACATAATCATCCACTAAGGCCCTCTACCTTAATTGAGCTAAATCATTGAAATAAAGCTCAGGATCTGCTCTATCAAACCTCTGAATTAACTTCCTACTAAACTCCTCATAGGAGTGTATGTATTGATGCCCTTATGTGATCAGACCATGATACCACCAATTGTGGGCTTCTCCCTCTAAATGAATAGTGGCAAATTGAATGGCCTATCCCTCTACCACAGGTCAAAGTGAAAAGAAGGTATCCACTTTCTTAGTCCATGCCCTAACTGAGCTCCTTTGTGACCCATCAAATGTAGAGAGAGATAACTTCCCCAAGGTATGCTATAAATCTCCCTAATTGCCCCTTTTCCTCTAATTGATCTTGGGCCCACTCTATCCTTATTTTCAATCTAAAAACTCTAAAAATTCATAGCTCATCTCTATCTCTAACTCATGTTGTGGGCTGAGTAAACCCTCCCTCGATGGTGTGGGCTCCTTCCTATGAACAAATATAGGTTGTGTGGGCTTGAATGTGGGTGCCCCATTCCCTGAAGTGGGTGTACATGTGACCTACTCCATGAGGCACTACTATTTGCATTTAGTGGCTTCAAGCCATCCATCTCATTGAGGGAATGAAGAAACCCCTCCATCATTATTGTCATCTTCTCCTGAGTTTGAGAATACTTTTCAAATTTCTCCTTAGCCAACCTATCTCTCCTCTCACTTTATGTCTCCTAGTACTCCATGTCACCCACAACTCCATTTTTTTCAAGCAAACCAACTAGAGGATGCCCTACTTCCTCCCTGCTACTCAAGTAATACTTAACTTCTTTGTTACCACTTGTGTATCAAAGCTTTCACCCCATAGAATAGCCAAATTATGGCTCTGATACCATTGTAATGTCCCCAAATTGGGACAATGATAAAAAATAGGGTTTTTTTATCAAACCCAAACAAAAATTAAATTTTGAAAATTTAAAACCGACCAACCATAGGGCTGTATATGCATCACCAAACTAAAAATCTCATGCTTATAAATGTTCAAAAATAAGTATAAAAATACCTTATGAGATTTAGCTCACAATGGCTCACATTGAATGAGGAAGGGGAGATGAATTGATGTGTTTACCATTTCAAACTGACAACACCCAAAAGCTGATTTTAATATCCTCTTCCTCTCGCCAAATCCACACAAAAAGACTCCATACAACTGAAGATAAATTATAGACAAATTCCATCATGCACATTATGTCAAAATTGGCCAATGTTAGGGACTAAAACATGATCAATTTTTCACACAACCAAGTCAGCACATATAGGAATAAATATGATGTAATAACTTCAAAAATTAGACTTGTATTCATTCCAAAACCTGCTAGAAAAATATTATAAAATTCATAAATATTAATAATAATTAATGGCCTCTTATTTAGGGTCAAACAAGACACCCTAAACTCTTGCACACCCTTCACAAGTGAATTGCCCCACTCAGAAAACAAGGGCATAATTCTTAGAAGGAAACTCTTGCCTTTCCCTTCTAAATTCCTTGAAACACTTATGATTAATTACCAAAAAAATAAGAAATAATATAACATTTTGTAACTTGTCAAGTGGAGCCTAAAATGTTGGAATATTATCATTGATGTCAAATTCAAGGTGAAGGGAAATATTTAGACTCATCCAAAGCTTTAGACTCATTCAGAGCTTCAGACTCACTTAGTAGCTTCGAACTTGCCCAGTAGCTTCAAATTTTCCTAGAGCTTTGGATTCACCCAAAGCTTCAGACTTATTCAATATCTTTGAACTTTCCTAGTATAAAGAACATCAATTGAAGTGTAAAGAATAAAAATTGAAGTATTAAGAGCAACGATTAACTAATGAAGAACAATGTTGAAATAGAGTTAAATTCATTTGTATTAAATGATGGCCAACCACCTTTATTAGCATCTAAATTTTGACAATAAGAATCATCGCCCAAATCTAATGAATGATAATATAAAATGAAGGTCCAACCACCTTTGGAGAGATCGTATCCCTTGGGAGAAATCACACACTTTCCAGGAGGCATGAAAAGGTATAAAATAGAAATGAATAGGAGTTAGAGCATGTGTAAAAATAATTCTTTCTATCATACACAAGGAGAATAAGTGGAAGAAGAGAGAGAAAAGGGAGAAGAGAGAAACTTAATTGTGTCATCATTTGTTGACAAAGTAATAGCAAAAAGGTGGAAATTATTTAAGTGAGATCAGTCTCTCAAAATAGAAAGATTGGTGTCTTTCATTAAGTCAGTGCTTGGTAGTGAAGTTGGTGCTTCAATTAAAGGGATCAGTGGTTCTTGTTAAGTTGGTACTTGGCATTGGGGTTGGTGTCTCCAAGTAGGTTGGTGCCTATTTTTTTTTAAAAAGAATTATTAATCTTATGGTTGGTTTTTTCACGTAAATTTTGCATTATGCATTTTGAATGGTTTCTTTATGGAAGTTAATTAGAAAGTAAATTATTATTACACAATAATTCACCCCCCTCAATGTGGTGTGTGTTCAACATAAAAACCTTCTAAAAATGCTCAATTTCTCCCCCAAATGATTTGGCTTACCTCAAAAAAATATATGAAATAAATCAAATTGTTTTGCTCACAAAAAATCCTCAAAATGGCCTCTAAAACACTCCTAGAAAGATTTGGAATAAACTTAGGACCATATATGAGGGAGATAACAAAGTAAAGATGGCAAAACTTCAAACTCATAGGAGATAATTCAAAAGTTTAAAGATGAGAGAGGATGAAAACATTGTAGCCTATCTACTTCATGTAGATGAAATTATCAACATTATCAGAGGGAATGCTGAAAAAGTCAGAATCTATAGTTATCCAAAAGGTACTAAGGTCTTTACCTTTAAGATTCAATGCAAAAATTTATGCGATTGAATAAATAAACGATCTAAACAAATTAAGAATTGATAAGTTACATGGAATTCTCATGACAAATGAGATGAGGACTGAAAAGGAAAAATCATCTAAGAAGGAAGTAGCCTTCAAAGCTTCTAAAAAAGGGAAATATAAAGAGCCTAAATCAAGTGATAACACTAGCAATTAAGAAGATGAGGAGCCCATGTTTGTCAGAAAGATTATAAAGGGATTTGATAAATACAAAGGTAAGCTACCTTTCAAGTGTTTCAATTATGTTAAAATAGGGCACTTTGGTACTAAATTTCCACATAAAGATGATAGCAATGCTGAGGAAAATAATAACGATAAAAAGAAAAAGAAGGAAAACAAGGCTCACTTAAAGAAAAACTTCAAACAAAATGGGTATAATAAAAATTACAGTAAACACAAGTAAATTCTTTATTCTAAAAAGGATAGCAACTCAGTTGAGGAGAGTGATGAGAGCCTTTTAGGTAGTGACAGAGAAGAAACTCCATTCATGGCTATAACGACTTATGCCTCTACAAGTGAAGACACCTTGAAAGAAGAGGAAGATGTCAAAGATAGAGAGGTAGATCTTGAAGAAGAACTCATCTTTGTTTTAGGTGAGACAAAAGTTCTTAAGAAGAAGAATCTGAAATAAAGATTACAAATTCAAAATTATGAAGAAGAAAACTGTGACGTAAAAATAAAAATGTCTCATAACCTTGAAGAGTTAAAAAAGGTCATCATTTGTCTAAAGACTGAAATAGAAGAAGCCAAGAAGACAGAGGAGAAAGTAAGAGTCCATCTTAAGGCAAAATAAAACCACATTGCCAAGTTAGAATCAAAATTTAATTACTTAAAGAAGGAATTGGAAAAGACATGCTAAATTAAAAAGAACCAAAGTACTGGATGACATTCTCAATTTCCAAAGGTCATCATGTATCAAGACTAGTCTTGGTTATGAAGAGAACAAGAAGAACACTAAAGAAGGGCAGAGTGAAAAAACTATAGAACCACCTAAGAGGATAAATATGAAGAAGCTAAAGAGCTATGTGGATGCACTTATAAGGTCTATGAAATTAGAAAGTGAAAAGAAGACAGAGCATGCCAATTTTCCTCATCGAGAAAATAGAGGTAAGAAAAATCTTGTTAGAGATCTCAAAAAATCATTTCCATCAAGGCAAAATAATGTGATAAGGTACACAAGTTACTTCTATGGTTATTATTTTTCTTTCAATCAATTTGGTCATAGAGCAATAAAGTGTAATGGACATGCAAGAAATTAATATGCGTGGAACTATGGAAAAAGCACTTATGGAGTTTCTAATAAAAATTATAACTCATTTACATCATTATCAAATTACAAACAAAGTGACATTGTATGCTATAATTTCAATAAATTTGGTCATATATCGTTATTCTATAAGTGTGTTTTCATAGAAGCCTCTAAACAAAACAAGAAGGTGAATACACTGGTTATAAAGAAAAAAATATATATAGAAATATAGAGAGAGAAGCAAGATGAAGGATAACATTTCATGCACAAGATGAAGGACAATAGTGGTATATAGATAGTAGGTGTTCAAGCCACATGACAAGTGATAAAAAAAAATATTTCACTTTGAAGAAAATGAGTGAAGGTAAAATAAATTTTGGGGATAATGCTATCGCTAGGATTATTGGAAAAGGTCCCCTCGGCATTGATAATGGAAAGATAAAAACTGAAAATGTTTTATATGTTGAAGGGTTGGAGCATAACCTATTGAGTGTTATCCAAATGTATGATCAAGGACACATGCTCACATTTTATGCTTAAGACTATGAGATCAAGAGAACAAACACTAAAAATTAGTTGCAGATACAAATAGAACATCAAATAATCTATACATACTTAGTGGAGTAAAAAGAGATGAATGCTATTTGAGTCGAGTTGATGAGAGTTGGCCATGGCATAAAAGAATGTGCCATAGGAATTTTGATAATTTAGTGAAAATCAACATTAAGAATGTTTTAAAAGACATGCTGAAAATCACAAAACCTTCAAACACTATTTGTAAGAAATGTCAGCATGAAAAGCAGACATGAGCTAGTTTTAGGTGAACAGAGTACTCAGCAACCAAGCCATTGGAATTGATCCATATAGATACGTGTAGACCCATAAGAACATAAAGCATATAAGGTGATAATTATTTTATGCTACTTAGTGATGATTATTCTAGAATGACATGGGTTGCCTTTCTAAAAGAGAAATTAGAGGCATTTGAAAAGTTTAAAGCTTTGGTTGAAAATGAAATGGATTTAAAGATCAAATGCATAAGGTTAGATCAAGGGGTTGAGTTCCTCTCAAATGAATTCAATGAATTCTATGAAGAGCATAGAATAAAGAGACATTTCTTAGCCGCTAGGACTCCACAGTAAAATGGAGTTGTAGAGAGAAAGAATCAAACTATACATGAAATGACAATAACAATGCTAAATGAATCTTTAATTTCAGATAGGTATTGGAGAGAGGCAATCAACATCATAGTTTACATCTTGAATAGAGGACAAATCAAGATAAACAATAGTAAAACACGCTATGAGATGTGGAAGGGTAGACCAACTTCAGTAAAATACTTCAAAATGTTTGGAAGCAAATGCTACATCAAAAGAGATGATGAAGACTTGGGGAAGTTTGACTCAAGAGTTGATGAAGTTATTTTTCTTAGTTATTCTTCAAAAAGTAAAGCCTATAGATGTTATAATAAAAGGCTATAAATAATTGTAGAGAGTGCCACTTTTAGAATGGATGAAACTAGAGCTAAATAAGTGATTGTACCAACTAATATTCATTTCTAAGAATCAAACTTCAAGAAAGAAGTAGCAGAAGAAAGTCAAGAAAAAGAAGAAAGGGAAGATCCAAGGGCGCCATCCAGATTCATTCAAAAAAATCACCTAGAAAATCAAATCATTGGTGATATTGATGTTGGAGTTTAAACTAAGAGAAGGTTAATGAATACATCAGAAAATGTAAACTTCTCTCTATTGTTAAAGAGCTTTTCAGAGGCCATCAGTGATAAGCATTAGATCAATGCCATAGTAGAAGAATTGAACCAAATAGAGAAGAATGAAACTTGGGAACTTGTTTCCAGACCAAAGGATAAGAATGCAATTAGAATTAAATGGGTTTTTAGGAACAAATTGAATGGAGATGGTAAAGTAACAAAGAATAAGGCAAGACTAGTTTGTAAATGCTATGTTTAAGTAGGTATTGACTTTGAGGAGACTTTTGCCCCTATGGCAAAACTAGAATCCATAAGACCATTCTTAGCATAGACTAGATTCAAGAATTTCAAGTTTTATTAGATGGATGTGAAGTCTACATTTCTCAATGGAAATTTTGAAGAAAAGGTTTACATAGAGTAACTTGAAGGTTTCTCTCTACCAGGGAATAAGGACTATGTGTGTAGGGTGGAGAAAGCATTGTATAGACTAAAACAAGCCCATAGAGCTTAGTATGTTAGGCTTGAAAGATACTTGTTTGATAGAGGTTTCAAGGGAAGAGTGGCTAATAGTAACCTATACATCAAGACTGATGGTGAGAACTAGTTAATTATGGTTGTGTATGATGATGACATTATTTTTGGTAGAGACAATGAGAAGATGTCTCAAGAATTTAGAGGGGTAATGCAACAAGATTTTGAAATGTCTATGTTATGAGAGTTATCAATTTTCCTTGGGTTGCAAATTACTTAGTCAAGTAAAGGAATCTTCATCTCTCAGACCAAATACATTAAGAAAATGTTGAAGAAATTCAATATGGATGATTGTAAATCAGAAAGTATTCCACTGGTAATAAGATGTAAGTTGAGAAAAGATTATGAGTCAACAGAAGTCAATCAGACCTTATATAGATCAATGATTGGAGGTTTATTGTATGCTACTACATCAAGACCAGATATCATACAAGTAGTAAGTTTAGTGGATAGATTTCAAGATACACAAAAATAAACACACTTGTAGGTAGTCAAAAGGATATTCAGGTATCTCAAAGGCATGATGGATCTTGGTTTGTAGTTCCCAAGAGGAAAAGATTACACTTTGACAGTTCATACTAATGCAAATTGGGCATGAAACATTAATGATAGAAAGAGGATAGGTGGAGGTGCATTCTTTCTTAGAGAGAGTCTTGTGTCATGGTTAAGTAAGAAACAACCTTCAGTTTCATGGTCCATAGATGAAGCTAAGTACATAGTAGCAACATCATGTTGTATACAGGTCCTTTGGATAAAACAAACCTTGAGTGATTTTATAATTGAGTATGTCAATCCAATTTCCATTTTCTATGACAATACAAGTGCAATAGACATCTCCAATATTCCAGTTATGCATTCAAGAACTAAGCATATTTACATGAAGTATCATTTTCTAAGAGAACATGTTGCAAATCAATAAGTAAAGATGGACCATATTTCCATAAAGGAACATATAGAAGATATCTTCATCAAGCCCCTCCCAAAAAAACTTTTGAGTTTCTAAGGCAGAAATTGGCAATGATCCATTTTTTATCTAGTCATTAAATCCATCAAGAAAAACATGGATTAAGGGGGAGCTAATCATTGTATTATTCAGCTCCATGGAATTTTTTTGGTGATATACATTGTGATTATGTTATATGTCTCTTTGTCATTGAGGTTAAAGGGGAAAATTTAAAGAAAGGGGGAGTAAAGAAGAATTACAACAAGGAGGAGTTCATGTACTATTTTTTTTACAAGGATTGCCATCAATGACATAGGGGAGATTGTTGGAATATTGTCATTGATGTCAAAGGAAAAGTGAAGGGAAATTTTTGGACTCACCCAAATCTTCAAACTTGCTCAAAGCTTCAAACTCACTTAGATCTTCAAACTCACACAGAGCTTCAGACTTATTCAATAGCTTCAGACTCGCCCAGATCTTCAAACTCGCATAGAGCTTCAAACTCACTTAGTAGTTGCAGACTCGCCCAAAGCTTTAGACTCGCATAGAGCTTCATAATCACTCAGTAGTTTGGAACTTTCCCAGTTAGTAGTTACGATCTCACCCACTATGAAGAACAATGCTTGAAGTGTGAAGAGCAATGATGGAAGTGTGAAGAGCAATGATTGAAGAATGAAGAATAGTATTGAAATGGAGTTAAATTCATTTGTATTAAATGATGACTGACCACCTTTGTTAGCATCTGAATTTTGGTAATAAGAATCACCACACAATTCTAATGAATGATAATCTAAAATGAAGGGCCAACTACCTTTAGAGATATTGTATCCCTTGGGAGAAATCACACCCTTTCCAAGAGGCATGAAGAGGTATAAAAGATAAATGAATGGGAGTTAGAATGTGTGTAGAAATAATTCTTTCTATAATACACAAGGAGAAGAAGAGGAATAAGAGAGAGAAGAGAAAAAAATGATTGTGCCATCATTTATTGACAATGCAACAGTGAGAAGGTCGAAATTGTTTAAGTGAGATAGGTGTCTCAGAACAAAAAGATCGGTGTCTTTCACTAAGTCAGTGCTTGGTGGTGAAGTTGGTCCTTTAATTAAATAGATTAGTGTCTCTTGCTAAGTTGGTGCTTGGCATAGGCGATTGGTGTCTCCAAAAATGTTGGTGCCTACATAAGTTTTATAAAAATAATTATTAATCTTATGGCTAGATTTGGATGGTAGATCTAAGCAACTATTTAAATGTCATTTTTCCCCATCGAGGGTTTTCCACCTAAATTCTATGTTGTGCATTTACTTGTTCTTGTGTTAATGGTTTATTTATAAATTTAATTAGAAATAAAGTAAATTATTATTACACATTTATTCACCCCCCCCCCCCTCTCTCAGTGTGGTGTGTACAACATAAAAACCCTTTGAAAATTCTCAATATCTTTCCCAGCTGATTTGACCCACAGAAAAATTTAGGAAATAAATCAGATTGTTTTCTTCACCAAAAATCTTCAAAATGTCCTCCACAAGACTCCTAAGGCAAGTTTCCCAAGATAAAAAATTAGTATAAAATATTTACAATATTTTATACTCCATGAACACTTTAAATCAACCTCAAAATCTCAGGATCAGCCCTCCAATTAAGTCACCATAGCTGGAAAATTTAAATAAAATGTTATGCAACCCTCATTGGCTTCAACAACCCCTCGAAATGGTTAACCCAACTATCTAGGCAAGTCAACACACCTTTGAATGATCTTACATACCGCAAACAATATCCCAAGGTAATTTTCCACTCTCTAAGACTTATAAAATTACCAAAACCAGCTTTCGATAGGGTCTACAATATTTACTCAATAAAGGTGGTGTCCAAATACACCTTTGTAGATCCACTTGCATGTACACATACAATTTTTAATATCACTTATAACCCTTGAATAGAGATGCCCAAGTAGAAGGAATGGATATTTTCATCCCCAAACCCTTGACACTTCTTAAAGGTTTTGTTTTCAAGATGTGGTAATCAAGTTTGTAATACTTGATCAAAATTTCTAATTCAATAGTCATCATAAATCTTCAAAAGATTCCTTCTTTGATTTTATAACAAACCTCCAAGGGTGGTGCCCAATTTGGAGGGTTGTATCTTTTCAAAACATAAGCATTTCATCTTTTTTAAACTCCCATTTTTAAGGGCTCCCATGAACCCAACTTAAGTGAACATAAGATTAAAAGTACTTTTTTGCAAAATCAACTGAAAATTAGATCACTTAAGTACTTTTTACCTTTTTATTCATAGATTAAACCCCCTCCATGTTCCCTATTCTTCCTTCCCTTAGATTTGTGGGAAAAACCAAGCTAAGGACTCCAAAATCAAACTATGCCAAAAGGGGGACATTATAAAAGGATCCCAAGGGGCAACCCACTTGAATATTAGAGTAGTGCAACAAAAGCATGGTGAGAGGGATCTTAAATTAAATCTTCATGCAAAGGGTCTCCAAGAAGGCACCAAGAAAGCATGGGATGATGTATTACTACCTACAAATTCTAGACAAAGTACTTCTATGATAGCCATGAGCTAAATTACCACCATTAATTTCGCTATCATCATCACTAGCAGGGACCATATTATTTCAGTCACACTCATATTTGTGAATATGGAATGTCCTCCCACCATAGTTGACAAGATTGGAAAGGAGATTGAAGATGACACTTAGGAATATGTTTTAGCTTGTCAAACTATTGATTATTCATCAATTCCTTTATCTAGGGCTGAATTTACAATAACTTAGAAGGTTTTTAGCACAACTAAGTATGCAAAGAATAAATATGTTGATGTTTTTTTGAAAGGAGAAAATGAAGATGGCAAGTCTAAGGTAATAGTTGTTCTCTGCTTCAAGGAAGTTTTTAAATTTCACAGACTACCAAAGAACATCATTAGGAAGAAGGACAATAAATATATGAGCTTGTTTTTCGAAGTGCTCTTTTATTTGATAGGTACAAGATCCAGATTATTAAAGCATTACAACATATTTATTCACTTTGGAAGGGACTTTAATGTCACCTTTTTTTGAGAATATAATAATATTATTATTAAATTAAAATTTATTTTTAAATACTTAAAATAAAATAATAATAAGTCTTAGTTTCCAAAAAGTGACTTATGTTAGCTTCTAATTTGTTTTTGAGTTAAAGAGGGGACCTTTTTGGTCATGGGAAAGTCTACCTTTAAGTGAATTTATAATAGAAGTGGTTTTTATATTTAAAATCCCCTCCCCAAGTGAAGCATCCTTTTTTGGGAGTGATTTTGGAGGGAAAAGGTTATGAAAGAAGGAGATGAAATACATAATTTGTGGTCTTATGTGTGGTGATGAAATACATATCATAATGATCCTTTGTAAAATTGGGGCACATCCTTTGCATTTTGAGGCAAATTGATTGCAATATTTGTTGTATATTTGTCTCATTTCCATTGTTATTTGCATTTTATTTGCCTACCTTTGCCCACTCAAGTGTTTAGTGTGAATTTGAGATTAATATTTAGTTATTTGGCATGTTGTTCATTATCTTTGACATTTGTATCTTAATTTAAAATTTATCTTGATATAGTTTTGAACATTATTTTCTATTGTATGTACATTATAACATAGTAGATTACTAGATTTTGTATTATGTTTTACTTCACAGAACCATTTTAGGTCTCATGGTGTTGATAAATGACCTTGAGGATTGAGAGCCTTATGTGGCAAATCATTAGTATTAAAGTGGGAAACCTTCATTCTCATGTCATGGTATGAAACATTCATGACAATTGAATCAAAGTCTGCTTTTCATACCAACATACCTTTCTTGAATGAAAATTAACCCTCATGTGTAGCAATACATGTGATTGTAGCTTTGTCATGCCTTAGATTTATCTACATGAAGTTCACCATAAGATAAAAATGGATGACTCAAAAGAAGGTTAGCAAATCTCTACAATTGTGCAATAGTTCACCAAGGATGTCCTAAAGGGATGGTGTAAGACACTTATTGATAAATTTTATGACTTGATGATTAAGACCTCTCTCTTCTATATCACATGATATCATGTTGGTCCAACATCTAAGACCTTTGAAGGTGTAGGTGTATCTCAACATTCTAGTTTCCTAAGGCAAGATCGACATTGAAACATTAGATGATTGGATTTGAAAAGCTAAGGCATATTTCTCTTTCAGTCACTTTGTTGATGTGGTGAATATCACATGAACTTTACTAAAGTATTCAAACCCATCCTACATTAGAGGGAAAAACTTAGAAAACAATGTGCACAAGATTACAACCCTGTCAACACTTGGGATAATTGCATAGAAGCTATTTATGGAGAATATTATCCTTTGAATCTTTTTATAAGGGAAATAAAATAATCTTGAGGCAACTTTCCTTATTAGTAATGTCAATTTTTGAACCTACATGACTGACACTGCAGAGGAAAGATAGTGCTTATTTCATATGAAATGTTGAGTTAAGGGACAATAACAAGTCATTGTTGATAGTGGAAGTCAAAATAATCTTACAGTGAATGATGTGTGTTAGTGCATCAAGCTCATGTGTAATAATCACTTGTGATGACCCACAAAGATTCATAACATAATGAGAAATTTATATGTATACAATAAAAAAATCATCTATAGAGTTAAGCTCCCTGGATGATTTTTTAAGTTTAATGATTGCATCTACCACATTATGGAATCTCTTATTAAGGCTTAACTTACCATTGATATTTTTTATACACTACAAGGAGTTTGCACCTCATGTGCATAAGTTTGTGTTACTCATAGTTTTTTTGAGATATCTAGGGACCCTGAAAACTGCAATTTTGGCTTATGCCTTATTTTTTTGAGATATCTAGGAACCCTGATAAATGCAATTTTGGATTATGCCTTGTTTAGTGTGCAACGTAATAATTTGGTTTACTTCAGTAGTTTGGTGAGGTTACACATGTATTAGTTCATGTTGCTCATTATTTTCCTAGAGACACCTAGGTCTTGATAGAAACATGACTTTGAGAAATGTGTTATAAAATGAGTGCCAAGATAATGAGGAGAAAATGGAAGTGCACACACATATATTGATGTGTGTTATTGTCCTTTTATTAATAAAAAATATAGTTATACTAGTTTGGGAGGTTTCATAGCTACCATTAGTTAGGCACTAACTAATGGCTAATTATGATGCTAATGTTATAGCTTTAACACTCTCCTTTAATGATTAAATCAGAGACTAACCCAAGTTTGACCCAAAAAATTAAAAATACAATGAAACAAAAGAGTTTAATCATTACGTTTGCAAATTATTCCAAAGATATTGACATGAAATTTGTAGTTCGTTGAAATTTTGCTATTGTCTGATGTAGAAAAATTGTGTAGAAAGAAACTCAAAAGTTTAGCCAATGACAAAATCATCTTTGGATAAAAACTTTATCCTAATATCCATAGTTTTGTATATAATTTTTTTGAGATGTTGCTCAACCAGAATATCCCAGGCTTATGGAGCCTGTTTACGTCCATAGAATGACATAACCATCCTCCAAAATGTATGTCTGCTCGAGAATCCAAATTGAGCTATTATGGATAGGAAAAACTAAAAATGATCATCTTTGTAGTATAATTATCAAAATACAATTCGCCAGCAATGGAGTGGGAGAAACAACCATCTATGAAACATGAGAAAAAGTCTGCATCTTCTGATATATTACCCTTGTTAAATTCCATTCACAACAAGATAAGCCAATGCTTGTTACTTTGGTATATCATTTTCCTGCACAAATGCCTATGCATCTTTTACAATTACTTACACATGTAACTAATATTAAGGAATTGCATTCTCCTATACTTCTTTGATAGTGGATATACCCTCCACCACTAGTGCATGTAAGTTGGCTAGATTAGGGTCAACATGCCATTTTTCATCTCTCTGCACATCCTATATCATGGAGTCTCCCTCTATATGTGTATGTATGTTGATTATGTCTGGGTTAATGAGTTTATACAAGCCAATTTGACCAATATCAAGGGTAACCACTATTTGACATCAATGTTGGGATTCTTAATTAACTGACTAACTAATAGATAAGAGATATTTTTATGCTAGGAACATATTTGACATTCCTTACTGTGAATATTCTAGCTTGATTCAATATAATGCAAATGTCTCCTATCCATTTTACTACATATGATTTTATATCAATGAATAAAATTAAATCAATAGGATTTGTACTTGTAGTAAATTTAACACACTAGTCCTCACAACATGTAAAATGTCAAGATGCACTGGAATCAATGAAAAAACAACTGGGAGTAATTTTCATAGAGTATAATACCACAATGGCATACTCATATTTAGAATTATGTCCTTTATCAGCTTGTGCCAAATTCACTTCTTGATTTCTTTGCTAAGAAAGTGTGTACCATTTCTTCTAGCATTCCTTTTTAAGATGCCAACCTTATGACAATAAAAACATTTTACCTGATATTTAAAATATTGATCTATATGAATATGTTTCCACTTCCCTTTTGAATAAATGGCTAATGCACTCTCTCCTTGGTAAACATTGGACTCATTCTATGTTTGTCTACATTATTTTTGTAGCAAATAAGTACTAACCTAATCAAATGTTTTGTTGTTACTATCTCGCTTTAGATGTAGAAATTATATGAAAGATTCATAAGAGGATGGTAAACTATTTAGCATCAATGCTACCATATCATTATCATCCACCTTTCTATTGATATCTATTAAATGGTCTTGGATATCTTTCATCCTAAGTAGGTACTCTGACAAAGACTTATCTATAAATATTTTGGTGAAAAATACCAATTTTTTTAGTTATAAAACTTGGATTTTCTTTGAGGTTTGATATTTATTCTGTAAACTTGTCCACAACGCACTTGCCACAGTGGTACTCCAGACCTCAAGAATCATGTAATATGACATAGACAAGTTTAATAACAAGGCCTCCTTATGAAGGTTGTCATAATTCAAAAAAAGTCATCACAATTCTTGTTTCATTATTGGTTATGGTTTTATCACAGTGGAGATATTATGTGATTGTTAAAATCTTATGACTCTACACAATGTAGCTATGGTTGTTTAACTTTTACGATTTTGGCAAAACCAAGTTTTGAATAGTTTCCATCTTTCACTCGAAAAAAAAATTAAACAAGGAAAATACAAATTTTGACCAAAATTTTTAATACAATAACTGACACTAAAATTAATGTAAATACTGATATGGAATTGAATTTAGATGTTTGACAAACCCACAAATAAATAAATGAAAGTATAATTTATGAGATTTTTTTTATGAATCACTACTTTACACAGTGATCTTCAACTAAGAGTCAAGGACTGAGGGGTATTCATTCTACCAAAGTTGCCTGGGGCATGATACCAGCGTCATCCCTTTTCACATGTTAGGTTTTACTAGCAAAAAGAATTGATCCCTAGTGGGCTCTTTGTGATCCAAACAACTTCAATTGAACCAACAACCATTCACAATTTACTGATTTTGATTATGCAAGGAATTTCAAAAAACTTATTCAAGCTATTGAACTGAATTTATTTGTATATCAAAATCATTTAAGGGTAGGTTCTCTTGGTCAAAACCCTTATTTTTCCCTTCACATGTTTTCCATAATTTTTGTCTTCATGCATTTTCATTTTTATTCATCTCATATTGTCCCACATTTTCTATGGGTTTTCCCTCACCATTGCACTAGTCTTTTTCCTCTGCTTTGTATTTTTTTATGAAGGCCTCTACATTTCCCTTCATCATTGTTTCCCTTCTTTTGCTTTCTTTTACTGTCTTCATCAATGTTTCCCTTTTGCCTTTGTTTTACTATTTCATGACATATCTCATATGCTATTTTTGTTTCATGACATATCTCATCTATCATCTGTTGGTTTATGTTTTATCTTCGACACTATTCATGTTTTATCTTCAGTGTTTTTGTCATTCTTGTCATTGTACTTTCTCATTGAAACCATTTTCATGTTTACCTTGCATTCTACATATTTTACATATGTCCATGAGTTGTGCCCTAACATTTTTTGTTGTTATGACTAAGTTGATCTTCCTCTACAATCTCTTCTTAGTTTGGAAATGTAGTTTTGAAATGGAAGGGTTTTATAATGCACTATACATTAAATCAGTAGATCATTCTAGTTCTAATATCTATACTTCTAAAAGACCTATACAAAAGATCAATTAGTGAGAATGATAATATACTGCACCATATTCAAGAGTTAATAGACCAAGGAAACTCTTTGCCTTGTGGTAAATAGGTTTTCCTTATGACAAAGAAAACTGGTTTTAGCACCTGTGTATTGATTATTGCTTACTTAATAAGATCATGGTGAAGAGATGATGTCCATTACCATACATAGGCCTTTTGTATCAATTTTTGGGTGCTCAATACTTCACCAACATGTTCTTATGGTAGACAATATTCAAAATAATAGAGGGATTAACCAATGGTTGTGCCTTTTGATCTTATTTATTTGGCATCATCATTCATGCTCTTGATGAATGATAGTCATTTCCTTCAAAAAATTCTTCATTGTCTACTTGGATGAGATTCTCATCTTGAAGACATTGGAAGAGCACATCAAGTATGTCATGCATGTCTTGGGCACCTTTATCATCACAAGTTGTAAGATGACTTAGTAAAGTGTACTCTTAGCACTACGTAGATCCAATAGCTGGGCAATGTCATTAGTTGTGTTGGTGTTCTTGTAGTCCTATAGAAGATCCATAATTTTCAAGATTAGTCATCTTGGAGTAAATCATAGAGCTTAGGAGTTTTCATAAACTCGCATCTACCACTAGTTTGTTCTAGGATTCTTGTACATCTCATGGTCATTGAATCAAGTAGCCCATGCTAAAAATACCTTCTAATGGACACTTGTCTAAAAACATGCCTTTGATGGAGTTATGCAAAGACTTTTTATTGGGCTAGTGGGAGCCATGGTATACATCATTGATTATATTTAAATTTAGACTAACACAAAAAATGATGCACATGGACAGTTGATGCATACAATTACGAGACTTTCAATGACATGGTGCACTGATATTTTACCTTTAATAAAGTTGTATGTCATCATTTGGGCTATGAAGCAATGATGAATTTACATTATACAAATGGATACTTTCATTCAATCTATTCATAAGACATTTTTGATGTTGTATAAACATAACAAACTAAATAATGCATGTCACATGAAGTGAGTGACATGGTTGTAGAAAGCATAAAATGGGCAAAGATAAAAATTTTAAAGAATGCCTAAGGCAATGTCTAGTCATTGTGATCTTAAAAGTATCGAATGATATTATAATTGGTATTATCATAACTAATCTATCTCGTACATGTATGCATATAATTGTATCCAACATTGAGAATGTAAGGATAACAACTACAAAAAGGATTAGTTGAAATTGGTATGAGAGGATATTGACAAATTCCACACCTACTTGTGTAGTTGAGGATCGACAATATTGAGAAGAATAAAGTTCTAAAGTATTATAGTGGACTCTACCCTTATATTGGGGAAAATGATAGATTAACTACCTCACAACCCTTATATTAGGGAAAATGATAGATATTATGTTACGTCATGATTAATTTATTTTATTTTACTATAGTATGTTTGCAAAGATATTATTTATATTGTGAATGTATTTTAACACACACATAAATAGAAAGATAAAATATATTACCCATTCATAGTTAAATAATACATAGGGGGAACATGGCTTATAAAAATCATGTATCAGGTGTAGTGTATTAGTCCCCTCACCTCTCCTCTATAACATATGGGGAAACTAAGGATGTGGATATGGGAGCTAGTTTGTGTTGTATCCCTAGAACTTAATCCAAAGGCATCTTTATCCTGATATTTCAAAACCTTAGCGTACTTATGTTGTAGTGAAAATTTCATAATGAATATGGTATAAAAAAATTCATCTCTAGTAGGATGGGTATGCTCTTGTTATCTCTAGAAAATATTTTTCTAGTAAGTCAATGTTGCTAGTGAAGCTTCAAGCTAAAAAAAAGTGTGTTTGTGCTTGTGTGACTTAGCATTTTGCATGTGTGAGTTATATGATCACATCCCCCAACCAGGAAAATGCATGTAAATGTCTGACATTATCCTTCTTGATTAGATCAATTAGGGGTTATGTCTCCATAGCTGAAATTCAAATTTATTTACCATACCAAGAATGTCTTCTAGTATGCATTGTGTCAATATTTATACTTTGGTTGCTATGGTTGTCATCTATTATTTGACTTTACTTTTTTCACATTACAAAAATATTAATCAATGAACATTAAATTAAATATAAAAAATTAGTTTGTATACCTATTCATCTAGGTCTCCCTCCCATAAGCTTAGGTCCCTTGTTGCTCAAATTATATAAACTAAACTCTTTTCGTCATCTACCCAATTTTATCCTACATCCTTACGAACCTCTATATAGTTTCCTTACCAAAGATAGTGTCACTATAACTTTGGTGAGAATAGTGGTTTTGGGTGAACCACAACCACTATGCCATACATCCCTCTATAGATATGGCATCATCAAATTTAGGCTACAAATCCCTCTCATCCTCCTCATCAATTTTGGGTTTATGAGCTTGAACGGGAGGCACCATCTAATATTTATTCCTTTAGGTGCATCTTCATTTTCTTGAATAAAAATACAATGGCTAAGGGCACATCTTGTATCTACTTTGATAACTGCTTTAGTACTCTCTCATCCTTAAATATCTCAAGGATGTCTATAAATTGTCAATAGTACCATCTAATTATCCTAATTTATTGCATCTGTGTAACATCTCCATCATAATCTCGATAATCCTTATATAATAATTAAATGATGTTTTTATCTATTAAAAATAATTAAGCCCTCTTCTAATGTGAGACATATAGGTCTCATTGTATCTTAATTCCATTTGTATGACATCTCAATTCTAATGGTTTATTTATTCTTTATAAAAGTGGGTAGGCTGGTAAACTTAATCACTTTTAGGGGATCATATTCCTAATGTTTAAAGTACATTCTCTCTAACATTTTTATTATACACAAATATGTAAAGTTCCTTGTAAAATTTAATGACAATGAAGCATCACAAGGAGTATATGGTGCACCTCTCCCCCATTGCTTGCTTACATTATGTAATGAAGGTCATACACCCCAATTTCAAACCCCCTCCAATGATGCCAATAATACAACCCAATACTTTTGTAATTGTGGTGCATATTCCTAAGCAATAGTATTTAATAGATTACCTCCTCCATCCTCAAGATCCTTAATTTTGCCCATATTGTACCCCATGAGATAATCATTATTACTTATTAAAAATATACTCTAATATAATGTTCCCCAAAATCCCCCATGCATCCATAGGCATTATCATCTTCCCTATCATAGGCCCAAATGTGTAGGTGTCACTATTCCACTACCTAGCCAAAGCAGTGAGCATAGCCTAGTCAAATCACATCCCACCAAGATTCATTACATGACATTGGAAAATCATGTCAATATGCATCCACTGAGCCTCTTTTAGCCCTGGTGCCTATCTTTTCTTTAGTAAGGTGTAACGGCATAACAGTCTCTTGCATCATGGCAAAAAAAAAGTTTGGTGCTAATGTAGAATGTGTTTGTATCAATATTTCATAGCCATAAGTATCAAAAATTCAAAACTTTGTACAATATTTAAGGACCATATACTATTTACCATAATTATATGGATTTAATCGAGACCATATAGAAGCTAACAAGGATTGAAAAACTCGTGTTTATAGGTCCATAATTGGGGGAAACCTAGATATGCATATTTTAAAATTTCAAGACTAAAATAAAAAATCAAGAAGAGGATCATAATGATTGATTGGAATTATTGGCCTTTGCGCCTAAGTTGGTGTGGTGGATGCCCTCACATTATACAATCAATGGGGTAAGAATGCTTATTGCTTTTCTATGGTAAAAACTTTCTCATGTGTTATGATTACAAAAGACAAAGTTAAGAGTGATGTAATATTTTATATTTTCACTTTCAATTTATACATGTTGGGGAATTTCAATTTATACATGTTAGGGGAAATCCCTTAAAATTTATTAGTGTTCATTTTTCACTATTATATAATTTTCAAAAAAAATTTAAGATCAAATTGATTTTGCATATTGATTCGAGTAATCATAGGGTAATTTTAATAAATATTTTTGATATTTATTAATCATGTTATCATGTATATATTTTTTATATTATTTGTGTAATATTTATAATGTTTTATGAGATTTCATCGTATGGTCAATGTCTTTATCATTTTCAGATTTTGATTTTCATTATATTTAATACATTCTTATTAAATCTCACAGAGAGAACTATATTTTATATTCATCATTCTTGAACTGATTTGATTATCATGTATGTTGTAGTACATAGCTTATTAAAAATGATAAGGACTAGAAGCTCATGACTCCTAGAGTGTCGAACTTTAATTCTTGATGACTTAGATTCTACTCATGATTTACTTTTATTAAATTTATATTTTATTCAAGTTGAGTACAAATTATATTCAATTTTTTTCGTATTAATCTTCTTTATTGTATCATTGTCAAATGTTATTTTATTTCATTATGTTAGATTTAAGAATTTCTTTTGATTATTTGGTGCTTACCAATGTGTGTAGGAAAAAAATATTAGTTTACAGGCTCTATGTGCATTAATTCCAATTCTAGAGGATATAGATGTGCAATTATATCTTTTATTTATGCTTATTCAAAATTTAAAGTGTTTTAAAAATGTGTGTTTTTATGCACAAATCAAAGTGGTGAAAATGTAGACACCCAACAATAACCTTGAAGAAATTATTAAATGCAAATTCATATGGTTTTAGAGTACTTGTTAATTTTTTAATTATCAGGTCAGGTTTGTTGTTATTGGTGCATTTTTCATACTTTTGATGTATCACCCAATTTGCTATATCTTTATCTTTCCATGACTCTTAGGCTATAAGCTAGGAGTGTTAGCACTCTTAATACAAGCTAGAAACACTGACACTATTGGACTCAACATTTTTTGTTTCCTCTAGGTTGTAGTGCTCCCGTTTCCTTAGTCTTTTGATTTGGTTTCATAGACAAATAGGATACTAAGTTGAATTCGATTATCTATAAATATATAAATATTGTAAATCATTTTACACTCATTATATATTAAGATATATATAAAGAATGTATCTAGTACTTGTATAGAAATCATAATAACATATGAAATGTCAAGTAGTCATTAGAACATTTATCATTGTCTGAAATGGTAATTTTCTATTAGAATAGCTTTGTGAATAATCTAGGGGTTTACTTATGAAATTTACATTTATGAAAATATTTATTATGTCTATTGAAGTTCCCACTCTTTAGGCTTATTACAACTAACAAGATAATTATCATACTCACTAGTTTTAATGTAGGCCCCTAAAGCTACCTTTTTCCATTGAAGTCTTAAGACGTCACAAATAAATTAGAGCCATTTAGGGAAAGGAAGAAATAATTTTTCGTAGATACATAAGAGGTGAAACATGATAATTAATGTAAAAAACTCGAGGGAAGGAATAAGCACATAAAAATGAAAAAATATATATATTTTTAAATTGTATCTCTTGACTAGAAGTGGCCATCATGCTTCTACATCTAAAAATGGTAATGGTCTTAGCATTTTTTGATATCAATAACAAATTTCTAAGTCATGTTTGTGACATGAATGAAAATTCATTTGTAGATATAGATTCGAGAGACAATCTTTAAATTATAATTTATTCTATTTATGTATCTAAATATTAATTATTTTCCCACTCAACTGGCATATAAATAATTAACAATTTATTGTATTTACATGTATTGCATGGTAAAATAAAACTAATTCCTATATTTGCATTATATTTAGTTTTAATCCACTTGTTGCAATTACATTAATGTTGATAAAAAATATATAACAAAATTAAAAAAATGCAAATAATAAACATATAATATATTAATAAAATGATTTAAAAAATAATAATATTACATCTATATAGTTCATGTATCACCCATAGCAAATTAAAAAAAGATCAAAGCAGATAGATTAAATCTATAGTTTTTTTTTTTAATTACTTTTATTTCTTTGTGATTAAATATTTTAAAACAAATAGAAGAAGTAAAATATATTTACTAATGTTACATACAAATGACCTACAATTAAAAATAATAAATATTATATATGAAAAGTGATTTACACATTTTTATTCTCTTAACATTTTGTTTTTTATTATTATGGCCATCTTTATCTCCTTAATGAGTTTTATATTTCCTTTGAAATGCTATTTAATGTTTTTTTTAAATTGATTTTGTAGTAAAGATTGAGTTTGACCTTTAGGTTACACTTTAGTTGGTGGATGTTGGTTGTGCATTTTATTTTGGTGGATAAGTGAATGTGTTTGGACAAATATTTTACATTAAAGCCCACTACATTCAAGTTGAAAGGTGAAATACTAATAATGTTTCATCTCTAAAAAAACCCTATAATTTTTTAGCGGGTCTCTTTATATTACTTCCACTTTCATATGTGTTATCACCTTTTTTCCACTCAGAATAATTCCATAGCATGAACAACTCTCCATGTCCATCTTAATCTCCCTATAAAATTTTCAGCCCTCTACATGAAAGGTGATTTACCCATTTTTCTTCTCTTAACTTTTTTTAATTATTTTCATCATTTTAATCTCCCTTAAAAATTTAATCTCTCGTTTTCAATGTTATTTAGTATTTTTTGTTTTGTTTTAGTAAATATTACCTTTATGTTACACTTGTGTTAGTACATGATAGTTGTGAAGGATGTTTGGTGGATAGGTAAATGTGTTTAAAGAAATGTTTTGTATTAAAATTTACTAAAATTCAAGTTGAAAATATAAAAAAAAAGAAAAATTATGCTCAAAATTAATTGATAACTCTTGTTACTTAATCGGTGTGGATGATACAATCACATGATCTAATAAGTTTACCACGACTTCTTTTCAATTCCAGATCAAAAAAATATTTCCTGCATTCTAATTTTTAATTAAAAGGTAATAATGAGGTTATATTTTATATTTTAATTTTCAATTTATATATAATGAGGTATGATGAAGAGCAACGGGGGGAATCTGTCTAAGGAGGGGCTCGTGTCTGATTAGCTAGTTATTTAAGTAATGGATTCCAAAGGCTCTAATCAATAGTTAGTCTAAGGGGATTATCAATTTCACTAAAACTGAAGCATAAACCAAAATCTTATGGGAGGTAGTAGTATGAGATTTTTTGTAATGGGCGAAATCACGATGGAGTAATGTGACAAGGAAGAAGGCCATTCACTTGCTAGTACTTTACATGTTCAATCAAATTAAAAATATTATGGTCAAATTGGTTTGGAATATTACTTTATGTTCCACATGATTATATCTAATATTTTTGACATATTCATTTATTATTCTATCTTATATATCTTGTGTCGATATTTTACATGTTATTTTATAGTATTGCCTCACATGGAAAATGTCTTTTATTATTCTTGACATCCTTCTACCAATGTTCCATGGGCTCTAGTATGTTCCATAAGCTCTTCTCAAATATTAAGAGGGAAGATATATTTTATATTTATTATTATTAAACTAATTTAATTATAACATATATGTTTCAGTACATAGATTAATTATGATGCCAAGGATATATGTTTTAGTACATAGATTAATTATCATGCCAAGGATTGGGAACCCATGACTACTATGGTACCTCAATTCAATTCTTAATGACTCAAATTCCATTTCAAAATTTACTCATATTATATTTAGATACTAAGGTTATGCGCCCATTTCAAAATTTACTCATATTATATTTAGATACTAAGGTTATTCAAATTTTGTTCAGACTTGGTTTTATCATTTTATTACCAACAAATGTTATTTTCTTATTATTTCATATTTTATAATTTCTTATTATTATTTTATTCTTGGAAGTGTTTATAAAAAATAACATTGGATTTGAAAGTACCACATGTGCATCGAATTCGGTTCTAGGAGATACATGTAAATTGTTATATCATTTTTTTTACTTTAAATTGTGTTCTTATACAAATCTTGAAGTAGGGAAATTGTAGACACTTAAAATGGGATCTAGATATTTATAAAGTCATAACTCATATTTTTAGTATATTTATATATTATTGATCTAAATTATACATTATTGGCACGCTTATCTCTCTCTCTACATGTGTGGACATATACATATATAAATACACACACACACACACACACACATATAATCTAAGATTTATAACATTGACTTTTTTTGATGCACCAACACTTATGGTTCCATGTTTTTAGGTCTTCTCAAAGTCTAGGTGCACCCATCCATTTCATCTCTTATTGGTTAATTCTATCCATTTGATGTTATTTTACATGTCTATAAGATTTTAATTTGATTACAATTTTATAAAAATACACTAACATTTTAATTCATTTGATATTAAAGTATACTAATATATACATAAATAATCTATCTAGTACACACATAAATAATAATCATGTGAGAAATATTAAACAATCATTAGAACATGTATCATTATCTAAAGCTATAATTTTTATTAGGAGCACTTCTAATACAAAACCTATGATTTTATCTATGTAATTTATATTTATAAAACTATTTGTTTAAGTAAATCACTATTTTATAATTTGAAATTCCCACCCTTTAAGGGTAAGACATGTCAACAAGATATTTATGCTATTAAAAAAAAATTAAGACAGACCCTTAAAGACCCTAAAGACATTTTATTTTTCTCAAAGTCTCTTTTTATCACAAGTACATTGGAGCTATTTTATGAAAAGGAATAAACTATGTTTATGTGTGCATAGAAATCACAACAAAAGACCTGAATGTAGAAAATCAAAAGGTAGGAAGATCCGCAAAAAACCCAAAACTTGTATTTTCAATTTTGTCACCTAAGTAGAAGTGGAAACACTTTTGGAACCATAAGTGGTGATGCTCCTAGAACCAAAAGTGGCATCTATTTATGACATGTTAGATATTTTTAGATAAATCTTATTACATAACATACATTGTATTTGTAGATACGGTTTTAGATGACAATCTTCATATTATATATAAATTTATTCAAAATATTAATTAATCCGTAAGTGTTTGGTTGCATGATTATCACTTAGAAATAATTAATTAATAATTATTTATTGTATTTAATCATTTATTTATTATAATATATTTAATTATAATATATTTATTACAATCACACATTTATGTTGATGACACGTTTTATACAATTTTATGACAAATTAAAAACACAAAGAATAAAAAGAGATTATATTATAAAATTCAACAAAATATATACATTTTATCATCTCACATATATATTTCCCATACTAAAGTGTGTTTTTTCTAACACTTTTATCTTTATGTAGTTTGATATTCTCAATTCATGTTTATATTAATGATAATGTTATTATGATATTTTCTTCTTATTTGAAAAGTAAATAAATTTGCTTTAAAATTTTAGTATCTCCAAGAGTTCCTTAATTATTAGAGAAGTACCCTTTATTTCATTATTTAAGTTTCTTTATATCTACCACTACAAGATTCTCCTCGACTGACACCTAAATGGCAGTGGACCTCTCTAAAATATTTGTCCTCCCCTACTCCTTATCAAGGATGAGGGTTGAAGTCTACCACTTTTAGGAATTTATAGTGGTTGACATTATTAATTATATATTAATAATGTTGTGTTTGTAATAACATGATACGTAAATAGTAAAAGTTAATATATGAATTGTTTATCAAATAATTCATATAACAATATTTGTTGAGTGAGTTACAACAACTCGCTTAAAATAATTTAGAGTTGTTGTAAGAGTTATTTATGGAGATTCACTTTCTTTGAATATAGGAGCAGGCTCTCCTACATAATTATATATTTGTCTCTTGAATAAATCAATAAATGAAATATAAAATCTTGCATATTATTCTTAGTATTGGTTTTTATTAATCTTTGTATTAAAAGCTTTGCATAATCTCTTTCAAATATTTCTAGTGGTATTCGAGTAGGCTTAGAGCCAGGATTTATTTGATGGAGGATTAGAAGGATCTTAGGAGCAGAGCCATTGCATTGCTTGGTTTCCCTAGTTAATGAGAGAATAATAATGTGTGAAGGATTTTATAGTATAGTTTGATTTAGTTTATGTTTCAATAGTCCCTCCATATATGATCATATAGTTTATGTTTTGTATCAGCCTAGTTATCTTCAGATCTGCATTTGCAATCTATCATAAATCTACACATGTTTGAATGGCTGTATCGGATAATATCGCTTCATCAGAACTACAAAAAAAAATTAGTTTTTGGTTTTGATTATTGTAGGGCTTAATCTGCCATATGTATATGCTTGGACAACATCATGAAGTAGCCTTCTCAAATGACATTGAAACCTCCACCAACTTGTACAGAATCAGTATTGTCTTGGATTTCCTTCCATCAAATGAACATTCAAAGGCTCGACTTTGACTATTTTTGACATTGTATCGATGTCTTCAAATAACTACGTGACTGTGTATTAATGCATTCACATTAATTTTGGATCAGATGTACCACACAATGTTATTCAACTTGTATTGATAGTCTAATGGTTATGTATTGAACAATGAGTAAGCATCAAGATCAACTCGCCATAGACTCACATCTACGTCTTCTTGTCATTCATATTGTAGTTGTGTAAAAAAAACTATATGTGATTTACTAGTCTAAAATTATTTGACATGTTCAGGCAGCTAAAAATTATCTGAACTAGCCTTCGACATCTCTTTGCCAAGCAAGCAGGTGTGGCAAGTTGGCGACGTAGATGCAAATAATTATTTATATTATGTATTTAGTCTTTAGTATTTCTTTAGAACAAATAGTTATTATTTTTGGTGTCGTAAGTAAAAATCATATGGTTTATATTTGCTTAGTATTAGTTTATTATCACCTGAAGGGTATTATTATTTTCCCTAGAGGTGTTTATTCTCAAGCTGCTTCCTGTCTCTACGGCTAATCACATCAGCATATTTGTGTGTGGGGTTTCAATTTTAAGTCTGCATAAGCTAGTGCAATTAAAATATATTTCCTCAGTTAGTAGTAAATGGGAAATAGTTTATTTTGTTCAGGCCAATGAGATGGCTTCACATTTTATATGTTTTACATTTTGCTAAGATGAGGGCAGAGAGAAGGCAAGCAGTTATGGAAGAATGGAGTACTCAGCATGTGTTTGTCATTGGTAGATGGCACTGTATCCTGCAAGTTTATGGCAGCGACTATGAGACGTGTTTCTCTATTTGAGGGTTTATTGTTGTTATCCTGCACTTGAAGCTGTTATTTGTATTTGGGTGCTATTGAGGAGTGTTTGACTACTTACTGTGAAAGGGTTTGTTGCACGTAAATCTACTCCTACTGTTGGTGGTGCATTGTTATTCAGTATATGATTTTCGAGTGTACTTAGTTCAACATTTTATGGGTTCCAATTTTATGCAAAAAACACGAAATGCCTTGGTACCTAAATTTTGCCTTTTTTGTTTCCATTTTGATTCCTTTTTTATGCCTCAATTATTTGTTCACATGGGGGGGAGGGTATTGGGTTTCATGATTTTTTATTGCTAAAAGGAGGAGTAAATCCAAGAGAAATAAAGAACACATCTGCTGCATCATAAACCCCTACATCAAATCCTACAAGAATATATGCATCATAGCACGAGCTTTCACCTATGTTTTTATTAGGCCAACAAACCTTGTAGGTTGCAACCCTAGCATGGGGAACCCTTCCCTTTGCAATCCCTTCTACATGTCCATAAATACTTGCATTTTTTACAAAATTCCCACCTACTATGGATAGAGTGTGGGTCCCATGTCCCTCTGTGTCTGTTGGCAAAAGATAATCTCTAGTTTTGGTGAAATTTATAGTCTTATTTTTAGGCAAATATCCCTTGATGAAGTATTTAGCACCAATCAATTTCCTGGATCGATGTCAGTGATGCTTCCCTATCTTCCATTGTGAATATTAACTATTTTAATTTTTTTTTTAAATTAGTATTATTATTTATGCTTTCTTGTAAGATGCTTCCTAACAACAACTGCTTCTACTTTGGAGTATTTTGCTTGCAAATATATTGAGAGAAATTTGATTCATGTTTTTTTTTTGGGTACCTCCAGTTTTGTAATTGGTTGTTATGATACAAAGGAATTGACTTCCTAATAATCCATATAATAGTGTAAAGATTAATGCACCATGATTAAGAGGGCATGTAGTTTAAAAGCTTCTTAGGAATGGAGTATGCCAAGTAGGAAATGTTTTTGTGATTCATACTTACTCAAACAAGGAGGTAAGGATTAGGATTGGTATTACTTATCTCTTAACAAGCAAACTGAGATATAGATGGGCATTCTCATCCTCATTATTTCATGATATATGTACACAAAATAGACAACATTGTGAAACATACAAGTTACAATTGTCTTTTTCTTTTCAAAAAAATGCACAAGAGATTGCATAGAGATTGGTAGAGATAAAATACATTAAGTTATCCAAAACCTAGAAGTAAACCTAGAATCTCTATCTAACATTATATTTTCTGAAACTCCATGCAATCTAATCACTTCCTTCACAAATTGGTTGGCTAAGGTTGGCGCATCATCAGTCAAGTTCCTGGATATGAGATGTGCTACCTTAGTAAGCTTGTTGATTGCCACCATAATAACATCATCCCTGTAGGGTGTCATAGGTAATCCTTGTATGAAATCTATACTAACACCTTGCCATTTATATTTTGGAATGTCATGCAGATATAAAAGTCCTATAGGATGTTGATGTTCTAATTTAACTCTTTAACATTCCAAACATTGCACCACATATAATACTATATCTCTTTTCATCCCTTGTCAAAAGTATAGTTTCTTAAGATTGACATATAGTTTGTTAACCCTAGATACCCTGAGTAGGGTACGTCTTGAGCTTCAATCATAATTCTCTTCCTTAAATCTTCTATATCTGGAACATAGATCCTATTCTTATACTGAAGCAAACCCTCACCGTCGAAGGTATATCCTTCAATTTTTGGGTCTTCTACATTTTCTTCTATCATTATTTCAATTTTAGTATTTGCTCTTTTAGATCAAATCTAAGCATTGTTATATTTATTAGGTGTCTTCTCCTCCTCAAAGCATTGGCAACCCTATCCTCCTTTCCCTTGATATACTCAATTTTAAAATCATACTCACTCAAGAACTCCAACCACCTTCTTTGCCTAGCATTCATATTGGGTTGAGTTAATATGTACTTTAGCCCTTAATGGTCAGTTTTTAGTTCAAAAAATTACCCAATAAGAAATGTCTCCACTTATGTAAGGCACGGATAACTGCCTCCAATTCTAAATCATGAGGGGCAAAATTTTCTTCATGGGTTTTCAATTTCCTGGACTCATATGTAATTACACCATCATTCTAAATGATTACTCCTCCCAATCCTTTGATGGATGCATCTATTATAACCACGAAATGTCCATTCAGATTAGGTACCTTCAAGATGGGTGACATCATCAATATTTCCTTCAAAATTTGGAAATCTTTATCACTCTACTCTATCCATATAAACTTCTTACATTTTCTTTGCAATGTCATAATTAAGTTGGTGATCCTAAAAAAACCTTCAACAAATCTCCTATAATATCCTACTAACCCTATAGAACTCCTTACTTATGATACATTCCTCAAAATTGACCATTCCATTATTGCCTTTATCTTGTCTAGATCTACTGCAATTCCTTCTTTGGATATGATGTCGCCTAGATAGTGAATTTCCTTCTTAAAAAATGCACATTTGGAAAACTTATCATATAGTTTAAGTTATTTCAACCTATGAATAACCAATTGAAGATGTGCTAAGTGCTCCTCCTCATTATTAGAGTATATCAAAATGTCATCTTTGAACACCAAGATGAACTTATCCAATTAATTATGAAACACACTATTCATTAAGTTTATAAATGCTGAAAGAGCATTTGTTCCCCCAAATGGTACTACAATAAACTCATAGTGTCCATATCTGGTTCTGAAAGTATTTTTTAGAATATTCTCTTCCTTAATTCTTATTTGATGATATCTTGATCAAAGGTCTATCTTCGAGAAAATAATTGATCTTTTCATTTCCTCAAAAAGGTCTTCTATTTGAAGTAGGGGATATCTATTTTAAATTATGACCTTATTCAACATTCTATAATCAATGCATAATCTTAGAGGTCCATCTTGATTTTTAACAAACAAGATTGGTGCTCCCCAAGGAAACACACTTGGTCTAATCAATCATTTACTCAAGAGTTCCTCTAGCTGAATTTTAAGTTCCATCAACTCAGTTGTGTTCATTCTGTAGGGTGCTATAGAAACTGGCTCGGCTCTAGGTATAATATCAATTGAGAAATCAAATTCTCTTTTAGGGGGCATTCCAGGTAATTCTTCAGGAAACACATCCTCAAATTCTCTTAGGAATGGATACCCTTCTAGAGTTGGTTCATCTTTGCTTTCATTCTTATCATCTATTTTTACCATGAAAATTAGAGCTCCCTTCCTTCTCTCCTTCTTCAGCGACATAGCTGATATGGTTCTATTTTTATGGGCCTATGAACCCCTTGAATAATGACCCATCTCCTCTCATCACTTAAACACTTAAACAACTTTCTGTAATGCTCTTGTTTAGCTTGGTTCTTAGTGAGCCAACTCATCCCTATTATCACATCATAGGCTCTTAAAGGTGCTACAAACAAGTCTAAACTTGTCTCAAAATATGGAAATTATATTTTTTCCTTGAGTAGACATTGAGACACTTCCTTGACTACCTTATCCCCATACTAGACCATCCATGATGCATTCATGTGATTCACTGGGAGAGAATTTTTTTTACTAATTTTGGAGAAATGAAACATTATGATGAACTAGTATCTATGAGAATAGAAATGGGTTTACCTAATAATTTACTTACAACTTCAACTGACACATTCTGGTATCTATTTTGATGATTCCGTACCATAGCATTAATCTTTTGTTGAGGTCCTCTCTGAGGCTGATTGGCCCTTATATGTCCCTGCATCCTTGGGCACTCTTGGGCAAAGTGATTTCCTCTACAAGCAAAACATCCTCCTGATGGGCCTTTTGGTACTAAGTTACTTAGGGCATCACCAAAAATCCATGGAGGATACATCAAGCGATTATAATTCTTTTGATCATTCCTATTATTATCTCCTCCTCTGTTGTTGTTCCTTCCAAAATTATTTTTCTAATTTTCATTTGGTGGGGGTACTCTACTTGTTAGATTTACTCTTTGGTTTTTATCGAGAACTTGCTCTCCCTTGAAATCTGGTTTCCTTTTGAAGGATCTATTTTTGCCATTGTTGAAGTTTCATCTTATCCAATTAGGGCCTTCAATTTCCATTCTTGTTTGAGAGATTTTCTAGCACTTCATTCATGTTCTTAGGGCCATGCATATCTACTTTCGCTCCTATGTTTGCATTCAGTCATAGGATGAACTTTCTAGTCTAACCTCTTTCATCCTTTTGGTACATGGACACATACTTAAGTAATTTGGTGAATTTATTTCAGTACTGTTGGACTGACATGCCTTCCTACCTTAGATTGTGAAATTCATTAGTCTTCTCATCAAATAATAATTGAGGTAACCATCTCTTCTTAAAATGGTGGTCAAACTGATCCCAAGTCATATTTTCTTTGGTAATTTCATTTAATTCTTTCGTGTTAGTACACCAGCTAGCTTCCTCTCCTACCAGTTGGTAGGATCCCTACAATACTTTAGTTGCATCATTGTAGTTTTTCAATTCGAAGTACTTCTCCATCTCATTTAACCAATTCTTAGATCCTTCATTTAACTATTTCCTATCAAACTTAGGGGGTAAAATCTTTTTCAAATCTTTGCTAAGATAAAAAAAGTGGAGCTTCAATTCTAGGAGTTACAACCTCCATTTCATTGATTGATGGTGGAATCTCTTCAGGGGGATTGTCAAGGTTAGGTTCCAATATGTTTTCTACATTTTTCCCCCTTAACTTAAGATCGTTAATCAGCTGCTCAAGTGAGTCTATTTTATCTCTTTGCTTGGTCAATGAATTGATGAGGGATTCTATCTCTAGTTCTCTATTTTTTGGAACCTATTGTTCAACATTTTCATTATTGGATTCTATGTATCTCATATTTTCCCTTTGATTCCTAGTTGATCATCTAGGTCTTGACATTTGGTTTCCTAATAGAAATAACACAATTCTTTAAGTTTTCATTCAAGATAATTGATAGCATAAATCTCTTTTGGATACTTCTAATTTCTCATACATTCTATTATTGATTATCGTCACACATATAATTGATAAAAAAAAATAAGCATTTAATAATCTTATTTATCTTTTTATTACATAGAGTTCTTAACTTTATAAAGGATAAGATTTATGACTATAACATATAGATGTTTGTATAATGTTGATTCAAAAATTCTTCTAAATACAATCTTCTTCATTTAGTTCCATTTTTTCAAGAAATTCATCTTCTAAGTGAACCACATATTGGTGGCATCGATTATATTCCTTACATACTTAAGGGCTTATGTAAGGTGTCTCAGAACCTGTTCCAAATAAAAAATCTCTTATTTTCGAAGGCCTCTTCAATGGATGTTTGACTATAGGTTTAATCATGGTTGGTTTTCTTTTAACTAGCTCCACTTTCAAAGATTTGAGTTTACTCTGGATTATAGTTATTGTATCTAAGTCAAAAATGTAAATAGGTTATTTCAAAGTGGAGAGAAGTTTCATTTTCTCTTGGTTTTTTGTTCATTTTCCTCTTTCTTTGATGTTTTCCCACAAGGCATGTCTAAATAACCAACTTTAACCAAATTAGTTTCTCATAATTTTTGGTTTTCTCAATAACTTAACATCAATAATTAATATTTTACTAAGTATAGGTAATAGCAGGCTTAAGGCCTAGCTTTCGAACCTATGCTTGATACCATAATGTAGAGATTGAATTCTTAGAATCCTAAAACACAAATGTTTGTTTTTAATTAGTGTTTATCTGTAGATATAACTTGAGTATACTTTATCCTATCAAACATCCTTTGTCAAATGTAAAATCATATAACCATACGTATTAGGTTTTCCTTTTCCAAATGGAAAAGCATCTAACCATATGGGTTAGACATTCTTTTGTCAAATGAATAAGTATTTAACCAAACAGGTTAGGCATCTACACATGAGTAGGTTATGCTCTAGCTAGAGACTTGACTCATCGAGATCAATCAGATCGTGAGCCACTCATTGTAGTTCAATCATCTCTACTAGATAAGCATGGAGGTTGTTTTGATAGTAGCATGTATAAAATATATAAGAAAATTTACATTCTACTTCAGAATTTGGTGTAAAGTCTTAGGAACTATGATGATCTAATCAAGATCTTTTTGAGTATGTTACAAAATTCTTATATTTGCTTTGTTTATCTAAAATAAGATATTATAATGGGTTTTCCCTTCATTTAACTTTAATTTTATTTAGTGCATAACCCAAAACCCCATCCTATTTATTTGTGTATTGAAAGCATCATTCGCTTTCCAGAGTGTTTACATATCTGCTTTCGAATAAGATCAAGGTGTAGTATTCATGTAGTTCTATTTTTTGTTTTAAGTTTCATGTGAACTGTGAATCTGGTTATATAACTCTTTCTATGGACTGGTTCCCCAAATAGTTCCTTTGTGATTGCTACCCAAATAGGAGCATAAAAGTATCAATTTAAGTAATTGATTACTTGTTTAACTAAACTAGTCCTAAGTCCTAACAAGAAATATAAATGAACATTTGCAAGCTACATTGCCCACTATTTTCTACTTGTTATCAATAAATATTTTTTGATCATTGCTTTAATCAACCTAATCTTTACAATTTTTTTTGCCAAAATTTTGTTATTTGAAATCCATATGGTTGATGGTTTCTTGATAATAATCGGTTTAACATTCTCAATTCTAGTTTTCATTGCTTCTTTTTGGTGGTACCAAATTTTGAGTAAAAAATATACTTTTTCCATTCTATTTCATAAGTTTACAAATTAGAATCGTCTGAGGTAGTTGAATTCATTTCCTTATCTTGATTAGTGTTATTGACCAAGAGGGATTATTCCACCCCTTGGTCTTAACGACATGACATGATCTTTATTTTTTTCTGATAGTTTATAGGATTGATGCTCAAACCTCATTGTTGTAGTTGTGTTAGGCTATGGGTGCAGTAACTCAAGCACGATGATATTATCCATAAATATGAGCTATAGGCACCGCTTAATACCGAACACTATGTAGTTTTATTTAACCTTAAATTCTTGATCTAAATTTGAGATTTAAAAAGTAAAGAATATTTGAAATAAATTATTGCATTATATTTCAAAGATAGTTCATTAGTAGGAAAGTAAAAACATAATCTCCTAATTTAGTCATCATGTCAATTTTTAACCATGTTTATTCTGGACAATTATATCTTTAGTCAATTTAGGTAAACAAATTTAAAAATAATAACTTATACTCGAGGAGTTATTTAAATTTAAATAAATCCTTTATACATTTGAAAGGAGGGTTCTAAAATTTAAGGGTTCAATCCTAGAATGAAATATATTTATTTTCATATTAATCTTAATGATAATCAAATTCATAATCAAAGCTCAACAATAATCAAAGTAAGGGTTTGCTCGGATTATTGTTTTATAATAACTCAGATTACTTTATGGTAATTTCATGTATGTAAATCAATATTCTCACAATCTAGGTTTACGCATATATCTTTACAAACTAAATCAAATGTATTTCATAGATTTATAACTAAGTATATAGAAAACAAAACTCATTTATTTAATGCTCTATTTTTCTTTTTCACCAAATCGAGTACAGAGATCATGCTAATGTTTGTAAATAGGTACATACTGTAAAGTTGTTTATATCAACTAGTAGTTCGAATATCTAATTACTTTAGTACATTATTATTTTCTATAAGAATCATTTACTTTCCTTAACAACAAGTAGTGACACTAAAATCATTCTATTTTAGTCTTCAAAAAATAATTACATTATATTTTCCTTATGATTTAAATAGAATATTATATTCATCTTACAGGTTAAATAATATAAATTATTTACCTTCTATAAATTATTTATTTTATAATTTTAAATAATATATCTATCTTATAATTTAAATAATACAATTTATTTACCTTTCGATTTAAATAAAATAAATTATTTATTTTACAATTTAAATAAAATAATATATATCTATCTTACCATTTAGGTAAATTAAATTAATTACTTCCAATTTAAATAAAATAAAATATTTATTTTACAATTTAAATAAAATAAAAAAATATTTACCTTACAATTTTAAATAAACTAAATTACTTACTTTATGTCATTGAAAATGTTTGACTGAAATGGAATGTGAATTTGCTTGAATTGAAATCACTGAGAAAATGGTGGCGATGTTGATCTTGGTTGAGTTAAAGAAGAGAACATATCAAAACTTGATATTGCAACAATGTTAATAATGTTAATTCTACTCCTTATGTCAACAATTCACCACTTTCCTTTCCCATTTACGTCGGTCTCTCTCCTCTCCCCTTGCATTGATCTCCCTCCTTCTCTATTGCCATCAACCCCTTTCTCTTCTCCCTCCTTCTCTGCTGCCAATGACCCCTTCCCTTCTCTTTTCTATCATCAACCCCTTCCCTTCTCTTTTCTGTTGTCGACCCCTTCCCTTCTCTTTTTTGCTATTGACACCCTCCTCTCCCTGCCTTTTAATTCTGCCAACCGCCGCGCCTTCCTCCTCTTCTCTCTCCTACATTTATAATGCGCTCGCTCCCAAATTTCTTCCTTACTACGTTGCTTTAAAATGGCTTAAACTAATTCTTAGGTGGCAGTTACCTTGGCAAAAACCCTCAATTTGCATGGCCAAAGCATGAGTTGAGTGGGTGATGGTGGAATGCATTAATTCAAATGAAAATAATGTTAGAACTAAGAGTTTATTATTGGTCCCTCCATGTGATGTGGTGGAAGGTTTAGCTAATAAGTTTTATCAGATTTTCATGCATGGATAAGTATGTAGAGTGGGCTTTAGGTTAGATTGGTTTAAAATTAAATGGTAATTAATTAATAACCTAAAATTATTTATTTATGATTAATTGATAATCTTAAAAATTATTAATGAAAAATATATTTAATTTAAAATAATTGAACTATTTATGAAATATAGTTTATTTTATAAATTCTAAATTTAATATAATTAAATAAAAGAAAAGTTCCTTTTTATATGAAAATAACTTTTCGATGATTTCCAATTTTATTAAATTGATAAAAATTTTGTCTAAATTTAATCCATTCATTATTTTTACGCATATATATTAAGACAACATTGCATTTATACATTTTTGTGAAAAGAAATAGATTTAATACTTTAACAATTTAATTTCCTATTTTTTTTGAAATTTTGAAAAAAAAAAAAATGTACCTTATTTTCTTGCAGAATCCCATTGATGACTTGATAGCTCTTTGAAAATCACAAAAGTTAAGTTAAAAAAAATTCAACTCATTTCGATAATAAAACATTAAATGAGTTCCAAATCAACTTAGAGTATGAGCATGAGTTTATAGTGCAGGAAGAGAGGTCGTGACATCCTCCGTCCACCCCCTACCCACCCTTAAATTGTGCATTGTCCCAATGCACTACAAAAGTTTGATTAAGTTCATAAATTTAAAATAAAAATTGAAACATGTTCTTCATTTCTTCAGTGTCCTCCCAAGTTGCACTTCCTTTGCCATATTAATCTGACTGTACCTTGCACTGATCAACCTCTCTATTGCATAATTAGTACTGACACCTCTCTAGCACTTTGTATGGATCTATTGTTAGTCTATCAAGCTCTTGGACCTACAAGTCATTCTAGTTTAAAATGTGTTTATTATCAGGTACATATTTCTTAAAAAATGGCACATGGAAGACATCATGAATGCGATCAGTTGTGGGGGTATGGCCAATTGATAGGCTATTGGGTTGATTCTCTCTAGGATCTCAAAAGGTCCTACAAAGTGAGAAGCTAACTTCATTTTTTCCCAAAGGTTATTGAACTTTTGTGCGGTCTGACCCTTAAAAACACTTTGTCACCAATCTAAAAGTTTCTCTAAACTCTCTTCTTATTTATGTAGCTCTTCTATCTATCTGATGCTTCCTTCAACATTTGTCTTATAAATTTCACTTGTTCCTCCATGTCTTTCAACATTTCAGGACTGATTACTATTCTATCCTCAAGGTTATCCTAACTAATTGGTGTTCAACAACTTCTCTCATATAGAACTTCCAATGGAGCCATACCTAAAGATGTTTGAAATGAGTTATTATAGGAAAATTCTACAAATGAGAGATAAGTTTCCCATTTAGTTTGTTGATCTATACAGTACATCCTTAAGAGGTCTTCTACAACCTGGTTTGTCCTTTCTATCTGCCCATCCATCTCGAGATGAAATGCAGATCTAAAGTTTAATTGTGTACCTAAAATTGACTATAGGGTCATCCAAAACCTTAAATTAAACCAAGAATCTCTATCTGATATGATCTTTTTTGGAACTCCATGCAATCTAACCACTTCCTTCACAAATCTATTGGCTAAGGTTGGTGCATCATCAATGAAGTTCCCCAATATGATATGCACTACCTTAGTAAGCTTATCGATTACCACCATAATAACATCATGCCTATAGGGTGTCATAGGTAATCCTTGTATGAAATCTATACTGACAACTTGCCATTTATATTGTGGAATGTAATGTAGATATAAAAATTCTTAAGATTCTGGTGTTTTGCTTTAACCCTTTGACATTTCAAATATTGTACCACATATAATACTATATCTCTTTTCATCCCTTACCAAAATTATAGTTTCTTAAGATCAGCATACATTTTGTTTACCCCTAGATGACCTGAGTAGGGTGCATCATGAGCTTTAGTCAAAATTATATTCCTTAAATCTTCTATATTTGGAACATACATCTCTTATACTAAAGCAAACCCTCACCATCTAAGGTATATCCTTAAGTTTTTTGGGTCTTCTATATTTTATTCTATCATTATTTTCACTTGATTATACCAAGGATCTTGCTTTTATCCTTATAACATTTGCTCTTTTAAATCAAATCTAAGCATTGTTATATTGATTAAGTGTCTTCTAATCAAAGCATCAGCAACCCTATTCTCCTTTCCCTTGATATACTCAATTTCAAAATCATATTCACTCAAGAACTCCAACCACCTTCTTTACCTAGAATTTAGATTAGGTTGAGTGAATATGTACTTTAGCCCTTGATGGTCAGTTTTTGGTTCAAAAGGTTTCCTAATAAGGAAATATCTCCACTTATGTAAGGCATGAAAAATTGCCACAAATTCTAAATCATGAGGGGCATAATTTACTTCATGGGTTTTCAATTTTATAGACTCATATTCAATTACACCATCATTATAAATGAGTACTCCCAATCCTTCGATGGATACATCCATTACAACCATGAAATGCCCATTTAGATCAGATACCTTCAAGATGGGTGATGTTGTCAAATTTTCCTTCAAAATCTAGAAATATTTATCACACTGCTCTGTCCATATAAACTTCTTACCGTTCAATTACAATGTCATAATCAGGTTGGCGATCCTAGAAAAACCTTCAACAAATCTCCTATGATATCTTTCTAACCCCATGAAACTCCTTATTTTTGATACGTTCCTGGGAATTGACCATTCCATTATTGCCTTTATCTTTTTTGGATTTACTAAAATTCCTTCTTTGGATATGATGTGGCCTAGATAACGAATTTACCTCTTAAAGAACACACATTTGGACAACTTACCCTATAGTTTAAGTTCTCTCAACCTCTAAAGAACCAATTGAAGATGTGCTAAGTGCTCCTCACTTTTAGAGTATAACAGAATGTCATCTATAAACACCAAGATGAACTTATCTAGGTAATTATGGAACACATTGTTCATTAAGTTCATAAATGTTGAAGGAGAATTTGTTACCCCAAATGGTACTACAATAAACTCAAGTGTCCATATCTAGTCCTGAAAGTAGTTTTTAGAATATCCTCTTCCTTAATTTTTAGATGATGATATCTTGATCGAAGGTCTATCTTCGATAAAACCATTACTTCTTTCATTTTCTCAAAAAGGTCTTCTATTCAAGGTAGGGGATATCTATTTTTAATTGTGACCTTATTCAACATTCTATAATCAATGCATAATCTTAGAGTTCTATCTTTATTTTTAACAAACAAGACTAGCGCTCCCCAAGGAGACACACTTGGTCTAATAAATCTTTTACTCAAGAGTTTCTCTAACTAAATTTTAAGTTCCATCAACTCAGTTTTGTTCATTTTGTAAGGTGTTGTAGAAACTGGTTCAGCTTTGGGTATAATATCAATTGAGAAATCAAATTCTCGCTTAGGGGGCATTACAGGTAATTCTTCAGGAAACACATCAAATTACCTTAGGAATAGATACCCTTACAAAGTTGGTTCATATTTGCTTTCATCTTTATCATCTATTATTACAATGAAAATTAGAGCTCCCTTCTTTCTCTCCTTCTTCAGCTATATAACTGATATGATTTCTATTTTTATGGGCTTATGACCCCCTTGAATCATGACCCATCTCCCCTTGTCACTGAAACACCTAACCAAGTTGCTATAGAAGTCTATTTTAGCTTGGTGCATGGTGAGCCAACTCATCCCTATTATCATATCATAAGCTCCTAAAGGTGCTAAAAACAAGTCTAAACTTGTCTCAAAATCTAGAAATTGTATATTTGCCTTGGGTAGACATTGAGACACTTCCTTGAATACCTTATCCCCATACTGGACCATCTATGATGCATTCATGTGATTCACTAGAAGATACATTTTTTTACTAATTATATATAAATGAAACATTCTAACGAATTAGTATCTATGAGAATATAAATGGGTTTACCTAATAATTTACCTACAACTTCAACTGGCACATTCTGGTATCTATTTTGGTGATTCTTTACTATAGCATTGATCTTTTTTTGTGGTCCTCTCTGAGGCTAATTGGCCCTTATATGTCCCTGCATCCTTAGGCAAAACATCCTCTTGGCAGGCCTTTTAGTACTAAGTTCCTCGAGGCATCCCCAAAAATCCATGGAGGATACATTGAGCAATTATAATTCCTTTGATCATTCATATTATTATCTACTCCCCTGATGTTGTTCCTTCCAAAATTATTTCTCTAATTTTGATTTGGTGGTGGTACTTTGCCTATTAGATTTACTCTTGGGTTTTTATCCACAACTTGTTGTCCCTTGAAATTTGGTTTCTTTTGATGGATATGTTTCTATCATTGTTGAAGTTTTGTCTTGCCATAACGAGGGACTACAATTTCCATTCTTGTTTGAGAAATTTTTAGAGCACTTCATTTATGTTCTCAGGGCCATACATATCTACTTCTACTCCTATGTTTGCATTCAGTCCTAGGATGAACATTCTAATATGACCTTTTTTATCCTTTTGGTATGGACACATACTTAAGTAATTTAGTGAATCTATCCCAGTACTATTGGACTAACATGCCTCTCTACCTTAGATTGTGAAATTCATTAGTGTTCTCATCAAAAAATAATTGGGGTAACCATCTTTTCTTGAAATGGCAGTCAAACTGATCCTAGGTCATATTTTCCTTGATTATCTCATTTAATTCCTTCGTGTTAGTCCACCAGCTAGCTGCCTCTCCTACTAGTTGGTAAGATCCACATAATACTGTAGTTTCTCAAGTTAAAGTACTTCTCCATCTCATTTATCCAATTCTCAGTGCCTTCACCTAACTATTTTCCATCAAACTTAGGAGGTAAAATCTTTTTTAAATCCTTGCTAAGATCAGAAAATGGAACTTCAAGTCTGGGAGCTACAACCTCCATTTCATTAACTGGTGGTGGAATCTCTTCAAGTAGATTATCAAGGTTAGGTTCCAATATGTTTTCTACATTTTTTTGCTTGTCTTAAAACCATTGATCACCTGCTCAAGTGAGTCTATTTTATTTCTTTACTCGGTCAACAAATTGATGAGGGCTTCTATCTCTAGTTCTCTATTTTTTGGAACCTATTGTTCAACATTTTCATTATTGGGTTATGTGTATCTCACATTTTCCCTTTGATTCCTAGTGGATAGTCTAGGTCTTGGCATTTGGTTTCCTAGTATAAATAACACAATTTATTAAGTTTTCATTCAAGATAATTGATAGCATAACTCTCTTTTGGAGAACTCTAATTTTTTGTACATTCTATTATTAATTATCGTAACATAAAATTGACAAAAAAAAGTAAGCATTTGATAATCTCATTCATTTTTTTATTACATAGTGTTCTTATCTTCATAGAGTATAAGCTTTATGACTATAACATATAGATGTTTGTATAACATTGATTCAAAAATTCTTCTAAACAAAATCTTCTTCATCCAGTTCCATTTCTTTGGAAACCTCTCTTCTAAGTGAATCACATATTGGTGGCATCAGTTAAATTCCTCATATAATTTAGGGCTTATGTAAGGTGCCTCGAACCCATTCCAAATGAAAAATATCTTATTGCTGAGGGCCTTTTTAATGAACGTTTGACTATAGGTTCAATCATGTTTGGTTTTAATTTAATTGGATCCACTTTTAAAGATTTGTGTTTACTCTAGATTGCAGCTATTGTATCTGAGTCAAAAATGTAAATAGGTTCTTTCTAAGTGGAGGGAAGTTTCATTTTCCCTTGGTTCTTTGTTCCTTTTCCTTTTCCTTTCTTTAAAGTTTTCCCACAAGCCATGTCTGAACAACCAGCTTTAACCAAATTAGTTTCTCATAGTTTTTAGTTTTCTAAATAACTTAACATCAATAATTAATATTTTACTAAGCATAGGTCGTAGTAGGATTAAGGCCTAGCTTTCAAAACTTAGAATCTAATACCACAATGTAAAGATTAAATTTTTAAAATCTTAAAACATAGATTTTTAAAAAAAAATTAATGTTTGTTTATGGATATAACTTGTGTATACTTTCTCCTATTAGACATTCTTTATCAAATGTACAAGCATCTAATCATACAAGTTAGGCATTCATTTTCCAAATGGACAAGCATCTAACCATACCAATTAGACATTATTTTATCAAATGGGCAAGCATCTAACTAAATGGGTTAGGCATCTACACATGAGTAGGTTATGTTTTAGTTAGAGACTTGATTCATCAGGATCAACCAGATCTTATGTCACTCACTATTCACCACTCATTTCTACTAGATAATCACTGAGGTTGTCTTGATAGTAGCATATATTAAATATATATAAAAAAAGTCACATTCTTCCTCAAAATTTAGCCTAAAGCCTCAAGAACTATGATGATCCAACCGAGATCCTTTCAAGTATATCACAAAATTTTTATCTTTGCTTTGTTTATCTAAACTAGGTTCTTATTATAATGGTCTTGCTATTCATTTAACTTTAATTTTATTTAGTTCACAACCCCAAACCCCATTTTATTCACCTATATACTAGAAGCATCCTTCACTTCTCAGAGTTTTTACATATCTGCTTCTGAACAAAATCAAGGTGTAATATGCATGTAGTTTTATTTTCTATTTTAAGTTTCATGTAAACTATAAATATGGGTATGTATCTCTTTCTATGGCCTAGTTCCTCAGATAGTTCCTCTATCATTGATATCCAAATGAGAGCATAAAAATATTAGTTTAAGTGACTGATTATTTGTTTAACTAAACTAGCCCTAAGTCCTAACAAGAAATAGAAATGAACATTTGCAGGCTAATTGCCCCCCTTTTCTATTTGTTATCAACAAATGTTTTTTATCTTTGCTTTAATCAACCTAATCCTTATCATTATTATTGCCAAAGTTTCATTATCTAATATTCATATGGTTGGTGGTTTCCTGATAAAAATTGGTTTAACATTTTAAATTTTAATTTTTATTGTTCCTTTTTGATGGTACCAAGTTTTGAGTAAGAAATATACTTTCTCCATTCTGTTTCATAAGTTCACAAGTCAAAATCATCTAAGGTAATCGAAGTCATTTTCTTATCTTGATTAGTGTTGTTGACCAAGAGGGATTATCCCACCCCTTAATCTTAACAACATGACATGATCCTTATTTTTTCTTGACAATTTATAGGGATGATATCCATATGTCATTATTATAATTGTGTTAATCTATGGGTGCAATAACTCAAGCATGATGATATTACCCATAAACGTGAGTTAGATGCACTGCTTAATACCGAATGCTACGTAGTTTTTTAAACCTTTAATTCTTGATCTAAGTTTGAGATTTCAAAAGTAAATAATACTTGAAATAAATTAATGCATTATATTTAAAAAAACAAATTGTTAGTAGGAAAGTAGAAACATAATATCCTAGTTTAGTCATCATGTCAATTTTCAACCATGTTTATTTTGGATAATTATATATTTGATCTATTTAGGTAAACTTTTGTAAAAACAATAACTTATGCTCAAGGAGTTTGTTAAATTTAAATAAATTCTTTATACGTTTAAAATGAGGGTTCTAAAATTTGAGAGTTCAACCCTAAAATGAAGGATATTTATTTTCATACTAATCTTAATGATAATTAAATTCATCATCAAAGCTCAATAATAATCAAAGTAAGAGTTCGCTCAGATTATTATTTTATGATAACTTAGATTGCTTTATGGTAATTTCATGTATATAAATCAATATTATCATAATCTAGGTTTATGCATATATCTTTAAAAACTAAATCAAATGTATTTCATAGATTTATAACTAAGTATATAGAAAACAAAACTCATTTATTTAATGCTATATTCTTCTTTTTCACTGAATTGAGTATAAAGATCATGTTAATGTTTGTAAATAGGTACATACTATAAAGTTGTATATATCAACAAGTATTAGATGAACTCATATTGTTATATGTTATGTTGCTTGAATATCTGATTACTTTATTACATTATTGTTTGCTATAAGAATCATTTACTTTCCCTAACAACAAGTAGCAGTATCATTTTGTTTCTAGTGACACTAAAATCATTCTATTTTAGTCTTCTAAAAATAATTACATTATATTTTCCTTACAATTTAAATAGAATACTATATTCATCTTACAATTTAAATAATAAAAATTATTTACCTTATAATTTAAATAAAATAAATTATTTATTTTACAATTTTAAATAATATAATTTATTTACCTTCCAATTTAAATAAAATAAATTATTTATTTTATAATTTAAATAAAATAATATATATCTATCTTACCATTTAGGTAAATTAAATTATTTACTTCTAATTTAAATAAAATAAAATATTTATTTTACAATTTAAATAAAATAAAAAAATTATTTACCTTATAATTTTAAATAAACTAAATTACTTACCTTATGCCATTGAAAATCCTTGACTGAAATGGAATGTGAATCTGCTTGAATTGAAATAGCTAAGAAAATGGTGGTGATGTTGATCTTCGCTGAGTTAAAGAAGAGAACAAATTAGAACTTGATATGGAAATAATGTTAATGTCGTCGATTCTACTCCTTATGTCAGTGATTCACTACCCTCCTTTCCCATTTACATTAGTCTCTCCTCTCTCCTTGCATTGATCTCCCTCCTTGTCTTCTATCATCAACCCCCTTCTCTTCTCCCTCCTCCTCTGATACTATCAACCCCTTCCCTTTTATTTTCTACCATTGACCCCTTTCCTTCACTTTTCTATCATCAACACCCTCCTCTGTCTAACTTTTAATTTTGCCAGCTATTGCACCTTCCTCTTCTTCTCTCTCCTACATTTATAATGATCTCCCTCCCTAATTTCTTACTTACTATGTTTCTTTAAAATGGCTTAAACTAATTCTTAGGTGGCAATTAACTTGGCAAAAAACCCTTAGTTTGCATGGCCAAAGCATGAGTTGAGTGGGTGATGGTGGAGTGGATTAATTCAAACAGAAAGAAGGTTAGTTAGAACTAAGAGTTTATTTTTGTTCCCTCCATGTGATGTGGTGAAAGGTTTATTTAATAAGTGCTATTAGGTTTGCATGCATGGATAAGTGCGTAGAGTGGGCTTTATGTTAGATTGTAAAAAAATTAAATGGTAATTAATTAAAAACCTAAAATTATTTATAATTTATGATTAATTAATAATCTTACAAATTATTTATGAAAAATATATTTAATTTAAAATAATTGAACTATTTATGAAATATAGTTTATTTTACAAGCTAAAATTAAAATAATTAAATAAAAGAAAAGTTCCTTTTTATATAAAAATAACTTTTTGATGATTTCCAATTTTATCAAACTGATAAAATTTTCATCTAAATTTAATCCATTCATTATTTTTATGCATATATATGAAGACAACATTGCATTTATACATTTCTACGAATAGAAATAGCTTTAATACTTTAATAATTTAATTCCCTTTTTTTGAAATGTTGAAAAATGAAATTAAAATGTACCTTGCTTTCTTGTAAAATCTCGTCGATGACCTGATAGCTCTTTGAAAATAACAAAATTTAACTTTAAAAAAATCAACTCAGTCCAACAATAAAATATTAAATGAGGTCTAAATCAACTTAGAGTATGAGCAATATTAAGGGTGTAGAAACGAGAAGAATAAAGGTGAAATCTCTTGTTTCTAATCTGAGAAAGGTTGGAAAAAGAACTAAGCAGCAATGCAAGGTAAAACCGGATGTTGGCTCCCCGGATAAACTTGGAAGAAGATCTACAAGGAAGAACAGAGAGTTAGAAAGCATACAAAATATTGCTGATGGTAGGCAGGCAACCATTCTGGACTTTACCCCTAAAAAATAGAAATGAAAATAATACGCTGGAATATTAGAGGGTTAAATAGTATTAATAAAATGGATATTGTTAGGAATTTTGTTAGAAAACAAAAGCCTGATTTCCTTTTGCTCCAAGAAACCAAGATGAATAAAGAGAAAGCGGAACATATCAAAGACTTTAAAAATTATTCAATCAAGGCTAGAATTTTTGAAGGTGCTTCAGGGGGAACTTTGATGTTATGGAAGAAGAATTATTACTCTGGAACTATTTTGACTACTAGTAAAAATCTAATGATTGTTAAAATAACTAGTGTGGATCAGAAGGAGGGTTGGTATATTGTAAATATCTATGCTCATAATGCTAAGAACCTTAGGAAAAAGGTCTGGGAGTCTATCTCTAATTTTAAAAGCAAGGACTATTGTGGATGATGGATTATATTGGGAGACTTCAATGTACCTCTTTATGATCATGAGAAAATGGGAGGTAATGCTACTCAAATGGAAGGGAGACTAGATTTAATGGAGTTTATGAATAAAGAGGGATTAATGGATATGGAACTTTGGGGAATTTAGTTCACGTGGAGCAATAAGAGAATTGGTAATGATTGTATTCAGGCTAATCTTGATCATGCCCTTATCTCTCCTGACTGGACAAAAGAATTCATATGTAAGTTGGAAGCTTGCCAAAGAATAGGTTCGGATCATTTTCCTCTTATTTTCACTACGGCTAAAATAAATTTGAAGAAGAATCATCCTTTTAGATTTGAAAAGATGTGGATGCAACACCCACAGTTTGAAAGTAAAATGGAAGAATGGTGGAATATTGATATTGAGGGTATGGCCCTTTTTAGAGTTGTTTCTAAGCTCAAAAATGTTAAAAGGGAAGTTAAAAAGTGGAATAAGTATTGTTTTGGAAATATCTTTGAGAAAAAGACTGCTATCAAGGAAGAAATTCGTAGAACTCAGGAAAAAATTCATAAAGATGGATACACTTCTGACCTCCTTACTGAAGAAAATGAGCAGTTGGTTCAATATCAAGATATTATCACTAAAGAAGAAATCTATTGGAGACAAAGATCCAGGTTGTTATGGTTGAGTGAAGGAGACAAAAACACAAAATTCTTCCATCTATCCACTCTGAAGCACAGAGCTAAAACTCATATTCCATACCTAAAAAAGGGACATCTGAAGATTTTAGAGGAAAAGGATATCAAGGAGGAAATGCTATCCTTTTTCTCATCCCTTATGAAGGTTGATCCCAATATTAATCTGGAAAGTCAGGCTGAAATCCTATGAGTGATTCCTCCTTTGGTTTCGAAGGAACAAATTAAAATGTTATGTTCAATCCCAAAGGATGAGGAAATTTTTAAAGCCGTCTGTTCTCTAGGAGGAGATAAAGCACCTGGACCTGATGGCTTTCCCATGTTCTTCTTTCAAAAACTATAGAATTTTGTTGGTAAAGATGTAAGTGATGCTGTGAAGGAATTCTTTAGAGCCAAATAGATGCTTAAGGAAGTTAATTCCACCTTTTTGTGTTTGATTCCAAAGAAGATTGGAGCTGATTTACCTGATCAGTTTAGACCAATTAGCCTCTGTAACTCTTTCTATAAGATTATTTCCAAAATTCTTACTTTCAGACTTATTCAAGTGATTCCTTCGATAATTACTGATCAGCAAAATGGATTTATCCCAGGTAGACAAATTCTCAACTCTATTATTACTGCTCATGAGAATATTCATTCTTTGTTCTACTCTAACAATCAGGGTTTCATAATGAAAGTTCATATTGAAAAAGCCTATGATAGGTTTGACTGGTTATTCATTTCAAATAGTCTTTCAGCTTTTGGCTTTGAACAAAAGGTGGTTGGATTTATTTATCAGTTGATTTCTACTTCCTCTATTGTTGTATTAGTAAATGGAAGCTCATCCCACTTCTTTAATCCATCACGGGGGCTGAGACAAGGGGATCCTATATCCCCCATTCTTTTTGTAATTATGGCAGACTGCCTGGGAAGATATATAGGGGATTTGGTCCGTAAAGGTTTATTTAAGGGATTAAAACTCTCTTCTCATCCCCTAATTTGCTCCCACTGAAAATTTGTCGATGATACTATCTTCATGGGAAAAGCTGAAGTCAAGGAAGCAAGAAATTTGAAGCAAGCTATTAATTTATATTCTTCTACCTCTGGCCAGTTGATTGATTGGAATAAAAGTGCAGTGTTCTTCATTAATATCCCTATTCAGAGATAGAATAAAATTGCTAAAATCCTTGGATGCTCTATAAGATCTTTCCCCTCATCTTACTTGGGTCTTCCTCTTGAGTTGAAAGCCCCTGAATCCTTTTGGGACGATCTTATCAACAAATTCAGTAAGAAACTTGCGGGATGGAAAGGAAATATTTTAAGTTAGGCAGGAAAGTTAACCCTTCTTAAAGCTAGTCTTCAAAGTATACCTACTTATGCTTTAAGTCTTTTCAGAATTCCTACCAAATATGCAGAAGCTATTGAAAAAATCCAAAGAAATTTTCTATGGATTGGTACTGAGGAAAAAAGGAGGATGCCTTTAATTGCTTGGGATAACATTTGCAAACCTTTCAGGGAAGGGGGGCTAGGAATAAGGAAAATCAGAAGTATGAATACAACTCTCTTAGCAAAACTAGGATGGAGAGTTTACCATGAAAATAAAGAATGGAGTAATATATGGAAGCATAAGTATTTATTCAATGCAAAATCTCTTTTTGATTTCTTTTCTTACCCTAATGTAATTCGACCCTCTTCCATATGGGGGGTTGTTCAGGGAACCAAACAAATTCTAGAAAAAGGATGCTCTTGGAAAGTTGGTAATGGAATTAAGGTGAAATTTTGGGAGGATGTTTGGTTAAAAGATTACCCTTTGATAGAAGATTTTCAAGATAAAGAGATAATTGATTGATGTAATCAAAGATATGGTATATTTGTAAATCAGTATTGGCAGAACAATTCCTGGGTGAATATAACTAATCTTGATCAAGATTTTAGTAATATACAATTATCCCTCAATGCTATTTCTTTTTATCCTTATCTTGAGGATAAGATTATCTGGCATGATGATCCTAGTAGACAATTTAAAGTTTCTACCATTTTTATTTCAAAGGGAAATGGTAATCAACCTTTGTGGTTGTATGCTTGGATCAAGGAGCTTATCCCCAAAATAAAAATCTTCTATTGGACTCTGCTTCAAAATAAAATCCTGACTCTTGACAACTTGCAGAAAAGAGGAATATATGTGGTTAACAGGTGTATTCTATGGAAAAATGGTTTTGAAGATAGAGATCATTTGTTTGTGAACTGTTCTTATACACAACAAGTTTGGAATGAGATCCTTAATCTCTGTGGTATAGCATGGGTCCATAAAAAAAGTGTGGAACTATCTTTTAAAAGTTGGTACTGTCCCTCTAAGAATCATGATGTTCTTTTTTTCTGGAAATTAACACTTCCTCATATTTGGTGGGGCATATGGAAAGAAAGAAACAATAGAATATTTAGAAGTAAAGAACTTCCAGGATGGGTGTTGGGTCAGAATGTTACTAGAGCAATAAAGGAGAATTTTTTATCATAGAGGGATCCTAATCCAACCTTTCAAATCGATAATCCCTTAAGATCTGAAAGGCCTAATGTGAAAACTAAAAATCCAAGATTAGGTGTAAAATGGAATGTCCCCCCTTGTGGATGGATCAAAGGAAACTTTGATGGAGCTACTAAAGGGAATCTGGGAAAAGCAGGATGCGGAGGAGTCTTGAGAGGTCATGTGGGAAACGTAATTGATGCTATTGCTATCCCTATTGGTAAGTCGAATAGTCATATTGCTAAAGCTACTGCAGCCCTTCAAACTATTAAATTTGCTGTTGAGTCAGGATTTTCTAAATGATGGTTGGAAGGTGACTCCCTGAATATCATAAATATCTTAAATAACAAAAATTTAGTTTCATGGTCTATAGAGGCAATGGTGATGGAAATTAAAGCCTTAATGCAACAATTTGAAAAAGTAACCATAACCCATACTTATCGTGAAGCCAATGGGGTTGCTGACTGGATAGCTAATCATGTTGTTCAAACAGGGCATAAGATGAGATCGCAGGATGCATTAAATAAGTATGTTGATCTCAAAGCGCTTATTAATTATGACGCCATTCATTCAAAGGAGGGAAAGATCTACTTGGCATAGTAATTTAATGATTTGGTGGAGTGGCCTCATGGTGGAAGGATTACTTTCATTGAACGGACACATTCATGAGAACGTAACGTGGTTATTGTATGTGCCAGAAAATAGGTGATTCCATTACAAGTTGATAACAACTGGTTTCATTGCTCAGCAATTAGTGTTTGGGTGTTGCTAGAAAACTATATGGCCTATAAAATGAAAGGTGAACCAAGGAAGCAGGAACCTAAAAGTTGTGAAGATTGGAAGGCAAAACAAGATGTTTGAAAGATTCTTCAGAGAGGAAAGGTCGTCAGTTACTTGGAGCGATTGCATGGTTCTAAACCCCATATAACGACAACATTTTTCAAAAATTGGGTCGATGACAGGGTAACCCTCCATGGCATCACGATGAAGCTCACTGAGGAATTCATTACGGAGGTCATGGGGCTTCCAATGGAGGGTATTAAATTCTCTAAGTAGATCATTATATCTAATGAGGCAATTAGAAAATTCTTGAAGATGGATGCTGAGGAGCAGTAGTTGGAAAAGAGTGGAGATTTTTTTGACTTGGAGCAGATTAAAGGAATCTAGAGAGACATCTTATGTTGCATCCGTGAGCATTTTATACTTGATGGAAGAATCAAAAGAGTCCATAAATTTCATTTTGTCTTTCTTAATCATTTTAGGCACAAAGTTAGAATCTCCTTCTCTTTCTATTTGCGCTTCTCGCTACTCCAAAGTCTGTTTGCTCATAGAAAAAAGGAGTCTTGCCCTATATTGCATGAGGGATTGATCCTAATAATAGAAGGTTTCTGAAAAAACAATGCCATTATCCCAAATCCTTATTTGGACAAAAATAAGGATTCACAGAGTAAGAAGAATGAAACAGTGAAGGGGAAAGAAAAAGTTCAACCAAAATCCTCCAGCTTTAAAAAATAGATTGTTGATGAGGAAACTGAGTGGGAAAGCACTGAAAGTTCTGAGGAGAGTATCGAGGAAGAGGAAGGAACGGATAGTGGGGAATCCAGCTCTAATGAGGAAGGTAAAGATATAAGTGAGAATGAAAAAGAAGGGGACACTATAGAGGAAAAAACAAAACAGAAAAACTATGATCTTGAGGATAATCAGCAAGTGTTGGGGGAAAGTGAAAAAGAAATGGATGTTTTACTTGAGGATCCTGCTTCGAAAACAAAGAAGGAACATATAGTTCAGGATGCGTATCATGCAATGGAGACTAGAGAACAAGTAAAGGATGATCTTGTCCACAACGAAAGCCCTATTGAAACTAAAGAACAGAAAAGAATGGAAAGGGAGGATCAAACCGAAAAGGATGAAGTCAGTCCAAAAAAGAACACTGAAGATTTTAGTGATGTTTGGCAGAATGATAGGAGGCACCCCTTCATGAATTCGGCCAAATGCAAAGCAGATGTTGTCCTTCAAGTCGACTCGTGGATGTATAAGGAAATAATGAGCCTCAAGAAGAAAATGGAAATAATGGAACATAATCAGGAAGTTGATCGAAAGAAAATCAATAATTTGGAAATGCAAATAAGAGATATTCCTATCAAACTGAAAGATTATGAGAACAATCAAAGAAGGCTCATTAAGGAAAGTAGAATGAAGATGGAGGAGGTTACTTCTAGCATATGTGCAGCTGCTGCAAACATTGGAAAATGAGAAAATGAGGAAATAAAATTTTTGGAGGGGCCTAGTAAGAGGACCAGACAGAGCTCGAAAAAAAAAACAATGCAAGAGGTTGCTACGTCGACTGCAATATCTATACAGGACACTGCTGTGATTGGAAAGGAAGCGGTGAAGATGATTCTAGAATTAGAAGAATAGGATCTTTCTGCTCTTACTGTTCTGGTCCTTTTAGTTGGATGTTATTACTGGTTCCATTTTCTGGTTCTTTGTTTTCTTTTCATACTTGAGTTTCCAGGTCTATGTAAAACATGGGGTCTTTCTTTTGATGATCTTGACTTGTGATATCAGGTCCATGTAAAACCTTTTCTTGATACTGCTCAGCAGTAGGTATTAGATTTGTTTTACTTGAGGGTATTATTGTTATATCCTTCTTCCTATGTTTTAGGGTTTTGGGGTCCCTTCAAAACCTATTTTTACCTTAATCTAAAACTTAGAGTATGAGCATGAGTCCATAATGCGGGAAGAGAGGTCATGACAAACATGTAAACTTCTATTAATATGTCAATTGTAAAATGTTAATTATTTTTTGTTACATCTACTATTCTATCAATCACAAAATGCAAATGATTTTCTATTGTATGTACTAAATGCACCTATTCTACACTTTCCAATGCACCATGTTGTCAATTACGTGTACTATGTCCACCTGTTTAGCATATTACACCAACAATATTCCTCCCACATCCGGCAATCAGGTACTCAAGCCACTCCACGACACTTGTTTCTTATAGTAATGGGTCATGGTATTTTTTATTGTTTAATATATTAGATTATTTAAAATAGTACTAAAGTCAAAAATAGTAATTTTAGTGTCATTATGTCTTGATGGGTCCAATTTTTATAGAATTCATTTAGAGCACATAAGTTAGGGTCTTTAGTCATGTCAATCCAAATCAAATTAAATATGTTATTTTTATTGTTGTTTGAGTAGAATATTTTAATGTTTATCAAAAGTCAAAAAGAGTTTTGTGAGTCTATGTAATTTATCAAAAAATTAAAAATTGACTGGATTATAACTGGATGCAATATCACTTGTACACAACATCTATCATTGTAAAATAAACTTCAAAGTATATTTCACTAAGTAGGGAGATTTAGGGTATGAAGGCTATGGAAGTTGGAGGTCATTCAACATCCTCTCATCAGTCACAAGTGACGGGGCCACTCTATAATATTATAACATGTTTTTAGTATTATGTTTATTTTTTATTACAATATGTTTTATTTTTTAATGTATTGTTGGTTTTCTAAATAAACCCCTTTGCATAATTTTAGGAAATATTCATGTTTTTCTAGGAAACTAATTTTTGGGGAGCAAAAGAAGATTACAAGTTAAACTTAGGGATGATTATCTAGATTGTTTCGATCTTATGGATCTTGGAGATTCAATATTCGGGTCCCTAAGGAAGAAGGGAAAGTCCCACAAGAGGTGGTTCAATTTTTTGGACATGTAATTTTCTCTATGTTCACATTAAAGGGGTGAATATTAGGAATTAATAATGTTCACACTAAGAGGGTGAATGTTAGAAATTTATAGTGGTGACATTATTGATTATCTATGAATAATGTTGTGTATGTAATTACGTGAGACTTACTCATGTAAATATTAAAAGCTAATATGAATTACTTATCAAACAACTCATATAACAATATTTGTTGTGTAAGTTACATCAACTCATATAGAATAGTGTAGAGTTGGTGTAGGAGTTATTTATGGAGATTCACTCTCCTTGAACATAAGATTAGGCTCTCCTATATAATTGTATGTTTGTTTATTGATTAAATCGAAAAATATAATATAATAGCTTGCATATTATTTTGAGTATTGGTCTTTACCATTCTTTATTTATGTTAAAGCTTTGCATAAGCTCTTTCAAATCCTATCGACCACTAAATGGAAAGTTTGTTGCTAACACATCTCGATGGACTCATGCATTATCATGCCTCTATATCTTAGGTGGGGCATCATAATTTATTTGAATCCTTAGAAGAACACTTAAGGTAGGTGGGTTGCACTAGATTTTCCTTTGACAGAGCCCTCTTATTGGTCAAATATTCCTTGTAAGGATGATCTGACACCACTGCCTTCCAACATTTCTCCCTGTTCATGAATTCTTTGATATTTTGATAAATTATTTAATAGTGATTTTGTGCATTTGTATTTAGCCACTATTTTCTCTTTGATATTTTAAATTGTGTGTTCTATTAATGTGGATTTCAATTCATAAATACCAAACAACCACTTTTATGTTGTAACCATTTATAGAACATTTTTTATATTAATAATATATATAAATGTGTTCCAATTAAAAAATAAATAGATAAAAATAAATAAACAAACTAAAGAGGTAGAAATAAATTTAATCATGTTACAAAGAAATTTCCTAAATTAAAAATATGGTCATAAACTAAAGAGGTGAAATAAGATTTTTTTTTTTAATATTGTATATCATAGACTATTTTTTAAATGTATTATTTAAAAAATTAAAATTAAAGAGAGCTTAATTGGGGCCTTCACTTATATGAAATAATGAGATGTGAGATAATGTAAGCCTAGAAGAAGAAATGCAAAGGCAAATAATATAATAAGAAGATAAAGAGGAGAGGAATTCCAATAAAAGAGAAAAAGATACCTGAACCACTCATAATGAAGCTATGTTGAACAGGTGAAAAATCATTTCAAACCCTTCCCCGATTAGAAGATCATCTAATTAGGAAGAGATTGATTCCCTAAGACTTTTGTTTTTTGGATATTTTTTTATAAATTCTCATCAGAATCCTCATAGGGTTGCTCCAACACAATGATTATATAGGAGTGGAAGCTTTGAGAGGAAGCACATAAATCTATGCCAGCTATTCTAAGAAAAGACTAAGTATTGTCATAAGCTAATTCAAAGAAGGATCAGCGTTTAATAGAATAAGACATTGAATAATAGGAGGTGGTAAGTCATTGAGAGGAATAATATGAACATTAATCGTGTACAATTCCAAATGAAATAAGGACAACTTATTCTAATAGAAATAATGGATCCTAAGAAGGAGAAGAATAAGAGAGAGGAATCCTAGGTGGGAAAGATTTAGTCTCCACCTTAGTGAAGGAAGGAGAAGCCACCATATGGTGGTGATTTTTAGAACCACCTCACTAGGTTGGTGGTGGATTTTGTCACCTTTTTTCATCTCTTATACCTAACTTTTTTTTTCATTAGGATTCTTTAGACACTAAAAATTTAGGTGGTTATGAGATAATGATGTAAAATATATAAAATCCCATGCTCTTAATCTTTTTTTTTTGCTTCCAAACAATCTTTCCCATTTTAAGTCAAATTTACTCTAGGAGGCCATTTTCAAATTTTATCTTGACTCAAAGCCTAGAAAAAGTGGTGAAATGTTTATTTTTTATCTCTCAATCGTAAAATTAAAATAATTCAAGAGAATTTCCAATGGCACAAAATTTGGAAGGAGTCCAGAAGCAAAGAGGGAGGTTCAAAAACTTACCCTGAGTTGGGGCAGAATAAAATAAATCCAAAGAAGGATTGAAAGAGTCATACCATGGATTCATACAAAGGCCAACCCCTTCCAAAATTAGGTCCCAAATTTTATAATGGATATTTTCTCCTCAACATATTCACACATAATAATGAATAAGCCATATGCTCATGGATAATAAGCCCTGTGTTCATGGATAATAAAAACTTCAAAGAAATCAAAGGATTCCAAACAATGGTGACTTATTGGTAAAGGTCATCTAGTTCAGGCCAAATCCCAGTGAACCTATAAATGATCCCATGCTCTTTGAGATAGTCCTCTTGTTTAAAATCCTCTCCATATAATTTCAAAATAGAGGAAACACGTGTAACTTCCAATCTAAAGTGGCCATAGTGAGGAGGTTTTGATGTTGAAATGGAAGGATTAATCATTTCCTTAAAGTTAATTGTAGAACAAAGGTTGGGATAATTAGGCAGAGATTAATCAGAGATGTAGGAGAGCTGAAGATTGTGATTCCAAATAAGGGTTTGAGGAAAATGACACAGATGAGAAAGATATATTAGTTTGTAATTGGCTATCTAAGGAGACGAATAGGTGAGATGGAGGAAAATTCCAATTAGAGAGGCAAGGAGTAAGGATCAAAATTTTGAAATTAAAATTTGCATTATTTTAATATTTTACTTATTAGTTATGCCCTCAATATAATATAGTTGTGACAAAAGTAAACTTTTCATTTCAGTAATTGTTTATGTGAATTAGTGCCTCTATATAATTTTTATCACATCATAAAATCCAATTGGAGATAATGATACACTGATGTGAATTAAATAATAAAGCACATACTTCCTAGTGTGTCCCCTAAATATACTTGTCATAGACTTATTAGTGAAGAAACAATTTTTTTTATTAATAAATAATTCCACCATAAATCTCTGAGTGGTTGAGACTATCAAAACATTCTATGGTCTCATAGATGATTAAATTTTATAGACATAATTAAAATCATTTCATTACAATAAAATTATAGTGAACCCCTCCACACACAATTTCCATGACAATGAGGCATCTTCATGACAACAATCATAAATAATCAAAAGTAAAGGATAATTTAGATTAATTATGAAATCCCCATCCCCAATAAGGGAGAGGGCCGAACACTTGAGAAGGCATAATTACTTTGGATTAAAAAAATGATAAGATTTAAACACAATTAAAAACTAGGTGTAAAATTCACATGTGATTGTATGAATTTGATGAAATAGTAGTGTAAAATGATCAATCCTATGATGTCATGTCACCCTCATAAGTATAAGATACTCAAAGCATATGTTTTGATCACATTTACTTTCTAATAAATTTAAAATTTATCATTTTATATCGATACAAAATGTGACTTTCCCTCCCTGTAAACTTTTAAATAGGCATTATTTGTTTGTAAATGTGATTTTTATAAAGAGAAAATCTAAAATATTATCTAAATTCAAAGAATTAAAGCTATTGTTGAAAATGTTTCTAATTTTTTATTAAGATATTAAGAATTAATAATTGTAGTGAATATATTAATAAATAATTTTATTCTTTTTGTATTAGTTTTAGCATTCAAAGGTAATTGGCAACTCCCTATTACCCACATTAAAATGGCATTGCTAAAAGAAAAGATCGTACCATTATTGAAATGTCTAGAAAAATGTTGCATTTTGAAAGTTCTTATGGATTAAATCCATGAATATTTTTATGAATATTATAAATAGGGTTCCTACTAAATATTTACATCTTTCTACCATTTTATAAATGTGGTCTAACAATAAATCTAGTGTGGTTCATATTAGGATCTTTGGTAATCTTATTTTTATCTTTGATCATAAAGTTAAAAGAAAGAAAGTTGATCTACATGTTATTCATACATCTTTCTAGGTTAAGGAGGTAAAACTAAATGATTAAGAGTGTACGATCCATTTACAAGACAAATCATTGATAATAAAAGTGTTCTTATCATTGAAAATTATTTATGTTAGTCCTTTGTAGAACCCCCTCAATGTTCTTCACTTAATGAACTTGGCTCTCTTGTTTCTCGTTATTATGAAACTGAAACCCTAGATGAAGCCGACCCTTTGTTGGATAACATAGACACTGAAGAACTTGTTGAGTTTCATGTTTAATATAAAAACCTAAATGATCAAAATCCCTAATTCAATGTTCTAGTCTTGATAATCTTAATACATTGATTAGAATTTAATATTATTATCATGTTTTAATGACTATGTATGAATGTGAAACTCAATCTTTTGAGGAAGCCATTCAATATGATAAAAGAAAAATTACTATGCAAGTTGAGTATAATACCTTAATTAAAAATCAGACATGAAATTTTATCCCAACTCTTCTTAAAAACATATTGTTGGTTGTAGTTGGATTTATGTAGTCAAATATAGTTTAATTGATAAAATTGACAAATTTAAAACAATATTAGTCACTAGTGGTTGTACTCAAAAACTTGGGATTGAACATGTTGAAACCTTTGATCTTGTATAAAAAATAACTACCATTAGACTACTCATTATTATTGTAGTTCAGAATGGTTAGATTATACAGCAAATAAATGTTAAAAATTATATTATTTAATGGTGATTTAGAAAAATAAATATATATGACTCAACTGAAAGATTTTACTATCCCTAACAAAGAGTGTTTTGTTTGTAAGTTTAAAAAATATTTGTATGGTTTAAAACAAGCTCTTCAAACTTGGCATTTTAAAATTACTATTATTTTAAATAATTAAGTTTTTCTAATTATAATTATGATAATGATTTTTTTAAAAAATTGAAAATGGTCATATTATCTTAATTGTATTATATGTTGATGATCTTCTTATTACTAAAGATATAATTAGTTTAATTAATAAATATAATTATAAATTAAGTTAAATATTTGAAATGACTATTAAGATTGATCTAAAACTTGCATGTAAAAAACTAAGACTACACTTTACAAATAACTTGTTGGTGGTTTGATTTATTTAACCATTACTAAGCTAGATATTTCATTTGTTGTAAGTGTTTCTTCTAGATTCATGAAAGATCCATATTTGGATCATTAGAAATTAATAAAACATACTCTTTATTATATTAAAATAGTAGTAAATTTTGGTTTATTTTATTCTTCCATTGTCAATACTAAATTATATAGTTATTGTAATGCTGACAATGTTAGTGATACCATAAATCTGAAATCTACTTTTGGATATTTATTTATCTTTTGTGCATGTGTTATCACTTGGAGTAGAAAAAACAAACCACTATCTCTATCTCTTCTATTGAACTATAGTACAAAAATCCCATGGAATATGCTAAACAAGTCATGTAGTTATAAAGTTTGTTAAGAGAACTTAATTTGGATGTTTCTCACAAAATCACCTTTCATTGTGATAATAAAATTTGTATATCTCTTGTGAAAAATATAGTGTTGCACCAATGAGCTAAATATATTGAAGTTCATGTGTATTTTATCTGAGAAAAAGTCCTCCATGGTGATATTGATATGTAGTATTATCCTACAGATGAATAAGTGGTAAATATCTTCACAAAACCACCTAGTGCTACCAAGTTTTATCATTTTTATATAATAATAGACCTCTTAAATTTATCGTTTACGATGAATGTATATAATAATATCACTTTATAATGGCCATGTGCTTCCTTCTTCTCTATACTTCTTCTCATTGTAAAGCATTATAATATATCATTATGTGATTTTAGTAAAATTTGTTTTGAATTTTTAGTTTTGTACCCCAATACTTAAAATCATATATTATACTAGAGGTCCTTATGTTATAAAATGCTCTAATATACTTGGTTGATTATTCATGACAAATTGTGAGATGTAGTCTCACGATCATGTTAGCTTAAACTTACTTTTAACAATCTATATCTTATAATTTTTTTTGTCTTAAGAGGTGATATTGGCATGATGAAGGTTTTTTGAATCTTTCAAATTTTACATAGTACAATTCCTTTATGAAGGTGATTATGGTACATATCTCCACTTAACATTATGGAGTGTTGGAAAAAATAATGTTTAAGTGATTTTATTTATCCTTAACAGTATTAAAATTGTTAATAAATGAAATAAATATATTTAATTTATTAACTCAAGGTAATCTCATGTAAATAAATTAAATATATTTTACTATTGGGGTTCCTCAGGGAAAGGTTGGACTTGTTGATTACAATGGTCCACCTCCACACCTCAATATATAAAGATATTTTACCCTTGGTGAATGACATATTGAAAGTCATGAACTTTGTGAAAAAATTATTTATATTTGCATGTGTAAAATATTATATACAAATTTTTTTGAAGGTTTATCAAAGGAGTGAGAGGAAGAGGATTTATGTATTGGGGTGTTCCTTATTAATGAATACCAATTGTGGGTATTTCACCTCCATTAGAGGTTTTATAACCTATATAATATGTCATTGGTTTGTATCTTTACTTATTAATTGCATATCAATATATTATTTGTGTGTTCATAGAGATGTACTACATAGATTTTATCACTGCAAAGATGGTTCATCGATTGGGCTAGCGAGTCAAAAGATGTACATTCTAGTGATCAATTTTTGGTCTCTAAAGTAAGTTTAGTTTCAAAATAAAACATGCAAACATATATCGCTCATTAAAAATTTCATATAATCTACTTATATAATATCATAGGCTTCTAGTATGCATCTCTATGAGTTGAAGGTTCGCCTTTACCCCTCACGGTTCTCCTACAATAGGTACTCAAAATTTATTCATTTTTATCCTTAGGGATGAGAAGATTATATTAAGGGGTGTATTTCACTACATGTAAATTTCATATATGAGGCATAAAGAATCATGGAATAAGTTCATTCTTTCATTTATATGTCTATCTAGATCTATCTGTAAAAATTATTTGTTGAGTGTGTTAGTGAGTCAAAAGACATGCAACTTATTAATCAACTTTTAGACTTTAAAAAGAGTTTTTATTACCAAATAAAATGTTACATCATTTTTACCTTGACTATAGTATCAAATAATTCTCTATGGGTTTTTCAGAGGACTCATCCATTCAAATATAGGATTTGGTGATTCGTATCTACACCTCACAATTCTCATGTAATACATACGTAAAGTTCATTCTATATCTCACTTTAGGGATGAGAATATTATCTTAAGGGATGATCTGAACGCATGTAAATTTCATATTTTTTGCCTAAAGGAGTATGGAATAAGGATAATACTACATTTATACACCCATCCAAACGTGTATGTGAAGATGGTTCATCAATTTTTATATCAATTCAAAAGATATGTGACTAAGCAAATTTTATCCCATAAAAAGAGTTTTGGATTTGATATGAAGTGTGCCTCCATTTATCCTTTCAATAGATTGGTAGATAATCTTCTAGGGGGTGATCAAATGCACTTATACAATCGTAGGAGTTGATGGTTCATCTCTACCCCTCACAATTTTATTACAATGTCTACACAAAGTTTCTTTCATTTTTACCCTTAGGGAAGAGAACATTCTCTTAAGGGATGCATCTAGCCACATGAAAATTTCATCTATGGGGATCAATAAAATGCAAATTAAGGCCATTCCTATTTTTATAAGGTCATTCAAGCAGGTTTTGGAAAATGGTTCATCAATTGGGCTAGTGACTCAAAAAATGCATGACCTACTGACCAAATTTTGGTTTGTAGAGAGAGTTTTGGCTACAAGAGAAAATATGTCATTGCTTATTCCTCATCTTGAGTGGTATATAATATTTAGGTGATGGTCAGAGTACTTTCCCATACACATTTTGGAGTTAATGATTCATCTCTACCCTTCATGGTTCTCTTGTAATGCCTGCATAATGTTTGTTCCATTTTTTATCTTAGAGATAAGAACATTTTATTAAATGATGTGTCCAACTGCATACAAATTTATACTCTATGGATTGAAAAACTGAGGAACAATTTCATTCTTATGTTTATATACCCATATAGATCCATCCTTGAAGATGATTCATTGATTGGGTTAGCAAGTCAAAAAATGCATGACCTACTGACTAAATTTTTGTCCTTAAATAGAGTTTTGGCTATGACATAAAATTTGTCTCCTTCTCTATCTCAACCAAAGTGGTAGTGAATCTTCAATGGGGTGATTATTTGAATGTCTCATGGAAGTGTAAAATATAACAACTCGTCTCTACCCCTTATAGTTCTCCTATAATATTTGCATAAAGTTCATCCCATTTTTAGACTTAAGGATGAGAAGACTCTCTTAAGGTATGTGTTTTATCTTTGATGAATATTATGTGCATATTACATTCATACATGTAATTAATAGCACAAATAAAAATAGAACTATTTTGAGGGAGTACCACTTTTATATGAGCAATGACAAATCGCATTCTACATAATTTTTCCAAGGTTATTTTGAGATAATTTATAAAAGTATGAATACAAAATAAATCATGTTCAGTACACACTACATTTGGTTACACAATTATGGAGGACAATCTAATAATTCTCAAATGTTTTATTGGTGAAGTGAGATGCATAAAAATATTTGGGTTCAATATTTTTGGAGGTTTTTATGGGTGGACATGGTAAAGGGGAACATGATGGTGTATGTGCATGTGTAAAAATATCTCTTTAAAAATAGCAAGAAAAACATAAAGATGGTGTAGATTTCTTCAATTCTTCAAGTATTATGATTTTGTGTAATGAAATAATTTGTAATAAATTAGATAAATATTCTCATACGTGAAGATTCTTTTGTTTAATAAATGAAGAAAATAAGGTGATGTCTGTAGATTTTAGTATAATATCTAGATTGAATTATTTCCACTCAATTTGAAACTCAAATTCTAGTTTATGGGTTATTTATAATAGGGATATGGCATTTTTTTTTGGATTGTATGGAATTTGATTGAAATGAATTTAAGTCAAAATAATGGGTTGATGAATGGAATTTTAGACCCCTAATGCCTATGAAACTAACAATTCAAACCAACCACTAGGGGATCATGAAATGACAACAATAGTTGACTTTGACTACATCGCAGATCTTGTGCAACTAGGTACAACATATTTATAATTTAAATGTAGCCTTAAAAATTAACTTGATATTTTATTTTTTTCCTATAGGTCCTTAAAAATTGATTATATTTTAAATGCAAGGAATTTTTTCACATCAATTACCCTTGAGGATAATGATGAGGGAATAAACTATTACTTATCTCATTGTGTAGAGATATAAAAAATTAACCATAATTGTCATGGATGGAGAAGACCTAGTTTATCCCACTAGATCTATGGTGGTTACAAGAACCTGGCTTTGTATAAATTTTCAATAAAAAAATGGTAATTTGAGGACTTTGAAATGAATACTATGGTGCTTCATTATTCAAATTTGGCTATCACTACAAATATTTAATTGATCAAATTCCATGAAAATCCTCACAATAAAATTTTGTGAAAAGTTCATGAATCTGAGCATGAAGAAATTCTTAAAACACATAAAAATAGAGTTGATACTGAAGCTACATTGGATTAACTTGTTAAGGTTAGTATTAAATACAACTTACATTTTGAATTACTATTTAAGTTAATTAATTTGATTTAGTATATTTTAATTTAGAACTATTTTGTCATCATTTGTTTATTTCTATTTGAAATTAGTCCTAGCAAATTTAAATTAGGTTAGTGGTACTAGATGAGTTTCGACCTTCACATGGTTGGTCCCACAAATAGAAAATACTATCTTATTGAAACAAAAAGAAGCCTAAAAACAATACTTGTTGAGTAGATAAGTTTTTTCCTCTTGCAAGAGTCATAGATTCCTTCAGATTTCTTAGATCAGTCCCTCATGCAATTTTAGGAGCTTATGCCAAAGATTTGTCTATAATTATTGTGTAAAATTCATTCTATTTTTTCCTATGAGAACAAGAAAATTATCTTAATGGATGTGTTTGGATACATGTAAATTTTAAATCCATTGGGGTGATAGAGCATAGGAAAAGGCTATTCGTGTGTTTATACGGCCATCTAGATGTGTGCATGAACATGGTTCATCAATTAGGGTAGCAAGTCAAGATATACACATTTTACTGAGCAACTTTTGGTCTCTAAAGTGATATTTATCTTTGAGAGAAAATGTGTAGCCATTTAACTCTCTTCACGAGTGGCATACAATCATCTTAGTGTGCACATAAGACTCACAAATGTAATTGTAAGAGCTGAAGATTCATCTCTATCCATCATATTTCTCATACAATGCATGTGTTAAGTTCATTTATTTTCTCCCTTAGGGATGAAAATATTATCTTAAGGGATGTGTCCATCTATGTGAAATTTTCATCTTCAAGTCTAGATGGAGCATGGAAGAAGGTCATTCCTTTATTTATACATCCATCCAAATGTGTCTATGAATAATGCCTATGCAAAGTTCATTCTATTTTCTCTTTTAGGGATGAAAATATTATCTTAAGGTATGTGTCTATCTATGTGAAAATTTCATCTTTAGGTCCTGATGGAGCATGGAAGAAGGCCATTCCTTTGTTTATACATCCATCCAAATGTGTCTATGAATATAGTTTATTGATTTTACTAGTAAGTCAAAACATATGTGACATACTAACCAGATATTAGTCCTTAAAGAGAGTTTTGGATAGGAGATAAAATGTTCCAGCATTTATTCATCATAATGATTGGTATAGGATCCTCTAAAGGTTCTCAGAAGACTCTCTTGTCCAAGTGTAGGAGCTAATGGTTAATCTCTACCTCTCACAGTTATCCTACAACTCCTACACAAAGTTCTATCCATTTTTTCACTAATGATGAAAAGAATCTCTTAAGGGATGCACCTAGCCGCATGCAATTTTTCACTTTATATCCCTTTGGATCACAAATGAATATTATAAATGCATTTATAAATCCATATAGATGCATTCATAAAGATGGTTCATCAATTGGGCTAGAGAGTTTAATGATACATAACTTACTAACTAAATTTTAGTTTGTAAAAAGAGATTTGGCTACAAAAGAAAACATGTTATCATTTATCTCTCAAGTAGAGTGGCAAAGAATCATCCAAGGGGTGCTCAGAGGACTCACCCGTGAAAGTGTAATATTTGATAGTTTGGATTTGACCATCATGGTTCTTATGCAACACCTACACAAATTTAGTTCTATTTTTTCACTTAAGTACAAGAAGATTATCTTAAGGGATGCATCCAAGGACAAGAATACTATCTTAATAAATGCATCTAGCCACATTAAAATTTCATCTCCAAGGTTTTATGGAGCATAAAATAAGGTCCTTCACGTATTTATACACCCATATGGCCTCAAAAAATGTTTATTTTAGTGACCAAATTTTGGCCTCTAAAGTGATATTTGACCACAAGAGAAAAAATATATCCATTTCTCCCTTTTCATGAGTGACATAAAATCATCTCATGGGTTCTTATAAGACTTTCACATGTAACTTTAGTAACTAAAGGATCATCTCTACCCCTCATGGTTCTCCTACAATAATTGTGCAAAATTCATTCCTTTTACCCCTTAGGGATGAGAAGATTATCTTAACGAATGCATATTTTTACATGAAAATTTATTCACTAGGTATTGATGGAGTACATAAGAAGGTCATTTCTACATATATATGCCCATTTGTCCATGTATACAAAAATTCTTCATCAATTTAGACTAGTGAGTCAAAATATACATGACCAACTGACCAACTTTTAGTCCCTAAAGAGAGTTTTATCTAAGAGAGAAAACATGCCACCATTTCTCCCTCATCTAAAATTTTAGAAAATCCTCCATGGGGTGATTATAGAGCTTGTCTATGTAATTATAAGAGCTAACAATTTGTCTCTACCCCTTATGATTCTCATATAATGCCTACACAAAGTAAAATCGATTATAAGAGCTAACAATTATTTTTATTATGTGTATCTCAAAATTATTGTGATCTCCTCTTTTCATCTTAATTTTTTTGTTTCTATCTTCCCAATTTGGATTTATATCTTTGATTATTCTATGTTAGGTGATCCATGATACGGGAGCCCAAAACCAGACATGTAGGGAACATTTGGTTAACTCATAGTTATAAAGAGTGAATGCATGCATAAAGTTTCAAACAAAAAAATCAGCATGCATTCAATGGAGTAGAAGTATGACACATGCATAAATATAACTTATATTCAATGTAAATGAATAAGAAGATACATAAATCTATAATGCTAACAGTAAGGTGAGGAACACAAGCTCCTCTAGTGAGAAGGAGAAACATCTCCTCTAGTTGGAATGATTTACATTATGGGGGCCCAAGACCAAGTTCATAGGGACAACTACACGTTAGTTATAATTCATACATGTAAATAGTGAATGTGCATAGAAAGGTTTTAACAAAATAATCAACACACATTCAATGGAGTGGAACTTTGATACTTGTAGAAATGTATATTCTATTCAATGTGAATGAAGAGGGAGATACAAAAGTGTACAATGCTTACCATAAGGCTAGGAGAGCAAAATCCTATGAATATAAGGGGAACACTTTCTTTGGTTATTCATGGTATGACAGAAGATATGAAGAGCATGATAGATATCACTACAAATGTGGATGGCATCAACCCTTGGTTAGATGTGTATGTTACATATTTAAACATGCAATACAAGTGTATTTACAACATTTTAAGTTACAGAGAAGATAGTTACGATCATTTCATCTTCCTTGATGAGGAATGGTTGAACTTCTCAGCACATGGTGACTAACGACCCAACTAGATAATTGAGAGGTTCTAGGTTGAGAATCACCACTTGGAAAGCCATGCAATCATATCAAGTTGACACATGGATTCACTGGTTTAAGGCAAGTTTAGGTGCATGTGAGTGATAATAAGCTTAGTAAAAAACTTGTGCACAGAACTACAAGGAAACATAAGATTTCAAACACGTATGCGTATAATTTAATTTTTTAATTACATTCCTTTTTTTATCAAAATTAATTTTTAATTTCTTTCTTTAGCCTATGTTATGCTTGATGTTTTCTCCACAATGACTTCTTAAATTTTTGAGATAATGCTAGTAATTTAATGTGTTTAGATAGAATGAGTGGATGGTAGGGATCCACTATTTATTACCCTTATCATTTGCCTTTATTTCATCTTTGTGTATAAGTTTTATAAATGCATATTTTTCTATTAATTATTGTAAGTGTTTTCCTCGATAACGATTACAATAAGATGTAGTGGTTTATCTACATTATGGTTTTTTTCTATATTAGGCCATTATTTTATTTTTTTATCTTAATAAATTATGTTTTAAAAATGAATTTTTACATTTTGGTTATATTAGAGTACACACACACACACACACAATAAGAGTAAAGACATTAATCAAAAAATAAAATATATTATCCATATATACGTACACAGTATATAAGGGAAACATGATCCATATAAATTATGTATTAGATATAGTGGAATGATCCCTTTTCCTCTCCTCTCTAATGTATGGGTAAACAAACAATGTGGATGTAGAATCTTATGTCCTATTCGGTGTCATATCCCTAGAACCTAACCTTAAGGCACCTAGCTCTTAATAACGCATGATCTCTATCATAGCATCAATGTATTTATGTTGTATCTACAACTATTCAATGAATATGGTGTGAAAAATTATCATTATAAAGAGGAGTATGATCACCTTGTGTGTGTCTCTCTCTAGTAATTCAATGTTGCTAATGAAGTCTCAAGCCAAGAGATGTGTTTTTATGCTTATGTGACTTTCTATTTTGCATGTGTAATCTCTATGTTCACCTCCCATAACCTAGAAGATTCATTTAGATAACTTGAAATAACATTGTTGATAGGATCAAATAGGAAGAATTTATCTCTAAATCTAAGATAAATATATTGACTATACCAAGGATGTCCTCTAGTTTGCCTCAAATCAATTATAAATATTTAATTTGTAAAAAAGAAGATTGGTGGATCTCTTGCCTTTTCATTGAATTTTTAATATTTTAATACACATATCAATCTAGCTAACCAAAAAGTCACCAAAATAATACTTATTTTATACTAAAAACCCATACTTCTACAACATCTAAGTTGAAGAACCGAATTCCATAATCCCATAAATATCACAAAAAAATAACAACTAGATTGTGTTTTTAGTGAGACATACAAGCTAAAACTATAACATAGAGTATAAAAAAAGTACATATAAGTTTTTATTTTTATCAACTACCCAAATATTCCACACCATCTAAAAACCATATCAATCAATCACAACTATCTTATGTATCAATAACCATTCACAGTTCATAACTAAATAATCAAAACCTAAAATTCCAATCATATTTCATAGTAGTTTAATTAACCACCCTTTTTTTAGTTGTATCAAAGCATATTTACCTAAATGCCATCTCTTTTTATGTCAATTTATAAATTTTGACTATTTTCCACCTTTTGAAGTAGTATAAATTAGAAGACCCATTAAAAATCCTTGTCATCAAAGTAAAGATTCCAACCAAATAACAAATATGCTAAATACACCAAGAACCATGCCTAACTCTATTGGATTTATGAAACCTTCCAAGGGAGAAGGGAATATCAATATGGGGTAAATACATGTTTTTGGTGGAATCATAGTATTTGGTAGCACTAAAGATTCTAAAATTTTATTATGATCACATGGACACTTCAAAAGATTATCGACATTGATCCTTATATATTGGTGATGATACTTAACTCTTTTCACTATGAATTATGTCTAATATTCTGACCTCTATATATTCTAGAAAATACCTTTTTCTTTGGGCAAGAAATGTTATAAGACCATAATCTTCTTACCTCTATATATTCTAGAAAAAACCTTTTTCTTTGGGCAAGAAATGTTATAAGAACTAGATAAAATGGTGATATCCACCTAAAATCCACATGCTCAAAATCTAAATTTATTTCTAAATGCAATAAAAAAAACTTTATCCTAATATCTATAAAAAATAACCCAAAAAATAAACCCTAAAAAAATTACATAAAAATAGGTCGGCAACAATAAGCAATTTCTAAAGAAATCTAAAGAAGTTATTCTAATGATCTTCCAATAGTATTCAAATATGGAATTTCATATAACTATAAAATTAAATTAGGAATCTTAATCGAAACTAGGGGAAAAAATAATAATACATAGAAGAATTAAACTTAGGAAACTAAGATTTCATGCAATGTGTTTCCAATCCCCATGACCAAGTTCAACTGAAAGTTTAACCTAACTATATAAACACTTCCCTATTCACCTCAAATATGTTTCATATTCACATAAAATAATAAAATAACCTTAGGCATAAGGGTAAATGAATATTTCATCAAATAGTTTCTAATTATGTGAGATCTGTAAATGTAATTCAAGAAGATGAGGCCATAACTTATGAAACAAGAACTATGTTGTAGCTAGAGTACCTACCTTTTTGCAGGGTAGAAGAATGAAAATTTGTTAAACATGGCAGATAAGGTTTAACTAAGCAACATTATCCTTTTATGTTCTTATTTTAACCGTGGCAGATAATGTTTAAGTGAACAACAATATCCTTGTAAATAATAACCATATTATTTATAGACACATAAGAATGGTGTACTTGTAAGCACACATCATAGACCAAATGGAATTGATTTTCTGTATAGAGAATTGTTCATGGTCAAAAATAAATAACTTATGATTCAACTTCTCTAATACATTGAGATTAGGTCTAATATAACATATAAGCATGAGGTAAGAAATACATAGTTATGGAAAAATGAGGATATCCCCTATTCTATTTTTATATGAGGGATAGTAGTTCAGTATTTTGAGTCAATTACAAAAAATATTAGATAGAGACTCACACTTTAGTGATTGAAAATTGGATATTATTTTCAGGAAAGCCTAGAGTCTATTCTAAAAGATTTAAATTGACCATGGGAGGAGCCAATGCCTTATGAAACATAGTATACTAAGCTTGGTAGTGGCTGGATATTATCCATTTATATTTGTAAAAACACTTGTTGCATGTTTCCATATATCTCAGTTAAAGTATCATGTTGCTCAATGTTTTTCTTGGCACTTTATACCAGTTTTTTGTGCACTATCTGCAACCAAATATCCCAATGACGCCCTCTTAATATTTAAAATTAGCAAATCTATTTATCAAAAGTTTCACGGTAAAAAAATAAGAATATATTATGGTTTAAAAGGGTGGCAACATAGCAATGGGAGAGGTAAAAACTAGTTTATTAGTCCATATGTAGTGCTTCAAGCATCTCCAAAATGGATTTTTTAGGTAGAATAATGAAAAAATATTAAGCATCACAACATAAAATATATGCTAAAAAGTGGTTTAGATAACTAGAAAAACATTGTGGTTAGAGACATCATCGGTAGCTATGTGAGTAAATAGGCTCACAAAAATAAGGGCCTAAGATGTAAATCAAAGACCTATCTATTTAGAAGTGCAAGGCTCTTTGTATGCATTGGAGATTGCGGCAATATGCCATTAGATGGAATAATTCCAAATAATCTGCACATTAAAAATTGTAAGTAAGAAAATTGAATCCATCATAAATATAAAAATATAGTTTCAATATCAGATATAGATATAAAATAAAAAGTGGAAATTGATTCTTAAGCCAGGAGAAAGGTCTGGCAAAAACCATGATGCCCAATAGAAGTAAGTCATAGTTTTAGGCTTATGAATTTCTCAAATTGAACCCTTTCTATTAAGCCATTTGAGCTACCACACTGTGATCAAAGAAGTAAAGCCCCACTATCATAATTGTAAGGATAAATGTAGCTAGAGTGTATTGGGAAGGGACCTTATGCATATCCTTCCAAGATATGTTGTAAGAACCATCAATAAAAGAACTTCAAAGACATCAATATCAACTGGAAAATAAATAATGTTAAAGCAATTAAAAATGAGGTATGTGAATCTCCTAAAGAATAAAGGGAGTCCCCAATCACCTTAACCACTCTCCAATTTGATGAAGTTCATGGAGCCCAGGTATTAGGAATATAAAGCCTTCTAGGAATGCCAAAAGTCAAACTATCATATGCACTATATGAGATTGTTGTCCACATAATAATCATTAGGGGCACCCCATAATCTGCTAAAAAACTTTTAAACCACCCTATTCATAGAATCAGTCATTAGTTTAACATGAACACACAACTTTTTTAGTACCCAAATTAATGTTCAAGAAAGAAAGAAAAAATTGACCGTGCCATATTGAAATGATCGAGCTCTTCTACTTTTTAATGATGTAAGCAATATGCCAAAGGATCAAACAAATTCTAAATAGACTATTTGAGAAATTCCATGTAAATTTGAATTGCTTGAGATTGGGATTCCCATTATCAATTATACAAAATTCTTTAACCATACCCTAAAAACATAGTTTTAGTAGATTAAAAAGAAAATACTGGGTTCATTCAATATGAAATCATTAAAATTGAAAATTTCATGACATATGATTACATGTACCTTGATAGCTTCTTGGAAGAATAATACAGTAATTAACATGTAAAATAACTCTCTGACTACTCTTGTAAATCTATTGATGATCACACAGGTATTGAAAATTGCAAGAACAAATATTAGTAGAGCAGTCCATACACAAACCTTAGACAAAAAGCATTTGGAAAGAAAAATATGATGTGTTGGTAAGAGTCATGACATGCATTTGGAACTACCTTATATCTTCACTCTCTCCTGTGAACACATTCTCTATCCACTTGCCATAAAAAGCTATCACTTTCAACTATTATAAAAGGAAAGGGAAGAAAATAAAGTAAATAAAACTGTTTGATTGGCTGCATCTCAAGCTCATTATTCTCTAATTGGCAGCAACTACAAAATGAATAAAATATTAATATAAGTCTCTAAACATTTGAACATGAATTTGATTTTTTCTAAACACCGTAATCACATTGGCTTACCATCTCAAGTATGTGAAAAAAAATGTCAGAGGCAAAAATAATAGTATTATGCCTCTTATAGGTACTAATAAGTAAATCATCCCAAAATCTACTTAACAATATAATCTCTCATCACTAATACAGGATTTTCCTCAACTTTTGACACGTGTATGGGGTATGGTATAAGTAGTAGGATGGAAATTTTTTACACCTTTCAAATGATTAGGTTTTTCTTTAGCCTTCCCACGTGCATTAACACCAACAACCTTATCTTTTGATTTCATTTCATAGACCAATAGGATCCTAATTTGATTTTGATCATCTATAAATACATAAATATTGTAAATAATTTTACACTAATGATATACTAAGATATATACAAAGAATGTATATTGTACTCACATAGAAATCATAATAACATATGAAATGTCAAATTGTCATTAGAACATTTATCATTGTCTGAAATGACAATTTTCTATTAGAACAGTTTTGTGAATAATATAGGGGTTTACTTATGAAATTTACATTTATGAAGTTATTTATTTATCAAAATATTTATTATATATATAGTGAAGTTCCCATTCTTTAGGATTATTACAATTAACAATATAATTATCATATTCACGAATTTTAATGTAGACCCCTAAAGCTACCTTTTTTCATTGAAGTCTTAAAATGTCACAAATAAATTAGAGACATTTAGGGAAAGGAAGAAATTATTTTTTGTAGGTACATAAGAGGTGAAACATGATAATAAAGGTAAAAAAACTTGAGGGAAGGAATAGGTGCAAAAAAAAAAAGATTTTTAAATTGTATCTCTTGACCAGAAGTGGTCATCACGCTTCTATATCTAAAAATGTCAATGGTCTTAGCATTTTTTTGATATCAATAACAAATTTCTAAGTCACGTTTGTGACATGAATGAAAATTCATTTGTAGATATAGCTTCAGGAGACAATCTTTAAAATATAATTTATTCTATTTATGTATCTAAATCTTAATTATTTTCTCACTCAACTAGCATATAAATAATTAATAATTTCTCCTATTTACATGTATTGCATGCTAAAATAACACTAATTCCTTTATTTACATTATATTTAGTTTCAATCCACTTGTTGTAATTACATTAATGTTGAAAAAATATATGTAACGAAATTTAAAAAATGCAAAGAATAAATAGATAATATATTAATAAAATGAAAATGTTTTTTATTTTATTTTATAATATTACATCTATATAGTTCATGTATTACCCATAGCAAATTAAAAATAGATCAAAGTAGATAGATCCAAATCTATAGTTTTTGTTTCTAATCACTTTTATTTCTTTATAATTCAATATTTAAGAAATAAATAAAAAAGAAAAATATATTTACTAATGTTACATACAAATGACCTACCATTAAAATAATAAATATTATATATGAATAGTGATTTACACATTTTTATTCTCTTAACAGTTTGTTTTCTATCATTATGGCCATCCTTATCTCCTTAATGAGTTTTATATTTCCTTTTAAATGTTATTTAATGTTTTTTTAAATTGATTTTGTTGTAAAGATTGAGTTTGAACTTTAGGTTACACTTTAGTTGGCAGATGTTGGTTGTGAATGTTGTTTTGGTGGATAGGTGAATGTGTTTGGAAAAATATTTTACTTTAAATCCCACTGCAATTCAAGTTAAAAGGTGAAATACTAATAATGTTTCATCTCCAAAAAAAACCTATAATTTTTTAGTGGGTCTCTTTCTATTACTTCCAATTTCATATGTGTTATCACCTTTTTTCCACTCAAAATAATTCCATAGCATTAACAACTCTTTATGTCCATCTTAATCTCCCTATAAAAATTTTAGCCCTCTACATGAAAGGTAATTTACCCATTTTTATTATCTTAACTTTTTTTTAATTATTATCATCATTTTAATCTCCCTTCAAATTTTAATTTCTCTCTTTCAATGTTATTTAGTATTTTTTTTGTTTTAGTAAATATGACCTTTATGTTGTACTTGTGTTGGTACATGATAGTTGTGAAGGATGTTTGGTGGATAGGTAAATGTGTTTGAAGAAATGTTTTTCATTAAAATTAACTAAAATTCAAGTTGAAAATAGAAAAAAAAAAAAAAAAAATCATGCTCAAAATTAATTATTAACTCTTGTTACTTAATCGGTGTGGAGGATACAATCACGTGATTTAATAAGTTTGCCACGACTTCTTTTCAATTCCACATCAAAAAATATATTCCCTACATTCTAATTTTATAATTAAAAGGTAATAATGAGATTATATTTTATATTTTAATTTTTAATTTATATATAATGATGTATGTTGAAGAGCAATAGGGGGAATCTGTCTAAGGAGGGGCTCATATTTGATTAGCCAGTTGTTTAAGTAATGGATTCCAAAGGCTCTAATCAATAGTTGGTCTAAGAGGATTATCAATTGTACTAGGACTGAAGCATAACCCAAACTCTTATGGGAGGCAATAGTATGATATTTTTTGTAATGGGCAAAAGCATGGAGTAATGTGATAAGGAAGAAGGCTATTCACTTGCTAGTACTTTGCATGTTCAATCAAATTGAAAATCTTATGGTCAAATTGGTTTGGATTATTGATTCATGTTCCGCATGATGATATCTAATATTTTTGACATATTCATTTATTATTCTATCTTATGTTGATATTTATCAATGATACATGTTATTTCATAGTATTGCCCCACATGGAAAATGTCTTCTATTATTCTTGAGATCTTTCTACCAATGTTTTATGGGATCTAGTATGTTCCATAAGCCCTTCTCAAATATTAAGAGGGAATATATATTTTATATTTATTATTATTAAACTAATTTAATTATAACATATATGTTTCAGTATATAGATTAATTATGATGCCAAGGATTGGGAGCCCATGACTAGTATGGTGCCTCAATTCAATTCTTAATAACTCAAATTCCTTTTCAAAATTTACTCATATTATTTTTAGATACTAAGGTTATGCTCAAATTATATTCAAATTTTGTTCAGATTTGGTTTTATCATTTTATTACCAATAAATGCTATTTTTTATTATTTCATATTTTATAATTTCTTATTATTTTTTAATTCTTGGAAGTGTCTATAAAAAATAACATTGGATTTGAAGGTACCACATGTGCATCAAATTTGATTCTAGGAGATACAAGTAAATTTTTATATCATTTTTTTTACTTTAAATTGTGTTCTTACACAGATCTCAAAGTAGGGAAATTGTAGACACTTAAAATAGCTTCTAGATAACTCATATTTTTAGTATATTTCTCTATTATTGATCTAAATTATTCATTATTGGCACGTTGATATATATATATATATATATATATATATATATATATATATATATATATATATATATATATATATATATATATAAACCAATAAGAGAAGAAATGGATGGGTGCACCTTGACTTTGAGAAGACCCAAAAAGATGGAACCATAAGTGTTGGTGTATCTAAAAAAATTCAATGTCATAAATCTTAGATTATATATATATATATATATATATATATACATATATATATATATATATACATATATATATATATACATATATATGTGTATATATACATATATATACACATATATATGTATATATATGTATATCTATATGTGTGTGTGTGTGTGTGTGTGTGTGTGTATATGTGTGTGTGTCTATATATATATATATATATATATATATATATATATATATATATATATATATATAATCTAAGATTTATGACATTGACTTTTTTAAGATACACCAACACTTATGGTTCCATCTTTTTGGGTCTTCTCAAAGTCAAGGTGCACCCATCCATTTCTTCTCTTATTAGTTAATTCTATCCATTTGATGTTATTTTGCATGTCTACAGGGTTTTAATTTGACTATAATTTTATAAAAATACACAAACATTTTAATTCATTTGATACTAATATATAAATAAATCTATAAAGCACAAACACATAAATAATAAGCATGTAATAAATATTAAAAAATGATTAGAATATCTATCATCGTCTAAGCTATAATTTTCATTAAGAGCACTTTTAGCACAAAACCTATGATTCTATCTATGTAATTTATATTTATAAAACTATTTTTTAAGTAAATCACTATTTTATATTTTGAAATTCTCACCCGTTAGAGGTAAGACATGGCAACAAGATATTTATACCATTGAAAAAAACTAAGACAAACCCTTAAAGACCCTAAAGACATCTTATTTTTCTTAAATTCACCATTTATCACAAGTACATTCAAGCCATTTTAAGAAAAAGGAATAAATTTTGTTTGTGTGTGCATAGAAATCATAACAAAAGACCTGAATGTAGAAAATCAAAGGGTAGGAACATCCACACAAAACCCATTCTAATATGCTTGGTTGATTATTCATGAAAAATTGTGATATGTAGTCTCACGATCATGTTAGCTTAAACTTACTTATTTTTGTCTTAAGAGGTGATATTGGCATGATGAAGGTTTTTTGAATATTTCAAATTTCACATAGTACAATTCCTTTATGAAGGTGACTATGGTACATATCTACACTTAACATTAAGGAGGAGTGTTGGAACAAATAATGTTTAAGTGATACTATTTATCCTTAACATTATTAAAATTGTTAATAAATGCAATACATATATTTAATTTATTAACTCAAGGTAATCTCATGTAAATAAATTAAATATATTTTACTATTGGGTTTCCTCAAGGAAAGGTTGGACCTATTGGTTACAATGGTCCACCTCCACACCCCAATATATAAAGATATTTTACCCTTGGTAAATGACATATTGAAACTCATGAAAATTGTGAAAAAAATTATTAATATTATCATGTGTAAAATATTGTATACAATTTTTTTTGAAGGTTTATCAGAGGAGTGAGAGGAAGAGAATTTATGTATTAGGGTGTTTCTCATTAATGAATACTAATTATGGGTTTTTCACCTCCATTAGAGGTTTTAGAACCTATATAATATGTCATTGGTCTGTATATTTACTTAATAATTGCATATCTATATATACTTTATGTGTTCATATATATGTACTACATAAATTTTATCACTATGAAGATGGTTAATCAATTGGGCTAGTGAGTCAAAAGATGCACATTCTAGTGATCAATTTTTGGTCTCTAAAGTAAGTTTAGTTTCAAGATAAAACATGAAACCATTTCTCCCTCATTAAAAATGTCATGGAATGATCTTATATAATCTCATAAGCTTCTCGTATGCAACTCTATGAGTTGAAGGTTCACCTTTACCACTCATAGTTCTCCTACAACAATTACTCAAAATTTATTCATTTTTATCCTTAGGGATGATAAGATTATATTAAGGGGTGCATTTCATTACATGAAAATTTCATATATGAGGCATGAAGAATCATGGAATAAGGTCATTATTTCATTTATATGTCCATCTAGATCTGTCCGTAGAAATGGTTTGTTGATTGTGATAGTGAGTCAAAAGACATGCAACCTATTAAAAAACTTTTAGACTTTAAAGAGATTTTTTATTACTAGATAAAATGTGCCATCATATTTACCTCGACTATAGTATCAGATAATAATCTATGGGTTGCTTAGAGGACATATCCATGCAAATATAGGATTTGATGAATCATATCTACACCTCACAATTCTTATGTAATGTTTACGTAAAGTTCGTTCTTTATCTCACTTTAGGGATGAAAATATTATCTTAACGGATGATCTGAATGCATGTAAATTTCATATTTGGGGACTAAAGGCGTATGGAATAAAGATATTTCTACATTTATACACCCATCCAAATGTGTACGTGAAGATGGTTCATCAATTTTTCTATCAATTCAAAAGATACGTGACTAAGCAAATTTTATCCCATAAAAAGAGTTTTGGATGTGATATAAAATGTGCCTCAATTTCTCCTTTAAATAGAGTGGTAGATAATCTTCTAGGGAGTGTTCAAATTCACTTATACAATCTTAGGAGTTGATGTTTCATCTCTACCCCTCGTAGTTTTATTGCAATGTCTACACAAAATTTCTTTCATTTTTACCCTTAGGAAAGAGAATATTCTTTTAAGGGATGCATCTAGCCACATTAAAATTTCATCTATGGGGATCGATAAAATGCAAATTAAGGCCATTCCTATGGTTATATGGTCATTCAAGCAGGTTTGGGAAAATGGTTCATCAATTGGGCTAGTGACTCAAAAAATGCATGAACTACTGACCAAAATTTGGTTTGTAGAGAGAGTTTTGGTTGCGAGAGAAAATATGTCACTTCTTAATCCTCATCTCAAGTGGTAGATAATATTTATGTGATGGTCAAAGGAATTTACCATACATACTTAGGAGTTACTGGTTCATCTCTACCCTTCATGTTTCTCTTTTAATGCCTACATAAAGTTTGTTCCATTTTTTTCTCTTAGATACAAGAATATTCTCTTAAGTGATGTGTCCAATTGCATGCAACATTATTCTCTAGGGATTAAAAAAATGTGGAATAATTCCATTCCTATGTTTTTATACCCATCTAGATGCATCCTTAAAGATGATTCATTGATTGGGTTAGCAAGTCAAAAAATACATGACCTACTAAATGAATTTTTGCCCTTAAACAGAGTTTTGGCTATGAGAGAAAATGTGTCACCTTCTCTTCCTCAACCAGAGTGGTAGTGAATCCTCAATGGGGTGATCATTTGAATGTCTCATGGAAGTGTGAAAGATAACAACTCGTCTCTACCCCACATAGTTCTATAATATATGCATAGATTTCATCACATTTTTAGCCTTAAGGACAAGAAGACTCTCTTAAGATACGTGTTTGATATTTGGTGAAAAATATGTGCATATTACATTCATACATGCACTTAATAGCACAAATGAAAATAGAAATATTTTGATGGAATACCACTTTTATATGAGCAATGACAAATCACATTCTCCATAATTTGTTTATGGTTGTTTTGAGATATTTTACAAAAATATGAATACAAGAGAAATCATGTTCAGTACACACTACATTTGGTTGCACAATTGTGGAGGACAATTTAATAATACTCAAATGTTTTATTGGTTAAGTGGGATGCCTAAAAATATTGGGGTTCAATATTTTTAAAGTTTTCTAAGGGTGGACATATCAAAGGGGACATGATGGTATAGGTGCATGTGTAAAAATATCTCTTTAAAAATAACAATAAAAACATAAGGATGGTGTAGATTTGATCAATGTTATAAGTATTGTGAATTTGTGTAATGAAATAATTTCTAATAGATTAGATAAATATTCTCATGTGTGAAGATTATTTTGTTTAATAAAGGAAGAAAATAAGGTAACGTTTACAGATTTCAATATAATATCTGGATCAAATTGTTTCCACTCAATCTGAGACTCAAATTCTAGTTTATGGGTTATTTATACTATGGATATGGCATGCTTTTGTTTGGATTATATGGAATTTGATTGAAATGAATTTGAGTCAAAATAATGGGTTGACGAATGGAATTTTAGACCCCTAATGTCTATGAAACTAACAATTCATTCCAAACACTAGGGGATCATGAAATGACATCAATAGTTGACTTTGAGTACATCTCATATCTTGTGTAATTGGGTACAATTTATTTATAATTTAAATGTAGCCTTAAAAATTAACTTGATATTTTATTTTATTTTCTATGGCTCCGTAAAAATTGATTATATTTTAAATGTAAGGAAAATTTTCACATTAATTACCCCCGAGGAAAATGATGAGGGAATACACTATTACTTATCTCATTGTGTAGAGATATAAAAAAATTAACCATAATTATCATAGATGGAGAAAACCTAGTTTATCCCACTAGATTTGTGGTGGTTATATGAACTTGGCTTCATAGAAACTTTCATTAAAAAATGCAATGGTAATTTGAGGAGTTTCAAATGAATACTATGATGCTTCAATATAAAAAATTGGATATCACTACAAAAATTCAATTGATCAAAAAGCATGAAAATCCTCACAGTTAAATTTTGTGAAAATTTCATGAATCTGAGAATAAAGTAATTCTGAAAACACATAAAAATATAGTTGATACTGAAGCTACATTGGATTAACTTGTTAAGGTTAGTATTCAATACAACTTACATTTTGAATTACTATTTAAGTTAATTTATTTGATCTAGTATATTTTAGTTTAGAATTATTTTGTCATTATGTATTTATTTCTATTTGAAATCATTACTATCAAATTTAAAGTAGTTTAGTGGTACTAGATGAGCTTCCACCTTCACATGGTTAGTCCCGTAAATAGAGAATATTATCTTATTGAAACAAAGAGAAGCCTAAAAAATAATACTTGTTGAGTAGATAAGTTTCTTCCTCTAGAAAAGGGTCATATGTTCCTTTAGATTTCTTAGATCACTCCCTCATGCAATTTTAGGAGCTTATCCCAAAGATTTGTCTATAATTATTGTGTAAAATTCATTCTATTTTTTCCTATGAGATCAAGAAAATTATCTTAATGGATGTGTTTGGCTACATGTAAATTTTAACTCCATGGGGTGATAGAGCATAGGAAAAGGCTATTTATGTGTTTATACACCAATCTAGATGTGTCCACGAACATGATTCATCAATTGGGGTAGTGAGTCAAAATATACACATTTTACTAAGCAACTTTTAGTCTCTAAAGTGATATTTATCTATGAGAGAAAATGTGTAGCCATTTAACTCTCTTCACAAGTGGCATAAAATCATCCTAGTGTGCACATAAGACTCACACATGTAATTGTAGGATTTGAGGATTCATCTCTACCCATCATAGTTCTCATACAATGTTTTTGCAAAGTTAATTCTATTTTCTCCCTTAGGGATGAAAAGATTATCTTTAGGGATGTGTCTAGCTATGTGAAACTTTCATCTTCAGGACCTGATGGAGCATGGAAGAAGGACATTCCTTTGTTTATACATCCATCCAAATGTGTTTATGAATATAGTTCATTTATTTTACTAGTAAGTCAAAACATATGTGACATACTAACCAACTTTTGGTCCGTAAAGAGAGTTTTAGATATGAGATAAAATGTTCCACCATTTATTCATCATTAGTTTTGGTATATAATCCTTTGTAGGATCTTATAAGAATCTCTTATACAAGTGTAGGAGCTAATGGTTTGTCTCTACCACTCATAGTTATCCTCCATATCCTACATAAAGTTCTATATATTTTTCCACTAATGACGAAAATATTATCTTAAGGGATACATTTAGCCACATGAAATTTTTCACTTTAGATCCTTTTGGAGCATAAAAAAATATTATTCATGCATTTATAAATCCATATAGATGAATTAATAAAGATGGTTCATCAATTGGGCTAGAGAGTTTAATGATACGTAACTTATTGACTAAATTTTAGTCCATAAAAAGATCTTTGGCTACAAAATAAATCATGTTGTCATTTCTCCCTGGAGAAAAGAGGAAAAAAAATCATCAAGGGGTGCTCAGAGGACTCACCCATGAAAGTGTAATATTTGATAGTTTGCTTTTGACTGTCATGGTTCTTCTACAACACTTACACAAATCTTTTTCTATTTTTTCACTTAGGTATAAGAAGATTATCTTAGCGGATGCATCCAAGGACAATAATATTATCGTAATAAATGCAAATTTCATCTCCAAGGTTTGACGGAGCATAAAATAAGGTCCTTCATGTATGTATACACCCATATGGCCTCAAAAAATGTTTATTTTAGTGACCAAATTTTGGCCTTTAAAGCGATATTTGACCACAAGAGAAAATATGTATCCATTTCTCCCTTATCACAAGTCACATGAAATCATCTCATGGGTTCTTAAAGGAATCTCACATGTAACTTTAGGAGCTAAAGGATCATCTCTACCCCTCATGGTTCTCCTACAATAATTGTGAAAAATGCATTCCCTTTTCCCCTTAGGGATGAGAAGATTATCTTAAGGGATGCATATTTTTACATGAAAATTTATTCGCTGGGGCATGATGGAGTACATAATAGGGTCATTTCTACATTTATATGCCCATCTGGGCATGTCTACAAAAATGATTCATCAATTTAGACTAGTGAGTCAAAAGATACATGACCAACTGACCAACTTTTAGTCCCTAAAGAGAGTTTTATCTAAGAGAGAAAACATGCCACCATTTCTCCCTCATCTAGAATTTTAGAAAATCCTCCATGGGGTGATTATAGGGCTTGTCTATGAAATTATAAGAGCTAACAGCTTGTCTCTACCCCTCACGATTCTCATGCAATGCCTACACAAAGTAAAACCAATTCTAAGAGCTAAAAATTATTTTTATTTTGTGTATCTCAAAATTATTATGATCTCTTTTCATCTTAATTTTTTTTGTTTCTATCTTCCCAGTTTAGATTTATATATTTGATTCTTCTATGTTAGGTGATCCATGCTAGTAATTTAATGTGTTTAGATATAATGAGTGGATGATAGGGATCCACTATTTATTACCCTTATCATTTGACTTTATTTCATCTTTGTGTATAAATTTTAGAAATTCATATTTTCCTATTAATTATTGTAAGTGTTTTCCTCGATAACGATTACCATAAGATGTAGTGGTTTATCTACATTATGTTTTCTTTGCTATATTAGGCCATGATTTTTTTTATCTTAATAATTTGTGTTTGAAAAATGAATTTTTACATTTTGGTTGTATAAGAGTAAAGACATTAATCAAAAAATAAAATATATTATCCATATATAATTACACAGTATATAATGGAAACATGAGCCATATAAATCATGTATTAGATATAGTGGAATGATCCCTTTTCCTCTCCTCTCTTACATATGTGGAAACAAAAAATGTGGATATAGAAGCTTATGTCCTATTCGGTGTCATATCCATATAACCTAATTGTAAGGCACCTAGATCTTAGTAACACATAATCTCTATCATAGCATCAATGTATTTATGTTGTAGCTACAACTATTCAATGAATATGGTAAGAAAAATTATCACTAGAAAGAGGAGTATGATCACCTTGTCTCTCTCTCTCTTTAGTAATTCAATGTTGCTAATGAAGTCTCAAGCCAAGAGATGTGTGTTTATGCTTGTGTGACTTGTTATTTTGCATGTGTAATCTCTATGTTTACCTCCCATAACCTAGAAGATTCATTTAGATAGCTTGAAATAACATTGTTGATATGATAAAATAGGAAGAATGTATTTCTAAATCCAAGCCAAATCTATTTACTATACCAAAGAACAAATATTATCCATTATCTTTCCTTAGATACTCTTCAGCTTGAGAAACCCACATCAAAATGCATATACAACAAGGTAGCATATAGACAAAATGAAAGCCAAAAAATTAAAACATGTATTATTGTGATCTAATAATTTGATTGAAGAGACAATGGTTAGCATGGTATTAGTTTTTAAATGAAAACAAAATGAAAGAAACACACTAGCTAGCATAACATCTCTAGGCCTAGACATTAGAGAGAGCTTAGTTAACAAACATGAATAAAAGACACAACTAAAATGTAAAATAAACATTTTTTTACCTCCTTTTGATGATCCAAAATGGTTTTTGTAGTGGCTTTCTAGGCTTGTGCTCATGAGGTTCTTAGCAATGGAAGTTTGGATACCTCCATCTCTCCTTGGCACCTTTGGCTTGTGGCTTGGCTTGGCTTGGAATCAATTTGGCATGGTAACACTATTTGCATGAAGCTTTTGGAACCAATCCTACATTATAAATTTTTACAAATTAAGTTTTGAAGATATTTGAGAATAATAACTTTACACCAAAATAGCTTAGAAATGATGTGGTAAGGCCTCCTATTTATAGATTTTTGAGATGTCTAGAATCAACATGAACCATCCATCCTAAGATTGAGATGTGTGGTTTAGGATTAATTCAATTTTTGAAATTATGTTTATAATTATCCTAATCATGACATTGGAAGAAGGTGAAATTTAGAGACATGGAGGGCATGAATCCTGATATTTATGGTATTTATGACCTAGGGATGTCTTCCCAAGAAATGAGGTCACCTGATGATGTAGATATTTAATATTCATTTATAAAACAAATTATTCAGCAAGTTTCCATGGAATTCTTGATTAGGCTCTAATTTGTATTAATTATATTTTGATCATGTTTAAGAACTTTATGCACAAATTACTTGAATTGATCAGAATGCCTTGTTATTGTCTATAATTTGACTAGATTGGAATTGGAAGGTGATGTCAAATGTGTTAGATGTGTTATCCCTTTTAGGATGTTACCAACAACAAATAAAATATGCACATGTATTGTGTAGAATATTTGATAGGAAAGAGCAATCCAGACACTTAGGTGCAAAATTAGCATTTTGACTCGAAATGATTTGATCAATGTTAGCTGGCCCATAAATTGCATTGCCCCATTTAGGGATACCCTAGCCAAAATCAGCACTTGAATATGTCAGTTTCACATCATTTAGCATGTTTTAGTGTTTTTAGGATAAATTTTGCATTTTAAGTAGAAATTGGTCAAAATATTGGTTGGAGGTCATTGGTGGCTAGATTTAGGTGTCTATAATTATCATAAATGCAATTAGAGAAAAGTCAATGTCTCTAATTTTTATGATGGCTGTGCATCAAATCCAACAATCCTATCTATTAAAAAACATTAGAATTTCCTCAAAGAAACAATTCAATGGTTATTATAAAAAATAATATTAACTCTTTAACCCATAACTCTTGAAGCTACTTTTATGAGGCTTCATTCATTATTCATGGAAACAAAGTAATGCTTTAGTAAATTACTTGCAATAGCAACAACATGTTCTTCTAAATGAGTAGTAAACCCCTTCACACTTTTATTGTAGGAGTAAAATATTGAATCCTTGGTTGCTTCCTTGTTGTGAATAAAATGAAATGTCAAAATAATATCACATAGTTACAAAATTTCATCGAATCTTGAGTCTCAATCAACTCTCATAGAAAAAATCCCACAAATTCATGTAGTCTTAGTTGAAAATATAGAAGAGGATTATTGAGCTATAACCAAACATTTTTAATAATAATTATCATGAAAAATATTTGTTTCCATGTTACTCATGGCAAACAATTTGATTATCAACTAACCATAAGTCATTTTAGAGTATCGTGGGATTATTTATAATTTTTACCTAAATGTGTTTGAATAGCACATTGACCTTTAGAGGCTCATCTGGGTCACCCCTTAAGTGAACACCTTCAGGTATGTGTACAAATACTACATATTATTTTTAATAATCTGATAATCAATTGATTAATTACAAGAAGTGCAACAACATGGTCTTTAACACACCTAGATTTTCATTGCCTATTATAGCCTCGCATATGTAAAGTCTTATGAACTTATGGTAAGGTTATATTGATTTAATAAGAATATCTAAGGATTATCGATCATCCTCATTCACTAATACTAAATTTGATGTCATTAAATATCCAAACAACATAATTAGAGGAAGCATCCCACAGGCAAATAGTACAATCTTTGGATGCCAAAACCAATAAAATTCCATCAATGCTTAAATTTAGGGCTCTTATGCATGTATTATGATAAAAAAGGGAACCAATTACCCCATCCTCATCACTAATTTCATTGTTTCTTTTTAAATATACTTTAATAACATCAACATAGACCCTCCCATCACATGTACATGTATATATGCTTCTATATTTTGTATACATGTCTACTAGGGTACTTACAACAAAAACATCCAATGAAAAATCTTCTTTTGATCATTTCAACAAATCAATTTTGTACATTCCCTACAATCATGTAGTCCATGATATGACAACAAAGCATTTTTTAAACAGATACATGTGCATGTATGTATCTACTAGGGCACTCACAACTAGAACATCTAACTAAAAACTTCTTTTGATTATGTCTCATGGATGTTCATTTCCTATTCTAAAACTTCCATTTTGGCATAGGCTAGGAGTATGCTTGTAAAGGTTGGGGATTCTCATAGTACACTTGCCAATTACATTTGTTTTAAATTTTACAAAGCATTTTCAGTATACTCATTTTGTGCATCTTATATGGTGCAGTTTTTTTTCCCATATGCATAATAATACATTTGCAAAATACAATTTTATTTATTTTGTAATATGTTGCAGGGCATAATTAATTCCTTTCTTATTTTCATTGGATCAAGAATTTCATTTTTTATGCTAAAGATATTCGAGAAGGCATGACCCTTAACAATTTTGAAAAATAAATTTAAAACATAGGTGGGAAAAGCTTTTTTGTAACTTTACATTGACATTTACCTAGGAGTTATGGACATAAATTATAATATGTTATTAACCCACCATCCACTTGTACACATTTAGAATAATAGAAATGTTTTTACAAATTTTCAATTTGCTAATAAGTATGTTTTCTTTGTCAAAAACCAGTTGGGGCATTTGTTCATAGGTTCATCTAGTTCAATAATATGACTAGAAATGGGTTTTCATTAAAATAATAGACTAGTACCCTGATACATTTGACAATAAGCAATGGTTAAAAATGAAATTAATGCTAATAAGTATTAACTAATCCAAGCATAAAAGTAATTTTTTTTGTATCTTTGGCATGACGTGTGAGGTAGAGTATTATCAATACTATTATGTCAATTAGAACACGTAAACTTATGTTAATATGTCAATCACAAATTATAAATGATTTTATATTACATGTACTATTCTATCAATCATAAAATGCAAATGATTTTCTATTATATGTACTAAATGCACTCATTCTATACTTTCCAATGCACTATGTTGTTAGTTATATGTACTATGTCCACCCGTTTAGCATATTATGCCAATAATATTCCTCCCACATCCAGTCATCAAGTACTCAGGGTACTCCATGATACTTGTTTCTTATAGAATTCGGTCATGGTATTTTTTATTCTTTAATATATTAGATTATTTAAAATAGTAGTAAAGTCAAAAATAATAATTTTAGTGTCATTATGTCTTGATGGGTCCATTTTTTATAAAATTCATCTAGAGCACATAAGATAGGGTCTTTAGTCATGTCAATCCAAATCAAATTAAATATGTTATTTTTATTGTTGTCTAATTAGAATAATTTTATGTTTATAAAAAATGTAAGTTATCAAAAAAATTAAAAATTGTTTGGATTTTAATTGGATGCAATATCACTTGTACACAATGTCCATCATTGTGCAATAAAATTCAAAGTCTATTTTGCTAAGTAGTGATATTTAGAGGATGAAGGCTATGTAAGTTGGAGGACATTCAACGTCCTCTCATCAGTCACAAGTGACAGGGCTGTTCTATAATATTATAACATGTTTTTAGTATTGTGTTTATTTTTCGATACAATATATTTTATTTTTTAGTGTTTTGTTGGTTTGCTAAATAAACCCCTTTGCATAATTTTAGGAAAGATTCATGTTTTTATAGGAAACTCATTTTTGTGGAGCAAGAGAAGATTACAAGATGAAATTAGGGGTGACTATCTAAATAGTTTCAAGCTTGTGGATCTTGGAGATTCAAAATTTGGGTGCCTAATGAAAAAGTAAAAGTCCCCCAAGAACTCAAAAAGGAAGGGATTAGTCCTGCATAATTTGGATCATCGTTACGTATTCACAAAGGTAAAGAGATAATCTATAGATTTTTGTACCTAGGCTAAGTAACACATTCAAGAGGTGGTTTAATTTTTTGGACATGTAATTTTCTCTATGTTCACAGTAAAGGGGTGAATATTAGGAATTAATAATGTTCACACTAAGAGGGTGAATGTTAGAAATTTATAGTGGTGATATTATTAACTATGTATGAATAATGTTTAGTTTGTAATTATGTGAGACTTACTCATGTAAATTGTAAAAGTTAATATGAATTATCTATCAAACAACTCATATAACAATATTTGTTGTGTGAATTACAACAACTCACATAGAATAGTGTAGAGTTGTTGTAGGATTTATTTATGGAGATTCACTCTCTTTAGATATAAGAGCAGGCTCTCCTATATAATTATATGTTTATTTGTTGATTAAATTGACAAATTAAATATAATAGTTTGAATATTATTTTGAGTATTGGTCTTTATCATTCTTAGTCCATGTTAAAGCTTTGCATAAGCTCTTTCAAATCTTATCAATCACTACATGGAAAATTTGTTGCTAACACATCTCAATGGAATCATGCATTATCATGCCTATGTATCTTAGGTGGGGCATCATAATTTATTTATATCCTTAGAATAACTCTTAAGGTAGGTGGGTTTCACTAGATTTTCCTTTGACAAAGCCCTCTTTTTCATCAAATCTTCCTTATAAGGATGATCTGACACCACTGCCTTTCGGTGTTTCTCCCTGCTCATAAATTATTTGGTATTTTGATATATTATTTAATAGTGATTTTGAGTATTTGTATTTATCCACCATTTTCTCTTTGATATTTTAAGTTATGTGTCCTATTAATGTGGATTTTAAGTCGCAAATACCAAATAACCACTTTTATGTTGTAACCATTTATAGAACTTTTTTTTATATTAATGTGTGTGTGTGTGTTCCAATTAAAAATAAATAGATAAAAATAAATAAACAAACTAAAGAGGTAGAAATAAATTTAATCAAGTTACAAAGAAATTACCTATATTAAAATATGGTCGTAAACTAAAGATGTGAAATAAGATTATTTATTATTTTTTTAATATTGTATATCATAGAATATTCTTTAAATTTATTATTTAAAAAAATAAAATTAAAGAGGGTTTAATTGGGGCCTTCACTTATATGAAATAATGAGATGTGATACAATATAGACCTATAAGAATAAATACAAAGGCAAATAATATAATAAGAAGAGAAAGAGGAGAAGAATAAGAGAAAGGAATCCTAGGCGGGAAAGAGTTAGTCTCCACCTTCATGGGGAAGGAGGAGCCACCATATGGTGGTGATTTTTAGAACCACACCACTAGGTTGGTGGTGGATTTTGTCACCTTTTTTCATCTCTTGTACCTAAATATTTTTCATTAGGCTTCTTCGAACACTAGAAAACTAGGTGGTTGTGAGATAAAGATGCACAATATCTAAAAGCCCATGCTCGTAATATTATTTTATTACTTCCAAACACTCTTGACCATTTTAAGTAAAATTTACACTAGGAGGCCATTTTCAAATTTTATCTTGACTGAAAGCCTAGAAAAAGTGGTGAAATATCTATTTGATATCTCTCAATCATAATATGGAGGACAATTTAATAATTCTCAAATGTTTTATTGGTTAAGTGGGATGCATAAAAAGATTGGGGTTCAATATTTTTAAAGTTTTCAAAGGGTGTACATATCAAAGGGAAACATGATGGTATAGGTGCATGTGTAAAAATATCACTTTAAACATAGCAATAAAAACATAAGGATGGTGTAGATTTGATAAACGTTGTAAGTATTGTGAATTTGTGTAATGAAATAATTTCTAATAGATTAGATAAATATTCTCATGTGTGAATATTATTTTGTTTAATAAAGGAAGAAAATAAGGTAATGTTTACATATTTCAGTATAATATCTGGATCAAATTGTTTCCACTCAATCTAAGACTCAAATTCTAGTTTATGGGTTAGTTATACTATGGATATGGCATGCTTTTGTTTGAATTATATGGAATTTGATTGAAATGAATTTGAGTCAAAATAATGGGTTGACGAATGGAATTTTAGACCCCTAATGTCTGTGAAACTAACAATTCATTCCAACCACTAGGGGATCATGAAATGACATCAATAGTTGACATTGAGTACATCTCATATCTTGTGCAATTGGGTACAATTTATTTATAATTTAAATGTAGCCTTAAAAATTAACTTGATATTTTATTTTATTTTCTATACCTCCTTAAAAATTGATTATATTTTAAATGTAAGGAAAATTTTCACATTAATTACCCCTGAGGAAAATGATGAGGGAATACACTATTACTTATCTCGTTGAGCAGAGATATAAAAAAATTAACCATAATTATCATGGATGAAGAAAACCTAGTTTATCCCACTAGATTTATGGTGGCTACATGAACTTGGCTTCATAGAAATTTTCATTAAAAAATGCAATGGTAATTTGAGGAGTTTGAAATGAATATTATGATGCTTCAATATAAAAAATTGGATATCACTACAAATATTCAATTGATCAAATTCCATGAAAATCCTCAGAATTAAATTTTGTGAAATTTTCATGAATCTGAGAATAAAGTAATTCTGAAAACACATAAAAATAGAGTTGATACTTAAGCTACATTGGATTAACTTGTTAAGGTTAGTATTCAATACAACTTACATTTTGAATTATTGTTTAAGTTAATTTATTTGCTTTAGTATATTTTAATTTAAAATTATTTTGAGGGAGTGTGTTTATTTCTATTTGAAATCATTACTATCAAATTTAAATTAGGTTAGTGGTATTAGATGAGCTTCTACCTTCACATGGTTGGTCCCATAAATAGAGAATATTATCTTATTGAAATAAAGAGAAGCCTAAAAAATAATACTTGTTGAGTAGATAAGTTTCTTCCTCTAGGAAAGGGTCATATGTTCCTTTAGAGTTCTTAGATCATTCCCTCATGCAATTTTAGGAGATTATGCCAAAGATTTGTCTATAATTATTGTGTAAAATTCATTCTATTTTTTCCTATGAGATCAAGAAAATTATCTTAATGGATGTGTTTGGCTACATGTAAATTTTAACTCCATGGGGTGATAGAGCATAGGAAAATTCTATTTATGTGTTTATACACCAATCTAGATGTGTCCACGAACATGATTCATCAATTGGGGTAACGAGTCAAAATATACACATTTTACTAAGCAACTTTTAGTCTCTAAAGTGATATTTATCTATGGGAGAAAATGTGTAGCCATTTAACTCTATTCACGAGTGGCATAAAATCATCCTAGTGTGCACATAAGACTCACACATGTAATTTTAGGATCTGAAGATTCATCTCTACCCATCATAGTTCTCATACAATGCTTGTGCAAAGTTCATTCTATTTTCTCCCTTAGGGATGAAAATATTATCTTTAGGGATGTGTCTAGCTATGTGAAACTTTCATCTTTAGGTCCTGATGGAGCATGGAAGAAGGCCATTCCTTTGTTTATACATCCATCCAAATGTGTCTATGAATATAGTTCATTTATTTTACTAGTAAGTCAAAACATATGTGACATACTAACCAACTTTTGGTCCATAAAGAGAGTTTTAGATATGAGAGAAAATGTTCCACCATTTACTCATCATCATTTTTGGTATAGAATCCTTTGTAGGATCTTATAAGACTCTCTTGTACAAGTTTAGGAGCTAATGGTTTGTCTCTACCCCTCATAGTTATCCTACTTCTCCTACTTAAAATTCTATATATTTTTCCACTAATGACGAAAATATTATCTTAAGGGATGCATATAGCCACGTAATTTTTCACTTGAGATCCCTTTGGAGCATTAAAAAATATTATTCATGCATTTATACATCCATATAGATGCATTAATAAATATGGTTCATCAATTGGGCTAGAGAGTTTAATGATACGTAACTTATTGACTAAATTTTAGTCCATAAAAAGAGATTTGGCTACAAAATAAAACATGTTTTCATTTCTCCCTCGAGCAGAGTGGAAAAAAAATCATCAAGGGGTGCTCAGAGGACTCACCCATGAAAGTGTAATATTTGATAGTTTGCTTTTGACTGTCATGGTTCTTCTACAACACTTACACAAATCTTGTTCTATTTTTTCACTTAGGTATAAGAAGATTATCTTAGCGGATGCATCCAAGGACAAGAATATTATCATAAGAAATTCATCTACTCACATGCAAATTTCATCTCCAAGGTTTTATGGAGCATAAAATAAGGTCCTTCATGTATTTATACACCCATATGGCCTCAAAAAATGTTTATTTTAGTGACCAAATTTTGGCCTCTAAAGTGATATTTGACCACAAGAGAAAATATGTATCCATTTCTCCCTTATCACGAGTCACATGAAATAATCTCATGGGTTCTTAAAGGACTCTCACATGTAACTTTATGAGCTAAAGGATCATCTCTACCCCTCATGGTTCTCCTACAATAATTGTGAAAAATGCATTCCCTTTTCCCCTTAGGGATGCGAAGATTATCTTAAGGGATGCATATTTTTACATGAAAATTTATTCCTTGGGGCATGATGGAGTACATAATAGGGTAATTTATACATTTATATGCCCATCTGGGCATGTCTACAAAAATGATTCATCAATTTAGACTAGTGAGTCAAAAGATACATGACCAACTGACCAACTTTTAGTCCCTAAAGAGAGTTTTATCTAAGAGAGAAAACATGCCACCATTTCTCCCTCATCTAGAATTTTAAAAAATCCTCCATGGGGTGATTATAGGGCTTGTCTATGAAATTATAAGAGCTAACAATTTGTCTCTACCCCTCACGATTCTCATGCAATGCCTACACAAAGTAAAACCAATTCTAAGAGCTAACAATTATTTTTATTATGTGTATCTCAAAATTATTGTGATCTCCTCTTTTCATCTTAATTTTTTTGTTTCTATCTTCCCAGTTTAGATTTATATCTTTGATTCTTCTATGTTAGGTGATCCATGCTAGTAATTTAATGTGTTTAGATAGAATGAGTGGATGGTAGGGATCCACTATTTATTACCCTTATCATTTGTCTTTATTTCATCTTTGTGTATAAGTTTTAGAAATTCATATTTTCCTATTAATTATTGTAAGTGTTTTCCTCGATAACAATTACCATAAGATGTAGTGGTTTATCTACATTATGTTTTCTTTGCTATATTAGGCCATGATTTTTTTTTAATCTTAATAATTTGTGTTTGAAAAATGAATTTTTAAATTTTGGTTGTATAAGAGTAAAGACATTAATCAAAAAATAAAATATATTATCCATATATAAGTACATAATATATAATGGAAACATGAGCCATATAAATCATGTATTAGATATAGTGGAATGATCCCTTTTCCTCTCCTCTCTAACATATGGGGAAACAAACAATGTGGATATAGAAGCTTATGTCATATTCGGTGTCATATCTATATAACCTAACCTTAAGGCACTTAGATCTTAGTAACACATGATCTCTATCATAGTATCAATGTATTTATGTTGTAGCTACAACTATTCAATGAATATGGTGAGAAAAATTATCACTAGAAAGAGGATTATGATCACCTTGTCTCTCTCTCTCTCTCTCTAGTAATTCAATGTTGCTAATGAAGTCTCAAGCCAAGAGATGTGTGTTTATGCTTGTGTGACTTGTTAATTTTCATGTGTAATCTCTATGTTTACCTCCCATTACCTAGAAGATTCATTTAGATAGCTTGAAATAACATTGTTGATATGATAAAATAGGAAGAATGTATCTCTAAATCCAAGCCAAATCTATTTACTATACCAAAGAACACGTATTATCCATTATCTCTCCTTAGATACTCTTCAGCTTGAGAAACCCACATCATAATGCATATACAACAAGCTAGCATATAGACAAAATGAAAGCCAAAAAATTAAAACATGTATTATTGTGATCTAATAATTTGATTGAAGAGACGATGGTTAGTATGGTATTAGTTTTAAAATGAAAACAAAATGAAAGAAACACACTAGCTAGCATAACATCTCTAGGCCTAGACACTAGGGAGATCTTAGTTAACAATCATGAATAAAACACACAACTAAAATGTAAAAGAAACTTCTTTTTCTTCCCTTTGATGCTCCAAAATGGTTTTTGTAGTGGCTTTCTAGGCTTGTGCTCATGAGGTTCTTAGCAATGGAAGCTTGGCTACCTCCATCTCTCCTTGGCACCTTTGGCTTGTGGCTTGGCTTGGCTTGGAATCAATTTGGCATGGTAACACTATTTGCATGAAGATTTTGGAACCAATCCTACATTATAACTTTTCACAAAGTAAGTTTTGAAGATATTTGAGAATAATATCTTTACACCAAAATAGCTTAGAACCGATGTGGTAAGGCCTCCTATTTATAAATTTTTTAGATGTCTAGAATCAACATGAACCATCCATCCTAAGATTGAGATGTGTGGTTTATGATTAATTCGATTTTTGAAATTATGTTTATAATTATCCTAATCATGACATTGGAAGAAAGTGAAATTAAGAGGCATGGAGGGCATGAATCCTGATATTTATTGTATTTATGACCTAGGGATGTCTTCCCAAGAAATGAGGTCACCTGATGATATAGATATTTAATATTCATTTCAAAAACAAATTATTCAATAAGTTTCCATGGAATTCTTGATTAGGCTCTAATTTGGTTTAATTAGCTTTTGATCATGTTTAAGCACTTTGTGCACAAACCATTGGTAGCTTATGTAGCTCATGAATTATAATTGGTACCCATTATGTATCTTTGAGGTATTCCAAGACATCGTTAGGCATGCATGGATTAGCTAATATCATGTCCTAAATATATAGCCACCATCCTATGAACCTTAAATTGATCAGAATGCCTTGTTATTAGTCTATAATTTGACTAGATTGGAATTGGAAGGTGACATTAGATGTGTTAGATGTGTTATCCCGTTTAGGATGTTACCAACAACAAATAAAAAATTCCTTGATATTAATGTGTGTGTGTGTTTTTTTTCCAATTAAAGAATAAATAGATAAAAATAAATAAACAAATTAAAGAGGTAGAAATAAATTTAATCAAGTTACAAAGAAATTACCTAAATTAAATTATGGTCGTAAACTAAAGGTGTGAAATAAGATTATTTATTATTTTTTTAATATTGTATATCATAGACTATTCTTTAAATTTATTATTTAAAAAAATAAAATTAAAGAGGGTTTAATTGGGGCCTTCACTTATATGAAATAATGAGATGTGATACAATATAGACCTAGAAAAAGAAATACAAAGGCAAATAATATAATAAGAAGAGGAAGAGGAGAAGAATAAGAGAAAGGAATCCCAGGTGGGAAAGAGTTAGTCTCCACCTTCGTCGAGGAAGGAGGAGCCACCATATGGTGGTGATTTTTAGAACCACACCACTAGGTTGGTGGGGGATTTTGTCACCTTTTTTCATCTCTTGTACCTAAATATTTTTCATTAGGCTTCTTCGAACACTAAAAAACTAGGTGGTTGTGAGATAAAGATGCACAATATCTAAAAGCCCATGCTCGTAATCTTATTTTATTACTTCCAAACACTCTTGACCATTTTAAGTAAAATTTACTCTAGGAGGCCATTTTCAAATTTTATCTTGACTGAAAGCCTAGAAAAAGTGGTGAAATGTCTATTTGATATCTCTCAATCATAATATGGAAATAATCCAAGAGAATTTCCAATGGCACGAAATGTGGAAGGAGTCCAAAAGTGAAGAGGGAGGTTCAAAAACTTAACCTGAATTGGGGTAGAATAAAATAAATCCAAAGAAAGATTGAAAGAGTCATATTATGGCTTCATACGAAGGCCAACCCCATCCAAAATTAGGTCCCAACTTTTATAATAAATATTTTTTCCTTGACATATTCACAAATAATAATGAATAAGCCATGTGCTCATGGATAATAAGCCCTGTGTTCATGGATAATAAAAACCTCAGAGAAATCATGGGATTCCAAATAATGGTGAGCTATTGAGAAAGGCCATCTATTTTAGGCCAAATCATAATGAACCTATAAATGAGCCCATACTCTTTGAGATAGTCCTCTTGTTTAAAATCGTCTCCATCCAATTTCAAAATAGAGGAAACACGTGCAACGCCCAATCTAAAGTGGCCATAATGAATAGGTTTTGATGTTGAAATGGAAGGATTAAGTATTTACTTAAATTAAGGAATAAAACAAAGGTTGGGAAAATTAGGTAGAGATTAATTAGAGATGTAGGAGAGCTAACGAAGGTGATTCCAAATAACAGTTTGAGGAAAATGACACATATGAGAAAGACTAGTTTGTAATCAGATATTTGAGGAGACAAATGGGTGAGATGGAGGAAAATTCCCATTGGAGAGGAAAGGAGTAAGGATGGGAATTTTAAAATTAAAATTTGTATTATTTTAATATTTTACTTATTAGTTACGCCCTCAATATAATATAGTTGCAATAAAAGTAAACTTTTCATTTTGGTAGTTATCTAGGTAAATTGGTGCCTTTATATAATTTTTCTCGCGTCATAAAATCCAATTGGAAACAATGATACATTGATGTGAATTAAAGAATAAAATACAAACTTTCTATTGTGTTCTCTAAATATACTTGTCACAGACTTATTAGTGAAGAAAGAACAACATTTTTAAATAAATAATTTTACCATAAATCTTTAAGTAGTTGAGACTATTAGAACATTCTATGGTCTCATAGATGATTAAATTTGATAGACACAATTAAAATTATTTCATTACAATACAATTGTAGTGAACCCCTCCACACACAATTTCTATGGCAATGAGGCATCTTCATGACAACAATCATAAATAAGTAGAAATCATAAATAATCAAAAGTAAAGGACAATTTAGATTAATTGTGAAATCCCCATCCCCACTAAGGGAGAGGGCCCAATACTTGAGAAGGCACCAATACTTTGGATAATAAATAGAATTATATTTAAACACATTTAATTAAAAATTAGGTGTAAACTTTACATGTGATTGTATGAATTTGATGAAATAGTAGTGTAAAATGACCAATCCTATTATGTCATCTCACCCTCATAAGTATAAGATACTCAATGCATATGTTTTGGTCACATTTACTTTATAATAAATTTAAAATTTTCACTTTATATAGATTCAAAATATGACTTTCCCTCCACGTAAACTTTTAAATAGGCATTCTTTGTTTGTAAATGTGATTTTTATAAAGAAAAAATCTAAAATTTTATCTAAATTCAAAGAATTTAAAGCTATTGTTGAAAATGTTTTTATTAAGATATTAAGAATTAATAATGGTATTGAATATATTAATGGATAATTTGATTCATTTTGTATTAGTTGTGGCATTCAAAGGGAATTAACAACTCCCTATTACCCACATTAAATGGCATTGTTGAAAGAAAAACCATACCATTATTGAAATGTCTAGAACAATGTTGCATTTTGAAAGTTCTTATGGATTAAATTCATGAACATTATTATGCATATTCTAAATAGGGTTCCTACTAAATATTTACATCTTTATACCCTTTTATAAATGTGGTCTAAAAATAAATCTAGTGTGGCTCATATTATGATATTTGGTAATCTTATTTTTATCTTTGTTCATATATTTAAAAGAAAGAAATTTGATCTATCTGTTATTCATACATCTTTATAGGTTATGGAGGTAAATATAAATGATTAAGAGTGTAAGATCCATTTAAAATACAAATCATTGAGAATAGAAATGTTCTTATCATTGAAAAATATTTATGTTAGGCCTTTGTAGAACCCCCTCAATGTTCTTCCTTTAATGAACTTGGCTCTCTTGTTTCTCCTTATGATGAAAATGAATCCCTAGATGATGTCGACCCTTTTTTGGATAACTTAGACACTGAGGAACTTGTTGATTTTCTTGTTCAATATAAAAGACCTAAATTAGCAAAATCCCTAATTCAGTGTTCTAGTCTTGATAATCTTAATAAATTAATTAGAAGTCAACATTATTATCATGATTTAATGTCTATGTATGAATGTGAAACTCAATATTTTGAGGAAGCCATTCAATATGATAAATGAAAAATTACTATACAAGTTGAGTGTAATACTTTAATTAAAAATCAGACTTGGGATTTTATCCCACCTCTTCCTAAAAAATGTATTGTTGGTTGTAGTTGGATTTATATAGTCAAATATAGTTCAATTGGTAAAACTAACAAATTTAAAACAAAATTAGTCACTAGTGGTTTTACTAAAAAAAACCTAAGATTGAATATGTTAAAACCTTTAATCTTGTAGAAAAAAATAATACTATTAGACTACCCATTACTATTGTAGTTTGGAATGGTTAGATTATACACCAAATAAATATCAAAAATTATATATGACTCAACCAAAAAAAATCACTTGCCCTAACAAAGTGTGTTATGTTTGTAAGTTTAAAAAATATTTTTATGATTTAAAACAAGCTCTTCAAACTTAGTATTTTAAAATTACTATTATTTTAAATAATTAGGTTTCTCTAATTGTAATTGTGATAATGATTTCTTTGTAAAAATTGAAAATGGTCATATTATTTTAATTGTATTATATGTTGATGATCTTCTTATTACTAGAGATACAATTAATTTAATTCATAAATATAATGATAAATTAAGTATTAGAAATGATTAATTGTGCATTTTTCATCATTTTTTAAGAATGATTATATTTTAGGATAAAAAATCAATTTTTGTCTCACAATCTTGGTATGCACATAATCTTCTTGTTAAATTTAGTAGATTTATTGTCAACCTACACCCACTCCTATTGAAGTTGGTATTAACATTGCTCAAAAACTTGCATGTAAAAAAACTAATACTACACTTTACAAATAACTTATTGGTGGTTTGATTTATTTAACCATTACTAAGCTAGATATTTTATTTTTTGTGTTTCTTTTAGATTCATGAAAGATCCATATTTGGATCATTTGAAATTAACAAAACATAATATTTATTATATTAAAAGAATAGTAAATTTTGGTTTATTTTATTCTTCCATTGACAATACTAAATTATATAGTTATTTTAATGTTGAAAAGTCTAGTGATACCATAAATCTCAAATCTACTTTTGGATATATGTTTAACTTTTGTGTATGTGTTATCACTTGGAGCAGAAAAAATAACCCATTATCTATATCTCTTCTATTGAACCATAGTACAAAAGTCCCATGGAATATGCTAAATAAGTGGTGTAGCTACAAATTTTGTTAGGAGAACTTAATTTGGATACTTCTCAAAATATCGCCTTTCATTGTGATATAAAAGTTGTATATCTCTAGTGAAAAATATAGCGTAGCACCAACGAGTTAAACATATTGAAGTTCATGTATATTTTATCTATGAAAAAGTCTTCCATGGTGATATTGATATGTATTTTTGTCATAAAGATGAACAAGTGGCAAATATATTCACAAAACCACCTGATGCTACCAAGTTTTATCATTTTCATATAATGATAGACCTCTTAGAGTTGTCATTGAGGGTGAATGTACATGAAAATATCACTTTATAATGACCATGTGTTTCCTTCTTATCTATACTTATTCTCATTGTAAATCATTGTAATATATTATTATGTGATTTTAATAAAATACGTTTGAAATTTTTACATTTATTCACCATTAATTAAAAACATATATTGTATTAGAGGTCCTTATGTTATAAAAGGCTCTAATATGCTTATTTGATTATTCATGAAAAATTGTGACATGTAGTGTCACAATCATGCTAGCTTAAACTTACTTTTAGCAATTTATATATTATAATTATTTTTATCTTAAGAGGTGATATTGGAATGATGAAGGTTTTTTTAATATTTCAAATTTTACATAGTATAATTCTTTTATTAAGGTGACTACGGTACATATCTCCACTTAACATTCAAGAGGAGTGTTGTAACAAATAATGTTTAAGTGATACTATTTATCTTTAACATTATAACAATGGTTAATAAATGAAATAAATATATTTAATTTATTAACTCGATGTAATCTTGTGTAAATAAATTAAATATATTTTACTATTGGATTTCCTCAATGAGGGGTTGGACCTATTGGTTATAACGGTCCACCTCCACACCCCAATATATAAAGATATTTTACCCTTGGTAAATGACATATTGAAACTCATGAACTTTGTGAAAAAAACTATTTATATTTGCATGTATCAAATATTATATAAATTATGTTGTGAAGTTTTATCAGTGGAGTGAGAGGAAGAGGATTTATGTATTGGGGTATTTCTCATTAATGAATACCAAGTGTGAGTTTTTCACCTCCATTAAAGGTTTTCTAACCTATATAATATGTCATTGATCTACATCTTTAATTATTAGTTGCATATCTATATATCTTTTGTGTGTTCAAATTAATGTACTACATATATTTTGTCATCATGAAGATGGTTTATCAAATGGGCTAATGAGTCAAAAGATGCACGTTCTAGTGATCAAAAAGCAAGATTTAGTTTCAAGATAAAATGTCAAACCATTTCTCCCTCATTAAAATGTCATAGAATCATCTTAGAGAAGCTCATAGGATTCTTGTATACAACTCTATGAGCTGAAGGTTCATCTTTACCCCTCATAGTTCTCCTACAATGACTACTCAAAATTTATTCATTTTTATCCTTAGGGATGAGAAGATTATATTAAGGGATACATTTTAATATGTGAAAATTTCATATATGAGGCATGAATAAGCATGGAATAATTTTATTATTTCATTTATACGTCCATCTAGATCTATCCGTAAAAATACTTTTTTGATTGTGTTAGTGAGTCAAAAGACATGCAACCTATTAATCAACTTTTAGACCTTAAAGATATTTTTTATTACCAAATAAAATGTGCCACCATTTTTTCCTTGACTATAGTATCAGATAATACTCTATTGGTTTTTTATATGACTCATCCATACAATTATAGGATTTGATGATTCGTATCTATCCTTATGATTCTCATGTAACGTATATTTAAAGTTCATTCAATATCTCGCTTTAGGGATGAGAATATTATCTTAAAAGATGATCTGAATGCATGTAAATTTCATATTTGGTTCCTAAAGGAGTATGGAAAAATGATAATATTACACTTATACACCCATCCACATGTGTACGTTAAGATGGTTCACCAATTTTTATATCAATTCAAAAGATATGTGACTAAATAAATTTTATCCCATTAAGAGAGTTTTGGATGTGATATAAAATGTGCCTCCATTTCTCCTTTGAATAGAGTGGTAGATAATATTTTAGGGGGTGCTAAGATGTACTTATACAATCTTAGGAGTTGATGGTTCATCTCTACCCATCATGATTTTATTGCAATGTCTACACAAAGTTTCTTTCATTTTTACCCTTAGGGAAGAGAATATTCTCTTAAGGGATGCATCTGGCCACATGAAAATTTCATCTATGGGGATCAATATAATGAAAATTAAGGCCATTCCTATTTTTATATGGTCATTCAAGTAGGTTTGGGAAAATGGTTCATCAATCAGGCTAGTGACTTAAAAAATGCATAACCTACTGACCAAATTTTGGTTTGTAGAGAGAGTTTTGGTTGCGAGAGAAAATATGTTGCTACTTAATCCTCATCTCAAGTGGTATATAATATTTAGGTGATGGTCAAACGACTTTCCCATAAATATTTAGGAGATAATGGTTCATCTCTACACTTCATGTTTCTCTTGTAATGCCTGCATAAAGTTTGTTCCATTTTTTCTCTCAGAGACAAGAATATTCTCTTAAGTGATGTGTCCAACTGCATGCAAATTTATACTCTATGGATTGAAAAAATGTGGAATAATTCCATTCCTATGTTTTTATGCCCATCTAGATGCATCCTTGAAGATGATTCATTGATTGGGTTAACAAGTCAAAAAATACATGACCTACTAAATGAATTTTTTCCCTTAAACAGAGTTTTGGCTATGAGAGAAAATGTGTCACCTTCTCTTCCTCAACTAGAGTGTTAGTGAATCCTCAATGGGATGGTCATTTGAATGTCTCATGGAAATGTAAAATATATAAAATCACCTCTACCCCTAATATTTCTCCTATAATATCTGCACAAATTTCATCCCATTTTTAGACTTAGGAATGAGAAGACTCTCTTAAGATACACATTTGACCATAGGAAAATTATGTGCATATTACATTTATACATGCACTTAATAGCACAAAGGAAAATATAAATATTTTGAGGGAGTACCACTATGAGCAATGACAAATCACATTCTCCATAATTTGTCCAAGGTTTTTTTGAGATATTTTATATAAATATGAATACAAGAGAAATCATGTTCAGTACACACTACATTTGGTTACACAATTGTGGAGGAAAATTTAATAATTCTCAAATGTGTTATTGGTTCAGTGAGATGCATAAAAAGATTAGGGTTCAATATTTTTGGAGTTTTTTAAGGCTAGGCATGGCACAGGGGAACATGATGGTGTAGGTGCATGTGTAAAAAGAACTCGTTAAAAATAGAAAGAAAAACACAAGGATGGTGTAGATTTGATCGATGCTGCAAGTATTGTGACTTTATGTAATGAAATAATTTCTAATAGATTAGATATATATTCTCATGTGTGAAGATTCTTTTGTTTAATAAAGGAATAAAATAAGGTAATGTCTGAAGATTTTAGTATAATATCTAGATCAAATTGTTTACACTCAATCCAAAACTCAAATTATAGTTAATGGATTATTTATACTAGGGATATGGCATGATTTTGTTTAGATTATATGGAATTTTATTGGAATGAATTTGAGTTAAAATAATGGGTTGATGAATGGAATTGTAGACCCCTAATGCCTATGGAAACTAACAATTCATTCCAACCACTATGGGATCATGAAATGACATTAATAGTTGACTTTGAGCACATCTCACATCTTGGTGAACTACGTCCAATTTATTTATAATTTAAATATAGCCTTAAAAATTAACTTGATATTTCATTATTTTCCTATAGATCTTTAAAATTTGATTATATTTTAAATGCAGGGAATTTTTTCACAGTAATTACCCCTAAGAATAATGATGAGGGAATAAACTATTAATTATCTCTTTATGTAGAGATAAAAATAAATTAATCATAATTGTCATGGATAGAGAAGACCTAGTTTATCCCACTAGATCTGTGGTGGGTACAAGAACTGGCTTCATAGAAACTTTCATTAAAAAAAGTAATGGTAATTTGAAGACTTTGAAATGAATACTATGATACTTCATTATTCAAATTTGGATATCAGTAAAAATATTCAATTGATAAAATTCCATGAAAATACTCACAATAATTTTTTTTGAAAAGTTCATGAATCCGAGCATGAAGTAATTCTTAAAACACATAAAAATATAGTTAATACTGAAGCTAAATTGGATTGACATGTTAAGGTTAGTATTCAATACAACTTACATTTTGAATTAATATTTAAGGTAATTTATTTTATTCAGTATATTTTAATTTAGAATTATTTTGTCATTGTGTTTATTTCTATTTTAAATCATTACTAGTAAATTTAATGTATGTTAGTAGTACTAGATGAGCTTTTACCTTCACATGGTTCGTCCCACGAATAGAGAATATTATCTTATTGAAACAAAGAGAAGCCTAAAAAATAATACTTTTTGAGTAGATTATTTTCTTCCTCTTGGAAAGGGTCATAGATTCCTTTGGAGTTCTTAGATCACTCCCTCATGTAATTTTAGGATCTTACACCAAATATTTGTCTATAATTCTTATGTAAAATTCATTCTATTTTTTCCTATGAGAACAAGAAAATTCTCTTAATGGATATGTTTGAATACATCCAAATTTTAAATCCAAGGGGTGATAAAGCATAGGAAAAGGCTATTCATGTGTTTATATGACTATCAGGATGTGTCCATGAATATGGCTTATCAATTGGGGTAGCGAGTCAAAATATACACATTCTACTGAGCAACTTTTAGTGTCTAAGGTGATATTTATCTATGAGAGAAAATGTGTAGCAATTTAACTCTCTTCACAAGTGGCATATAATCATCCTAGTATGCACATAAGAGTCACACATGTAATTTTAGGAGATAAATATTCATCTCTACGCATCATAGTTCTCATACAATGCTTGTGCAAAGTTCATTCTATTTTCTCTCTTAGGGATGAAAATATTAGCTTAAGGGATGTGTCTAGATATGTGAAACTTTCATCTTTATGACCTAATGGATCATGGAAAAAGGCCATTCCTTTGTTTATACATCCATCCAGATGTATCTATGAAGATGGTTCATTGATTTTACTAGTAAGTCAAAAGATATGTCACATACTAACCAACTTTTAGTCCCTAAAAAGAGTTTTGGATACAAGAGAAAATGTTCCACCATTTATTCATCAACATGATTGGTATAGAATCCTCTATAGGTTCTCAGAAGACTCTTGTGAAAGTGTAGGAGCTAATGGTTTGTCTACCCCTCACAGTTATCTTACAACTCTTATGTAAAGTTCTATCCATTTTTCCACTAATGATGAAAAGATTCTCTTAAGGGATGCATCTGGCTGTGTGAAATTTTTCACTCTATATCCATTTGGATCACAAATGAATATTTTTCATACATTTATATGTCCATATAGATGCATTCATAAAGATGGTTCATTGATTGGGCCAAAGAGTTTAATGATACATAACTTACTAACTAAATTTTAGTCCTTAAAAAGAGTTTTAACTACAAAAAAAACATGTTGTCATTAATTCCTCAAGTTGAGTGGAAACAAATCCTCCAAGGGGTGCTCAGAGGACTCACCCATGAAAGTGTAATATGTGATAGTTTGTCTTTGCCCCTCATGGTTCTTCTGCAACACCTACACAAATTTTTTTCTTTTTTTTCACTTAAGTACAAGAAGATTATCTTAAGGGATGTGTCTAGGGACAAGAATACTATCTTAATAAATGCATCTAGCTAATTAAAATTTCATCTCCAAGGCCTGATGGAGCATAAAATAAGGGCATTCATGTATTTATACACCCATATGGACATGTCTATGAAGACATTCATCGATTGGGCTAGTGACTAAAAAAATGTTTATTTTAGTGACCAAATTTTGGCTTCTAAAGAGATATTTGACCATGAGATAAAATTTATATCCATTTATCCCTTGTCATGAGTGGCATAAAATCATCTCATGGGTTCTTATAGGACTCTCACATGTAACTTTAAGAGCTAAAGGATCATCTCTACCCCTCACGGTTCTCCTACAATAATTGTGAAAAAATCTTTCCTTTTCTCCCTTAGGGATGAGAAGATTATCTTAAGGGATGCATCTGGTTACATGAAAATTTATTCCCTGGGGCTTGATTGAGTATATAATTAGGTCATTTCTACATTTATATTCCCATCTGGGCATGTCTACAAAAATACTTCATCGATTTAGACTAGTGAGTCAAAAGATACATGACCAACTGACCAACTTTTAGTCCCTAAAGAGAGTTTTATATAAGATAAAAAACATGCCACCATTTCTTCCTCAGCTATAATTTTTGAAAATTATCTATGGGGTGATTATAGGGCTTGTATGTGCAATTATAAGAGCTAAAAATTTGTCTCTACCCCTCACCATTCTCATGTAATGCCTACACAAAGTTTATTTTATTTTTTCCCTTAGGGATAAAAAGATTATCTTTACGGATGCATTCGTATGCATGAAAATTTTATATTAAGGGATTTAATGAGTATATAATAAGTATATTCTTACATTTATACACTTATCCAGACATGCATGCAAAGACAGTTCATCGATTGGGCTAGCAAGTTAAAATATACGTAGCTTATTATCTGACTTTTGGCCCTTAAATAGAGTTTTGGCTATGAGAAAATTGTATTTTCATTTATCACTTAAAAAAATTGGTAAATAATCCTTTTGTAGGTTCTTAGAGGACTTGATCATGCGAGTGTAGGATCTAACAATTCATCTCTACCCCTCGATTCTCCTAAAATGCCTACATAAAGTTCATTCTATTTTTTCCCTTAGGGACGAGAAGATTATCTTAATGAATATATCTAGATCCATGAAAAAAATTATCTATTAATCAATGTATCATGAATTAAGGCCATTCTTAAATTTATGTGCCCATCTAAATGCATCTGGTAATATGATTCATCGACTAGGCTATGAAGTTAAAAGATATGCGACCTATTGATTGACTTTTTTTTTTCTCTAGAGAGAGTTTTGCTATGAAATAGATCTTATCATTATTTATACCTCATCCCAAGTGGTATAGAATCATATACGTTTGATTATATTACTTACCTATGAAAATGTATCAGTAGACTATTCATTTCTACCCTTTATGGTTCTCCTGCAACTCCAGCATAAAGTTTGTTTTATTTTTATCCTTACGAATGAGAATTTTCTCTTAAGAGACATGTTTTGTCACGTGTAAATTTTAAATCTAGGGTTTTTCAACGTATATATTAAGGTAATTCATACATTTATGCACATATCTAGATGTGTCCCCAGATATGGTTCATCGATTGGGCTAGCAAATCAAAAGATAAATGGCCTACTGACTAACTTTTGGTCCCTAGAGAGAGTTTTAGATATGATAAAAAATGTGCCACCATTCATTCCTTGAATATATTTATAAATAATAATCTATCGGTTGATCATATTACTTTCCCATGAAAGTGTAGGAGCTAACAGTTCACCTCTACCCCTCACAGTTCTCCTACAAGTAAAGTTTGATTCATTTTTTCATTTAGGGATAAGAAGAATATCTTAAGGGATGTTTTTGACCACATAAAAAAATATAATTTGGGGCCTAAGAGATCATGTCCAAATACATTTATGGACTTTATTCACCCATTTTATGCATTCACAAAGATGGTTTGTCGATTAGGATAACAATTCAAAAGATATGTGATCGATTGACTGAATTTTGGTCCCTAAAATGAGTTCTGATTACAGGAGAAAACATGCCATATTTTATTCCTCATTTTTAATGGAAAAAAATACTCAAATGGGTGATTAGAGGACTTTCACATGGAATTTATGGAGCTAATGATTTGTTTCTACCTCTCACAATTGTCCTAAATGCCTATGCAAAGTTTGTTCTATTTTGCCACTTAGGGATGAGAAAATTCCCTTAGGGTATGCATTCAGCCATCATGAATTTCATATTAAAGGTTTGATAAAGAATATAATAAGGTTATTCTTACATTTATACACCCATCTAGATGTTTTTATAAGTATGGTTCAGTGATCGGGGTAGCGAGTTAAAAGATATCGTTCTACTGAACAACTTTTGGTCTCTAAAGTGAGATTTAACTACAAAAGAAAACATGAAACCATTTCTCCTTCATTGAGAGTGGTATATTATATTCCTGGGGGTGATTAGAGTACTCTCACATGAATTTATATGAGCTAAATATTTGTCTCTACCACTAATGGTTTTCCTATAATGACTATGAAAAATTCATTCCTTTTTTCCCCTTAGGGATGAGAAGTGTTTCACTATTTTTTTCATTTATTTTCTTTTAGGAAAGCAAGAATAAACTTTAAAAAAGGGTGTGGTAGAAAAACCTAATTATTTTCTTACATGTGAATACAAATGATTGTAGATAATTCTCTATGTCTAGGGAGGATGACCTATAGATAGGAAAGCAACAAGAAGAATGGTTAATTGGTGAGATAGTTAGGTGGACTGCCTAGTGTGAGCTAGATCTAAGAAGCAGTGAGCTTCCTTTGAGGTTGTTAATACAAACTTTTAAAAAATTTAAGTTCTGAAATCTAAAATTAAATGCTTGTATAAAATAAAAAAATGTATTGAAATCAAATGAAAGAGATAAATGAAGTGATTTTATTAAAATAACAATAACTTGATAAAGATTAGTGCTAAATTATTTAAACCTAATTCAAAAAATAAGTTGAACCTTTGTGATTTTAAAAAAACTCAAAAATTATAATTTAGGTATGGAATGGTAGGTGAAATATAGTTGCTATTGTAAAATATAACACATAGTGACCATTGGTGGTTAGGGATAACCATCGACAGTCATGTTATGACCGTTGACAGTTATTATGAAATCTAGTTTAGGCAATAAATATTGTTGGAGTGAATTGTAGAAAGGTTATAGAGGTGATTTCTAGGTTTGGTGTTGGTCATGAGTGAGACATGAATTCTCATAATTACTTGTTTTAGAGGTTGGGTATTTAAGGGAGCAAGAATGGTTTGTGGGTGGTCTAGGATATAGGGTGAAATGTCTCAAGTTGTAGAAATCCAACACAAGGAATGAGATGAAGGGAAATGAGAATGGATACAAGCAATAAAAATAATAAAACTAATTATTGAACTTGATGAAAAAGTGTAGATACTTAGCTCTAATTTTGATGGTTTGAAAGAGTGATGAGGTTGGCTGAAAGCTATTATGGATCCTAGAGAAATGTCATCAGAGTAACAATACTTAGGCTCTTGATAGTGAGTTGTTGAAGCTCTTATTGTTTTTGGTCTAGTTCCTAGTTTACTGAGGATCTTTTAATCACCTAAGAGTATGATTATCTCCTTCCACAATGAATTTAACCTCCTGAGGCAAAGTCTTGGGTCACATTAAGTAACCATTGTCAGTCCTAGTTAACCACCATCAGTCGAGGGGTGACTATTGATGGTTAGGGTGAACTAGTCAAAATTAGCTAAAATTAGCCAATTACACTAATGACTAGTAGTTAAAACATTGGGAAATGGTTTTAGGTTATTAAAGGGTTCATGGGGATGCAAGAGGAATAAATATAGGAAGTTAGGATCATTAAATGTCAGGGTAGAAATGGTCTCTAGGCTAGGTGTCGATCAACTAGCCATTGATTTGGGTAGGTGAGTTGTAAATAGGATTTATTTAATTAATTAACTTAATTAATTTAGCCAAAGGAGGTAAATGGGTATGTCAAAGGATTGTAATAGGTAATCCTAACCCAAGGGACCAAGGGGTGTGTGGATGCTGACTAGAACTATGTTGTATCATTTTTGAGTGTTTATATTTTGCTCATTTTTATTACATAGTTTGCATCCTCAAGTTGTGAAATAAAAAAACAAGTGTAATGTCAAGTTGGATTGATGACCTGAGTATAGGAGGAGATGTTACCCCTCAAACCTAGATATGATGACGTGAAAATGGAGTTAGGTATGGGTTTGACATGTATAAATGGGTGGTAAAATAGGTATGATGGTATGAAGTGGTAGAATAGGTAGCTGGAAGGAGATCAAGTGACAAGTAAACTAGGACACTACATTTTGGCATAACAGATATGGGTGTACTTGTAGACTCAAGTCATCTGATCAAAGGTCATTGTATTCTCAAGGGTCTAAAAATTGAGTGATCCTAAGAAAATAGAATAGGTTGCAGGTGCCAAAATTGCCAATAGGAATAATCAGAGGCATCTAAAAGGTTAACATTCAAAAAGGTCAAGGGTGAGTGTATTATTGTAAAACATGGAAAAGAGGCAAAAATTATATTTAAAGGTAATGATTGGTGAGGCTGGTATGGCATAAGATGAATGAATAAACTATTGAAATGTCTAAAGTGAAACTAGGTAGATGGTGTAGGGTTGAGTTAGACAAGGGATCCTAGTGTAAAAATGAAGGGTATCATGTGAAAACCCTAACTAGGTTAATTAGTGGTGGTTGACATGTGACTAGTGGCAGTCAACATGTGACCATTGGCAGTTAATGTGTGATCATTAGTGGTCACAAAAAACCCTAAAAAGGCCCATGATAGTAAAATGTCAAAAGGAAATATTATTTTGTCATTATTATTATTTTGAATACTAAGTAATATGTCGAGTGTCTAAGTGAAAATGACACTTGTCCCCATGAGTTTATAGTGGGTTGAGTGGATGGTGTGTTTGACTAAGATAGACATGGGCCAAGTGGGTCAGAGAGGAGGTGAGGATGTAGTGAGGTAGAGGTAGAGCATGGGGTTAAGTAGTAGTAGTGGTACCAAGGGATCTACTATGATGATGGACTTGGAATGAGGTAGGCCTCTTGTATGGCTTTGCATTTTATTATGCTTGTTTGTTGTTTAGGTGGGTGTGCATTATAAAATGGGGGGTTTTAGTTTTTTTGGTATGAAATTGGGTAGAGGTGGGGGGAATTAAATGCAAAAATGATGGTGAGGTAGGAAATAAAGTAGGTTTAGGTAAGAAATTAGAGTTTTTTTTGAGTTATTAAGTATTTTTGGGTAGGACCTAGGGTTTGGTCACCAATAGTCACTACACAGTGACCATCTGTGATTAGTATCTACTATCACCAGTCAATAGCTAGCCAATGGATGGTCACTATCTAGACCATCAATGGTCCAAAACCTTAACCATCACTAATTAAAGGTCAATCGATAGCAGTTACACAAAGAACTATCGTCAATCAAGACTTGACCATTAATTATCAGTAAATAAAGTTGAGGAATGGGTTAAGGTAGGGTTTAGTATGAGGAGTGGGAATAAAATTTAGAGTTAAGGGTAGTGTCATAGAATTAGGCAAGTAATAGGTTAGTATGGGTAGGGTTAATAGGTATAATGCATAGGCTATGCTGGAGGGGTAAGGTAAGCTAAGGTATACATCTATCCTTATAGGTGAGGGAGCATCTAGTGATGCAAGATCAAGTGCCTCCACTTTTAGACAATATCCATAGGGGCATGATGTCATAGGAGTAGGAGCACATGGCATCAGTTAGATTAGGTACCTTGTACTACTACTAGTATGTGCTAAGAGATGCAAAGATATTGGTATCCCTCATTAAGATATAAGACTTGATTACCAACACCTTCTTGTTGCTGACTAGGGAGATGACTATTCTACCAGAGGATATACACATAATTCTTTGGCTACTGATATAGGTTGAGGTGATAGAGCACATTTGTCTTGAGGAGTGAGATGTATATATGAACCACTTATTTTGGGAGGAATTCATTCAAACAAGGTGGCACACAGGAGGATTTTACTTCATATCCATGTACCAGATGGACAAGGTGGGGAGATGGCTAGTTACCATGATGATGATAGCCATGACATGTTATGCACTTCCAAACTTGAGTAGAGGTAGACTCCCCTAGGTTCTATTAGGCATCCTAGTAGACATGATGGTTGACTAGATGATATTTACATAGACCCTAGTTCTATTAGTTCATATCTATCATAAGCTTTATGGGTATCACATTCATAGGAGGTATGGCATGAGTGTTAGTTTTGTTCTACATTACTAGGCCTATGAGCATATCAAGGTTTTATGACCAGATAGACTGTCAAGGCATACTTGGGCTCAGAGTGGCTACATGGTCAGTTTTATGAGATAGAGAGATGATCAAGTACTTCTAGTAATAGGGGTAGCAGATACAGATCTAGATTGGTTTAGAGACATATTGGATGTGTTGGTTGATGAGGAGATTATCTAGAGACCTTACACAACATTCCCTTCATAGAAAGGCTATGCTAGACATACTTTTTCATTGTAGAGCTACAAGTGGATTCATGGGATATGGGATCATGAGGTAGAGTTGATCTATTTGATAAGGTCAAGAGATAGTTTGGATTTATTTAGGGTGTTTTAAGGGCCTTCACCAAACAAAATAGAGAGGACATGAATGCACCACTACCACCTCTATAGCTGATTTAGGTGGAGATTGATTATGAGGAGCTATCAGTGGCTATAGACATCTATGATGCTAGTGTTATGCAAGACTACATCATATGGTTTTAGAGTCATTATGAAATTTTAGGGTTTGGAGGAGATGGTGGATAGGCTAGAGGTGTATTTGGGCAGTAGGTTCTTGATGTAGAGATGGAGGAGGGAGATGGGTATCAAATGAAAGTGGATACCTTATAGAGATAGGTCCTCATGATAGAGTGAGACCAAGCGAGAGTGGTATTAGCCACAACACAGGTAGCATTGGTAATGACTCTAGAGAGAGATATTGCAAAGGGTTAGCTTGTAGGGGGAACATAGGAAAGGGATACTCTCGAAAGACATGTCACTAATCTTACACAGGAGAGAAACTAGACATGGGGATAGGTATCAAGCCTCACACAAGAAGAGATGTAACATAATCTTAGCTAGCCTCAATCACATAGGTGAGAGATCATGCATAGGGTCAAGTTATGATGGTATCTATAGAGAGGGATGCCCTTAGGTATGTATGAGGGTGGGTACCATCATAGACTATTTATATGTCCAAATATGTGTCCATATTTGAATATCTCAATTATTATGAGGCATTGGTCTTTACTCATCTTCCAGATCAGCCCCACTTTTACAAGTAGGTGGTAAAACAAATTATGAGAGGGAGAGTTAATAGTGTTACACCTAGTCAATGGGAAACATTTACAGGTGTACATAGGGGTCTGATAGATGGATAGGATCTAGGGAGTAGCAGTGCCCCCACACCCTAAACTCTACAAGACTCTCTATTTTGTATTTATATGATTTTGATACTAGCCTACGATTTGATACAGTGAGATGTATATACCCCTTTTAAGAGATATGGACATTATGATGATATATATGATTATTTTGATTATGAGCTATGATGTTATTATGGTTGATGGATGTTGTTTATGTTTATGGTTATTGATGATGTGATGATTTAATTTATTATCATGATGTGATGATGTTGTTTATGATGTTACTTGACATGGTTATGATGTTTGAATAGCTTTTTACTTATGATTAAATGTATGCTTATTTAGATATTTATAAATGTGGATGTTTTAAATTAATGAATCTATGCAATGGATAACACATGTGGATGACTCAATGATTGATAAAAGATAAGATTAAATTATTATAAATGTGATAAAATGGTTATGATTAATTGGATTGATGTGATTGTTACTTAGATAGATGAGATGATATTTGATATATGAGATGGTGAATTTATTAAAATGTCTTCATGGTTAAAAAAACTTAAACAAATAAGATAAATGGCAATCACTAAATACAACACATAATGTTTGTTAAATGTTTTAATGATTTTCATTTAATTATATGAAAGGTAGTTAATATTAAACACATAGATGAAGTTTGGACAATAAAAATATATGTAAGAAAATAAAAGAAATGTAAAACAATCAAAACACATGAATCTTAATGAATGTATCAACAAGTAGGTATGAAAATTAAGAGGGAGACATGATGCTCTTTATTTGGCAAGGACCAAAATTGAAAGGAAGCTAGATTGGATTATGAACATAAGTCCTTCACATTCTTCACATTAGAACTCATTGATTTGTTAAAAAGTTTCTTGATCACATAATGTCAAGTAAGCTCAAAATCCCTTGTTTTATAGAGGGTAAAAAGGGAGATGGGTGATAATGGAACCTTCTTGTGAGATGATCTTGCCCCTTCTACAGGTCACTAAAGAGCTAGTATAAATAAGTATATTTCATAGATGATGTAGACTGATCGATGAAAAAAGTCAACTTATGAAAGCCAATTATGACTTCTAAACTATTTTATTTTTTAAATTTTTGATAATGGGTCTCTTTTTATGTTTTGATGGGTTGGAGAAGCTAATCAATGTGATAAGCTTCCATGATATTGCTTGATTTGACAAATGCTTTACTTATCCGTCCTTTAGGGGAGTGGTCTAAGCTTTTGAGATTTGTGTTAGGCTTTGATAATTATCCTATAAAGGATAATTCTAACTTATATTAAGAAATTTAGATTTAGTTTGGCAGTTGTCCTTTAAGTGAGTAATCTACTAAAACTAGGAATGACCCAAAGGATATATAATTTTTGGTTTTGCTCTTATTTAGACATAAAATTTCTTATATAGGCTTAATGACTTACCTTTATGGAGGTAAAACTAAAGCACAAGAAGGTTTAATAATAGGTGAGAGGATGCTTTGAGAGACAATGGCCATTAGATTCCATCCTATTAGGGACAAAAAGTATCTATGAGAATCATGCCATGGGTAGATCCATGGTACCCATATTTAGGATTTAAAGCTATAACTATGATAGATGATGACATGATTCTTTGTTGTAATCATTTGTCCTCAAATTGAGGGGATGAAGGTGAAAATATCATTAAAACAAGGGATGCATTTAGTTTACATAGAAGGTGAGTTTGATCTTATTTAAAAAAACAAAGGATGCAGATGTGAAGTATTAAGGGGCTTAGATACTCATTTCCCTTCAAGAGATAACCAATAATTTCCTAATCCATACTTGTGTGTTATGATATAAGGTCCAAGCTAATTGAAAACAAACTTGCCCCACTTGCTTTTCTCCATATTGGTTACATGTTGATTCTAATTTAAGACAATATCTCCAATGTTGAATTCTCATTATCTTAGGTTTTTTTATAAGCGCACTTAATTATTTATTGACAGACAAGAAGATAACTAAGCATGGCCAAATGATTCTCATCCAACAGCTCAAGTTAGTCTAAATGTTATTGATGATAATCACCCTTAGAAATAATATCCTATAGGGATGTATGAAGAGAGGGAATTTAAACTTTGAGAGGCAAGATAGCCTCTACTCCAAAGAAAAGAGAGAAAGGGGTAGCACCCATAAGGGTTTGAATTCTAGTATGATATGACCATAAGGTGAAGGGAATGTGTAAATGTCAATCCTGACTAGATGCATTAACCATTTTAGTTAGCATTTTGTTAAGGGTTTTGTTAGAAGCTTCAACTTGTGCATTATCTTGTAGATGATAAGGTGATGACAAACTCAACTTAATACCAAATATGTCATAAAGACATTGTACTTTTTTATTTTTAAAATATTTACCATTATTAGTGATAATTTTATGAGGAACACCAAAATGGTAGATAATGTTATGGTTTATAAATTCAATGACATTTTTAGCATTGGCTGATACAAGGGGAATATCTTCCACCCACTTGGTGAAATATTATGTTTCATTGATGATATAATGGTGTCACTATGAAGAATGGGGGTTAATTTCACCAATGAGATCTAATCCCCACTGTGAGAAGGGCTAGAAATATTTAGAGACCTAAAGACTATGACTAGGTGTGTGATGTAAATTAGCATACTATTGATATTTAACACACTTATTTATGAAATCATAATAGTCTTTATTAAGGGTAGACTAATAATAGCTAAGGTGAAAGACACATTTACCGATAGCTAGACCACTAAAGTGTCTCCCACAAATCCCATCATGTATTTCCCTAATAGCATGAAAGATTTCATGACCACATAGGCAATAGAAGAGGAGACCATCAAATTCATGTTTATAAATAATTCCCCCTACTATGGTATAATTAGAGGTAATCTAAATAAACACTCTTTGACCATTCATAGAAAGATTGGAAGAAATGATGGCTAGGTTGAGATAGTCGAATATTTGCTTATACCAAATATCAAGTTGGGACTCCTCCACACTATAGATGGAAGGAAGGTCTAAATTGGTATAAGAGGGTTTATTAAGGTTATGGATAGTGAAAAATATCTTAGAATCAAAAGGCATAGATGGGATTTAGGAAGCAAGAGAATCCAATGTATCAGAGAACTTATTTGTTGATTATGGTGTGGCTTGGATAAGGTAATGCTCAAATAACATTAAGATTACATATACTAGTTGTCTATAGTGTTTTAAAACATCATTTTTATATTGGTAAGATCCATTTATTTGATTGACCACAAGTTATGAGTCACCAAAAATATTGATTATTTTGACTTCTAAACCTAAAGTAATTTAGATACCTATCACTAGGGCTTCATACTCAACCATTTTATTGGTACAATAGAAATCAAGCTTGAAAGATAAAGGAAGAGGTTCACCATTAAGGGTAATAAGGATGATATTAGATCCCCTACCATGCTGATATTTTGATCCATCAAATAACATGGTCATCTAGTAGGTGATATATTTTTGAGAAAGGGTCATGATGGACTCATCAAGAAACTCAAGAAGGGAAGGTTGGTTATTTACTAAGGGTTATTTGGCCTATTGGTCAGTAATTACTTTCCCTTTAATTAACTTATGATATAGGATCTCAAGATCAAAATCAATGCTAAAATCATGATCCATTTATCCATATGTTGATTCTAGTATGGCTTATAATGTATATACTTGAGTGGGTCAGTTTTGGTTATGACATAGGTTTTGTGGTTAAGGAGGTAATGGAAAAGTTTGGAAGCCATAAATACCAAGGTGAGGCAAATTTTCTCAGTATAGGTGTACTAAGTTTTATACTCTATAATTATTCAACTTATATAGTAGATGGCTTGATCTTTATGCTTATCATCATGATGTGTAATCATTACCACTAAGGAGTTGTCGATGGTGTAAATATATAGGTAGAAAGGTTGATCCTATTTTGGAGGAATGAGAATGGGTGGAGAAAGAAAATATTACTTAAGTGAGTCAGAAGTGTTTTGAAAATATTTGTTCCACTTAAAAGACATATCCTTATTAAGAAGGTGATGGAAAGGATGGCATCTGTCAGATAGCTGAGAGATGAAGAAATGAATGGATTAGAGCTTCCCCTACAAAATATGAACTTACTTAAGATTGTTCAAATGAGGCATGTCAAGGATTGCCTTGACTTTAGATGGATCGACTTTGATTTCATGGAAAGAGATAATAAAGCCAATAAACTTGTCTGATAAGACCCTAAATATGCACTTCTTGGGGTTAAGGTGGACATTAAAATGGATAAGACATTTGAAGATAACCTTTAAGACTGTCATATTATCTTTATAACTTATAAACTCTCCAATAAGGTCATCGATGTAATCTTCTATAGTTTTATGAATAAGGTCATGAAAGATATAGGTCATAAAACATTGGTAGGTAACACTAGCATTATTTAGACCAAAAGGCATAACCCTAAAGTAGAAGGTTCCCCATGGGGTGATAAAGGTGGTTTTATGTTGATATTTGGGGGCAATCAAGATTTGATTATAGCCCAATAACCCATCTATAAGAGATAGCATCTCATGGCCAACTGTAATATCATTAAGCTGGTCAATGTTTGGCAAAGAGAAGTCATCCTTTGGGCAAGAAAGGTTAAGATCACAAAAATCCATGAAAATTTGAAGTCCCCCTATTACTTTAGTAACAATAATGACATTCAAGACCCATTGGGGATAATCAATGGGTGGGATGAAATTAATGGATAGGAGGCATTGAAGCTCTTCTTTGACAAGAAGGGATATGCAAGGGTGCATCCAACTAAGCTTCTACCTATCAATTTTGGTAATGTAGGTGGTAACAATGTTATGGGTAGCAATGGAAGGGTCGATTCCTAACATGTCACTGTAAGACCAAGCAAATGATATGCTACAGTCTTGTACAAAGGAAGAGAAATCTTGATGCTCTAAGGGATCTAGGGATTGTTGATTTTGATAATGCATGGGTTATCCTAAATTCCCAAGTTGAAATCCATGGTAGACTCGTTCAACATGGTTAAAGTCTCAAGAGGGAGAGATTTGTGGATAGAGGAATATTATACATAAGCTATGTGAGAAGAGAATCATCATCCTGACACTAAACAATATTAATGGTAGGAAGGTCATCTTCCATTTTAGGATGAGTTATATAAATGGTTACAGTCTCCCCATATTTTTGATAAGTCAAGGGGTCCCAAAATAATCATGTTGATGAAAAAATGTTAGAGGGAATGATATCATGATCCTCAACTTTTGATAGAGAAGCAGTTGGTAAGGATGGGATGTCTTCCTCAATAATGGTGACAAGAGGTGGGTTGGTTGGCTCTTCTGGTGAAATGAATCTAAGACCAAATCTTTCATGAGTTTTTTGGGTCTTGCATGGAAGTTACTCATATGGTCCATGCTCATAATGATCAAATCCCTTCCAAGCACACCTATAGAGGTATGTCTTAGTAAACACCAATTTATCCAAGTAGGAGAAATTAGAGGTAGATGGTTTTGCGAAGAAGAGGTATTGGAAGTGAAATGTGGTTTGTCAACTCCCCCATAAATAATATTATTTTGGATATTGGGAGTCTTAAAAGGAATAAAAGTTCTTATATTAGAATCATAATCAAGATTTCGGTCAAGGTTCCCATACGTTTGGGGAGTAAAGAAGGAATCCAAGGTCAAGAGGCAATACTCCCCAAGCAAGTGACATTGGAATGTTGACTATAAGGTGTCCTTCATGGGGATTTGAGTGGAAGGTATGGAAGAGCTAGTGGAAGTTTATTTGATGGATGAAGTATTGGATTCATCTTTGGTTGGTGAAGGCTTAGTTGATGGAAGGAGGAGAACATCATTAGGCTGATAAGTCATGTTGCATGATGGAAAAGAACTTGGGTCAACTTGTATGGTAACGACTTGACCTTCATACTCAAACTTGATGCACTGATGTAGGTTATATGGCACACAACCCATGGAGTGGATCCAAGGGCATCCAAGAAAAATGTTATATTGAAAATTGCCTTTAACCACGTAGAAGAGCTTAGAAAGAGTGTGAGGTCCTAAATGAATGTAGAGGATGATTGTTCCTAAGTTTGTTACCATAGTGTCATTGAAGGATCAGATCACTACCATAGTTTTTGACATGATGTTTTCTGGTAATTTTAATTAGTCATATACATGGGAGGAGATAATGTTGATGTTATCTTCTCCATCAATCATAATCCTCATGATGAAGGTTTGGTTGATATACATGGTAATGAAAAGGGGAGGATCCAGATCATCATAATGAATGGGGTGTATCTCTAAATCCTTGAAGGTAAGGAGGGTGGAAAGCTAAAGAGTTATAACAAAGGCTACTAGAGGTTGTGGATATTTTGGTTAAACTTATATGGACTACAAGTCCTCTATTATTGTTTAGTAGTGATGGGTGAGGTATTGATTAGTTCATATAAATGTATCTTCATTGGTGTTTGGTGAAGTTGCTTTAGAACTACTCTTTGGATTAACTCAGAGGGGTTAGATTAGGAGGGTCCCAAGATAGAAACTTTGGGTTTAGGTGAATGTGTTTGGGTTTGGTTAGGTGAGTTGGTGGTATAAGAAAGGTATGTCTATGGAATGGACACCTTTGCTTTCCATTTATCCTTTTGTTAGGCTTGTGATCATGTGACCACATGAATGGTATGGATTTGGGAAGGATTTGGGCTATTGGACTATTTCAATTCTTCCTCACTCTTAAATGAGAGTGTGGGAGTAGGTAGGTGTTGGGTGGTTGATTTTGGTTCTTGGATTGGCAGTGAGCTCATGGAAGGTTCTTATATTAATAGGTCATCCTCATCACATAGTTGGTGGACTATGACTTGGAGAGATTTTTAGTTCTCCATGTCATGTCTTGGCATCCTATGGTATGAGAAAACTAAATTATCAATAAAATAGGATGGCTTAGGACTAACAGGTTCAAAGGGTCTGATAAGAGGCAAGGCCAAACAAGAAGCTTGAAATAACTTTTACAATATGGTTGAGTAAGACTCTAATAAGGATAACAAGGGAGTGGAGGTTTTAGCTTTGATAGTTGGAATGGAAGCCTTATTAGGATTAGGCTTGACAATAGGTGATTTTGGTGATGGAATTTTATTGGTGGGTTATTTTGGAATAGATGGTTTAGAGGTGGATGACTTGGAGGTGGATGGTTTAGAAGTACAAGGTTTGGTTACAAATGGTTTGGTGAATATAGGTGGAGGTGTAGATAGAAGTGGAGATATAACTAGAAGCAGAGGTTAGGTTTAGGCTTTCTTTGGAATATTTGGCATCTTAATTAATGTATAGGGGTGAGTTACAAGGATGGAAGAAGGATGTGGTCCTAATATGGAAGGCAAAGTGGAGATGGGAGGCAAGGCTTTGGATTTTAGGATCTTAGGTGGCTCCACTTTCTTGGTTTGTTTAGCTTGGCATTTCTTTGGTGGGATTGGTATTATTGAATCCAACTTTAATGGAGTGTGAGTAAGGATCTAATTGGGGAGTATTCCTAGGATTTTGATGGGATTTATTAGAATGGTGGAAGGTATTTTGGCTGTTTTGGGTGGATTTGGGTTGGATGGTTCATCTATGGTTTGGGAGGTGAAGGCTTTCATTGGTTTGGTTGGAATGATGGTGGGTTTAGTAGTGGAAGTGGAAGGTTGGGTAGACAAGGGTGTGGTTGAGTTATCTTGCTTAGTTGGATAGGAGAGCCCAAGGTGGTTCCAAAATGTGGCCCGATCCATGTTGGGTTGGGATACAAAGTCTAAGATTTAAACTAACCTAAAGAATGTCTTATGGATGGGCTTAGTTTCTTCAGTATTATACTCAAAAGATAAGCCCATGGGTTGGGAAAGGAGATTGGTTACCTTGTCCTTTTCCTCAATCAAAGGTTTCAAGGTCTTAGGAGGTGATTCCTCCATGGGAGGGGTAGGTGAAGTAACCTCTTCCTTAGTAATGTTTTCTAAAGGAAGAGTGGATATCTTTATAATGGAAGAGAAAGGCATGGTGGTGATGGGTACCTCATTTACTATGCCTTCTAAAGGAGAGGTTCATGAGGCATTGGTACCTCTAAAGAGAGATACTGCATAGGGTTAGCTTGTAGGGTGGACATAAGAGAGGGATAATCTATAAGGGCAGGTCACTAATCTTACACAAGAGAGAAATCAAGCATGGGGATAGGTGTCGAGTCTCACATAGGAGAGAGACATAGCACGAGCTCAGCTAGCCTTAGATAAATCATGCATAGGCTCAGGTTACACTAATATCTGTAAAAAGGGATGCCCTTAGGCATGTATGAGTGAGGTCACCATCAGGATCATCATAGACTATTGCTATGTTTATATATATGGCTATAATTGAGGATCTCAGGTATTATGAGGCATTAGTCTTTACTCACCTTCCAGATTAGCCCCACTTTTACAAGTATGTGGTAGAGAAGATTGTGGGAGGGAGATTCAATAGTGCTACACTTAGTCAATGGGAATAATTTACATGTGTACATAGGGGTTTGATATATGGATAGGATCCAAGGAGTAGCAGTGTCCCAACACCCTAAACTCTATGAGACTCTCTATTTTTTATTTATATGATTTTGCTACTAGCCTGCGAGTCGAAGCAGTGAGATGTATATACCCCTTTTGAGAGATATAGACATTACGATGATATATATGATTATTTTGATTACGAGCTATGATGTTATTATGATTGATGGATATTTTTTATGTTTATGGTTATTGATGATGTGATGATTTGATTTATACTCATAATGTGATGATATTTTTGATGTTACTTGACATGGTTATGATGTTTGATTAGCATTTTCCTTATGAGTATATGTATGCTTATTTAGATATTTAGAAAGTGGATGTTGTAAATTAATGACTCTATGTGATGGATAACACATGTGGATGACTCATTGATTGATAAAAGATAAGATTAAATTATTATAAATGTGAAAAAATGGTTATGATTAATTGGATTGATGTGATTGTTACTTAGCTAGATGAGATGATATTTGATATATGAGATGATGAATTTATTAAAAAAAATCATGGTTAAAAACACTTAAACAAATAAGATAAATGGCAATCACTAAATACAACACATAATGTTTGTTAAATTTTTTAATGATTTTCATTTAATTAGATGAAGGGTGGCTAATCTTAAACACATAGATGAAGTTTGGACAACAAAAATATATGTAAGAAAAGAAAATAAAAGTAAAATAATCAAAATACAAGCATCTTAATGAATGTGTCAATAATTAGGTATGAGAAATGAGAAGGAGAAACGATGCTCTATTGAATATATATACTGAGAAATGACATATGTTAACATGATGCAAGAAGAAAAGACATTTATTGAATATATTTATTGAGTCATGATAAAATGAGGCTTCCCCTCAAAGATGCCCATGATAGTTTGCAATGTGTTTCTATTATTTAAATATAATATTTCCATCCTCTTTTAATTTTAATACATATTTTTTATATTTTCCTTCCTATATTAATTTTTTTTAGGTAGGTTCCTAATAAATGGTATCAGAGTGATTCCTAGGGCTATTTTCAATAGTAATTTTAGTGGTTATGGCTTTCCACTACTATCCATCATATGCTCTAACCTTACCCAATCAAATTCCTCATGATCAAAAAGTGGTAAAAAGTGGTAGCACTAAGCTTTTTTGCCCAAATCTTCCCAAAATTTTCTCTCTCCATGTCTCTTTTCTTAGGGTCATAAACCATGTTTTGATAGTTTTAAAACTAACAAAAAGTTTTCATTTTGGGATAATTAGTTATTAGTATTACCTAATTTATTAGATTTAGGGGTTATGCCCAATACGTAAACCATTATACAAAATTATATATAGACTTGTGCTTCAACATGCCTTAGGATATATTGGAAGAGAACATAGTTATTTTCATATATTTACATATGTATCCTCATACCATTTTTTTTTCATGCACCAATAAACAATTAAACCTAAGAATTTACTTACATTGTACCTCAAAGACTACATAGTGGTCTATGAGACACTTATCCTACCTATTTATAGCCCAAAAATATTGGTTCGACGCCATTTGATATATTAGATTAGTATAATTTCAAGCCCATATACCATTCACAACTATAATAACCTTCCCTATAACCTTGGCATTTTTATAATCTAAGATCAAACTATAATCTATTAGGAAACATAGTAACAGGGAAAAATAAAATAAGGGTTAACATATTATATCATCTAACATAGACACAATAACAACACAAGCTCAATGAATTAACATACTTCAAGATGGTTACTTGAGCTAGATGTAGTAGCCAACATTTATAAGAGTTTTTTTTTAACTCACTATCACAAATTGATTTTCTCTTTATGTTGATCATTTTAATATATATCTTTGGTAACACTTTTTGGAAAACCACAAACCTCCTATATATTTAAGAAAAAAAATGGATTTTGTTACTTATCCCAAATTTATTTTCTTTACACTAGTCATTTTTGTATATATCTCTATTAACACTTTATAGAACACCTTTGACCTATGATATGGTCTTAACTCCCTCTAGGGAAATGGAGAAATAAATTTCAAACCTTATAGAAGAAATAAATGCCATCTGAGATGACCTACAATCTCAAATTGATGGTTTCACTATCCAAGAGAAGCATTGTGGACACTTTCCAAGACCTAATTTATTGTAATTCTTGAACTATTGTAAACAATAATTCTATGCACAACTCCCATCTTGGGGGAATGCCACATAAGGGAAATTATATTTTCCTAAATTTTATGGGAAAGATCCCACCAACTGGATTTATAGAGTAGAATAATATTTTTAGTTACACGACATAACATTTCAAGACATGGTACCTCAATCCTCTTTCAATCTAGAGAAAGGTGTTATACAGTGGTTGATTACAAAGTGAATGGTATGCCAGTGTGGTCAAAATTTTATGAAGTCATATTTTTTATAATTGGCCCAAGTGCATGTGATGATTTCATAGGATCTTTAACCAATATAAGACAAACTATTTCTATTTAACAAAATTATAAAAAATAATAAAAATACTCCTTTTAGAATATATGAGTTGACCAATGATTTTTTCAAAATTTTATTCATCAATGAAATAAACAAGGATATTAGAGCCAAAGTGAAAATTTTCAAACCTCAAGATATGATGGTATCTATTAGATAAATTAAATTGATTGAATATGAAATCACAACTCATCATAGGTCCAATAATAGCCAAGTTAAAGGATAAGCTTGCCAACTACGTAACCATTGAAATATCCACCACAAATCCTATCATGGACCTCTTTAATAGCAAAGGGAGTCTCAGTACTAGTGATTCATCTAATAAGGAGACCATCAAAACCTTTCTTGTAGAGAAGTCCCCATAGCATAGTGTAATGAGAGACACCTTTTATGAAAGCACGTATCCCATTATTACAGAGATCAAAGGGGGTAATAGAAAAGGAAAGGTAATCCATGAGTTGCTTGTACCATAATTCATTTGGGTTGGATGTTACATTTATGATAAAGAGGATGTTAGTTGATACATAGGAAGGTAATGTTAAGCGATGTAGGTGACATAGATTTTTGAGGAAGAGGATGAAGAGGGTATGTGTGAAGTAAATGAAGCCATTGTGTCAACATATTTGTTTGTAGATCAAGGAAAATTTGTAAGATATAAGAGTCAAATGATCCCAAGAGCGTATCTACACAATGTTTATACCACTACAAAATTTCATTTTTGCATAGGTAAGAACCATTACCCTAATTAACCATTAGCTAAGAATCATTGAAAATGGTTATGGATTTGATACCCAAGAAGAGAGTTGTTTGAAGCCCTAAGATCAAAGCCTCATATTTGGTCATATTGTTAGTATAATCAAAATCTAGTTTAAATGACAAAGGCATAAGCTCACCATATAGAGGAATAAGAATGACCCCCACATTATATTGGAGGAGATGAGAAAATAGGATTTTGAGAATCATCAAGTGATCTTAGTGAAGTTTAGACTTGTTGAGTAAGTCATCCACGTAATCTTCCATAATTTTATGTAGGAGATCATGGAAGATGTAAGTCATAGTTCATTGATAGGTATCACTAGCATTCTTTAGACCAAAAGGCATGACCCAATAACAGAAAAGCCCTCATGGGGTAATGAAGGTTGTCTTGTGTTGATCCTTAGGAGCCACTAGGATTTTATTATATCCATAGAACCTATCCATAAGAGATAGCATCTCATGGCCAGATGTTAGATCAATAAGTTGATCAATTCTTGGAAAGGGGAAGTCATATTTGGGATAAATGAGGTTTAAGTCAAGTAGTTGCTGCAAATGTTATTTACCCCTCTATCATCACCCATAACATTATCACCAATCAAGATGATAAACCTATTAAGCAAAAGCTTCACAAGATGCATATTTGTATTTCTCTCCTTGTCAAAGAAGAGATCCAACACCTCCTTTATGTTAACTTTATCCAACCCATTGACTACCCACAATGGATTTCCAATATTGTTCCTATCATAAAAGTGATTGAGGGAATCTACATTTGCACTAATTACCATGACTTAAGCCTTGTTTATCCAAAAGTTGACTTCCCCTTGAAAAGTATTTATCAACTTTTTGATCTAATAGCTGGCCATGAGATGCTATCACTTATGGATGGGTTCTCTAGACATAATCAAATCCTAGTGGCTCCTAAGGATCAACACAAGACAACTTTCATTACCCCATAGGGGATTTTATATTATTAGGTTATGCCTTTTATTCTGAAGAATGTTGGTGCCACCTATAAATTCATTATGACTTACATCTTACATGATCTCCTACACAAAATTATGGAATATTATGTGGATGACTTACTCAACAAGTCTAAACTTCACTAAGATCACTTGACGATTCTCAAAATATTATTTTCTCATCTCCTCTAATATAATGTTTGACTAAACCCAAAGAAATGTGTCTTTGGTGTTCTTTTCGATAAGCTCTTAGGCTTTATCATTTCTCTCTATGGTATTGAAGTTGACCTTGCTAAGGTTATAGCAATACTAGAGATGCCTCCACCTACTAATATCAAATAACTCTGCAACCTAAAAGGCAAACTTCAATCAATCCACTATTTCATCTCCCAGTTGTCAGATCATTGTCAACCCTTTCACCATATCCTCAAAAAAGATGCATCCTTCCATTGAAACATCAATTTCCATGAAGCTTTTGATGCACTCAAACAATATCTCATTTCCCAGCCAGTTCTTATTTCACCTAAGGAAAAAAAACCTTTCTACTTGTACATCTCTACAACAAACCTTTCACTGGGTGTTATGATTACACATAGAGATTATCACCATCAAGAATAGGTATTTTAATATATAATTTTCACACTTATTGATTATGAGACTCGATATATCCATACTGAAAACTTTACGTCGCATTGGTCTTTCTAACCTCCAAGCTCTGCCATTATCTCCTAAATCACAAAACCTACGTGGTCACCGATATTGATCCCCTTAAATACATGCATTCTAAGCCATATCACAACCAATGATTAGATCAGTGGATCATGCTTCTTATTAAATTTGACTTAGAGTTTATTCAATAAAAATATATCAAAGGGCAAACAATCACTAACTAGTTAGCTATTGCCTCTTTATCTGACAACCAACCTTCAAACCTTAAATTATTTGATGAATCCATCATAATTCTCTCTACTGATGACATATCCTATCAAATGATGATGTTCTTTGATGGATCTAAATGTCAACACAATGGGGGTATGGGGGTCATTCTTATTCCTCTAGATGTTGAGCCTATGCCTTTGTCATTTAAACTAGATTTTGAATATACTAACAATATGGCTGGATATGAGGTTTTGATCTTAGGGATTTAAACAACTCTCTTCTTGGGTGTCAAATCCATAACCATTTTTAGTGACTCTTAGCTAATGGTTAACCAAGTTAATGGTTCCTACCTATGTAAAAATCAAAGTTTACTGACACAATAGCTTCACTTGCTTCACACATACCCTCTTCATCCTCTTCCTCAAAAATCTATGTCACCTACATCGCTTAACATTACCCTCATATGTATCAACTAACATCATCTTTTTCATAAATGTAACATCCAACCCACATGACTTATGGTACAAGCAAATCATGGATTACCTTTCCTTTTTTATTACCCCTTCTGATGTCTATAATAATGGGAGACGTGCCTTCATAAACCATGCCACTCATTACACTATACTAGGGGGACTTCTCTACAAGCAAGGTTTTGATGGTCTCCTTCTTAGATGCCTCACTAGTACTGAGACTCCCTTTGCTATTAAAGAAGTCCATGATAGGATTTTTGGTAGATATTTCAATGGTTATGCAGTTTCCAAGCATATTCCTTTGACTCGGCTATTATTGGCCAATGCTCCATCAAGATTGTGCTAATTACATTAGGCACAACATCAAATTTCAATAACATGCTAACCTCCTTCACATTCTGAGTCACACATTACCAGTCACCAAAGATTTTTGGCCCTTCTCCCAATGGGGCTTGGACTTAATTAGGGAGATTAACCCTCATTCATCCCTCCGTCATCATTATATCATTAAAACCATTGAATACTTCACCAAGTGGGTTAAGGCCATTCCTCTCATCTCCACTCAAGCTCATAAAATTATTGACTTTATCAACCATCACATCATCTATCATTTTGGTGTCCCACATAAAATTATAATAGATAATGATAAAACTTTCAAAAATAAAACTATCCAAAGTCTTTGTGATACATTTGGAATCAAATTAATCTTTTGATCATCATACTATCCACAAGTAAATGGATAGGTAGAAGCTTATAACAAAATATTAACCAAAATTCTCATGAAGGTAGTCAATGATACATGCAAGGATTGGCACACACACATTCCCTTTGCTTTATGGGCTTACTGCACTAGCATTCAAACCACTACGGGTGTTACACCTTTTTCTTTGGTGTATGTGATGGAGGTTGTTTTGCTTCTTGAGGTTCAGATTCCTTCTCTTCACATTCCTCTAAAAGATGTACTTACTAATAATGACTTTTGTCAAGAATGTTTGGCTCAACTTGAATTGCTTGATGAGTGCCATTTAATAGCCCTCAACCACCTCCAAATCTATCAAGAGCGTATCAAACATGCTTATTAAAAAAACTTCAAAGAGTGAGATTTTAATATTAGAGATCTCATATTAAAAGAAAATTAAAATGTGATGAACATGGAGAAAAGTAAATGAGGTAAGTTTTCTCCTAATTGGTTTGGACCCTATATCATAACACACAAGTATGGCTCAGGAACTTATCACTTGTCTTCTCTCGAAGGAAGGCCAAAACCTAAGCCTTTAAATGCTTTTCACTTACGACCATTTTTTTGTTAACCAAGCATCACTTCACCTCATGTTTAACTTGAGCTCATCCCTTGAGCACCCCTATTACATTCATCTCCCTTCCTCTTATCCCTTAATCCTACACACTTAATTAACTTATGAAGTGTTATGGTTCTACCCTCAAAGTGGAAAAATCATAAGCCTCTATAGTCTTTTCCATGACTAAAATTAATTAAAAAAATTGGGATATGTGCCAAGTTATAATATCTCAGGTCATGATTCTTAACACAGCTTATTCCCTTAAAGGACAACTATGTAACCTCTCTTTGCTACTATCAATAAACTGCTCCCTTGAAGGACAACTATTTAAACTCAAAAATAAATGCTTAGACCACTCCCTTGAAGGATGGATAGGCCAAGTTTTGTTCTCAAATGGAAATATAAATAAAAATATTCTCATATTGATCAACTTTATATGATCTCAACACATAAAATCCCATTATAGGCTTCTCGTATTGATCAGATTACACAACAAAAAAAATAAAAATAAAAGCTTTAAGTTATGGACTGGCCTATAGTAGCTCTCGAGTCACCCACAACAAGGGAATATCATCCCAACTTCGAAGGTTATGCTGCCCAAACACTTTACCTCATTTTCCCCTTTTTCCCTCATACTCTTTCAAGGGATTTTGAATTCACTTAACACAAGGTGAACACGACACTTCTCTAACAAATAAAATGGTCCAATGATGCAAAGCATGAGATAAGATCATATTCTTGAGCCTATTTATGTTATGATTATGGTCTTTTCCAGTTTAGTAACATTTTACTTCTTTGTTTTCCCATCCAAATCACATATCGATCTCTCTACTAAGATGAAAACATCATACCAACACTATCAAGCCTACTCTATTTATTTTAAACATACACCATTACAAATATGGAAAAATGCTAAAATAAAATAACATAACCAACCTATTCATTTTAAGCATACACCATCACAAATATAGAAAAATGCTAAAGCTAACAAACCAACTATGCATATACCATCACATATATGGGAAATTCTAGTCTAACTCAACTAACATGCTCAAAATTAACATAATATTAAATCATCTACATCATCATCAACGATCACAATAAATGTATCTCAAAATCATAATAAATATACACCTCATATACATATACACTCGACATATATGGACATCATCATAATATCATCTCTCTCTCAAAATATACATCTCTCATCTTTAGCTCATAGGTCAGTATGTATATAACATATATAACAACAAAAAAATCTAGCATTCAGAGTCCTCAAGGCTCTCCACATGGTCATGAAGAAGCAGTTTCATCACCACTCTCCACCCATCTATGTCTGCATGAGATAAAATATGTGGCATGTGTCACTGATATCTCCTACTCTTTAAAATTGAAATATCTTTGAATCTATGGGAAATCCCTGATGGCCCTCTTGTAATAAGCAATCTCATCAAAGGTAGTAGTATGCCTCACCAAAGATATAGTCTACAATGGTCCCATCACACTTACTAAAGGCTCAGCCTGTACTGGTCCCTATGGTGGAGGATGGGGAGTATCCTAACCTACTACTCTCAAACTATCCCTCTACTATCAGTATTGTAACCTGACCCTATAACACCTTGACCTAGCCCTGTAATGCCCTAGCTTGGTCGTATAGTACCCCAACCTAGCCCTGTAATGTTAACACTTATCCTTGTAAAACTAATACCTATTCCTGAGCTATTTCTTGAGCTTGCATTACTAAATCCCATGCATGTATGAATGCATCTCTCTCTCACTAAAATTTATAAATATGATGGTGGCCTCCTGACCTCAATGGTAAGATGTAAACCTATCCACCAAACCATATATGCTACTATGCACTCAAGATCTAATACACCTAACCCTACTAGTAGTTCCTCAAACTCTGACCCATCGATCTCCTAGGGAAAAGGTAGGGGTGCCTCTATATCATCCCTCTTATATCAAGGGAAGGTAGGTGGTACATCTTGTAGTAGGCCAAACTACCTCTTGACCCATGCTGTAAGTTCCATCTCTAGCTCACCAACTCATCTCCCTCTAACCCATAGTGAGCTCTATAAGACAACTAGCTGCTTTACCTATCCTCTGAATGCAAGTTATATCAAGTAAGGTCTCCACAAAATATCTACAAGGATCAATCCCTTTATCATGCACCTATAATAAGCAATATCATGTACTATGTCGTCTACTCGGGTTTTTGTCATGCCATCTTTCCACCATATAAAACCAACCCTAAAATTGGATAAAATCATGGTAGGTAACCCCAATGGTCATGTCACCATGATATGCTCGTATGCCCAAAAAAGGAGTAAGTTCTCAACATACAAACTATATAATCATCACAGTCTCAAACCCCATAGCTTTATGTATAACTAAACCAAAAACATTGGTCCCCATGGAAAAATAGTTTACTATTCAACCATCTATACCAAAACACCCATCAATACCATCAAAAATCTCCCACCATCTGCATCTAGTAATGCATACACAATAATCCCTATCATCATCAAGATGCTCAGCTAATGCTACTCCTCATTAGAAATATATAGTGGCTCATAGGTAAAGCTTTCTGAGTTATAGGTCACCTCACTAACATGCTCTCCAAATAATGCCACCATGTGCATATCATGCTCCTCTCTTGACCATGAGAAAAGCTCCTCCCCCTGGAGTGGCAATCATAAAATCTTGTATACATACTCCTATGTCACTATCAACTCTCTAGTTGATAGATGGAAGGTGTTGGTGGTGTGATCCCACCTTTTGATCAATGATATCATCAGGCTCACATCTCATGCAAATCTATAATATCATCTCACTCCCCTTAAACCTATAGTTTCCATGTGCTCTCACTCATCTAGGGTGACATCCCTCCTCATTAATATCAACAACATTGGTAATCAATCTCATAGCACCAACTCCATCCTACCTTGCATCTATACACACATAACTCAAGTCACATACTTTATAATATAACCTACCACCACTTTTTTCCCTTCTCTTTGCGAAAACTACATTGGTCTGAGGCCCTCCACTAGGTGATGTAGATAACACTCAGTTGACATGAGGTCTTTTGAGGTTACCTTGGCCATATACCCACCTAACTATCTAACTTACTCTCCCCTCTCTACCTTAGGCTTCACTACCTCTCTCTCTCCACCCTATGCCCAATTTCCTATCACAACTCTAGGCCTCACGGCTTATATCCCTAACCTTCAGCCCTATAACCTATGTTTTAATCCTTAGGTCTCTTAACCTATCTCAACCTCTCTATTTTAACACATTTTAACCATTCCTTAGATTTTTTTCCCTAGGTTCTAGGAGAACTACATTAGCCTGAGGCCCTCAGTCAAACTATGTAGGAAACACTCAGTCGACATGGTGTCTTTTGAGGCTAGCTTGGCTATTAGGCTAGTTGACTACTTCCATTAGGGATCCACTTGACCTTTTCGCCTATTTTTTTGGTTCTTCACAAGCACTGATTTTGGTTTTGTATGCCGACATCAATGCTTGATGTCGATTGACATCGATAAAAACTTGTTGACATTGGTACCATGTCAGTTGACATCAGTAAACCACATCGACATTGGTGATTGGTTCAACCCCAGGGTTAAATGACCCATCCCCCAAAATTAATTTCTTTCCTTAAAACTATACCAAATCCCTCCTAAATTCACCTAAACCTAAAACTACCCCATTTCTTATTCCCTCCCCTCAATACATTTCTTTTGCCCAACCTATCAATTTAGCCTACAAGAAGAAAATTAACCAACTCACATTCAAAACCAAATTATAGGGGATCTTACCTCATTTTTCTATCTCCTCTAAGCTGGCATAGTTAGCTCTTATGGTGGTGCACCTCCCACTAGGTCCCCTCCTAGTTCTGCCATCTCCATCACTCTCAGAGTTCTTTTTCTCTCCAATTAAATGTTGCAAATGAGTTTGGTAGGCCACAAAACCCCCTTTTGTCAGGTTCGGTCACCCATCAATATTGGCATACTTGACTTAATCCACCAACATCAACACTTTTTCCCACCAATATCGATAACCTTCTACCAATGTCAACATTATTTACTATTAACATTGGTGATATCACTGATGTTGACACTTAAAATTTCCACCAACCACAACCCTTTAGACTCCACCCATAATCTAGGGAAATTTAGAGATCACTTTTATCTCCTTGACCATGACCACCAACTTGGAGATCACATATATCTCCCCAACCATGACAATCACACTTGGAGATCACTTAAATCTCCACCCATGATGACTTTGCTTGGAGATCATGAATATCTCCTCACTTATTGACCCTTGTACACATACCTTGCATTGCTTGTCTTGATCGCTTATGTTATTCTACTATAGTTGGTTATTATACACATGCATGTATATTAGATGTTTTGGATGGTGACCAAGCCCATTCTGTCACCTGTAACCCTTTTATTTTTCTCAGGGGTACTTCTTACCTCAGATACCTAGGACACATAGACCATTAGAGCTACAACTTTGATTGTTTTGACCCTATCAACTATCACTTACAATTTGTTTTTTGGTTATTTCTATCTGAGTCCTCCTTAACCTTACCTATTCTTAATTTTGTCAACTATAACTCATAGTAGTATACATACATGCAGTGATACCAAGTTCTCCACACCCAATTCACTTCTTATCAAACTAGTACCTAATTATAGTTTCTTCTTCATCGATTCTCATTTTGAGGGGGGATACCTCATTCAATACTTGGATCATCTAACTCCTATTTTTTTATTATAACTTGTTAGTTTAAACTACAAGACAAAAAGGTGCAAATATAGACAACAAAATTATGTCACACATGTGCATAACTCCCTATGTTGAAACCCCCCCTTAAGCCATTTTTAATAATAATAACTAGCCTCCCTAACCCATTCTTTTACCCCTCACACATTTAATTAATTTAAAATACTTAAGTTAATTAAAAACCCCTTATGCCACCTTACCTGGCCACCTCATCCTAAGACTAATTATCACTTGATGAGTCACCTCAAGACTTAGTCCCCTTATCTTAACTACCCAAGACTTATTCTCACCTCAAAAATGAATTTTTAAGTAACTACATTATTCTTAACCTCATATTTCTACCATTTTTTAATGGTTACCACACTTGGCATGAGGAGCAATAGAAAATAGGCTAAAGGTAGTAGTTTTACCTATTCTAATGCTATTGACATCGATCAACCCACAGTTGATGTTGATGGGATCATTGACATCAGTTATATAAGATAAACTCCAAACTAATGTTTAGGTTAGCAAAAATTAAGAAAACACAATCTTATTTACATACAGGCTTTTGGCATTCAAATTTTAATATCTTGGCTTACTATTACCTTGCATAAGTCAACCCAAATCAAGATCCAAGTTCTTGAGAACCAACAACACACACTTTTTTTCTCTATTCAAGGCATCAGTTCAGACTTCCTGGTAGGAGCCATCCATCTGACACTTATCATTTAGTCACCACTGCAATTAAGTACATCACTAATTCTATAAGTCTTTAAGTAGTTACTTTGCTATCACTTTACATCTAATATTTATTTCTTTACACATTCTTGATCAAACCCCCTTGAAGGAGTTATAAATCTTTCCCACTTGTTTTCCCTTGTTATAATACACCAGACCTCTGACTAAATCCACCCAAACCATACTTTCTCTCTCACTCTCCCCAACCTTCTATACCTAACCAAAACCATTTCCCAGGCCCAGAAAAGCCCTTCTGCAAACTTCTAGGCAATTATTGCCCCTACCAACATTGGTAGCCTAACTAATATCAATCACTTTCATCACTGAACTTAGTAACATAACCAATATTGGTCACACCCTAACTAACCGCAGTAGCCTAACTGACATCAGCAACTATCGATTTCATAACCCTTTTAAGACCTACCCAAACAACTTCTAAAATATAAATAGAATATACCACCTATACTCTATTACTTTCTACTACACTCAGGTTGTGAATAGCGGTAACATTACCTGTCTTTTACTTTATCCTTTCCTCTATCTTGATTATTTATTACTCTTTTGTCTCTTAAAAGTGGATTGTCATCTCTAAGGAAGTTTGACACTTCCTAGAACAAGCATGTAGCTTGGCAGGCCACTCAAATATCTACTAACAAAAAAAAATTGGTAGTGCTTTCTTACTTGCAGGTAGTCCTCCCCATCTAAAGAGGAGTATTCACAACATTTGGATATGGTACGTAAACCAATCCAGGTTCATTCTAATCACTTATCCATATTCTTCTTCTCTATTTTTCTTTAGACTTGAAATAGACAAATTTTAGTGAAACACAATGATTTGAAGCCATTTTCATACCTTGAAGAGATTTTAATATAATTAGGGAGGGGACTATAAAAAAAATCATTAACACATAATCTTTCATGGATAAGCCTAGTTCTTACTTTTACATCATCATCAAAATCTCTTAATTATTCAAATGTTCTTTCATGGCCACTCTTTGGTGAGGATATAAATTTATTTATATATCCCAAAACAAATACGTATCTTGGATGAATTAGGAAGTTCCAATTTACATGCAACCATACCAATATTTTCAAGCACCTTCTATGGACCATAACACTTAGGGGAGAGTTTTTTGATGTACCTTAAAATTAAAAGAGGATTGATTATAAGGTTGTAGCTTGAGAAAAACCATGTCCCCTATATTCAAAGCACATTGATGATCATAATTAAAAAAACAATTAAACATGACACAATGTGACCAATGTTCACATACACCTCACTTATCAATGATAGCACAAAGAATTCACTTGGTTTATCAATCCCACTAAATTCACTAATTTTCAACACAGTGTATGTATTTTGGCAAAGTGTCGACATTGTATGTGCAACGCTAGTAACTTTCAAAATCTGGGGTTCTAAAATTTGTGTATAAAAAAATAATTATATATAGGAAAAAATATTGTAGAAGGTAAATTATAGGGAAGTTAATCACACTTACAAAAAATTAATTATAGGTAAATACATCACATGGAAATTAAATAACACACTTACATGTAAGATAAATGTTTGAATTGAAATACTAATCTAGGCTTGGAAGCTTCCCACACATTATTAAAGGTATGGGCTCATTATTTATAAATTCACACTCAAATTTAAATTACATATATAAAATTAAATTGATGGAAATAAATAACACATGCCTTAATGAAATTATAGGGAGGAAATAAATTACCCAACATAAAATAAACTAATCTAATGGATGGAGATATTCAATGTAACTTGTTGTGAGTAGGGCCTACGTTGGTGAAGAGTGGGGACTGATGCTTGGGTTAATGACATCATCCTACAACATTTTTTGCACCATTTTTTAAATTTAGTATTCTATAGGAAGGAGTGCCAATAAGCATAAATTGTTGGGTGGACATTCCCTTAAATAAGCTAAAAGGCATTATCCTCTAGGCATGGTGGAGATAACCCTTGAGGTTCTTCAAATATGATGGTATGTTTTTAAAATACTTGTTTTAAATATAGCATCTAGATTTAATTAGATTTTTCAATCAATTGGATAGGGAAATTTTGGGCAACAATCCCATGAGAACCCTTTTCACTAACTTCTCCATCTGGTGAGAATGATGCTTATTGATCTTGGGGGGAGTCCTCTCAATGTGTATCATTAGTATTTCTCAATGAATTACATCATTATCTTAGAAAAGTCTGATAAGATTAGTCCTAGCATTAAAATCCACTATGCTCCCAAAACCACATCAAAACCTCCTAGAAGTAGAACAAACATTTATAACTTAAACTATAATCCCTTACTAAGTGTTGAACATTGCAAGATAAGGTTCTACCATTTATTATCATGTCTTGTAAAGGTTAATAGGGATTAGTGACACCATCTAATCCATGCACCAAAATTTATGGATTTGGGTCCTCTCTAAGGGTTGTCTCCCTTTTCTTCATCTTGGGCTTTTGTTGCATCATCTTAGTAGTCAAACTCTTGAGGATATTGCACATATAGAAACTATAAATTTTGTTCTACACATTGGTGACCTAGTATGAATTTATCTTTACACTTATAACATAATCATTTTTATGATTGGGTCCATAATTTAGCCTATGTTAGGCATTTGATGTGTGAATTTATGGGGTTTTGAACTTTGATTAGTCATGATGGCAAGGAATACCCAAATGGATAGGGTTTGGTAGACCTATTATGATTTGTGATCCCATATTCAACCAATTTAGTTTACCTAATTGTTTCCATCATATCTTGAGGTTTGAACATTTTCACTTTGCCTCTAATATCCTTGTTTAGTTCATTGATGAATAAAATTTTGAAAAAATCATTGGTCAACTCATTTATTCTAAACGGAGTATTTTTCTTATTTTTTTATAGTTTTGTTAAATAGAAATAGTTTGTCTTATATTGGTTAAAGATCCTATGAAATCATCACATGCACTTGGGCCAAATATAAAAAATATGACTTCATAAAATTTTGACCACATTGGCATACCATTCACTTTGTGATCCCATTAGATCCATTGTATAACACCTTTCTCTAGATTGAAAGAGGCTTGAGGTACCATATCTTGAAATGTTGTGTCATGTAACTAAAAATACAATTCTACTCTATAAATCCAATTGGTAGGATCTTTCACATAAAATTTAGGAAAACATAATTTCACTTATGTGGCATTCCCCCAAGATGGGAGTTATTCATAGAATTATTGTTTAGAGTAGTTCAAGAATTAAAACAATTTAGGTCTTGGAAAGTGTCCACATTGCTTCTCTTGGATAGTGAAACCATCAATTTGAGATTGGAGGTCATCCCAGATGGAATTTATTTCTTCTATAAGGTTTTCAATTTATTTATTCATTTCCCTAGAGGGGGTTAAGGCCATATCATAGGTCCAAGTTGTTCTATAAAGTGTTAATAGAGATATATATATAAATGACTAGTGTGAAGAAAATAAATTTGGGATAAGTAACAAAACCCATTTTTTTCTTAAATATATAGGAGGTTTGTGGTTTTCCAAAAAGTGTTACCAAAGATATATATTAAAATGATCAACATAAAGAAAAAATCAATTGGTGATAGTAAGTGAATTAAAAAAAACTCTTATAAATGTTGGCTACTACATCTAATTCAAGTATCCATCTTGAAATATGTTAACTCATTGGGCTTGTGTTGTTATTATGTCTATGTTAGATGATATAATATGTTAACCCTTTTTTATTTTTCTCTTTTACTATGTTTCCTAATAAAGTATAGTTTGATCTTAGATTATAGAAATTCCAAGGTTATAGGGAAGGTTATTATAGTTATGAATGGTATATGGGCTTGAAATTATACTAATCTAATATATCAAATGGTGGCAGACCAATATTTTATGGGCTCTAAATAGGTAGGATAAGTGTCTCATAGACCACTATGTAGTTTTTGAGGTATAATGTAAGTAAATTCTTAGGTCTAATTGTTTATTGGTGCATGACAAAAATAAATGGCAGGAGGATACATATGTAAATATATGAAAATAACTAAGTTCTCTTCCAATATATCTTAAGGTATGTTGAAGCACAAGTCTATATAAAATTTTGTATAATGGATTATGTATTGGGCATAACCCCTAAATCTAATAAATTAGGTAATACTAATAACTAGTTATCCTAAAATGACAACTTGTTGTTAGTTTTTAAACTATCAGAACACAGTTTATGACCCTAAGAAAAGAGACATGGAGAGAGAAAATTTTGGGAAGATTTGGGCAAAAAAAAATTAGTGTCACCAGTTTTTGATCACCAAGAATCTAATTGGGCAAGGTTAGAGCATATTATGGATAGTAGTGGAAATCCATAAACACTAAAATTAATATTGAAAATAGCCTTAGGAATCACTTTGATACCATTGATTAGGAACCTACCTACACAAAATTAATATAGGAAGGAAAATATAAAAAATATGCATTAAAATTAAAATAAGATGGAAATATTATATTTAAATAATAGAAAAAAACTGCAAACTATCATGGGCATCATTGAGGGGGAAGCCTCTATTTATCACGACTCAATAAATATATTTAATAGACATATTTTCTTCTTGCACATTATTTCTATTTAAACTAATCTACTCATAATAACTACTACTCCCCATACATGTGGGAAAATTACAAAATAGTTAAGGGGATGAATTACAAAGCATAAGTGTCCAATTTTTTTAATAATAATAGATAATATAAAAAGAGATGAGTTGGGAGGAAGGGGGTCCTAACACACACACAAGGCTAAGGGCCACAAACAATGGTCAATTAAATGTCACACATAAAATGGGAAATATCATGTCACACACATAATGGACAAAATAATGTCACATACACAATGGAAAAACAAATGTAACATAATAAATAGAGTCAAATAGAGAATTAGTAACAACATCAATCATGCATAGAACAAGAAAGTATTATCTACACAATTGATGTATGTCATCATCGAATATAATAAAATACAATATCTAGTGATATGTCAATGTAAGTTGTATGATTCAAAGCAAGTCATGTGTAATCAATGTAAATTAATGTACTATGATTAATTTAAATAGTCATATAACTATAAAACCATGTAAAGTAATAAGATGTACCTAGTAAGAGCATATATTTAATGTAGTATGGTGGCTTACAATTGTGTATGAATTCCTCACTTTTATGTGTCCATGTCATAGAAGACCTATATGTCCTACATCTCACTCATGTATACCATGAAACATGTGTGCATATAAAAACTAGATATATAATGTACTATATATGATAAAGCATAATAAATCATGTAAACAAGTAATACATGTCATGCATAGGTCCCCTTTTTATTTTTTGAGTGTTTTAATTTTGTTAATTTTCTAAGTTTTTTATTTTGTTTTATTTAAAAAAATTTAAACTTCATTGAATTTTTTAAATTTAAAATGCATCTATGCAGTCAAGTAAGGCCAAGTGGAAAAACTATGAAAAATAAAATACTAGAAAGTATCCAAAAAATCATATTAATTTTTGTAAAATTTAAAATGACTAACAAGTAATCTCTCCCTCCTCAGTGAATTGATATGTTTTTATGGATTCCTTATGATTATAATAAAGAATGTATAGATTACCAATATTGTATTCTATATAGAAATGAACAACATGATTTTATAAAAAATGATGATAATGATGATAATTATTTTCATGATGGTTATGATGAATATCATGCAAGTGATGATCAAAATGTTAAGGAAAGTAGTATAGATTCATGCTCTTCCCGTACTTATTCCAATTCTAAGTTCCTACAAGTTTAAGATAACTAAGAGAACACCTTTGTGAAATATATTCTCATGAATGATTTCATAAATCCAAATAATAAATGTAACTCTCATGACTCCAATGTTAATTATAAAAAATTTCCTTTTACACGTGATAATGATATCACTAAGGTTGAAAATTTGCATACATTTCCTATCCTTTCTCCTTGTACCAATGGAAATGCTACTATTTCAAATGTTTATCATGAAAATGAAAATAATGCCCTTTTGGATGTGATGTTACAGTAATAAAGGTATAAAATATCAATTATTCTTCCCCTATTTCTCCATATGAAAAATGAGAATATTTCATTTTCCAATATTGATAATGAAAATAAAGTTTGTAATCGTATTCCATGTGTTTGAATGCAATAGAATATACAAATGCATCTTCTCTTCCCTCTTCAAGTAAAAACAAAAGTGTTCTTATCTCAAATTTTAATTCTACAAGTGAATATGATTATGACAATGATGAAAATTGGAATGATGATGATTAATATTTGTATAGTGAAGAGGAAAATATTTCTCCTAAACCTAGTATTGTTTCTTTTCTACATTTTACCCATGAAAATAATGATTGTTTGATAGATAGAAAATTAAATTATAGTTTACATGATAATAATGTAACTACATATCATGTTGATACTCCTAATTCTCTTTTGAATAAAAATATATGTGAACATGTCGATTTTTGTGAATAAAATAATAGTTTTATTTCTTCTATTTCAATTGAATGTCATGTGCCCTTGCAAGCTAATAAATAATTAATTACCAATTAATCATCTAAGACTACCATTTTTAAAATATTTTTTAGTCTTACACCTTCTTCACCTATTCAAAATAATTTATCGATGAAAAAAATTAATAATAAAATAAAATTATTAAATGAGCCACTTGAAGAGCCTCATATGCCATCTCAAGAGGTTATTTCTTTAATGCATGTTTTTGGTCATTTAAAACAATAAGTATGCCAACTAACATTGGAAAATAAGGCCTATCACTCTTAGGCCAATTTAAATGTCATCTATGGTAATCCTATTATTTTAGTGAACTTTAGCTTATATTCTGAGAGAAGTAGAAGAAAGAAACTAGATACGGGTATGGGTAAAAAACCTATTTGGTTGTACACATGTTAAATTAGATGATTGTGAAGAGACCTCTTTAGATTAGGAGGATGACCTAAAAATAAGACAACACTAAATCAAATGGTTGGTTAGATAGATATCTAGGTAGATTACCTAGAGCTAACTAGATCTTGGAAGCAAAAGCTTCCTCGGAGGCTATCAATCCATATGTTTTAAATAATTAAGTTTAGAAAATAAAAGATAAGATACTTCCATCAATAATCAAAAGGTATTGAAATGTAATACAAGAAATTCTTGATAAATAAATAGAATGAAATGACTAATTATAGCAATAAGTAGGTCAATACCAATGCTAAACATGTCAAATGTGGTTCAGAAAATAGGTTGTGGATTTATGAACAAGAAGAGGAAAATAAAGTTGGATTTGGTTGAGGGTAATTGGGTGAAAATAGCTTGCTATTATTTTCTGTCATAGTGACCATCGGTGGTTGTTATGACCATCAGTGGTTAAGGTGAGAATCAATGGTTGAGGTAACTATTGACAGTTAGATAGACCATTGACAGTCAGGATGACCATCGATGGTTACTGTGTGTTGGGTTTGGATGATAAAAACGTTGTTTAGAAAGGGTTATAGAATGGGATTCTAAGAGATTGGATTGGACTAGGTTGATTGTGAAATATAAACAAAGTAATTGGTAGATTGAAAATAAATACTTAGCTTATTAGAGGTTGATCTAGTGAATAGTTGAGGTGGTTATCTCATTGATGGAGTCTAACATGATTATAGTAGAGTAATGGTACTTGGATATTGATCGAGGGGAGATGGTAAGCCAAATCTTTGATAGGATAGATAAATCATTGGATTATTAAAATAAGTGACCTACAAATAAAGCTCTAGATGTAAAATCTATTGAAGTCATGGATGTGGTCCTTTTTCACCTCTTGCTCCTCTCTTCTTATAGGCAAGGAAGGAGAGGAAAAACAATATTTTTAACAAGGGGTCCAACTTATTGTCTAAATTTAGCTCTCATATACATGGGTGTGTACATAATTTAGACAAGCTAATTATAAAAAATAAAGGTAGAATGAAGGGTCAGTTAATTTGGTTTAAATAGTGGAACCTGATCATCAATGATCAGGGTGACTGTCAATGGTTAAGGTGATCATCAATGGTTGATGGTTAAGGTCAAGTTGGGTTAAAAAGGTGGGTTTAGCCAGAAGGTTAATAAGACTTGGATTAGGCCTAGTTTGTAGTAGAGAGTTCAAGTTAGGGCCCAAGGGGGTCCTAAAGTGGTCAAAGGGGATTGTGACATTTAAAACCATCATGTGTGGATTTATGGTGTCTATATTTTGACCCTTTATATTATGTAATTTTTATCAAAAAGCTATAAAACCAAAATGGATTATTAGTCGAAGGTTCGGTTGCCCTGAGTATGAGAGGAAGTGTTCCACCTCAAACCTAAAAGTGATGAGGTAAAATAGAATCTGGTGTGAGTTTGATGAGTGGGTATTTTATGATATAAATGGTTTAATGATAGGTGGGGCACTAAAGCACAAAAAAGTGCACAAAGTGAAAAAAAAGTGTGATAGCTGAGATTTCACATAGACTAGGTTGCCATAGTAAAAATTAAGGTTAGTGATAGAAAGATAAGGGACAAGTGGACCATGTGACTGCACATAGGCATGGTGGTTGGGAGCAATTGTAAATGTAAGTCTCCTAAGCAAGGTCTATGTTTTCATGGGTATCCAAGGTAGGAAGTGCTCCCATAGAAAACATAAATTGGTTTGTTATAGTCATGGGTATTTGAGGTAGGAAGTGCTATTGAGAGGACACAATTTGGTCAGGTATGCACAAGGTAGTGTAAGTTCAAAAATTGGTCAACATGGTAATTATTGGCATTATAGTCAAAAGGACTAGAAAAAATTTGTCACAAAACATGCACTAGGTTGGGTTAAAATAGACCAATGGCAAGGTGGCAAGGTGGGTTGATGAGGTGGGAACAAAGACCAAACCCCATGGGTGGGTGCTTGATACTATTCTAAAAGGTTTGGGTATAAAGGTAATAGGAAAAATGCCAAGATCTTGACCTTAAATGGTCAAGGGTTATAGAGGCCACCATCAGTGGTCACCATAACCATCGATGGTCGTGGTGTAAACCCTAAAATGTCGAGACAAAAATATCTCTACTTGTCATTTTGTTTAATTGAAAATTTTGACTTTAGAGATATGGCTTTTTGTTGTTTTGGGAAAATTTCATAATGGGGATTTATTAGTGGGAAAGGTTGATTGTTGAGTGGTTTTTAAGATCGAGTTGGAGATTGATTGATCTAAGATATAGGGTGGGTATGGTAGGGCATGTGGTTGGGTAGTAAGTCTATGGATTCCTCCTCAATGATGGTCAAGGAATGAGGCAGGGGTTGTATTAAATTGGTTGAATAGATTGATTTGGTCATTATATTACATTTGAATTGGGTATATTCTTGGTTGTGTGTTGTTTTGGTAGGGTAGATTAGGTTTGACCTAGGTATTAGGTTTACTTGGTTTTAAGAAAACATTTGCTAGTGAAAATCAAAATAAGGAGGGTAGGTAGGTTGGGGGTAGGGTAGAGGATAAAGTTAGGGTAATTAGTTATTGTATTTGGTGGTTGGGTAGGTTTTGGGTAGGTAAGTTTTGGGAATTTTCTATCAATGGTCACACATAATGATTATTGGTGGTCATCTTGACTGTTGACAGTTGATGACCATCGACATAATGGTTACCTGATTGTCAATGATCATAGTCACCATAAGTGATCAACCAAGTAGAAAAGTATTTTAATAAAAAGTTTAAGTTAAGTTGTTTAAAATTTGTGAATGTTTGAATGTTATAAACTTTATTTAATGGGATGTCAATGGTTCGATAGGTAATAGTGATATTTTTAGGTTTGATAGACGAGGTAAAGGGTAGCGTTGGAGGGCAATAGGTAATGGTAATATGGTTAAGATATGGTAGGGTAGGCTAAAAAAGGGTTGATATAGTTAAAATAGGTAAAATATGTTAATGAACTAAGTTTGTGTGCTAACAAACCTTACAAGCATGGGAGAAAATTCAAATGCATGATCAGGTGTCACATATATTCTTGAAGATTCATTAATTAATGACCCCAGTGGATTGAGCTCACATATAAGAGGTTGGGATTGGAATGATGTTGCACTACCAACACATTTCATGAGATGTGGTGATGATCATGGCCCTCATAAATAGATGGGATCTAGCCATGAATACCTTCCTTCTACCAATTTTTGAGATGACTATCTTACCTAAAGATGTGCATAGGATCACTTAGCCACCCATACAGGGTAATCCAATTTATCACATCGAATAAGAGGAGATAGATGATTTTTTGGAGCTACTATATGGAGATGACCATGATCTTTTCAGGTGGCATGCTGGAAGATTTAGCTACACTCTATTATATTAGAGGGTGAAGGATGATAATAACCTACTTACAACGATGATGATTTTGGTATCATGATTTGTTATAACTGATTTGATCAATGAGAGGTTTTTATATCTATTATTGAGGATATTGGTTGAGATGTTGCTAGGTCACATAGTGTTCAATTGGTACTTGTGCTTCTAGTGTAAATCTATAGGGAGTTATGGGGTTTTAGAGCTCATAAGACATATGGCATCAACGGCAAGTTTATGCTACACTACTGGGCATATGAGCACATCCAAGTTTTTCAACTGATGGGGTTGCCATGGGAGGGTTATGCCTAGATGGAGTTCATAGTCGGCTTCATGTGGTGAAGAGATGATTTTGCCCTCACATGAGCAAGAGGAGGGTTACATGATATAGATTGGTTCAGAGGTGACTTAGAGGCCTTGGTTGTTGGTGACATTATCTGGAGGCCATATGTCAGGTTTTCAAAATGGGTTAGATTTAGGAGACATAGATTATCCCTATAGAGCTACAAGTAGATCCTTGACAAGTAGGATGGTGAGGTAGAGCTCATCCCATTTGATAAGGTGTAGAGGTATTTTGGCCTAGTTTAGGGCATCCTAGGTCAATTTCCCAAATACAGGTAGGAAAATGTAGAGATCCTACTACCTAAGCCACATCCAGTATAGACTGTGCTATATCATGAGGAGTTATTGGTTAGGGTTGAGATAGATGATACAAGGTTTGCATATGGGCACCCTGTGTGGTACCAGGCACTATATATAATAGTAGATTTTGGTGGTGATGATAGTGACAGAAAGATGATGGATGTTGACCCAACTGGTGGAGGTGGATAGAGGGCATATGTATAGAGGGTTACCCTAGATGTATAGGTATGAGTGGTATTAGTTTTAGTACAAGCTCAGGTGGTAGATTTATAGGGTCGATTGGTTATAACACAGGGTTAGATAGCTATGATTATAGGTGAGAGGGACTAGGATAAAGATACACTAAACTTGGTTACCTAGGAGAGATACTCCTTAAGATAGACTTAAGGAATATCTATAGCACCTTTAGGACCACTAAGCACTATCTTGATGGCTCCGTACCTAGCCACATTGGAAGAGCAATGCTACTATGAGGCCATAGTCCTGAGACATTATCTTGATGAACCCTAATGGGTGAGTAAAAATATAGTTTGGTAAGTGGTAATAGCATTGAAACATTAGGTCAGTGGGTTGTTTCCATAGGTGGATAGGCAGGTACCTTGGGAGGATAGGTACCAAGAGGCAGTGGTGCCCCAAGAAGTAGCGGTACCCCAGGGGCATAGTTATGATACATTATACATTGTATATCAATTTGACACTGACTTATGATCTAATTGGATGAGATGTAAATTTTGAGAAAAAGACATGTATATTGGTGCACAAATTATGATGTTATTGATGACAAATTCATGGTTTATAGATATGATCCTCATTTATTGGTTATCGTTCATGGTTTCTAATTGGATGTTTATGTTCATGTTTTTTATTATAGTTATGTCGATCATTGATAATGATATATTGATTATGCTTATGTTATAGATATGGATATTGATGTGGGCTCACCTATTTAAGCATGTGATGAGATGGCCTTATGTATATGTTTATGATAATGTTGATGTGATGTGGTTATAGTTGGTATATTCGATATGATAATGGTTCGGGTGATGGATATATAATGCTATGATGTTGATCACATGGATTTTTGTTTATGGTTTGTTGCTATGAGTCTTCTAATGATGATGATGTTGATTATGGATATGATATTATTATGATGTTCATGCTACAATTGAATGAATATATGTTTCCTCATTTAGATTTAGACATGAGATGAAAATTGTTTATTGCATTGTTTATTCATGGATGATATAATTTTGCCATGATGATGGATATGCTAATGATGTATGTTGTTGTTCATGATATATGTTGATATGATGTGGATATGATAATTATGGTTATTTTGATTAAGATAAAACATAAGAAGTAAGTTAAATAACAATGTGAGAGTGAGAAGATAATCAAGAGACAAAGTGTCTAAGTGAATATATCAACCAGTCATGAGAGGATAAGAATGGGGCACGATGCTCATTCCTTGGCAAGGACTAATAGAAACCAATGTTGGATTGGCTTAATGAACATAACCCCATTGAATTCTTTGTATTAACATTCATTATTTGGTTAAAAAGGTGTCTTGATCATATAATGTCAAGTGAGCTCAAAATCCCTTGCTTACAGTGTATAAAGGGGAGATGGATGAAAAAGGAACCTTATTGTAAGACCAACATGCCTCTTTTGTAGGTTACTAAAGAGTCAGTATAAAAAAGTTTATGTCATATAAAGTGTAGACTAATCGATGTGGGAAGTTTACTCATGAGAGTCGATTGCAGCTGTTAGAATTATTACTTCTGAGAGCTGATTGTGCTTTTAAAAATTCTTTTATTTTTTCTTTTCCTTGATAATGGATCCTTTGCTTATTTTTTTGTTTGAGGGTGTTAGAGAATCTGATCAATGTGGGAAGATTCCAATAAATTGATATGTTGTGAGAAATGATTTACTCAGCCATCCTTCAAGTGATTAGTCTAAGTTTATGTGCTTTACTTAATGCCTTTGATAGATATCCTTCAAGGGAGAAGTCCACCTTGTAGTAATTTGTGATACATTTTTAGAAGTTATCCTTCAAGGGAGCAATCTATGAATTCTAGGGATGACCCATGATTGATTTTGGTTATGACTTTGCTTTTGATTTTTTTGATTTTGCTTGACATAGACTTGACTATATAGGCTTAAGGTCGCACCTTTATGAAGGTAAAACAAACAACACAAGAAGCCTGATTGGGTGTAAAGAGGTTTAAGTGACAATGACCATGGGAATCCATCCTATAGAAGGTGAAAAATTTACCATGAGAATCATTCCATGGGTAGATCCATGGTACCCATTATTCAACATTAGGTTATGATTATGATAGATGATCACATGATTCAATTTTAATCAGTTACCCCCAATATAGGGAGATGAATATGGTTTGAAATCAATGGATGAGCTTAAGTGATATAAAAGGTGATTTTTATCCTTCTTTAACAAAATAAAGGATGCAAATATAAAGCATTAATGGGCTCAATTTTTTGGTTTCCTTCTAGAGAGGACAACTAGTAATCTCTTGATCCGTACTTGTGGGTCATGATATAAGGTCTAAGCTAATTGAAAGCAAACTTGCCTCGTTTGCTTTTCTCCATATTGGTGACATGTTGGTTTTCCTCTAAGACAAGGTCTTTGATGTTAAATTCTTGAAATCTAAGGTGTTTGTCATAGGCTCATTTGATATGCTCTTTATAGACATGAAGATGGGTGAGAGTGGCTAAACAATGCTCATCAAGTAGCTCTAGCTAAGCTAAACATTCTTGATAGTAATCATCCTCAAAGATGAGATCTTATAAGGATATGAAAAGACAAGGAATTTAGACATTGAGAGATAAGACAAACTCTATTCTAAACATAAAAGAGAAAGGTGTAGCACCCATACGGGTTCGAATGTTAGTATAATATAAACATAAAGTGAAAGGGATATGTAAACTCCAATCCTGACCTGAGGTATTGACCATTTTGGTGAGCATGTTGTTAAGAGTATTGTTAGAGGCCTCAGCCTATCCATTTACTTATGGATGATAGGGTTATGAGAAACTGAGCTTGATGCCAAATGAGTCATAAAGACATTAAAATTGCTTGTTTTTAAAAGATTTTCCATTTTTGGTGATGATCTTGTGAGGAACACCAAAATGACAGATGATGTTATAGTTGATGAAGTCAATGATCTTGTCAGCCATAGTTAAAATAAGAGGGGAAATGTCTACCCACTTGGTGAAATATTTAGTGTTCGTGATGATAGATTGATGTCACTATGGAGAATGGGGGTTGATTTCACCAATAATATCTAGACCCCATTGTGAGAAGGGCCAAAAATCCTTGGATACTTGAAGACTATGGTTGGGTGCATGATGTAGATTAGTGTGTTGTTCACATTTAACACACTTTTTCACATAATCACAATAGTCCTGATTGAGGATAGGCCAATAGTAGCCAAGGTGAAGGATACATTTAGCGATAGTTAGGCCACTAAAATTTCCTATGCAAATTCCATCATGCATTTTTTTGATAGCATGAGAGGCTTTGTGATTGTGTAGGTAACAAAAAAGAAGATCATCAAAGCTACGTTTATAAAGGATTCATTCGAATATGGTATATCGAGAGGTGATCTGAATAAATGTACTATGGGCATTCCTACAAAGACTAAATGGAATGATGGCAAGGTAAAGATAGTTAAAGGTATGCTAATACCAAAGGTTGGGTTGGGTCTCCTCCACATTAAACATGATGGGAGAATCTGATTTGACAAAAGATAGTTTAGTAAGGCAATGGATAATGATAGATAACTTAGAGTCAGAGGGTACAGATGGGATTTAGGAAGTCATACAAGCCATGGTGTTGGAAAACTTATTCATAGATTGTGGGGTCGTGTGGATATGGTAATGTTGAATTGATGTTAAGAGTTTGTCAACTAGTTATTTGTACTATTGTAGAACATCATTCTTACACTGCTATGTCATTAATTTGATTGACCACAAGTTGGGATTCACCAAAGATATTGATTATTTTGACTCCCAAAGCTAATGCAATTTAAAGGCCTATCATTATGGCTTTATACTCAGCCATATTGTTGGTACATTCAAATTTTAGCTTGAAATACAAAGGAAGAGGTTTACCATGAAGGGGAATAAGGACAATGACAACTCCCCCACCACATTGACATTTTGATCCATCAAAGAATATGGTTACTTGGTGGGTGAAATCCACTTGAGAGAGAATTGTGATGGACTCATTGAGAAACTCAAGAGGAGGAGGTTGGTTGTCTAATAAAGGTTTTTCATCCAATTGGTCAGCACTCACCTTTTATTAACCTTTGTTGAAGGAATTCAAGGTTGAACTCAACTAAAAGCATGAGCCACTTAGCCATTCACTAGTTTTGGTATGGCGTTGAGTGCATGTACTTGAAGGGGTTAGTTTTAGTTATGAAAAAGGTTTTATGGTTAAGAAGGTAATGATTTATTTTGGTGGTTATAAAGACTAGGGTAAGGCAAAGTTTCTTAGTATGGGTGTACCAAGTTTCATACTCTATAAGCATTTGAATTATATAATAGATGGCCTATTATTTATGCTTATCTTCATGATGTGCAAGAATTTCCACTAGAGAGTGGTCAATGGTAGAGATGTACAAGTAAAAAGGTTCATCTTATTTTGGAAGGACAAGAATAGGTGGAGATAGAAGGTAGGTTTTGAGGGAATCAAAGGCCTTTTGGTAGTCCAGTCTCCACTTGAAATATATGTCCTTCTTAAGAAGGTAATGAAAATGTTGGCATTGATCAAATAGCTAAGAAATAAAGTGATGGATGGACTGAAGCTTCCGCTAGAGGATATGGAGTTGCTTAAGGTTGACAAGAGGATGCATTTCTAGAAGGGCCTTGACCTTGGTGGGATCAAATTTGATTCCATGAAGAGAGATAATAAAGCCAAGAATCTTACCTGATGGGACCCCAAAGATATATTTAATAGGGTTTAGATAGACATGGTAACGGATAAGTCTCTCAAAAATAATTTCAAGAATGGCTAAATGATCATTTCAAAGTTTTGATTTTTTTATAAGGTCATCCACATAGTCCTCTACTACCTTGTGAATGATTTCATGAAAGTTGTAGGTCATTATGCATTAGTAGGTTACACCAGTGTTCTTCAAACCAAATGACATGACCTTGTATTATAAAGTCCCCCATAGGGTGCTAAAATTAGTTTTGTATTGATCTTCAGGGGATATTAGGATCTAGTTATAGCCTAAAAAACCATCCATAAGAGAGAGAATCTCATGGCCGACTATAAGATAAACTAGTTAGTCAATGCTTGGCAAAAGAAAGTCATCCTTTAGATAAGCTAGGTTATGGTCTCAAAATTATAAGTAAATATGAAGTCTCCCTATAACTTTGGTGATAGGAACGACATTGAAAACCCATTGGGGATAGTCAATAGGTTTGATAAAATTAATGGAAATGAGATGCTGAAGTTCTTCTTTGATAAGAATGGTTATGTGATGGTGCATCTAATGAAGCTTTTATCAGTTAGGTTTGACATCATAATTGGTTATAATGTTATGGGTGCTAATTGATGGGTCTATTTTAGGCATGTCAGCATATGACCAAGTGAATGTTATGATATAGTTTTAGAGGAAGGTAGATAAGTCTTGATTCTTTACGGAATGTAGAGATTGTTCAATTTTAACACTACACAGACTATCTTGAGTGCCTAAGATGATATCCATTATATATTCATTCAACATAGTGGAAGTCTTAGGAGGGTGAGATTTGTGGATAGAATGATCTTCTACACTGAGGTAGGTGAGAATGGAATCATCATCCTAACACTGAATGGTGTTAATGGTAGGAGATTCATATTCTACCAGTTCAAGATGAGTCAAAGGAATGGTCATGGTCACCCCATATTTTTGATAAGTTAGGCATTTAAGGATAATCATGTTTATGAAAAAAAGGTTGTGTGGGATGATTCCATCATCCTCACACTCTAGTGGGGAACATGTTGGTGAGGAAGGGATATATTCATCGATAATGGTGATGGTAGGTGTCTTGGTTTTCTTCTTGGGTAGAATAAAATCAAGGACATGTTTCCCATTAGGCTTTCTTGTCTCAATTGAAATTAACTCATTTGGACCATGCTCATATCATTTTAAGCCAAATCCCTTCCAAGAACACTAGTGGAGGTATGTCTTGGAAAACTTGGGTTTATCTAAGTAGGAGAAACCAGAGGTGAATGGTCGACGTGAAGAGAAGGTGGAGAAAGTGCTAAGATGTTTATCAAGTCCCCCATAGATGAAATGGTTTTGATAGTTGGAAGGTCTAAGGGAAATAATGGCTCTAATGTTGGGGTCATATCTGGGTTGGTTTTTAAGTTCCATGTACTCCTGGGGAGTAGGAAAAGCATATAGGGACAAGAGGTGATATTCCACAAGTGAAAGACATTAAACTATTGATTCCAAGGGGTCTATGGTGGGGATTTGATCTAAGGGGATTGATGATCTTGTAGATGACTAATTCATAGAAGAAGACACGACTTCATCTTTTATGGTTGAAGACTTGTCTGTTACTAATGAAGGCGTGCTAGATGGAGATAAGAGGATGTTGTTGGGTCGATAAGTCATGTTGCATGATGAAAAGGGACTTAGGTCATCATGTATGGTGACAACCTGACCTTTTTGCTCAAATTTTATGTAATGTTTAAGGGTAGAGGGTACACAAGCCATGGAATGGATCCAAGGTCATGCTAATAAAACATTATACTAGAATTCACCTTCCACTACATAGAAGAGTTCTAAGAGTGTATGAGGTCCTAAATGGATATGAAGGACCAAAGTTCCTAGATTAGTGGCCATAGTATCATTGAAGGATCAAAGGATGATCGAGGTTTTGGACATGACATTGTTTAGGAGTTTAACTTGATCATAGGCATGGGAGGATATGATATTGATACTGGCCCCCATATCAATCATAACCCATTTGATTCAAGTTTGGTTCATGTGGGATGTGATGAAGAGAGGGGGATCTAGGTCATCAAGGTGGATATAATGTATAAATGAATACTTGAAGTTGATAAAATTGGAGAGTTCGAGAGCACTAACAAAGGCTACTAAAGGTTGAGGGTCTTCAAGATGGAACTCTATCAATTATATGGCCTTTATCATTACTTTACAATGATGAGATGAGGTAGAAATGAGTTTTTATATATGTTGTTCCAAAAATCCATCAGTTATTTTTGTGGAAAACATGTCGATAATTTTGGTCCTACAGGCCAAAATGGTCTTTTCCTTTCTAAAAAATGTTCTGAGTAGTCAAGTTTTTCAGTCGCGCAAGCCTTTTTAGCTAAGGAAATCATAGTTTCAATAGGCAAGTTTTTGCAATGAGAAGTTCAAGGAAAAGTTTAGAACACTTAAGGCATTTTCTCAAAGTTACAAGGTTGGTTTAATACCGAGGTTCAATCAAAAGGTTCATCAGCAAGGTTTAAAGATTTGGAATGAACCATTGAACTGTTGAACCATTGAACTCTGCTTAGCAAAGATCAAAGGGTTCAAAGTTCAAAGGTTTCAAAGTTCAATGGGTTCAAAGGTTCGACGAGTTCAAAGTTAGAGCGAATGGTTTGAGTGAGTGGTTCAAGTGAAAGGTTCAACCAAATGGTTCAAAAAGTTGGTTCAATGATACATTGAACTCTTGAAGAAGACTAAGTGAATGCGGCTCTTTGTAAGAAATAATAAACCGCAAAACCATTGAACCATTGAACTGGTGTACCCCAAAGAGTTCAAAGGGTTGAAAGATTCAAGGTTCAAAGTGGTTCAAGCGACCAGTGACGTCCCCATAGATGTCAAATTTAGGGTAATGAAATAACTACTGATTTTCAAATATGCATGCCCAGGAATAAACCTAGTGACTAGCCAAAGAAGGAGCCAGTACAAAGTGAGAAGAGAGCCTGAGAGCTCAGATCACCAGAAAGAGACAAAATGTAACAAGGAAAGATGGAATGTTATAGTAAATATAGAAATATATAAGGAGAGTTATTCTAGTAGGTGAAACAGTCCACTAGGTGGACATCAGAGAGTGCAAGCATTCAAAGGTGTGGCCCATTTTTTTCATCAAAGTAAAGGTGAATGGACAGTTGTGTAAGCATCATAAAGAGGACCAAGCATCCCATGCTTTGGAAGAGATATTTGAGATGATTCAAAATGCCAAATTTAAAGTTGATACCTTGTTCTAGCATGGCCCCCTTCACAAAATTTCAAATGCATTCAATACAGCATGGGCCATTTTGTGAAAACAAGCACCAAAGTCTTTCTTTGGTTGTTATATATTGTAATCTCTCAGTTTGTATATGGGATATCTCCCTGTTATCAGAAGTAATACTCTACCTAAATTGAAAGGCATTATTAAGACTTTGAGCTTAGATTGTTAATCATATTTTATCAATTAAAGGAGAAAGCAAGTGACCTTTCAGACTTTGTGTTGAAATAGCTTGTGTTATTTAATAAATTGTTCTTATGTCTTTTTCCTAAATACAGTCTTGTCCATTTGATCAAATAAGCAGAACTAGTGGAAATAGCCTAAAAAGTGTCCTGAAGCTGACCATGGGAGACATTGTGCTACCATAATTATCTTTAATTTGTTGTGTGTTTTGTGTTTTACTGCAAAAGATATTGGAGAGATTTTGAGCTACATTTATCTTTTGTAATATTTTACTCTATTGTAGTTAAAGTGGAGATTTTGTGCTACACTTCATTCTACTGTGTTACTTCATCCTGAATCAACAGAAGAAATAATGAAAGACTTTGTGCTTTCATGGGTTTCTTGTGGTTATAGTTACTACCCAGGAAGTTTTCCTATTGTTTGTTGAACATCATTTTTGAAAGAAGAGAAATGCCTTCAATAATTACCTAAGAATTCTCCTTTTCTCTATGAACATTATCTCTGAAAAAAGAGAGATGGATGGTATTATTTCAACCCTGAGTGTATTTTTAGTTTATATTAGTATATAGTAGTTTATAGGGAATCTCCCCTTGATGAGAGGAGAGATTTATCTCACCATGTTGTGGTAAACCTACACATTTTTTCGTATAAATATCTTTATGTTGTGGTTGATATACCCATTTTGTTGTCAGTTAGTTGATGACAAAATATTCACCCAATAGTTTTTGGTGACTCTATTGGGGAAGAACGCATAAGCCTCAAGCTTCAAATTAAAGCAGTACCAGTTCTTTTTCATTTATGTTTTACACTCTAGCAGATCCACGGTATACACAAAGCCAGAGAGCTCAAGGTATTGTTGATCATGTATTCGAGTTGGTACAATAAGGTAATTTTGATCTTTCTTCTCCACAAAGTCACCTACAGCGAACCAAAAGTTGTCCTCTTACCAACGTCAGGTATCTAATACTAGGCAAAGCTTCTCTTTCCTCTGCTAGTAGAGCTTTGTCTATACATACCCCACCAAGATTTGTTATCCCCCCTTTCCATTGTCATATCATGGCAACTGAAGGCCCTTCGGGTAACACTTTTAGTCCCCTAAATCTAACCTCACCCTTACATGAACTACCCCATAATTCAAGAAAGAATTTTCTCAAGTTTTATGGTGACAGGAAAGTTCATCCTGATGAACATATTACATCCTTTTGCATATCATGTGGTGTGATAGGCATGGAGTATGAAGACATAGCAGTCAGACAGTTTGTAGAAAAGTTATAAAGTGTTGCTGCAGACTGGGTCTATCATCTACAAGTGCAGATTGTAACTGACTGGAACACTCTCAAAGCCAAGTTTAAAGCTAGATTCAAAGCTGTAGAAGATGCACATGCCCTATTAGCCTAGCTTATGCAAATGAATAAGGAGACTCATGAGCCTATGCGAGATTTAATTGATAAATTTGACAAGTTAAAGAATAGGATTCCTATAATTGCTCAGCCAACACTTGAAAATCTTAAATGCTTCTTCATAAATTCTTAGCTTCCTAAAGTGATTTTCCTATTGAGGTAGGATAGCCACATAGACCTTGTTGTAGCTCAAGATTTGGCTAATGATATTGAAGATGATCTTATCTTGGCAGGAAAGATAAGAAGAGATCTTAATAGAAATAAATCTTCTTCATATTCTGAATATTTTTCTATAGGCACCACTGATCCTATGGTGCAAATGCTAGCAAATGAGTTGCTAGCTTTGAAAAATCAAATGGCACAAGGAATGTTTGCTCCTCCTTATTGAGATATACCAAGGAGGACATTCCCTAACTAGTCATATCAATGCAATGCTGCCAAGAATCAATGGTAGCTAAATCATCTTCCTCCCCCACAAGGGAAGCTCACCATTGAAGTAGCACTAGCTAACTTAGCAATTGGTTATCTTGAAACTGAATCTAGTTTCTCTTTCCAACTTGAGTTAAACCAAGAAGATGACGCTAATCTCTTCATAGAAGGAGAAGAAGAATTAGCTAGTGACTCTAACATTGGTTTTTTGAATTACCAAGATGAAGCTCAAAGCAAGGGAGAAATGTTTGATGGATCATATGATGTATTTACAAGGTCCCAGAACCAGTCAACTCAACCAGCTAATAAAGGAAAAATAGGGGAAGAATATTCACCAACAATTTCAATTTCTAAAAGGGGGACTGCTTTGCCTTTTCAATCAAAGGACCCAGTGATCAATAAAAAAGTAATTACCTCAAATAATCTTATTCCTTCTGCTTTAAATTTTAAGACTAGAACCACACTCAATAAAACCCAAAATGATGGACTTCCTTCCTCTATTCCTAGTTATTTTTAGTCATTTGATATAATTGACCATATTAGGAAGACCAAGATCCAAATAACTGAGTTTGAATATTTACAAGCCAACCCTGAGCAGTTGGATAGATTGATTGAATGTATCAAGAATAAAACTATCCCTGATGGACAAGATATTTCAAAGGTAACTCATGATCTCCCAAAGAACACACCCACCCAAAAAAATATTATCATTACCCCTCCTATTGCCCCTAGGAAAATGGAACTTTTCTATGTTTCCCTGCTGATAAATGGTTATAAGCTGAGCAACTATATAATTGACTCAAGAGCTTCTAACAATGTCATGTTTGCCAAGGTAGCAGACTCTCTCGGCCTCACTTTGACTAAAACTTTTGAGAGATGTTTCTTTATGTAAAATAAACAAGTGCCACTATTGGGTCAAATCAAAGATGCCCAATTTGCATTTGCGGCCTTCCTAGGAAAAAAGATTAAAATGACAGTCCTGGTGGCCGACGTTCTAGCTTCCTATGGCATTTTTCTTACATGAAATTTTTGCAAGGATGTTGGTGGTGAATTGAGCATGGACATGTTTGAGGCAAGGATCCCTGTGAAGGGCATTATGCAAAGGATGCTTCCTGAGAAGGAGGCAAAATACATTGTTATTCAGACATCAGATCCTGAGGCTCAAATTCTATTTGAATCTTCAAGAATGGGTAGCTATTTTCTATATACAGAAGGTGTTTTTATCTCATCAAATGAAAGTTCTGTAGGTGAAAATTCAAAAGGTTCAGACAGAAGATCAGAAGAATTGGTAAAGTGTAGGTGCAAAAGAATCCTCCCTCCCTAAAAAAGAGAAATTTGAAGAGAGATCAAATTCTAATGATGTCTGGATCCTAGAGTTTGATAGAAACAATTCTTCTACCAATTTTAGAGCTAAGATTGTTCTGATATCTCCTCAAGGAGATATTTCTCGCTATTCGTATAAGTTGTAGTTCAACAACACTAACAACACTATCGAGTATGAATCTTTATTACTTGGGTTGAAGGCTACTCAAGATAAAGGTGTTAAACTCCTTCATGCCAAAGGAGATGCTAAACTGGTGGTTTGTCAGGTGAGAAACTTGTATCAAACTAAGAATGAAATATTGTGACATTATCACAATCAGGTATGAGATTTTCTTGAAAGATTTGATGTTTTGAATATTTTTACAATGCCTAGAGAGCTTCATAATCATGTAGATTCATTAGTTGTCTCTGCAACTCTCATGGTTCCTCACAAAGACTTTGAAGAGCACAATTACACTATCAAACTAGTCTTTTGACCAAGTGTACCTGATAATTCCAAACATTGGTAGGTATTTGAGGCTGACAATCAAATCATGTGCTTCACTGGACCAGAAAAGCAATAAACTATGGTAGTGGACCATATTGTTGCACATCAAAGTTAGGTAAAGAAACTCTCTGGCAAGAGAGCAAGGATTCATGGTTTTTGGATTAGAGATCAAGTCTTGTTATGGGGCAAGAGGAGAGAACCAAAAGAAATGCATAGAAAATTTGATTCCTGGTGGAGAGGTCTATTCGCCAATCATCAATTTTGAGGAGAAAATGGTTTTTTGCTGATATATAAAGATAGAACAACATTTTCACTACCTCACAATGGGCAACATCTGAAGCACTTCAACCCTTGAAGTATCAGATAAGATTAGTTGTACATTTGTATAGTCTTTTGTTTGTTTTGTGTGTTTGTTTCAATTTTTACCATCTTTCTCTTTTTGGATGGCATGACTCCATAGCCCAATAGCATAGATGAAGGCACTTAGAGTCTAGATTCTACTCCTTTCATTTTTACAATCAATGGAAGTTCTCCAACTAGAGCCAGTTGTTGTTCCCAAAATTTGTCACTTATTTTTGTGGACAACATGTCGATCATTTTGGTTTTGCAAGCCAAAATGGTCTTTTCCTTTCTAAAAAATGTTTTGAGCAGTCAAGTTTTTTAGTCACACAAACCTTTTCAGCTAAGGAAATCACAGGTTCAATAGGCAGGCTTTTGCAAGGAGAAGTTCAAGGAAAAGTTTAGAACACTTAAGGCATTTCCTCAAAGTTATAAGGTTGGTTCAATGCTGAGGTTCAATCAAAAGGTTCATCGGTGAGGTTCAAAGATTTGGAATGAACCATTGAACTCTGTTTAGCAAAGTTTAAAGGGTTCAAAGTTCAAAGAGTTCAATGAGTTCAAACGTTCAATGAGTCCAAAGAGTTCAAAGTTCAAGTGAATGGTTCAAGCAAATGGTTCTAGTGGAAGGTTCAACCAAATAGTTCAAAAAGTTGGTTCAAAGATACATTGAACTCCTAAAGAAGACTAAGTGAATGTGGCTCTTTGTAAGAAATAATGAACCGTCAAACCATTGAACCGTTGAATCAGTGTACCTTGAAGAGTTCAAAGGTTTCAAAGGTTCAAGGTTTAAAGTGGTTCAAGTGACCAGTGACGTCCCCACAGACATCAAATTTAGAGTAATGAAATAACCATTGATTTTCAAAGATGCAGGATTGGAAATAAACTTAGTGACTAGCCAAAGAAGGAGCTGAAGGAGCCAATAGAAAGTGAGAAGAGAGCCCAAGAGCTTAGATCACCAGGAAGAGATAAAATATAACAAGGAAAGAGGGAATATTATAGGAAATCTAGAAATATATATAGAAGAGTTATTCTAGTAGGTGGAACAATCCACTAGGTGGACATCAGAGAGCACAAGCATTCAAAGGCGCAGCCCATTTTTCTTCATCAAAGTAAAGGCAAATGAATAGCCATGTAAGCATCATAAAGAGGACCAGGTAGCCCATGCTTTGGAGGAGACATTTGAGATGATTCAAAATGCCAAAGTTAAGGCTGATACCTTATTCCAGCATGGCCCCCTTCACAAAATTTCAAATGCATTCAATGCAATCAATACATCATGGGCCATTTTGTGAAAACAAGCACCAAAGTCTTCATTTAGTTGCTATATATTGTAATCTCTTAGTTTATATATGGGAGATCTCCCTGTTATCAAAAGCAAAACTCTACCCAAATTGAAAGGCATTTCTAAGACTTTGAGCTTAAACTATTAATCATATTTAATCAATTGAAGGAGAAAACAAGTGAGATTTTAGACTTTGTGTTGAAATAGCTTGTGTTATCTAGAAAATTGTTCTTATGTCTTTTTCCTAAATACATTCTTGTCCATTTGATCAAATAAGTAGAACTAGTGAAAATAGCCTGGAAGGTGTCCTGAAGCCGACTGTGGGAGACTTTGTGCTACCATAATTGTCTTTAATTTTTTGTGTGTTTTGTGTTTTACTACAAAGGATATTGGATAGACTTTGAGCTACATTTATGCTTTGTAATATTTTACTCTGTTGTAGTTGAAGTGGAGACTTTGTGCTACACTTCATTCTATTGTGTTACTTCATCTTGAATCAGTAGGGGAAACAATGAAAGACTTTATACTTTCATGGGTTTTTTGTGGTTCTAGTTACTACCTGGGAAGTTTTCCTATTGAACATCATTTTTGAAAGAAGAGAAATGCCCTCAGTAATTACCCAAGAATTCTCCTTTTCTATGTGAACATCATCTCTAAAAAAAGAGAGATGGATGGTATTATTTCACCTCTAAGTGTATTTTCAGTTTATATTAGTATATAGTAGTTTATATGGAACCTCCTCTTGATGAGAGGAGAGATTTATCTCACCATGTTGTGGTAAACCTACACATTTTACTATATAAATCTCCTTTTGCTATGGTTGATATACCCATTTTGTCATCAGTTAGTTGATGACAAAATATTCACCCAACAATATACTCATTTTTGTTGGGGCTTTGTGAAGTTGTTTAAGGATTGAATTGATTCAAAGGGGTTATATTAAGAGGTACCCAAGATGGAAACCTGGGTTTGGATGAAGGTGAAGATGTTTGGATTTGACTTGGTTGGGAGGTAGAAGATGGATAGGTCTATGGGATGGAAACTTTGGCTTTCCCTTTATCCTTTTGTTGTGCTCATGTGACCACATTGATAGTATGGATAGAAGAGTTGGGGTAGGAGATCAGGTTGGTTCCCCATCACTCTAACGTGAGAGTGGGGGGGAGTAGGTAGGCATTAATAAATGGCTATTTATGGAATTGGTATAGGGCTCATGAGACATTCATTTGATAATAGATCATCCTCATCATAGGACTAATAGATTATGGTTTGGAGAAATTTATAGTTCTCCTTGTCATGCGTAGGTGTCCTATAGTGGGAGCACACTTAGCAGTCATTATACCAGATGGGTTTTGGACAAAGAGGATCAAATGGTCTGATAAGAGGTAAGGCCAATCAAGAAACTTGTAATAAGATTTAGAAGATAGTTGAGTAAGACTCAGCCAAAGGTGGAGGGGTTCTAGAGGTTTTGGTATTAGTGGTTAATTTGGGAGTTATTTTAGAAATAGGTTTAGTGATAGATGGTTTGGGTAAGGTGGTGCTTTTAGTTGATGGATTTGGTTTAGGTAAGTAATATGATAAGTTGGAGGTAGAAGATTGTAAGATAGTTAGCTTAGTTATTGGTGGCTCGATGAAGATAAGTGTGTCAGAAAGTAAGAGTGAGGATGTAACCAATAGTGATGGTTTTGTTTGGTTGAGATAGTTGGCTTCCTAGTTAGAGTAGAGGTATGAGGCTCCATAATAGAGGGAAAGGTTGAGGGAGGTATAAGTTTGATCTTTTGGCCATTTTTTGGTTTTACCTCTTGAGTTGATTTGGTTTTGTTTTTGGTTGGTGGGTTTGGTGAGGTTAGCTCCACTTTTAAATATGGATGATTAAGGCTCTATGTAAGGAAGATGCCAAGATTTTTGGTTGGTTTGGTTAAAGTAATAGGTCATAATTTGATTGTTTTGGGTTTGATCACTTTGGATGTTTGAGAGATAGTTGGGTTGGTAGAGGCTTTGATTGGTTTGATAGTGGGTTGGATATTAGAAATGATGGGTTGGTTTGTGAAAGATGTGGTTGGAGGTTCTTTTTTGGTGATGTAAGGCATCCCCAATTATTAACAAAAGGTGGTTGGGTCCATGTCATGTTTGGAGAAAAATTCCAATCTCTGAACTAATCTAGAGAAAGGTTTATAGATTGGTTTCTTTCCCTAGGAAGTGGGCTCCAAAGATAATCCCATAGGTTGAGAAAAGGGAATGGTGACTTCATCCTTTTCCTCAATCAAAGGATGCAAGGTTTGGATGGGTGGTTCCTCTATGGGAGGTGTAGATATGGTGATTTCCTCATTGTGAATGATCTCTAAAGGGGAAGTAAATTGTTTAGTAGTTGAAGGAGAAAGTAAAGTGGTGATGGTTGCCTTCTCTAATATATTAGTTGAAGGAGAGTTTGATGACTCCACTACCTCAATAATTGGTGGATGGGAAAAGGTTACTCCCTTTGTTTGGGTCTTCAAAGGAAGATAAGATAAATCCACTACCTCAATAAGTGGAGAGGGTGAAGAACATGTAGATTGGGTGGTAGGTTCTTCAGTAATGAGTGCATCAAGAACCATGCTGATTGTATGGGCATCATGAGAACATTCAGCTTTATTACTCTCATTTTTGGTAGGTGCATGATTTGGGAAAGGGTGTATGAAAATGTCAAGGGCTTGGTTTGGAGGTGCATTGGGGTTGTCCAACACAAGTTCTCCTTATCAATGAGTCTTTGGACAATGTTTTTTAAGGTATTAAACCTACTAATGTCATGCCCAACTACTTGATGGAAAGCACATAGTTCATTCTCATTATACCAGCCAAGTGAAGGATGAGAAGAATCAAATTATTGGAGAGGTTTTATGGGAGGGAGTTATATGATATTAACTTTCGGTAGCTTCTCTAGGACTGAGGCATAAGATTCTCCAACTAGAGAAAATTGCTTATGACTATTCTAGTTTTGGTTCCTCATGTTTTGATTTGAGGATTTTGAAGGGTTTGGTTGATTAATATATGGTGAAGGATTTGTATTAAGGACAATTGCATTTGTAGTTCCCTTGAACATGGTCCCAATATTGGTTTGGTTACTTAGTTTATAGGAAGAGGCCTCATTGGCCTCAATGGTTTTTAAGCTAGATTTTTTCTTTCAACTTTATCTTCCCTTCATCAATGACTCTATTTTCTAGATTATGTGCCATGGTAAAATATTTGTTAAAGGTTCTGAAGCTTTGGACATGAAATATAGAGGAGATGTGCTTGGCACATACTTGATTAAAATTTTATACTAGTTTGACTTGTGGTAAAGAGAAAGAAAGTTGATTGATTAGACTTCTCTAGTGGGCTAATAAATTAGTAATAGATTCATCATCAAATTACTAGATAGAGTAAAGGTCAATGATGGAAAATTTCTTGGAGATGTTTATTAAAAAGTGATCCAAGAAAGCTTGGGCTAGATGGGTGAAGGTGAAGAGATGATTTTTTTCTAATGGCACTATACCAGTCAAGTGTTGGGCCGAATAAAGACATAGGAAAGGTCTGGAGAAGGAGAGCATCATCGTAGGAAATCATATAACATGAATGCCTAAATTCCCTAAGGTGTTTTTGTGGGTCATCATTGATCTGAAATTTAGAAAAATTAGGGATATTGCATTGAGGAGGATATGGTATGATAGGGACAGATGGGTGAATGGGTTCATTATAAATATGGTCATAAGATAAGCTATTGTGAACTCTAGAAATGGATGATTCTAGAGTTCTCATTTTATCCATTAGCATTTTCATTAGATCTACTTGGGGTGGTGCACCTAAAGGTTTGTAAGGTGCAAATTATTATTGTGGTTAGGAGGCATATTGATAATTGGTAAGAGGTTGAGAAGCTACCACATATTGGTATGTGGTCATAGGTGGTAGGGTAGAAGACATGTATTAATCTATGGACACCAGTGGTTAGGTAGATGGTATATAGGGGTAGGTAGATGTAGGTGGTTGGGTAAGAGGTGGGGGTATATTCCCTTGTAGATTAAGAATTCATCCTAGGTTTGGTATAATCAGCACTTGTTGAGGGATCAATATGGTTTGGGTAAGAAGTATGGTTGGGTTGGAAGTCAAAGAATAGATAGTGACCTTGGTAATGATTGGTGGTATGGTACAAGGTATAGATGCTATAATATTTGGAAGTAGAATGGTGACTAATGGACTGGATGTAGCTGAAATAAGGTTGGGAATTATAGTACAAGATACTTCCATGGTGGGTGGAGTATAAGTGGTTAATGGTTGGGTTATTCCTAAGGTAGAGGAATTATTTGTGGGGATGTAAGGTGTAAGGGTATTGGCAAGTTAAGTGGGTTGGTTTTACATAGTATTATCAAAGGGATTATTGGTAGATGAATATGTTTGGGTATTCAATGGTTGGGTGGTTACTTTAGTAATATAAGTGTTCCCCATAAGGTGGGAAAGCATGGCATAAGGTGGGTCCACAAGTGGGATCAAAGGAGTATGGTGAGTCATGGTGTTAAGATAATGTTAAAGGGCCACATGGTTGTTATCTAGGAAGGTGGTGAAGTTTATATCTCATTGGGAAAATACCCAAGGGAAATTGGGACTTCTTGAGGGGTGAGAAGAACTATCTACATATAAGATATACTCTATGGATGAGGAGGTAGAAGAGGTTGGATGGTTTGGTGATGGGTTCTACGTTGTTAAGTTCATTCATTGTTGGCAAGTGAGAACCATGTAAGATAAGGGGGAAAGAATAGATAAACAATCTCACCACTCAAATATAGAAGACAAGAAATGATCAAAAATGACAAACACACACTAAAAAGTATGTTAAGTTCTAAAGCTCCTTTTATTATCTCTTTTTGCTTATGCCTTAAGCTTTTAAGAAATTGTGTGAATCTAATTGGGTTGATAGAATAGGTACTAGAAAATAAATCTATGAATGGTTTCAGGTTGTTTGCTCTTAAAAAGATCTGTATTGGAAATCAATATGTGGCTTGGTATTGGGGCTTATCCTTGCACTTCACACACCATAATGATAAGGGTGTCATATGATTTGCTAGTATATACCAATTTTCAAAGTATATACTCAATCAGAGAGCTGAATTGATTCTCCCCTTGGTAATGACTTCCAACTAAGATTGTCGGGAAGTGTAAGGTGATCTACTAGGTGATGAATTCCCATTCAAGCCTTGTGTCAAGTTGTTTAGATGATTTATTGATGAAGGTGATTTGGATTAGTGTGTGTAACAAGAGTTATTATATGATAAAATTACTTTACTCTAATTTGACTAGGTGAGCTAAACTTATAAGTAACCAATGAATGCAGTTGATTTTAAGCCTAGAAGAAATTTATGAGTACATAATAGATAGAAGATCATATAGATTCAAACAAAAAAAACCCAATTAAAGACTCAAGGGTCCCACCAGGCATACCATAATGTTTCAGTGAATTTGAGCTTATATTCTAAGAGAGGAAGAAGAAAGAAACTAGATATGGGTATGGTTGAAAAACCTGTTTGGTTGTAAATGCATTAAATCAATTGATTGTGAAGATCTCATCTCTAGCTTGGGAAGATGACTTTTAAATAATATAGTAGTAAAGCAAATGGTTATTTTGATAGATATCTGGGTGGATTGCCTAACATTAGCTAGATCTTGGAAGCAAGATCTTCCTCGAGGGATGTCAATCCACACATTTTAAACAATTAAATTTAGAAAATGTTGTACCCAAAAAATGTAACTCATTTTTAGGACAATATATAAGTTATTTTGGTCTTGCAAAGACCAAAATATCTCTTCTCATTTCAAAAAATTGTTCTAAGCTTTCAAAATTGGGAATTATTCAAGCTTTTTCAGTCAAAGGACTAATGGTTCAACAGGTTCCAAGGCTTCTACAGGGAGGTTCAATAAAAAGAATTAGTTTCCAACACTTAGTCATTTTTGAGATTGGTTCAGCGCCTTGGTTCAATCAAAAATATCCATCAGCAAGCATCCAAGCAACCATTGAACCATTGAACCAAAGTTGGTTCAATCGATCGGTTCAATCAAAATGGTTCAAAGGACCCGAAAAGAATGAGTCAAGCGGAAGCCGCCACATGTCATCTGCCAAGCCCCATTGCACTTTGTTTCTAATTGCAACAGAAGATGCCACCTATCCCTATTGAAGCTTGTTGAAAGCCTCTAAGTGTCTCCATCTGAAGCTTTAAAGTTTCAACAGTTCTAAAGTTCAATGCGTAGGTATTTCTTTTTTACGTAGGTTTTTGTCTAAGTCTCAAAAAGCTGTAAAACGTGCCACGTGTCCCTTGCAAAGTTTGGTGGAAGCTGACAAGTGTCAATCTCCACAATTTCTCCCTCCTGCTTCTTGTTTTCATAAAGACTATGGTGGAGCCCTAGTAAGCTGCTGAAGAAAGTGGAATGCGCCATGTGTCATCATCTTCCTGACTCTCCAAAGATAAGCAAAAGCCGCCACCTATTCATTTATAACTCTGTAGAGAGTGACACGTGTCTGCATCTGAGTTTCGAACAAGTTTATAAGCTTCTCCTAAGCATTTTTTAGAGCACAGTGGAAACCACCACGTGTTATCATCCACGTGAATCTAAAATAAGTCTCGAGTGTTTTCAAAGGCCGCTAAAGCATAGTGGAGACTGTCACATGTCATCTTTCGCAAGACATTCAAAAGGTGTCCAAAGCTTCTAAAAATACAGTGGAAGTCACCATGTGTCCCTCAGAAAGTCACAGATGAAAATGCCATGTGTTTTCACCTGTTTCACAGTGGATGTTTCCACGTGTCATCCATTGAGACACAGTATCAAAGCAGTGGACCCTACCACGTGTCTCTCATCAAATGCAGTAGAAGCTGCCATGTGTCATCTTCCACAAAACTTTTCAAAGGCAGCTAAAAGCTTAGCGGAAGCCGCCATGTGTCATCCTCCGCAGGATTCTCAAAAGGCAAGCAGAAGCTGCCACCTTTTTGGTTGTAACTCCGCGGAGAGTGACAAGTGTCTGCACCCATGATTTTGAGTTTTTAATAGGTTTCAAAGCCTCTATTAATGAATGTTTCTTAGAATCCTGTAGAATTTTCCACGTGTCTTCACCTGTTTAGCAGCAGAATGTGCCACGCATCGATTACTAAAGACCAACATAAAGTGACTAAGGAACAGAACATCGAATTGAATCTAGGACCCGATTCAAATAACCAAAAAAGGAGGAATGATGAAGGACCAAAAACATTTGTGCATCAGATATGTTTCTAGAAGCATATTGCTAGGTACACATTGAAGGATGCAAATGTTCAATGGCGTGACCTATTTTTCTTCATTGAGAAAATCAAATGGGTAAATGCCCCTAAATTCAAGCATGTCTTCTTAACAAAATTTAATACAAAATGATGTGTTATTGTTCCCGAATCCTTCTTGAAGAGGCTATATAAGGGACTCTCTTTTATTGTAAATGTATCTCTTTTTTGACAATTAGAACAAAACTTTGCCCAAATTGAAAGGCACCTCTGAGACTTTGAGCTCAGTTTGTTAATCATATTTTGTTATTGGAATAAGAAAGCCAATGATTTTTTAGACTTTGTGCTATAATTTTTTTGTTGTTGGGGAAATTGTTCTTATGTATTTTTCCTTAATATGCTTTTTGTTCTTTTAATTCAACAAGTAGGATTAGTGAAATTAGTCAGAAAGGTGTCCTGAAGAGTTAATTGTGGAGAGACTTTGTGCCCCCATAATTGCCTTTTAGTGTGTTTTCTTTTCATTTCTATGTAAAGGACTTTGGAAAGACTTGGTGCCCTCATTGTCCTTCGTATCTTACTCTTGAGTGATTTAGATGGAGACTTTGTGCTGCATCTCAATTTGTTGGTTATTACATCTTTTGCTACATTTTTTATTACTACCTAGAGTATTCTTGTGGCTTGCTGAATAGTACTTTTGAAAGAAGAGGAGTGATTTCTATCATTTTCCTTGAGTTTCTCCTATGATTTGCATACATCATCTCTGAAGAAAGAGAGATGGATGGTTTGTCCTACCCTTGAGTATTATTATTATATATATAGCTTATAGGGAACCTCCCCTTGATGAGAGGAGAGATCAGTCCCCTTCTGATGTGGTAAATCTACACATTTGGATGACTAATCTTCCTACTTTGGCTGATCAGACTTATTTTGTTTATCAGTACACTGATCGACAAAATATTCAACCAACAATTTTTTGTGACTCTGCTGGGGATATAATATCCATTATCCATTTATAATCTATCCATTCACCTCCACACTAACTGGAAAATAATGCACAGTTTAAAGCCTTAAGCCTTAACTGAAGCAAGCTCAATTCTTTTCCATTTTTGTTTTACAATTTGGCAGATTCAAGGTATACACGAAGCCAAAGGGCTAAAGGTATCGTTGACCCTATATTTGAGTTGGTATGACAAAGTGATTTTGATATGTTTCCTTCACCATCTCGTCTCCAATGAACCAAGAGTTTTCCTCCTACTAAACTCAGATCTCCATTGCCAGATGAAGTATCTACTTCTGTTGTTGATTAAAGCTTTGCCTATAATTACCCCTCTAAGATTTATTATCCCTCCTTTTCATAATTCTATAATGGTAGTTCAAGGCCCCTGGGGTAATGCTTTTGGTCCTCTCAATCTTATTCCACCTCTGCATGAGCTTCCACGTAGTTTAAGAAAGAACTTTCCCAAATTATATGGTGATGGGAAAGTTCACCCTGATGAGCACATTACAGCTTTTAGCATAGCTTGTGGAGTAATCAGAGTAGAATTTGAAGATGTAGCAGTCAGGATTTTTATAGAGACATTACAAGGTGCTACTGCATATTAGTTTTATCATCTACAGGTTCAGTCAATGATTGATTGGAATACTCTCAAAGCTAAGTTTGAAGCCAGATTCAAAATTGCAAAAGATGCACATACACTTCTGGCTCAACTTACATAGATGAAGAAAGAGCCTCATGAGCCTATGAGAGATTTCATAGCCAAATTTGAAAAACTAAGAAACAAAATCCCTGTAAGTGCTAGACCTACAGCTAAGAATCTCAAATACTTTTTCATTAATTCTCAGTTACCTGAAGTAAGTTTTCTTTTGAGACGTGCTGGTCAAATAGATCTTGTTGTAGCTCAACTTTTGGCCACTGAGGTAGAAGATGATCTCATCTTAGCATGGAAGATAAGAAGAGATCCAAATAGAAATAGAGCTTCATCATCTTCTGAATATGCATCTACAGGCACCACAGATCCAATAGTGCAAAAATTGGCAAACGAGTTGCTTGCTCTCAAAAAGCAAATGGCTCAAGGAATGTCTTCTACTCCTTCATATAGAAGGACATTCTCAAATCAGTCATATCAGGGCAATGCTCCCAGAAATCAAGGGCAATAGAATCGCCTTCCTCCCCCATAAGGGAAACTTGCCTTGAAAGCTCCTCCAACTAATTCAGCAATGGAATATCTTGAAGCAGAATCATAATTCTCTTTCTAGCCTAAATTAAATCAAGAAAATGACATTGATCTCCTTGAAGATAATCAAGAAGAATCAGCTGGCGACTCCCACATTAGTTTCTTGAATTACTAGGATGAACCCGAAAGCAAAAGAGAAGCTTTTGATGGATCATATGCAGTGTTTACCAGGTCCAAAAATCAATCAGTCTAGCAAGCTGATAAAGAAAAGACAGAAGAGCAACGGCATCCAGCAGTCATGATTGTCAAGCGTGGAACCATTCTACCTTTTCAGTCAAAGGACCCGGTAATCACCTAAAAGGAAAATACATCAATATCACTTTTCCCTTCTAATTCAAATTTGCAAACCAGTGCACCTCCCATCCCTCTTAAAATTTATAAAGTTGAAGTACCTTTCTCTGTACCTAGTTCAATTCAGTCATTTGACATAATCGATCATGTCAAAAAGACAAAAATACAAATGTCTGAATTCGAATATCTGCAGTCCAATCATGATCAATTGAATAAGCTAGTCTAATATGTCAAAAACCAAAACGTCCCTGCAAGACAAAAGGCTAAAAAAGTAACTCCTGACTCTTCAAAGAACATGCCTATTCTAAATAATCTGGTCATTACTCCCTTAGTTGTTCTTGAAAAAATAGAACCTTTCTATGTTTCCCTGTTAATTAATGGCCACAAGCTGAGTAAATATATTATAGACTCAGGCGCATCTAATAATGTCATGCCAGCTAAAGTAACTGAGTCTCTTGGTCTCACATTGACCAAAACCTTTGGAAGATGTTTCTCTATGAAGAACAAGCAAGTACCATTGCTAGGGCAAATCAAAGATGCCCAACTTGCATTTGCAGCCTTTTCAGATAAGATAATCAAGATGACTGTCTTGGTGGCTGACGTCCCAGCATCCTAAGGCATTTTGCTTGGATGAAATTTTTGAAAAGACATGGGAGGAGAACTAAGCATGGATCTGTCTGAGGCAAAGATCCATGTCCAAGGCGTAATGAACAGGTTGCTCCCTAAAAAAGAAGTAAAATATGTAGTCACCCAGACATCAGCGCCTGAAACTCAAATTCTTTTTGAATACATAGGTATGGATAACTATTTTTTGTCTATAGATGAAATGCATGAAACACCTGAAAGGGTCAACTCAAAAATCAGTTCAACAACAATAGCAGAAAAACTAATAGGCTGCTGTACAGACCAAGAAGGATCCTCCATCTCTAATGAAGGAAAATCTAAAGAAAAATTAGTATCAGATGAGATATGGACTTTGGAATTCGATGGTAGCTGTTTCTCTATCGATTCAGAAGCTGGGATTGTTTTGATATCTCCTCAAGGAGATATGTTTCCTTTATCTTACAAATTACAGTTTAGCAACACTAATAATATAGCGGAATACGAATCTCTGTTGCTTGGCATGAAAGTTGCTCAAGAAAAAGGCATCAAATTTCTTCATGCCAAAGGGGATGCTAAATTAGTGGTTTGTCAAGTGAGAAACTTATTAAACCAAGAATGAAAGATTACGCCAATATCGTAACTTGGTTTGGAACCAAATTGAAAGCTTTGATACTTTCAACATTTTTGCTATACCTAGAGAGTCTAATGATAGAGCTGATGCACTTGTTGTTTCAAGAACTCTCTTAGTTCCTCATTCAAATTTAAAAGAAGATAGATATACTATTGAGCCGGTATATAGACTAAGTGTTCCTGACAATGCTGATCATTGGCAAATATTCAATGACGATCATCAAATCATTGCTTTCCTGGAATGAAAAGACAATTTTGAATAACTACATTTTGAAGGCAATGAATCTCAAAAGAATGAATCTGTCTCTGAATCCAACTAAGATATAAATGAAGAATTCTTACAGCTAAAAAGAAACAAAATTCTCAAAGGCCTAGTTTCTCTTGAAAAGCTGTTTGACAAACATGATAGATTCATCAAACAACAGAAAACATACTCGAGTTTCTCTCAGAGATTCGATCAAGTGAATCTGACTACTGAAAAAAATCCCAAGATAATCAATATTGGTAGGTGCTGCACCCCTAAAGAAATATTCAAGTTCATCTTTTTACTCTGTCAATACATGGATGTCTTAGCATATTCTTATGAAGACCTGAAGTCTCTCAGACCAGATGAAATTTGCCATAACATTCCTCTCAAGGCTGACTCAATGCCATACAAGCAAAAATCTAGATAGTATAATCCAAAAATATCAGGTACTATTCTGTCTGAGATATAAAAAATATTAACTGCTAGAATCATCTTCTCAATCCATCATTCCACATGGATTGCAAACATAGTGCCTGTAAGGAAGAAGAATGGTGAAATTTGCATTTGTGTAGATTTTAGAAATCTGAATCAAGCATCTTTGAAGGATAATTATCATTTGCCAATTATGGATCAAGTGTTTCAAATAGTGATAGGTGTAGAGATGTTATCAATGCTAGATGGCTTCTCAGATTATAATCAAGTTAAAGTTGGTTAATCAAACCAACACAAGACTTCATTCACCACACCTTGGGGTACATTTACATATAGAAGAATGCCTTTTGGTTTAATAAATTTTGGTGCTACCTTTCAGAGAGATATGGATTTGGCTTTCAAAGATGAGATTGGTAAATTCATAGTGGTATACTTTGACGACTTGATTGTCTTTTCAAAGCATCAATTTGATCATGTACGCCACTTACAACAAGTGTTGGAGCGCTGCCACCAGAATGGTATTTTCTTAAATCTTAAAAAGTCTAGTTTTGGAGTAATAGAGGGAAAACTCCTTGGACACATTGTGTCCAAATAAGGCATAAAGATTGACTCAGACAGAGTCAAGTCTATTCAAGAACATAATTTGCCTACAAGTAAGAATGTTGTTCATTCTTTCTTTAAAAATGTGAATTTCTTACGGAGATTCATCCTTGAATTTGCTGAGAAAACTAGACACATTATGAACATGATGAAAAAGGGAAGACCATCTTCAGCTAGACTAAAGAAGGCAAATTAGCATTTCAAAATATCAAAACTGCCATTGCTCACACTTCTACCTTAGTTTGCCCAGATTACGACAAAGATTTCATTATATACAGCTATGTGTTTGAACACACTCTTTCAATAATTCTTGTTCAACAAAACAAGGAAAGTATTGATTCTCCTATCTCTTTCACGATTTGTCCTCTCAAAACCCATGAGATGAAGTATTCAAATATAGAGAAGCATGTTTATGCCTTGGTGAAAGCAGTCAAACATTTTCGCTTCTAATATTTGAATTCACATACTATTGCCCTACTGCTTGACACTATAGTCAAGTCTATATTAACTCAGTAGGAGTTTGGCACGAAAAGAGGTAATTAGATTACAAAAATCCAAGAGTTTGATCTAGACATTACGCTGACAAAGCTGGTCAGGGGTAAATGCTTGTGCCAATTAATTGCTGACAATAAGCTAGAAGACACACAGCGTGAAGAAGCTGAAGTGGAAGAGACACCAATAGTCCTTTTTGTTTCCACTATAAATGAGTGGTATTCAGGTATCACTTATTTCCTTACTTATGGTGAATGTCTTGCTCATTTGTCTTACAAAGAAAAGAGGACTATAAAATTGAAAGCTGCCAATTTTGTCATTTGGGACAATAACTTGTACAAGAGAAGCATAGATAGAGTATTTCTTCGCTGTGTAAACAAAGAGCAACAAAGCCAAATTTTGAAATCTTTCCACAATTTGGCTTGTGGAGGACATTTTTCTACTCCTATGACTGCTCACGCGATTCTGCAAGCTAGGTATTACTGGCCAACTCTTTTCCAAGATGCACATAAGCGGGTGAGAAAATGTGAACTCTATCAGCAATTTGTTGGAAGACCCAAGTTAGCTGCTATGCCTCTCAAGCCAGTGATCATATAAGAACCTTTCCAGCAATGGGGACTTGATATTATTGGAACTATAAACCCATATTTAAGTGCTAGACATGATTATGTCCTTACAGCAACAGACTATTTCACCAAGTGGGTAGAAGCAATCCCAACTAAGCATGCTACTTCAGAAGTTGTATGCAACTTCTTCAAAGAGAATATCATTTCTAGGTTTGGAGTTTCGATCAAAATTATTACTAATTATGCAAATTGTTTCACCTCTCAAGAGATTACACAATTCTATTTCCATTATAGAATTATACTCTCTCATTCTTCTGATTATTTTCCACAAGGGAATGGACAAGTTAAATTCAGCAATAAGAACCTGGTGACTATCATCAAGAAGCTAGCAGATGACAATCAAAGGACATGGCACAAATCATTGGTTGATGCTCTATGGGCAGACAGAATCACACCAAAGAGGGTAATTGATATGTCTCCTTTTCAACTTCTTTATGGTATCAATGCTGAGATACCAATCTCCTTAGAATTGCCAGCCTTAAAATTGACAAAGGCAATTGAAAATCAGACATATGAAAGTTCTCTTGATAAAATAATCATGTGCCTGAATAAGCTGGAGGAACAGAGAACCATGGTGGTGGATAGAATTGCTACTCATCCAAGTCTAGTAAAGAAACTCTTTGACCAAAAGGCCAAAAATCATGATTTCTAGATTGGGGATCAAGTCCTGTTGTGGGACAAAAGGAGAGAACCAAAGGAGATGCATGGAAAGTTTGACTCCTTTTGGAGAGGCCCATTTATAATTCATTAGCACATTGATGAAAATAGATTTCTACTGAAATATCAAGATGGCACACTCTTTTCTCTGCCTCACAATGAGCAACATCTGAAATACTTTAACTCTTGAAGTATCAGATCATTGCATCTGTATATATGTATATTTGTATAGTTTTTAATTCTATTTTGTTTTGTTTGTTTCTATTTTTGATGCCTTTCATTTTTGGGTAGCATGACTCCATAACCCAATGGCATACTTGAAGACACTGGAGATTCTAGATTCTACTCCCTTCAATTCTTTTTACAATTGATAGAAGTTCCCCAACTGGAGCCAGCTGTTGTACCTGAAAAATGTCACTCATTTTTAGGACAACATATAAGCTATTTTGGTCTTGCAAAAACCAAAATATATCTTCTCATTTCAAAATTGTTCTAAGCTTTCAAAATTGGGAATTATTTAAGCTTTTTTAGTCAAAGGACTAATGGTTCAACAGGTTCAAAGGCTTCTACAGGGAGGTTCAATCAAAAGAATTAGTTTCTAACACTTAGTCATTTTTGAGATTGGTTCAGAGCCTTGGTTTAATCAAAAATATCCATTGGCAAGCATCCAAGCAAGGATCCAACCATTGAACCATTGAACCAAAGTTGGTTCAATCAGTCGGTTCAATCAAAATGGTTCAAAGGACCGCCCTAAAAAGAATGAGTCAAGCGGAAGCCGCCACATGTTGTCTCCCGAGCCCCATTACACTTTATTTCTAATCATAATGGAAGATGCCACCTGCCCTATTGAAGCTTGTCAGAAGCCTCTAAGTGTCTCCATCCAAAGCTTCAAAGTTTCAATAGTTTTGAAGTTCAACACGTAGGTATTTATTTTTTATGCAAGTTTTTGTCTAAGTCTCAAAAAGCCACAAAACATGCCACATGTCCCTTGAAAAGTTCAGTGGAAGCTGACAATTGTCAATATCCACAATTTCTCCCTCTTACTTCTTGTTTTCATAAAGACTGTGGTGGACCCTCAGTGAGCTGCTGAAGAAAGCAGAATGCGCCATGTGTCATCATTTGCCTGACTCTCCAAAGAGAAGCAAAAGTTGCCACCTATTCATTTATAACTCCACAGAGAGTGACACATGTCTACATCTGAGTTTTGAACAAGTTTATAAGTTTCTCCTAAGCATTTTTTAGAGCACAGTGGAAACCACCACGTTTTATCATCCACATGAATCTAAAATAAGTCTCGAGTGTTTTCAAATGCCACTAAAGCATAGAGGAGACTACCACGTGTCATCTTTTGCAACACATTCAAAAGGCATCCAAAGCTTCTACAAATACAATGGAAGTCACCACGTGTCCCTCAAAAAGTTACAAATGAAAATGCCACGTGTCCTCACCTATTTCATAATGGATGTTGCCACGTGTCATCCATTGAGACACAGTATCAAAGCAACGGACCCTGCCATGTGTCCCTCATCAAATGCAGTAGAATCTGCCACATTTCATCTTCCACAAGAATTTTCAAAGGCAGCTAAAAGCTTAGCGGAAGCCACCATTCGTCATCCTCTGTAGGATACTCAAAAGGCAAGCAGAAGCTGCCACCTTTTTGGTTGTAACTCCATAGAGAGTGACAAGTGTCTGCACCAGTGATTTTGAGTTTCTAATAGTTTTCAAAGCCTCTATCAATGAACATTTCTCAGAGTCCCATAGAAGTTGCCATGTGTCTTCACCTATTTAGCAGTGGAATGTACCACACGTCAATTACTAAAGACCAGCAGAAAGTGACTAAGGAACAGAACACCGAATTGAATCTAGGACCCGATTCAAATAACCAAAAAAGGAAGATTGATGAAGAAGGACCAGAAACATTTGCACATCAGATATGTTTTTAGAAGTAGATCACCAGGTACACATTGAAGGATGCAAACGTTCAATGGTGTGACCTATTTCTTTGCATTGAGAAAAGCAAATGGGTAAATGCCCCTAAATTCAAGCATGTCTTCTTAACAGAATTCAATACAACATAATGTGTTATTGTTCTCGAATCCTTCTTGAAGAGGCTATATAAGGGACTCTCTTTTATTGTAAATGTATCTCTTTTTTGACAATCAGAATGAAACTTTGCCCACATTGAAAGGCACCTCTGAGACTTTGAGCTCAGTTTGTTGATCATATTTTGTTATTGGAATAAGAAAGCCAGTGATTTTTTAGACTTTGTGCTGTAATTTCTTTATTGTTGGGGAAACTGTTCTTATGTCTTTTTTCTTAATATATTTTCTGTTCTTTTAATTCAACAACCAGGATTAGTGAAATTAGTCAAAAAGGTGTCCTGAAGAGTCAACTGTGGAGAGACTTTGTGCCCCCATAATTGCCTTTCAGTGTGTTTTTTTTCATTTCTATGTAAAGGACTTTGGGAAGACTTTGTGCCCTCATTATCCTTTGTATCTTACTCTTGAGTGATTCAGGTGGAGACTTTGTGTTGCATCTCGATTTGCAGGTTATTACATCTTTTGCTACATTTTACTGTTACTACCTGGAGTATTCTTGTGGCTTGCTGAATAGTACTTCTGAAAGAAGAGGAGTGCTTTTTGTCATTTTTCTTGATTTTCTCCGGTGATCTACTTACATCATCTCTGAAGAAAGAGAGATGGATGGTTTGTCCTAACCTTGAGTATTATTTTTTGTTTATATATATATAGCCTATAGGGAACCTCCCCTTGATGAGAGGAGAGATCAGTCCCCTTCTAATGTGGTAAATCTACACATTTGGATGACTAATCTTCCTACTTTTGCTGATCATACCTATTTTGTTTATCAGTACACTGATTGACAAAATATTCAACCAACAAAAAATATAAGATAAGATACTTGCATCAATAATCATAAGGTATTCAAATGTAATACAAGAAATGCTTGATAAATAAATAGACTAAAATGACTAACTATAGTAGTAAGCAGGTTAATACTAATGTTAAATAGGTTGGGTGTGGTTCACAAAATAGGTTAGGGCTCTGTGAATAGATAGAGGAAAATAAAGTTGGATTTGGTTGAGGGTAAGTGGGTGAAAATATCTTCTTATTACTTTTTACCACAGTGACCATCAGTGATTGGTGTGACCATCAATGATTGAGGTAACCATCGATGATTGGACAAACTATCAATGATTAGGATGATAGTCGATGGTTACTATGTGTTGGGTTTAGGTGATAAATAGGCAATTTAGATGGGGTTATAGAATGGGATTCTGAGATATTTTCAAGGGACAGGTCTATTATGAAATATAAACAAAGTAATTAATAGATTTAAAATAAATACTTAGCTTGTTAGAGGTTAATCTGGTGAATAGTTAAGGTGGTTGGCTCATTGATGGAGTCTGGCATGACTCTGGTAGAATAACAATACTTGGATATGAACTGAGGGGAGGTGGAAAGTTTGATCTTTGCTAGGATAGCTAAATCACTAGATTTCTAAAAGAAGTGACTTACAAAGAAATCTCTAGATACAAAAGCTCTTGAAGTCATGGATGCGGTCCTTTTTCACCTCTTGCTCTTTTTTTCTTATAGGCAAGGAAGGAGAGGTATAACAAGATGTTTAAAAAGGGGTCCAACTTGTCTAAATTTAGCTCTCACATGCATGGCAATGCACACGATTTAGATGAGCTAATTATAAAAAATCAAGGCAAAGTTAAGGGTCAATTAAGTTAGTTTAGGTAGTGGAACCTGATCATTGATAGTCAAGGTGACCATCGATGGTTAAGGTGACTATCGATGGTCGAGGGTTGAGGTCAAGTTGGGTTAAAAGGGTGGGTTTAAATAGTAGGTTAATCTAATTTGGGTTAGGCCTATTTTATGTTTGAAAGGTCATGTTGGGTCTTAAGGGGGTCCTGAAGTGATCCAAGGGGATTGCAACATTCGAAACCATCGTGCATGGATTTTTGGTGTCTACACATATAGTGCATAATATCTTGTATGCCCTCATAGATTTAAGTTACCAAAATTATCAGAGTTTAAAGGTAGTGGGGATCGTTATCTACATATCAAAATTTATAATAAATCTATGAATGGTTGTAATTATAGTTTAATTTTATTACAATTTTTTCCAAAGAGTTTAGAGGATGTTGAACTAGATTAGTTTCATCATAAACTACCTAGTGGAGTTTATAAACATATGAGGAGTTAGAGGAATTACTCCTTATGCACTTATCTAAAATAAGGGACACAAAGTCACATATATGAGATTACCATCATTACACTGGGGAAAGACAAATATAGTTTTTTATTATATGTTACTCTTTAAGACATGTATACAATTATTAATTTATCATCTTATATATTTGGAGACATAGTATAAATTTTTTAGAGTTATTATTTTTCCTCTTAAGGAAAATTTATTAAACCAAATATCTAAGTCATTTTTGAATCTTTTCTATGAGACTATCACATTGGAAAATAAATTGGGACTTAGGCATGCAAATATAGAAGAAAATTTTGACATTGATTTGCTACCACCAAAATCACCTAGTGAAGTTCAAAAATAAGATCCACCTTTTTCCTAAACCACTACCTTAGCATAAACCACAAGTTCATGTTCTTAATAAAGGGAAAGATTCAACCTTCAAATTAACACCTAGTAAATAAAACACCATATGTTAAAAGGAAACCAATCCAGTTTGATTCCTTCATAGATAAGCCTCATGAAGTTATTAAGATAATATTGAATCAAAAGATGATTACACTCCCTCATAATCATTATCATCCACAAAATTGATTCGATAGAATCTATTATTAAATTCATTTCAACTATCATTGCATTGATGGTCATTAGGATAATGATTGTTGTGAACTCCATGCTAGAATTGAGTAGTATGTTCACCAAGGTGTTATCATATTCACTAAGAGAACATCTATATCTCCTTCTCCTCTTTCCTAGATCACATTCCACCATGTATTAGTTAACATAGAACATTCTTGTTTAGTAACTAATGGTCACTTGTCACATGGCTAGAAACACATCTAGAGAACCACTTTATGAGATATTTGATATGTGAATAGCTCAACAATAATGGAAACTAGTATATAAAGATAAGTGATTTTATAGTATTATTATGATATAAGAAAAGAGAGATAAATTGATAGTGATTTTCCAACAACCAATAAATATTTATTAAAATTATTTTACACACATTCCTAGCATATTTTTTTCAAAACATTATAGTTTCACAAGTAAAGCACATTGATTCAGATACTACTAGATTATCAATATGATTAATAGTTATTGTTACCTTAAAGTTGTAAAAATGATTACTATGAGCTAAGATATATTTCAACACTATTCTCATTTAATCATCATAGTTCACAAATGCTAACATATTAAAATATGTAATTAAATTAAACATGTACAATCCAAAATATAAAATTTCCAAATCCATACACTCATAGCATATTCTCAAGAGTTTATAAAATGAAATAAACAACACATCACTCTATACTCAGAGTATATTATATAACACCCTCATCATCCATGTCAACATAATCTATATCATCTGAAAAAGGATACCTAAAACTAGAATCCCTAGGAACACCTCCTGTCCTAGATCATGATCTCTATCTCCACTCTCGATCCGCAAAGACAACCAATTATGTCTTTAGATCAATATGTTATCTATGAAATTATATATACTCATTTATAAGCCTAGGACCTATAGTACCAACCAAATTTGGTGGGGGAATATATAGTCTTACCACCTCCACTCTCAAATTGTCTCATTTTATGACAACTTGAACGTATGAAATAATAGTAATGGAACATCAATGAAATAAGGACTCATGAACAGCAAAAACTATTGTATCTTGCTCAATGAAACTAACATCTATGGAATTTTTATGCATGTGTTGTATCATCTCTCACAATGATGACTCAATCATCATCACCCAATAATCCTCATCACCTACATAGACTTAGAATAAAACACATTAGTTATCATGCAGTAAATAATTTGAAAGAAAAAATACATAAAATAAAAAATTAATTCAAATATTACATACCTCCAACATCCCTTACAAGGTTAGAATTTAACACATCATTAATATCTTTATCTCCTCCACCTAAGAATAATTGGGCCCACCTATGTTGTCTCCAACATGTCATATATGCCTCAATTCACCCCACATTTTCCACGTCTAAGATCTTTATCATAGGATCCCTCTTAGTTGGTTGAATGGGGATAAGATATCTCACCAATGACCTACAACTATCCCCTATTCCACTAGATATTGAACACTCTATGCCCATACCCATGAATTTAGGTGTGAATCTTGCTTCACCCCGAACTACAATGTCACTCTTTCATACTAAAAATTGCCCAAAACATTTGGACACCAGTCGTGGTACCAATAATTGGCGTAGATATGCCATAGTTTTTCCCCATTATTTAACCACCCAAAAAACCCTTTGTACTCTGGAATGAACATTCAACTCATATAATATCCTCCTACAGTGTATAGTGTTCTGATATCATACCTACCCTATACTAGTCCATCTCAATGAAAATACATATGGATGGGTCCAATTAGTGTGTGAAATCCCTATAGGTTGATTAACTACTATGTTCTCATAGGCCCAATAATTTAATAAGTGGTTGATCCAATGCCTCCATTGAAATCCTCAAGTATGAATTTATAAATATATTGGTATAAATGTGCAATCATGGTATAACCCAAAGAATACATCATCCCATGTTACTCTATATCATAAATGATAGTATGTATCATATATTATATGGACACACCACCTCCATTTTATGCTATGAATGAAGCTGATAAAATAATAGGAAACTTATGCACATGCAAAACATTAGATAACATAATCAGAGATAATAAAACATCAAAATCATTATGTTCACGATGTTTAAAAGGTCTACCAATCAAATATTTGTGTACAATATCCCTAGAGCCTAGCCTATAACATCCTATAATATAACTCTAGTGAAATTAAATATAAAGTGAAGTTTCCTCAAAACATCCTCTAAAGTGACTCTCATCTTGATTGTAGGAAACCATAATGTACATGTATCTACATCTCACCAGTTAGCCAATTAGGTCATCATATGATTATCATAGGGTATCAAGTCTAACTAACCTAAATAACTGATACCATCCCTCTCAAAAACCAATATCTACCCATATGATAAGGGTAGATTACAAATAGTCTCCATAGTCTGACCTTGTTGAAACCCTTTACAACACATATCCTCATTCACACAAGAAGTAAAGAAAAATCATAAATTATAAACCATTGAGTATAAGTCCATAAGCAGTAAAATTTAATATGCAACATTCTATTTTCACTCAAAGAAACATAGGACTAGGCACTCCCTAAGGGATGATGGTATGGGACAAAACTATAGAATTTTGGATAGGGTCACGATATATCAAAATGCAACTAACCTTAAAAAGATGGGTGGAAATCAACTCAAAAAAAAATATGATGCCAATAAAATCAAATATAATTAACCTAAAATGATTTTTTTCCAAAAATACTTAAATTTGGTATTGGTATTTTCCAACCTAACCTCCTCATCAATCTAAATTAGCACCTTTATCTCCTTGAATCAGCTGTAGGAAATAGATCTTTTTCACATTATTTTTATAGTTCAAAGTTCAAATTCTTCTATTTTCAAATTTTAAAATAAATTATAACTTTTGAAACATTTAAAATTATATGTATTTATATATAATCTACATCCCTAAAGTATAGGTCAACCTTAAGAAATATAAGATTGCCTCAAACAAAAATATTGTTATCTCAAAAATCATAAATGTATTTCACAAATCATAATGTTTCACATTAAATATGGTAGAAACACCTCCCATTTTTGAAAAGGTTTAGACTGCATGATGACCTTGTCATTACCGTGTTACTACATAGTAATTCATCTATTGTTATAGGAACTCATATTGGTATTAATCAATATTAAATCTACTATTACTACTAAAAGTTGATTATAAACATTATCAAATAACAAACTAAACTAATAACTATCACTATATCAGTTATTACTTTTGGTTCAAGCTCTTACACCATTTATGTATCTCTCACCAAAAGGGGACAAACATAGGCACCATTTAAAAAATAACAAATACACAAAGGGAAGTTGACTTAGGATACATTTACTACACATCATTCTAGTTGGTACACATTCAATTATGGCTCTCATAATGCTTTAGTATATATTATTTTTCTCAGTACATTACAGTTATATGTAAACCATACATATTTTTTCACTGTATGACACATGTATTTGATAGGTTGACAAAGTTACCTAAAAAATCTAAGTTTTTTTAGATTTAGCTTAAAATTTTATAACTCAGACAAGTTCACTCCATTTATATTATATCCGATAAAACTATTGTCCCAAACAGAGTGTTATTGTCCATATTCACATAGAAAAATACTTTCAAGGTGTTACAGATTATCAAAATTTGATACAACATTTTATAAAATAGTCATATAAGATTTACACATTTCTTACATATAGAACAATAAATAAGTCACATACATAGCATATGCTCACATTTTATTTAGTTTGGCTCAATATTTTACATGGGTTATGATAATGGGGTCATGTACAATGTATATACCCCCATCAATACTAAACTATTACTCATAATTTGAACTTCTTTCCCAAAATATATGACTTGGTTTGCTCAATTATATGACTATGGGCATGTTGCTTAGCACATGATCTCATATCCTAATTTTTGCAATAGATTCTATAGAAGGAATGGAAAATCATGACATTCTCATATTGTTTCCAATAGACTCAGTTTACAATTATATCTACATCAGTTTTGCACTAGAATAAATTTCATAAATGTCTACAACTATTGATTGTACAAAATTGCACCAATACCCAATATATTGAATTGTATGGGGATGATATTAAACAAAGATTAACTTCTAGGCACATCTCTACCTATAATTTATTAGGGAAAACATATCTTGGTTCCTCATACCACATTTATTTCTTTATATTCAACATATAGACATTTTATTAGGAGTTCATCTTCACATCCATCACTTGAAGTCTTGTTCAATTCTATGGACAAAAAGAAAAGAATATTAGAGCCCATCTTATCTCCACATGGGTTGACCACATTGAACCCATGACACCTCTGTTTATAATAAATCACACATTACACATGTAGGTATAGATATTAATTTTTTGCTTTAACTCTATTTCTTTCATTTTATCACATTAGTAGAATAAAATGGCGATGTGGGTAGGGACGAGGGGGTGTAATGTATACATCCAAATTTGGTCAATAAGACATAAGTATTATGTCTTTTATGATTTTTTTATTTATAATCTCTTAATTTTGAATCAAGGTACAATTGACGTGCGTTTTTGTCATCATATGTCTTATTTTATCACTCTTTCACACTAATTTCACTATATTTAATGGAATTTTAGTCTTCTATGTTATTCCTTATCTATGTCATAGAGATACTTGGTCCTTATTTGATTCCATTCTATTATTCCTTGTGTTTGGATAGGATATATCTATGTGGATAATCATGCTTTGCTATGTTGTCCAAAATTACCAATATTGTGACTTTTTTTATGCACATTTATTTTGGGTTTGTTTTTATGACTATTTTACCCTTCTTAAGTCAGTTGGTGCATCAATGGGGTTTTTAAATTCAAAATTTGGAGTCTTTTATTTAAAGGAATCCCTAAGGTATTTCATAGTGAACACTTATCAATTTGGCACTAGCATAATAAAAAAACATACTACAATAAGCTAAACACCAAAATTTATCTAAAGTTTATACATATCACATCTATATTTCATGTTTGGACCAAGAGGAGGTCCTAGGTGAAGATCATTTAGGTCTACACTTCATATTATTGAATCAAGCACACACACATTATAAGGAGAACTACATCAACTTGAGATCCCTATTTTAGGGCTATGTAGACAACACTTTATACATAGGGTTTCTAAGGCTAGCTTGGCCATTCCCACTTCCCCATTCCACCCCAACCTTTTACATTTAATCTTAATTTTATTTGTGTGTAGGATAAAGCTAAGTGTTTTTTAAATAAGAGAAGGAAACAAAGGTTATGTCACAAGTTTATGCATCCATGATAGGCTAAAACTTATATACAAGAAGAACCACATAGAACCTTAATTTATACTTTTAATGTAAGAGTATCCTAGACAACAATGCCACATAAAGACAACATAGTAGAGTGCTTTAGTCCTAATCTACTAGTATTGTCCCATGTAGACATGATAGTCACGTAGTCAAATTGAAAGGAATCTTAGTCAACCTGAGATTCATACATAGTCATATACAATATTCATTTTATATAAAAATATAATTTACTCTTTTCTCCTTTGTAATTTAGTCAAAACCCTAGTTGTTCATACATCAATTATTTGAAGGTAAATGTGTGTTTGAATCTCCATTTAATCATTCATTTACTTTAATTAGCTATTTGACATGTTTAGATTTTAACTCCAATAATTCCAAATTTGATAAAATAGTATCATGGCATAACAAGCTCAGTAGAAAATCCAAGATTTATACACACATGACAAACAAAGTCAATGAATCACATACAATATACAATTTAATGTCATACTATTATAAATATTCATGTATAAATTTTAATTTGGCTTTGTAAATATAACAATTATGCACTAACTAAAGTTAAAATAAGATGGAAATATTGTATTGAAAGAACAAAAGCACACCATAAAATAATGTGGGCCTATTCAAGGGTAAAATATCCTTTGATACGTCTCAATACAAATATTAAATAGATGCCTTTTCATCTAACATGAGATTTCTATTTAAACTAATCTACTTGAGATAAATAATACTCCTTATACATGTGAGATAATTAAAAAATAGCTAATAACAAGAATTACAAAGCATATGCATACAAATATTTTAATAATAATAATTAATATAAAAAGAGATGAGTTAGGAGGAAGGGTTCATAAAATATCCCACCCTTTAAAAAAAAATTGTATTCAAAGTTTGACATGAGGAGACTATTGTTTTAAATGGAAGATGGGTTTCCACGTTACATCCTCTAGCTCCATGCTTGGCCATTGTACCAAATGCTATGTGAGAGTGGGGTTAGGGATTGACCATGAATGCCTATCTAGGATATATTTGGGTTCCAAGAGGATGGAACATTTATTTTCAAGATCAAGTAATGCATTTTTTACTTGAATATGTTGACCAATGACAATTTTAGAATAGGATACATCAAAAATAATATGGGTCTTTTTTCGATAAGGGTAAAAAGAGGTTTTTTAAGGGACCCTTCATTTTTACAAAAAACTATGAAAGATAAGAAAGAGATAACCAAAACAAGAAGAAAAAAGGATAAAAATCATCCAATACAATAGAATTAGTCAAAAATATGTCTGTCAATAGTAATTTAACAACACAAAGGATCCACCATAAAAAGGAAAATCAAAAGGATAACACCAATAAAGAAACAATAAAATAAATTAGTCTCACATAACGAATTGAATTAATTTACATTCATCCTCCATGTTTGAAATTAGTTTATCTAGGGTATTAGCTCATAACGTAGCTATTATAGCCTTGACAATTTTATCTTGGCTTTGTATTCTTTTACTAAATCTTAAACTGACATTTTCCTCTTTTATGACCGGATCATCCTTGATAATTTTTGAAATATCAATACAATTTTTTAATAGAGGCCTTGTTGATCTTGATTAAGTGGAGAAGAACTTCCTTAGTTATTTACATCTCTAATTATAATTAAATAACTCTTTATTTCAATTGGGCCATTTTTTGGTTGATATTATGGTCATCAAATTTCTCTTTGGGAACCACTATGATATTTCTACTATGTGTGATCTCCCCTTTGAAATGTTTCTAAATTTGACTCACATTTTCCTTAAGACTAGCATTGCCTTTCATAAACCAATTTGATAAAATTTTATGAAATTTTTCATCCTTGTCAAGGGAATTTAAATTAACCTAAACATTATCATCCTCAATATCTAAAGCTCTCTTTTACCTTTGAGGTCCACCAAGTTTTAGGCACCTTCCTAATCAACTAGATATTTGTTATCTTTTTTATTACTATGTACTTCAATACTAGAAGTGTTTTATTTACTACTGGTATTGTAATTATGGATTTACTACTCAAGAAAGTTATAAGAATTCAAATACTTCATTGATTCATCATTCAAGAAATCCTCAACCCCATAGATTTAACTTTCTTAGCCAAAGAAGAAATTTTAATGGTGATGGATTTAGACTTGGGATTTATTGGAAGTTTAGCCTCAGATATTAGAGAGAGATTTGGAAGAGTTACCCTATTTATGAGACTCAAAAAACTTGATTTTATGATATGGACTAAGCTTTTGAGATTTGGTATGGAGAAACAAGAGATAAATTAATCATTGATGGAGGGGAAGATCAACTTTCCCAAGAAGAACCTCAATAAATAGATTCTCAAGGGGTAAAATAAAGTAGAAGGGGATACTGAGGAAAATATTATGATGAAATTAATTAATAAAGGTGGTGATATAATATAATTCAACCTTAAATCACCCTTTTAAGGCCATGTACCTCATCACTTGATGTAAAACATAATTTCAGGGCAATGGGATGGAATCCTTCAGACATATACCTTGAAATTCAATGACTCTCTTTATTTTGTAGGAAAATCTTCATGGTTTATTTCTTATCAAACATAGAATTGTAAAACTTAATACCATCCATGCTCAAACATGTGAAAAAGGTAATACATTCCTTGGAGATAGTGAAGGACATGCCACACATAGTAACATTTCATGCCTTCCAAGCTTTGGTGAAGTTCAAAGAGATGTGGGGGTCATATCCTTTGATTTTTTCCATGTAGGGTGTGAGGCCACCTTTCTTAATAATTCTCCATATGGTGTTTTTTATTAATAAAATCAATGTTGAGTGGCTAAATCTGGCATCTATCTCTATCCATGGCATCCAAAATCAACTTCCACTTATGAGATCTCACAAGTGGTCTACAACTAGAATTCGTAGAGTGTTGAGAACTAAAATTCATATTGTCTCCTACCTTTTAAAATTATTTTACATCCCAACTAGGGTCATTATAATTTTGAATATCAGTACTAATCATGATAAGGTTGTGGATGCAACTAAATTTAATTATAATTAGTATAGGATGATTTCCTATCCATATGTCACGAGTGATGAAACCCTCTAGAAACTTGCCAAAATAAATGAAAATAGAATGTATATGATTGTTAGAGATGATGTATAAATGGGAAAAAAATAATGCCAAGCTCAAAAGCACCAAATTTGAGGAGGTGGCCTTAAAAATCATTTCACCTAAGGTATTGAAACTTGAGAAACATTGCCCTTTGCTAGTCTCTAGTGTGTATGTTAGATTTTTCTTGAATATGTAAGTAAATGTCAAGTGGTATATATAAAGAACCATACCACCTCAATAAGTTATAGGAAAAAACTCATTTATTTTTTAACCAATCCATAATCTTTTTCCCTTATCTATAAACATTTTTAATGTGAAAATATTGAATGATCAAGAGAGCATCATCCATAATCATTTTGATTGTCCAACTTGGGGAATATTTTTTATTTAGATAATTTATCATATTCTTTGAGTTTATTTCAATGACTAGGGGCATTATTCCAATATCTTGATCCAATTTAATTCCCCATAGAACAACTCTAGATTCTATCATGTGTTTAATTAATGTCTAGGCTTACAACATAAGAAGCAATCAAATTGCCATTATTATTTATAATGATGCCTCCTTATCCTTATTTCCTTGGGTTGAATTTAGAGGCACTCTCAAAAATTAATTTAACCCACCACAGAGAAGGAGAGGGCCACTTTACCATCTTCTAGCTTATTTTTAATGATTCACTTCTGGACTATCATTAGAAGATAGTTCCCAATCTACTACCACCTCAAGTTATCCTTCCTTAATATTTTTTCTAAAAGTGTTACAAAATCATGATTTTATTTTAGAATATTTTTAATTCTATATACCATGCTCTTGTTCATATTTATCCTCTCATGAAATATTCTTTAATTTAGTTCCTTCCATAGTCCCTAGAAAACATGAAGTAGAGTCATATGCCATAAAAAATTTAGAATAATTATATAAGGGAGATGACCATTGTAAAATCACCTAAATTATTATAGAGGGATGGATCCATCTAAATTTAAACTTGGAAATGATAATACTCATGACAATGTAAGCAAAGGGACATTTAAAGAGTAAATGAGCAATTGTCTCCTCATAAATTTCACATAACACAAATATATTAGGTATAGGAAGGCCTCTCTTCCTAATATTATATATAATATAATCTTGATTTGTATATTTAGACAAAATATTACATTGATATTAGGAATCAAATTATTATTCCATAGTCTTTTTCCAAGGAAAACCATCATAAAAATTATAGTTGTAACATATCATGATTTGAAATTGTAATTAGCATCAAATGAATTGGCTTAAATAATTTCATCTTCCATGAAGGTCTACCTAATATGAAAGCCTTTGAGGATTGTATTAATATTGACAAGAATATCCCTTTCTTCAGGATTAGGATCATCAAGGATAATGTCTTTCCAAAAAAAAATAGAATTAGTAACTTCATAGTAATCTGCAACTCTCTAGCCACACCTTTTAACTGGTTAACATATTTTGTCCTATGGGGGATTTATTCAAAGGGAAGTATTTAAAATCAAAATAAATTCCTATAAAAGATAATTTTATTTTGATCCAATCTTTCATTTTGTACCTTTAAACAAGAGCTTTCTTCCATTGGTAAGGAATTTCCAAAAACTTGAGCCTTTTCGAAGAGATTCAACTGACATCAATCTAAATAGCATCCCAACTATCAAAGTATTTTGATTTTATAATCTTGGTCCATTGATTAGTTTATTTTTTAAAAATGCATCCCATTTTATAATTTAAATCTTTATTCATAATTTTTAATTTCTTGATACCAAGGCCCCCAAAACCTTTAGGGAGAATCTCTATTTCAAGCGATGGAGAGAATATAAGTTTAGCTTTTGTGTTAGACCAAAGAAACCTTCTTTTATTTTTTTTCTAATTTATCAAAAATATTCTTAGGAATTTTTAAGAGAGACATGAGGTAAACAAGAAGGTTTTGGAGAGTTCTCTTAAGAAGGAGCTTACCTTCTTGACTGTAAATATCTCCTTTTCAACTTGCTAGTTTTTGTTGGAATCTATCCAACAAGTTGTTCTAAGTGTCCATAGGTAAATTAACACTAAATAGGGACATCCCAAGATAAATTATAGGAATTTGTTTAATATTTAGCCCAAGAATTCTATATATTTTAATTTTCCTAAACATCTGGGTATTGATAAATAATGGAAATCTCTTTTAAATTTTTATTTTTTAACCAGAAGCTTCTTCATAATATAATAGAATATTTTTCACCTCTTTGACTTCTTCAATAAAAGCTTCAACCATGATAATAGTGCCATTTATAAATTTCTTGTGGGATATAGGGTTCAGAATGTTGGTAGGTTTTATACATTTTATTTTTCCCTTGTTGATAATGGCTCAAAACTTCATGCCCATTGTTTTAGCCATTATTATGAATATGAAAGGAGATATGGGGTATCCTTATCTCAAACCTCTTTCATTAGCCAAAAAAATTCTAGGAGTTACATTAATAATAACATATAACATAGGAATTGATATGTAAATATTGATTAAGTTCCTAAAAGTTTTGTTGAAGCTGAACATTTCTAAGACATTGTCAACAACAGTCAAAAAAACTCTACAAAATGCTTTATTCATATCTAGCTTAAGGACCATACCTTATTTTTTTCCTTCATTCATATAATTAAGATTTTAATGGATGATAGTGATACCATATTATGTATACCTCCTAATGACAAAACCCTGTGTTGTTAAAACATGATGAAAGGAAGCAAAGGTTAAATCATGAGAGTCAAGACTTGGGTGAAGATTTTATAAATTGTATTGCTTAGACTTATCTCTCTAAAGTCTTTGAGATCCATAGCTTTAGATTTATTTGGAATGAGTAAAATGAAATATTTATTGAGCTCCATGAAGAGTTTACCACAAGAAATAAATTCATCCATAGTTGTAATGATATCAAATACGATAATGTCCAAGTGTTGAAAAAGGCTACCAAAAATCTATCAAGCCATGGAGATTTATCCCCTTCAAGAGAAAATACAACATATTTTAATTCTTCAATAAAAACTAGACTCAAAACATTTTTATTATCCTCTTTATTGATAATGATTAGAATGGAATAAATGATTTTGTTTTCCACATCAAGGTTTCAATTTGTAGTTCTAGAAAGAAGGTATTTGAAGTACATGATATCTTTATTATTAATAACTTCTATATCTTCACTAATGCTTCCCTTTTCTTTTACAAATTTAGTAAAATTTTTAATTATTATGTTTTTAAGGGTGTAAATGTGGATTAACTTCATATTTATATCTCTTTCTTTAGGCCATATATCACTTAACTTTTATCTCCAAAATATTTTGATGCAAAGCATACACCAATCTCTCATGTATGCCTTTGTGTCAATGTTCTCTCTCTTAACAAAAGTTTCTTAGTTCAATTCTTCATGTAATGGTTCTAGGTTCACTTGATAGTTTTGTGGTTTACATACTCTTGATCTTGTTTATCTATGTCTCATTAACCCTCTCTTCTTATTCAATAACTCTTCAAACACTTTAATTCTCAACTCATCCTTCTTCACAACTTTGCCTATTCTTCTCACAATCCTTGTATCCCTATTTTTGGGCTTATTAGCTTTGTAAAACTCTATACCTTATCAAATTTTAAAAATAAAACTTGATACATATTCTATTTATCATAAACCCTCTAGTCATAAAATTTCCAAACCAAACTCTATTTCTAAGTCACTTTACTAGTCCTAAATTGCTCTCTGGTTAGGCCTATTAGCCCTTTCACAACCCTGTTAGCATACAAAACCCTCTAGACATATAAAAATGTATAATAAAATATTTAAACCCTAAAAATATATTTACATAGATCATAACCCAGATATATACCAAATTTTAATGAATTTTGATAGTTAGAAAAAGGAATATGGATGAAACCCTATTTTAGGGATTAATGGCTCTATCTCAACTAAGAGCACTCAAATTGATCTTTTACCATCCAAATAAGGTGTCAAAGATATCACAAGTTTCCTAAGATCTATCTCAACCTTGAGAAAGTCTCTAAACCATCAGATGGACACTTTCAATCCACTGTCTTTGAATTATAACTCAAGACACACTTGACTGTGCTAAACTAGTGACTGTTTACAAGTTTGTATTCTATATAGATGAAATGAAAACACATACAAAGTAATAAAATTTTTCAAGGAACCTTAAACACATTCAATAAACTTACCTAGTTTCCCATAAAATCACTTTATCATCAAATTTATGATCATTTACTTCAATGGAATGCACACAGTCCAATCTTGCAATAATTGTTATAGGAAACAAAACATGTTCTAACCCTACACCTATGACTAGTGGGTTTCGTTGATGATATTTGAAGTGTATAGGTTAAAATAATTGTCAATAATATTTAAACATGAATTTAAATACAATTATAATGTATTTAGTCCCTTAATAACCAATATACAGTCTGTATGCACAAGAAATGATTCCCAAAATAGGGGTTTATTTGCAAGTATATTTGAACACCAGATGAGTTGATTAATATTCCACACAACTTGTAATCTAAAACCCATTAATCAATCCTTAAATAAACCTTTAAAAAATTCCATGTGACTATCAATTTTAAAAACACAATCTACAACAAAATAGATAACTCAGTAATAGGGTCTACATCTTTAACCCTCAAGAACATGGTCTTTCTTTCTTGTAGTAGTTGTTGTAAGATTGGATTATGTGCATTCCATTTAAGGAAATGATCATTAATTTGATGATAAAGTGATTTTTTGGGAAACTAGGTAGGTTTCTTGAATGTGTTTAAGGTTCCTTGACATTTTGTCTTGCTTGGTATGTGTTTTCATTTCATCTATACATAATATAGACCTGTAGACAATTATTAGTTTAGCACAGTCAAGTGTGTCTTGAGTTAGAATTTACAGATAATGGATTGAAAGCATGTATTGGATGGTTTGGGGACTTTATCAAGGTTGAGATAGACCTTAGGAAACTTATGACATCCTTTGATACCTTATTTGGAGGGTGAAAGACAAATTTGAGTGCTCTCAATTGAGATAGAGCTATTAAACCCTAAATTAGGGTTTCATCCATATTCCTTTTTCTAACCATTAAAATTTAGTGAAATTTGGTATATAACTAGGTTATAATCTATGTAAAGAGATTTTGAGGGTTTAAATATTTTATTATACATTTTTATACGTCTAGAGGGTTTGGTACATTTAAAATATAGCTTTAAAGACAAAGGAAGAGGTTCATTGTGAAGGGGAATAAGGACAATGCCAACTCCCCCACCATGTTGACATTTTGATCCATCAAAGAACATGGTTACCTAGTGGGTGAAATCCAATTGAGAGAGCATCATGATGGACTCATCAAGAAACTCAAGAGGAAGAGGTTGGTTATTTGATAAAGGTTTTTCATCTAATTGGTCAACAATCACTTACCCTTTAATTAACTTTTGTTGAAGGAATTCAAGGTCAAACTCAACTAAAAGCATGAACCACTTAGCCATTCACTAGTTTTGGTATGGATTTGAGTGCATGTACTTGAGGGGGTCAGTATTGGTTATGAAAAAGGTATTATGGTTAAGAAGGTAATGATTTAGTTTAGTGGTTACGAAGACCAAGGTAAGGCAAAGTTTCTCAGTATGGATGTACCAAATTTTGTACTCTTTAAGCATTCAACTTATATAGTAGATTCCATGTTCTTTATTCTTATCATCATGATGTGCAAGCATTTTCCCTAGAGAGTGGTCAATGGTAGAGATGTATAAGTAAAAAGGTTTATCTTATTTTAGAGGGACAAGAATAGGTGGAGATAGAAGGTAGGTTTTGAGGGAACCAAAGGCCTTTTGGAACTCCATGCTCCACTTAAAAGATATGTCCTTATTAAGAAGGTGATGAAAAGGTTGGCATTAGTCAGATAGATAATAAATAAAGTGATGGATGGACTGAAGCTTCCCCTGGAGGCTATAGAGTTTCTTAAGGTTGACAGGAGGAAGTATCTCCAAAATAGTTTTGACCTTAGTGGGATTGACTTCATGAAGAGAGATAATAAAGCCAAGAATATTTCCTGATAGGACCCCAAAGATACATTTCTTAGGTTTAGACTTTAGAGATTGTAGAGATTGTTAGATTTTAACATTGCACAAACTATCCTGAGTGCCCAAGATGATATCCATAGTAGATTCATTCAACATAGTGGAAGTATTAGGAGGGAGAGATTTGTGGATAGAATGATCTACACTAAGGTAGGTGAGAATGGAATCATCACCATAACACTGAACGATGTTAATGGTAGGAGATTTGTATTCTACTAGTTTAGGATGAGTTAGAGGAATGGTCATTGTTACCCCATCCTTTTGATAAGTTAGGCATCCAAGGATAATCATGTTGATGAAAAAAAGGTTGGGTGGGATGTTGTCATCATCCTCAAACTCTAGTTGGGAAGATGCTGGTGAGGAAGTGATGTCTTCCTCAGTAATGGTGATGGTAGGTATCTTGGTTTTATTCTAGGTTAGAATAAAATCGAGGACATGTTTCCCATTAGGCTTTCCAGTCTCAATTAAAATAAAATTGTTTGGACTGTACTCATATCATCCTAGGCTGCATCCCTTCCAAGAACACCATTAGAGGTATGTCTTGGAAAACTCAAGTTTATCTAAGTAGGAGAGACCAAAGGTGAATGGTCAAGGTGAAGAGAAGGTGACAGAAGTGCCAAGAGGTTTATCAAGTCCCCCATAGATGAAATGGGTTTGATAGTTGGAATTTCTAAGGGGAATAGTGGCTCTAATTTTGGGGTCATATTTAGGTTGGTTGTTAAGTTGCATGTACTCTTAGAGAGTAGGAAAAGCATCTAGGGTCAAGAAGTGATATTCCCCAAGTGAAATACATTATACTATTGATTCCAAAGGGTCTATAGTGGGGATTTGATCTTTTGATCTGAGGGGATTGATGATCTTGTAGATGCCTCATTGGTATAAGAAGACATGACTTCATCTTTTATGGTTGAAGACTTGTATGTTACTAATGAAGGTGTACTAGATAGAGGTAAGAGGATGTTGTTGGGTTGATAAGTCATGTTGTAGTATTGGATTGTGCCTCCATTATCAAATGGTTCTGATTAATTTAATAATAATTTATGATCTAAATTTCATTTAAATAGGATGATATACTAATTTTTGAACATATTCAGACCTACATGTGTGCATAACTCTAAGATAATTCACCTACAGCAGCAAAGGGAAAACTCTTACATTATCCATGATAAGGACTTAAGTATGGAATCACCAACCTTGGTTGATGGAATATTATTAAAAAATAATCAAAAGATCCAAAGGTGATGTGAAACATATTCCAAGAAGAATCTTCACTTACAAGATCTTGCTTGATCCAATATAGTTGATTGTGTTTGACTATGATGAACAATGAACAAGTTTGGGGATTGTAAGTGTTGGAAATGCATAATTATGATACATATGGGTCCTAAAAAATGTTTACTGACCCTAGGATATTATAAATATGCCTATGAACATTTCCTTTAATATTAAATCATGAAGGATAACCTAAAGGAAAGAGAAATGTAGTCATAGTCATATGACCTCAGTCTAGGCCAATCAAGGTAAGGTATGAAAAAAATAGAGTTTGAAAGAAGTCTAATGATTGACATGATGGAAAGAGAATCCAAGACAAGGAATAAAACATCATGAAACTCTCATGGTGCATACAAATTAGATAGAGGACTCTAATCAAGTAATACACAGTCCATATCTTAAATCCTGCACATAGTCTCTTTCCTCACAATCTACCTTGGGTATTGAAGGAGTTAGAGGGTGTATTGATATGATTAAGGGATATAATTTTGTATATATAATATATTAAACATGGATAATCTCCTCTAATAATCAATTTTTTTGAGGAAATAGCGGAAGTTCCCTCTGTTTTATCTCAGACATAAGGTACTTCCCTATAAGCACAAACCCTATAGTTTTGAAGAATGAGGATAAGGGGATGATCTAGGGGTTGATTGGACCTTTAAAATAGGTTTGTAAAGTTTAATTACACCTAAAAAACCATGATAAACCTTTTAGATAATGGATAATATTAATAGGGTGATATAAACCTTCAAGGTTACATATAGGCCTATTAGGCATGGTTTAGGCCTAAAACCCAAATGGGAGTCAGTTCTAATTACAACCTTAGGTGAATAATCCAATGGATTATAAAATGTTTATAGGAGTATTATAGATGTATTTTATCTCTTTTTACATAGATAATTCTCCAACAAATCCATTTTTGGCTCAAAGATAACTCAAACCTATGAAAAATGAGGAACCAAGCTCAATAGGGTAACTTTGAAGACTCACATCTTATTCGAGAGTATTCATGGAGGTTCAAGGATTTTGGGGAAGTTGATAGGGGTCCTAATCACTTATTTTGTGTAATGTTTTTGAAATTTTAATGTCATGTCTCTATGAACAAAGATTAAGAGCAAAAAGGACATAAAACCCTATAAAACCCTAGATAAGAACCTGATTAGGAAAACAAGAATGGAGGGATATCCATATGAAATTAAATGGGCAAGAAAATTATTGAACCTATAAAGAGAATCTCTATATACCCTTCCCATCCACTTGAGGTGTTCCCTACCTATATGGATAGGGTACAAAATCACTTTATTTGATTATTTTGTGCATTGTGCAGGTTCTAAGGATTTTCAAGAGATGTAACTAACTTTAGGATGAAGCTAAGGACTTATTATAACTCACTATTATAATTTAATGATTCATCAAAACTCCTAAATTATTATACAAATAGCTTCATCTCAGCCAATCAAACTGGCAAAGTGAGCAAGATAGTGATAAGGGTGAGAACTTCAAGTGTATGGCCTTTTAAGGTGTTTCTAAGTAATCCAAGGCCATTGAAGGCCTTACCAAGTGTCATTCACACCTTTTTATGTAATATTATGTAAAACTGAAGTGAATTTTGAGGATAAGTATGAGCAGCGAGTGAAAATGGAGCTTCTTTAACTACAAACAATGATGGATCACTTCTAAAAAAATCCATCTGATTAGGGATGAAAATAATTAATGTGAGAGCATGTACATAACCCCTCCCTCTTAGTGAAATCATCATATTTATCCCTAGTTAGTTTTGGGATGTTCCAAAGGAGATAATCGATGAAGGTAATTTGTTTTATGTAGAATGAGAACTCCTAAGCCAAAATTCATGAGTCTCATGACTGGGAGGGCCATTAATCCTATTAGACCTTTCATGGTCTATATATTAATTTATTCTACTACATATGTAACTCCTCATATCATGACACATGTCCTAGTGACCCTTGAACTTATTTCTATCCTCTTCTCTCTTAGGTTCCATAAGTAGTAGCCACTTTGGCCTTTCTAATATAATATCACACCATGTATGGAAAAGCCTTGCTAGAATGATGTCATATTTTGAATTTGAACATTAATACAAGTATGGTTTTGAGATCTTGAACAATTGTCTAAGTATGCAAGTGATGTATGGTAATGTAAAGTGACAATTCTCTATCTTTTCTTCCCTTATCCTTTCATGTTTATGCAAGAGTTCTTGTTATAATAGGTCTTATAGAGTGTAGTCAAGTGTGTTAGACTTATTTAAAGTGTATTATTATCTTTAGAGTATGAAATTTTCCCTTTGGTTCATTTACCTTATGTTTCTTCATACATATCACCTCTATATACAAATACTCATGTTAGAAACATTCTAAGACTTAGAAGCTAGTTTGTATGCCTTGATTTTTAGTGGATGGAAAATGATGGTCATGTAGAAAATTTAATTTATAACTTTTTTCCACCAAAAAAATAATTATATTGGTGATAAGTACTTCAAGATACATTCAAGGAAATAGCCCTTTAAATCAAGAAGCTCACTTCCACTATAGGTACACCCACATACCCAAAAGTGTTCCCATGTTGCCCCAATCTAAAAAAGGATTGAACACCCTCTTCTAGGGTGCAATAATTGGTGATAATTTTTTTAGCATGCTCGGTGGGACCATTGTCTTCAAGATAACTTGTCAAGCTAAATTTTGGGCTTAACAACATCAACTACAAATTGATGTGCTACTCTACATTTGACAACTCTATCAAGGTAAATATAGTTTAAGGCCATTATTTTTTCATAATATTGTTATCATAATTCTTGGTTATCACTAGTTCATCATATAATAGAGTGTTCAAACCCATTAATCCACCTATTCAACCTAAACATCCTCTTAAAGTTCAATATCCTCATCCTAATATGCCCTTTGAAGACCAAGAGGATTTTGCTAGCCAAGGAAGCCAAGAGAGTGAAGAGGTTGAATAAAGTGAAGATATTGAAGAAGACATGGCTAGACCTCATGTGTTCCCTACCTTCAATACTAAAAATTCAATGGTGAGAGTCATATTACACCTAGTGAAAAAATTAGGGATATCTCAAATTTTTGTAGCTTCCACAATGTCACTCAAGATAAAATTTCCATTAGACTCCTTGTCATGTACCTTAGAGGGAAGCTCTTGATTGGTATATAAATCTAGAAGGTGGATGCATTACATCATGGGATGATTTTGGAGTTTTGTTGACCTCAAAATTTGGAAATGAAAGTTACCATGCTTCTCTCATACATCAACTTAATGTGATGAAAAGAGGATCCAAAGAAATAATGCATGACCTCAATGAGAGGTTTAAAAATAATTAGTGTATATTTCCCCCTCCCATAAGGCCACCTCCCAGTTTTGTGTTCCTTACTTACTTAAGAGCCAATGGTACTAAAATTGCTATCATGCTTCAATTTATGGGTGGTTGTACTCTCCTCGGAGCATATGAACTTGATATCAAAGCTGAAAATGGTCTCATCCAAGCTGGAAGGTTACCTCCTAAGGTGTATATTCCTCCATTTTCTCATAATTTTGCTAATAGTCAAGATGTGGCCCAAATTTTCAATGCCAATACTAAGCCTAAAGCTACTCCTAAGAAGGCATAAAATGCCATAGATCCATATGCAAAACATTAAGCCTTAGAATATGAGCTTAAGTAAGAGATATTAAAAAAAGGTGCCTATCAAAATACTTACCCTTATCAATAGAAAAATGGTCATAAATATGTAAGAAGAAGAGGTCAATGGCAGCTTACCCCAAACACGGTTGCTAATGTGTACAATCCTAACTCTACCACCAAGGCAAGAGTGATGGTACCAATTCATAGAAATTTGGTTCAAGGAGAAGATTGGAAACAATGAAAATTCATGGATTCTAATGAAGGTGTAGATAAATCTCTTATTTATCAAGGAGGATTTACTCTTATCCTATCAGTTGAAGATGAGGTCATGATATAAGCAAATGAAGATTGACAACCCCATGGAGAAATCTTCACCAAATTCTTGGTGGAGGACACTTTTGTACTCAATAAAGGAGCCTCTATTGTAGACAATACAAAGGCCAAGAATAAGACTCAAGGAGGTGACAATAGAATACCTATAAGGTCATCCAATCCTCCTTCAAGGAAGGATCCAAGCATGGTAACTCCTAAAACTCCCACACCTCCTTCAAGTCAAAAGGTTGTAAGGTCTACTCAAGGTTCCCATACTCCTCAAGTTAAAATTAATTATTAACCTCCAAGGACTCAAGAAAATATGATTAATAATTCCCTAAACATAGTGGATTCCTTGAAAAGTGACAAAACAACAATCTCTTTATGGGATGTCCTTCATATGCTTAACCAAAAAAAGTTGTTATAAAAGAAATTATCCATTATTCCTACTAGTCCTTAACCTTGAATCCAAAGTCATAGTTATTTATTCCTTGAAAATGTCCTTAATACCATTTTTGAACCATCTACTAGGGCTGAGAAACCTCCACCATTCTATCTCACTCTCATAGTGGGTGACAAATTGGTCCGTAATTGCATAATTGATAGTGGAGCTTCTACTTCAGTCATGCCCAAGTTTGTAGCTGATAAGTTGGGCCTAAAATATGATCTTGATATCAAAGGAGTTCTCCAAATAGATGTTACACCTACTAAGACCATAGGATTAATCAAAAATTTGGTCTTCTTGCATGATTGTCCTAGATTTCCTATCCTTAAAGACATAGTTGTTGTTAACCTCCTAACTCACTTTACAATCTACCTTTCAAAAGATTATATAGCCAAGATTGGTGGCTATATATCAACTAATTGATCCTTCTTTACCTTTAGGACTAGGTATGGGACCGAGGTGACAATTAGAACTCAACCTCTTGCAAGGTTTCATATTGAACCCTACATTGAAACAAGTTCTAACTTGAATTGTGTTGTCCATGAGACGGAAGAGCCTAATGTGGATGATGGAGCTTCTAAACTTGAAGGAAGTTTTGATTTTTTCTTGGATGAGTATGGTGTAGATACATATGGACATGACCCTTATGCATAATTTGAACAAACTAACCTTGAAACTTATATTATGCATGAAGAACCATTTGAAATAGCTAAGGTAAGTGTCAAACATTCTCATGCTACTAAAGGTAACTATATGATTCATGAGTATGATCATAATAGGTTGATGAATCTGATTGAACACCATAATGGAAAAAATGATGTATTTATTCTTGCCATTTATGAGGATGCTTTGGATGATGACACTCATAAGGTGGATGAGAATGACTTGTGGTAAAGGTTTGATGTCATATGTCATGAGTTTGATCACATTGGTAATGTTATTCCTCCTCTCAATAAGTATACATCTTATTTGGTTAATTCCTCTTACAAACATGATGTTGAGTGTCTTAATAAGTATGGAGAAAAGTCTCATGTTATGAAAAAAGAAGAACTATGGCAAATGCTCAATGCCAAATGTAAAGAGTTTGACAAGTTGGGTAAGTCTCCCTTTTCTCCAAGAGACTATATATCTAATGTCAAGGTTTATAATGGGACTAATGACCCTGTTAACAATTATTGCATTAAGCATAAAGATGAAGCTCATGATGTTAATCAAAAACCTATTGTCATGAAGCAATTTGATGATGCTAGTGTTCAAGAATTTGCAAACATGGATAATGAGGCCAAAGCAAAAGTCATTGTACCTCAAGAACAGTTAGAAATCCACTTGATGTTGAACTATATCCAAAGGAATTGAATCATGAAGAAGAGGAGATTAATGCTTTCAAACATGAAGCACTTTATGTCCTAGGAAAGGACAAGGTGGAAAAGACTATCATACACTCTAATATGCACTTTTTTGGAGAACATCCAATGGATATGATAGAGATCATAATAGTTGCAGCACTAACCAAGGTTTTTACAAAAAAATAAATATCATTCATGAGGTCCTCAAATATTTCAATTTTAGACCTAAGAAGATTCAAAGGTGGTAGGCTTCTTGACCACACACATATGCAAGTGATTGGTGATGAACATGCTCTTCATACTAGGATGACTTCATGGAGTGATGAAGATGTAAGGGGGACTATTTTTTATCCTAGTCAATGTATGATCTTATGTTTCACCTAAAGAGTGAGGTTTGTAAATAGTAGAATAGGTGTGTGTTTTCTCTTTTAGTTGTGTTGTGTTCCATAAGTGTTCTAGTGAACACATGTGTGTTTATTTTGAGTTTGTCTTATTGTACGTGTATTTCCTTGTGTTTTATATGTTGTCAAAGGTAATGTGTATGTCAACCTAGTGTACAAGTGACTCCATGTCACCATAGATAGGGTCAGGCAATTGGTCTTAGCATAGCAAGCATACAACCTTTGAGAAATCACCAAACATGACCATTTTGACCATAAGTCAAAATAGGTCAACCCCCTATAGTCAAAAACTTATATAGGGGTCTAATAAAGTGTCATAGGGTGTTTTGTTGTCCATTTGATGTAATTTAATGTCATTTGTGCCTTAATCATGGCTTCATTAGGTCTTATGTCAACTAGAGTCACTTAGGGGTCATATATGAAAGTGGCATGATTTTCAAGGTGTTTAAGTGTCATATTTTTCTTCCCAATGTCCAATTTTCTAGATTCCACATTAGGAATGTTAGTCTAACTAAAAATGTAGGTTATCTAATTGATAATCAAGAAAACAACTAAAAAGGGAAACGTTTGGCTTTTGTAAAACCTATATGGGAGTGTGACACATGTGACTAACTTGTGGGATGACTCTTAAACTCCATCAAACTCAATTCCATGATTGACATGCTCTTAAAGTTCTCAAAAAGGTCAAAATCTGTTTGATTCTCCTATCGCTCCACCATGCACATAGAACCAGTCAGTAGGTTTATGATTAGAACAACCAGTTGGAGAAGTTTTAGAAAAAAACCTTTGTGGGGTGATATTAAACTTAGAGAGCTTCATTTTAATAAAAATATTTCAAATATTGTTCAAATTTACGCTATGAATCATATCTAACAAGTTGATTGTGTTTTTATTCTCAATATTTCCCATACCCTATAGGTTTTGCTCTTGTTTGGACAAGTACATAAAATGTATCTAATGTAATTGAATCCAAAAGACATGGATATCTTCACCTCATGTTTTCCATGCTTATTTACACATTTGGAAAGGAATTAATAGGTCAAATAGCTCAAATTGCAAAAGAGTGTCACCATGTGGGATCTTAGTTAGGTTTAATCACTTGTAAAATGTTTATTTCTCTACAAGGACTCTAAATGATTGTAATATGATGTTATCCATGTTTACATGCCATAATATTCACCTTCCCTCCATGTTTGACCTTACAACATTAGACCTTAAAAAACTCAGTCACACTGAGCTCACAGTCAACTTCTTGCTTACTTTACACTATAGTTTTAATGTTTTGAGCTCTGATCACATTTATAGAGAAGAAATGGAGAGTCAAAAAGGTTTTTGACATGTTATTTTTGTATTATCAGTTAGAGTTAACCCTCTAAATAACATAAAATGTATATGGTGATAGTCATATGTGATATGTACAATCATTCATCCATGAATGTCTGTCTACAGGCACCATAGAGATAAGGTCACATTGAAATCCAAGGAAAATGATCTCATTTAAACTATAATGATATTGATTCCATTTGGATATGTTTGGATAATAATATCCTATTGAATTTCCATGAATTATAATCATATTTCATGCTTCTCTACACTTACTTCTTGGCTTGCAGTTTCCATCAACACCTACTAAAGATTGAGGTGTTAAAATGGGATACTTGGTAGTTTTTTAAAATCCTTTGGAGTGACAAGAGTTAATTTTAAGAATTTTTAAGGGCCTAAGTTGATCACAAGTAAATACACCTACCCACTACTTATAGTACTACTCATTGCCTGCACACATGCAAAAGTTTACCTACATGTGGTACCACAAAGAACTGAGGTGTTATATAAAAGTGTTGAAAGAAGTGGTGGAAACCTTATTGAGGTACTAGTATGTTTAATATAGCATATTGTACATGTTTCTAATGCTAAGTTGGTAGGCAAGGTGGGATATTACCTCCAAAGGTGAAATGACTATGTTTAGGGACCAAATCCCTAAAAAATGAAAAATAGATCACCTAACCATTTTATGGAGATCATATGACAAGGTTGTCAAGAGATTTGAAGCATCTAAATGAGCATACCTTATATCCTCCACATAGGAAAAAAATCTTGCTAAAGGATTGAGGCATTTGACTAGTGGAAAGCAGAAGTTGGGGGCCTCAAAGTGGCCTATTTGTTTCATTGAGTTCAGACAATACCATCTACAACATTTGAGATCCAACTAGACGTTTTCATTCAAGATTGCAGTATTGGACCATGCCTCCATGATAAATGGTTATAATTAATTTAAGGATAATTTATGCTATAACGTTAATTTAAATAGGGTGATATACTATGTTTTGACCCTATTCACACCTACAGGTGTGCCTAACTCCAAGATAATTCACCTACAATAACTAAGGGCAAACTATTACATTATCCATGATAAGGAATTAAGCATGGAATCACCAAATATAGTTGATGGAATATGATGAAAATTTACTCAAGGGATCCCAAGGTGATGTGAAACATATTCCAAGAGGAATATTTACCTATAGGATCTTACTTGTTCTAATATAGTTAACTGTGTTTGACTATGATAAACAGTAAGTTTGGGGATTGTACGTGTTAATAGTACATAAGTATGATTTAGATGGGTCTCAATGAATGTGTAATGACCCTAAGAGATTATAAATAGGCCTCTAAACATTTAATTTATTATTAAATCATGTCAGATCACCCACAAGAAAGAGAAATAAAGTCATAATCATATGACCTCAGTCTAGGTCAATCAAGGTAAGGTGTGAACAAAACAAAGTTTGAAAGAATTATAATGATTTACATGATGGAAATAGAATCCAAGATAAGGAATAACACCTCATGACAATCTCATGGTGCATACAAATAAGAGAGAGGACTCTAATTAATTAATACATAGTCCTTACCTTAAATCCTGCACACAGTCTCTTTCCTCACGGTCTACCTTGGGTCTTGAAGGAGTTAGAGGGTATATTGATATGATTAAGGGATAAAATTTTGTACATATAATATATGAAAATTGGATAATATCCTCCAATAATCATTTTTTTTGAGGAAATAGGGGGATTACCCTTTATTTTGTCTCAAACATAAGGTACTTCCCTAGAAGCACAAACCCTATAGTCTTGAAGAATGGGGATAAGGGGATGAACTAGGGGATAATTGGAATTTCAAAGGAGGTGTGTAAAGTTTAATTACACCTAAAAAAAATGATAAACCTTAAGTAGAAGGGAGAATCTCAATAGGGTGGTCTATACCTTCAAGGTTACAAACTGGCCTATTAGGCATGGTTTAGGCCTAAAACCCAAATAGGGGTCAGTTCTAATTCCAACCTTAGGTGAATACTCCAATGGATTATAACATGTTTATGGGAGTAATATAGATGTGTTTGAGATATTGGTACATAGATAAGTCTCTAAGAAAGACATTTTTGGCTCAAATACAACTCAGACCTGTGCAAAATGAGGAACCAAGCTCGATAGGGTAACTTTGAAGACTCAAATATTATTGGAGAGTATTCATGGAGGTTCAAGGATCTTGGGGAAGTTGAAATGGGTCCTAATCACTGATCTTGTATAATTTTCTTACAATTCCAATGTCATATCCTATGAACAAAGCTTAAGATCAAAAAGGACCTAGAGCCCTACAAAACCCTAGATAAGAACCCAATTAGGAAAACAAGGATGAAGGGCTATCCAAATGAAATGGAATGTTCATGAAAAATATTTAACCTTATAGGAGACTCTCCAAATACCCTTCCCATCTACTTGAGGTATCCCCTACCTATACAAACAAGGTACATAATCATTTTCTTTGACTATTTTATGCATTGTACAGGTTCTAAGGACTTTCAAGAGATGTAACTAACTTTGGGAGGAAGATAAATACTAATTATAACTCACGATAATCATTTAATACTTCATGAAAACTCTTAAGTGATTCTATAAATAGCTTCATCTCAGCCAGTCAAATTGGGAAAGTGAGCAAGATAGTGGGAAGGGTGAGAACTTTAAGTGTATGGCATTTTAAGGTATGCCTAAGAAATCAAAGGCCATGAAGGGCCTTTTTAAGTGTAATTCACCCCATTATATGGATTTTCATGTAAAACTATAGCCAATTTTGAGGAAAAGTGTGAGGGGTGAGCGAAACGGGAGTTTCTTTGACTACAGGTAGTGATGGCTCACTTCCAGAAGAATTCAGATGATTAGGGATGCAACTAATGCACTGAAAATCATGTCTACAACCACTCCCTCTCAATTAAATCATGATATTTGTCCCTAGTTATTTTTGGGATGTTCCAAAGGGGATAATCGATGAAGTTAATTTTTTTATGCAAAATGAGAACTCCTACGCGACATTTCATGAGTCTCATGACTTGGAAGGCCATTTATCCTATCATACCTTGCATGGTTTGTTTCATAATTCATTACACAACATATTTAAATCCTCCTCACATCATGACACATGTCCTAGTGACCCTTAAACTTCTTCATCTCCTCTTCTCTATTAGGTTCCATAAGTAGCTACTATTTTGGCCTTTGTAATATAATACCCTGCCACATATGACAAATCCCTAATGGAATGATTTTATATTTTGACTTTAAATATTAATTTAAGTTTTTATTTGATTTCTTGAATAATTGTCTAAGTATGCAAGTGATGTATGGTGATACAAAGTGATAATTCTCTATCCTTTCTTCCCTTATCCTTTCATGTTTGTACAAGAGTTCTTGTTATAAGAGGTCATATAGAGTGTATTCAAGTGTGTTAGGCTTATTTAAAGTGTATTATTATCCTTGGAGTATCCAATCTACCCTATGTTTCATTTTCATTATGTATCTTCATACATCTCACCTCTATATTGAAACACTCATGTTAGAAACCTTCTAGGACTTAGAAGCTAGTTTGTATGCCTTGATTCTTAGTGGAGGAATATAATGGTCATGTGTATAACATATTGGTGTATCGTCCCCTATAATAGGTCCAATTCAATCAATTTATAACTATTTTCCCACAAACAATCATTAGATATGTGATAAGAACTTCAAGATACATTCAGGGAGCTAGCCCTTTAAATCTAGAGGCTCACTTCTACTATAGGTACACTCACATACCTGGAAGTATTCCCATTTTGCCCAAATATGGAAGAGGATTGAACACCCTCTTCCATGGTTCAAGATTTAGTGACAACAGGGACTATAAATAAAAGCATTAACACAAAATCTGGCATTGATAAGTGTAATTATTATTATTTTAGTAACATCAAAAGCTATTAATTAAGGAGTATTTTGAATAATTTGTACTTATACCCACTAAAGTGGAATGGAAAAAAATTTCTCTAATTTTTTTTTCTATATTCCAAATAAATTAGACTAATTTAAACCATTTGGGCACAAATCATTTCAAATAAATTGGACTATTTTGAATAATTTGGATTTATACCCACTAAAGCAGAGTGGAGAAAATTTTATCTAAACATATTTTTCTATATTCCAAATAAATTGGACTATTTCAAACCATTTGGGAACATATCATTTAGAATAAATTGGACTATTTCAAATAGTTTGTATTTATACCCACTAAAGCAGTCTAGAGAAAATTTTGTCTAAAAAGAAATTTTTTATATTCTAAATAAATTAGACTATTTCAAACCATTTGGGTACAAATCATTTTGAATAAATTAGACTATTTTGAATAATTTAGATTTATTCTATATTCCACATAAATTAGACTATTCCAAACCATTTTGATAAAGATCACATTCTTATAATAGTCTAGGGATAAGGTTCATATTAAAAAAATCCTCAAGAATAATTATTTTATATTATGAAAAAATAAACGTTTGAGTACAAATAATTTTGAATAAATTGGACTCTTTTGAATAATTTGGACTTATTCTATATTCTAAATAAATTGGATTATTTCAAACCATTTGGATATAGATCACATTCTTAAAATAGTCTAGGGATAAGGTTCATATTTTAATATTTTAATATTTTTGACGTGACTACAATGAGACTTTTGCACCTTTAGAAAGACTAGAAACGGTAAATACAATCATAGCCATTACTGCTCAAGACAAGTGGAAGGTGCATCAAATAGATGTCAAGTCAGTCTTTTTAAATGGAGTACTAAAAGAAGAGGTCTATGTGGGACAACCACTTGAATATGATATTCTTGGTCTTGAGAATAAAGTATATAGTCTGAAAAAGGCATTGTATGGGCTCAAACAAGCCCAATGAGTGTGGCACAATTATATAGACTCTTACTTGTTGAGCAACAACTTTAAAAAAATGCTAGTGATCCCATACTCTACATCAAAGTGATCAAAGGTGATATTTTAATTATAGTTTTATATGCATATGATTTAATATTCATTAAAAATACAAATAAATCAATAGAAGAGTTTAAAATATCCATGAGAAAGGAGTTTGAAATGACTGATTTATGCTTCTTAAAGTTCTTTCTTGGGATAAATGATCTATAAACATCAGTAGGAACTTCACTGCTTTTTAAAATATTTAAAAGGATCTCTTAAATTCTTAATTCTAAAAATTAAACTGAATTGAAAGCAAAAATTTCTCAACTTTATAATGTTGGAGTACTTAAATCTGATTAAAATCTGATCCAAGAATCACGTTTCAAAACTAAAATAAAGGTGAATTGAAAGATCACATCAGTTATCCATTGAAACCTTCAGATTTTTTATACACCAAATTTTATCAAATTTCTCGTAAATGATCAAATGATTAAATTTTGCATTATGATTAAAATCTAAAATTATAATCTACAAATTAACTAAAATTGAAATGCAAAAATGAATTCACAGATCAAAAACACAAAAAAAATTTACGGGGTTCAGAATTCCTACGTCCCTGAGTTCTTATTGAATCGATCCATTAATGTTACTAAATTTACAAGCCATAATAATACTTACAATAAAAAAATAGTGTTTCAGACCTTCGAAAGACCTTACCTGACTCAACACATCCTTCACCTTCCTGAATCACACGCAGAGGCTTCTCCAAATCAAAATTGGAAACTTCAGAAACTTAAAATGATGTTACCAACACTCCAAAATGGGAAAATGAATATATAGTATAGATAGTATCAAAATTCTAAGCAAGTTTTTAGTTTAATCTGAGCTCTGGTTCGACCTCTAAGGACTCCAAAATGACCAAATATAGCAAACTGGTCTATATTCTCCCATACATAGTCGGCCAGAAGCTTCCCTTCAAATACAAGTTCGTGCCTTATATGCCACTTAAAAACCCATGGCATAAGTGGTCAAGGCTTATCACTTTTACATGGTGGGTCATGAGTTCAAGTCTTCTCCCTTCTTTTTGGGTGCTCTTAGGCTTATCTTTTATCCCACATTGGCAAATGGGATCGGCTTTCAAGACTTTTAATAATTAAGCGGCCTCCTTGCATAATGTCAATGCCCCTTTTGGTGGGATTGAGGTGCTTAACATATCATGGTACATTGGTTGTTTTACCAACTTGGTGCATTTGGTAATTGACATCATTCTCAAGTTCTTATGACTCGGCATATAATGTGGTACGTGGAAGATAGGTCACGTGCTATGTGGCTCAGCATTTCTCATGGTTTCCATACATCTCGAGCTATGTGGACTCATCAAAGTGTCATGTATTTCTCATGGTATCCAACCTTAGCATATATCTCGAGCTTAACTCGGCAAGGTGGTTGGAAGGCATGGCAAGTGTGTGTGTTCTCCCATGTGGCATAATGAGGCTTGGTAAGTAAATTGTAAAGTCTTACCAAGGAAATTACAAAGCTTTAAAACATACAATTGATTTGTCCCACATGCATCCAGTGGGCACAAAATGATAGATTAAAATCAAATGCAAATACAATTCAATGTGAGATGGAGGCCAAGGCACCCCTCCTTAACCAAGTGTCGACCCTCGATGAGGGCCCCCAGCGAGCCAATAATGGGGCCCACAGTTCTCCTTATGACCACCTGTCAAAGACTGGACGCTGAAACTAAACCAAACACCAACGAAATTTTTGCATGAATGTATAAAATTGACTGCCATGTGTCAACTTTTGATTGTTCCACTTTTTGCATGTAAATTACGCCACGCATTGTGACACCTCCTTATTTTGCCTATCACAAAATAACTTCAATAGCCTATAACTTGGGCATTTAGACTCCATTTTGCAATCCAAAAGAAGCATCAAAAATCTCTCGATGAGCTCTATGATGTAAAATTGGTTTCATCATCACTTGGGACCTTTTTCTAAACTGAAATCCAGATCACACCTGCCTACAAAGAAGTTTTTGGTCTCCAAAAGTCTACTATCTCTTGAAAATTGATAACTGATTTACTATATCACATCAAACAAAACCTATTCATAGCAAGAGATAAACATTGGAAAAATAAATGATTCACAACTCAATTAAAAATTCCTAAAACATGGCATGAGTAAATGAATCTATACCTACCAATAAACTAATCATAACATACCAAAATTGTCCATGTCACACCATGTAAAATGGTGAACTATCAATAATGAAAATAATTCCCAATGTAACTGCAAAAGAAGTTTGTTAATGTTGACAACATACATGAAATGTTGTAGACACGTTGCAATACAATGCCCTAGTATGGGACTTACAATGCTAAGCAAATGCAAACAACACAAAGTGTATAATGCCTAACATCTCAAACATTCCCATAGGGTTTTAAAATGCATCTATACATCCATGTGCCAAAAATAGATACATTCTAAAAATAGCCGTTAAATATGAGAAAGTGTTGTAAGGAAATTAACTCAACCCACAACATGCATTCTGCTATTATCTCCAACTGATCAAATGAGTTCAAGTCATATAGATAACTCACTCAACGTAAATAGGAGTTTCCAAAACATATAGCTATTCAACATAAGTGAGAATTGAAATACTTCGAATGATAAACCTGTCTCAAAGTGTTCTCACAAGCTCTACTAATACATCATCAAAGTTTGTTATTTCCCTTAACAAAATTCTTAATAATGCTTTGAAAAATAAATGCATTATAAATCCACTTAATTAAATGTTTTTCTTAGTTAACTTGATTTCCTCAATGGATTCCTTAACATCATTATGGATTGATTTAACTTCATTGACTTTATTAATAGGTTGATAAATAATCTTAGTTTTACCATGTCTAAAATGAGAAGATGATTGAAGTTTAAAACAATGATCAATCCGATGTCCACTCTTATGGTAATGAGTGCAAACAATGTTCTTAGGTGAGGTCTCTCTTTTACCTCTGTTCGCTTTGCCATGTCGAGAATGGTTATTAACACTTGCAACCTGCTTAATCAAAGCATGTCTCTTCCAACAAAATGCAACAATGTGGTTATGCATCCCACAAAAAGTGCAAAGAAATGATTGCATCATCTTTCAAATGTTAAATCCAAATTTCTTAAACATAACAAGTAGATCAAAAGATTTAGTGCTAACTCTAGTGTAGGAACTAGGAGGTGGAATCTCAATACCTCTTCTACATTCCTTCTTACACCATACATGCTCTACTAGTGGCCTTGGACCTATGTTATTAGAAGTTTGTCTTCCTTTAGCCATGGAGGAATTTTCTCCAATATCCCCCTGCTCACTAGTGTAACCCAAACCTGCATGAAGAGATCTATACTCTACCTGTATTGAGTTAGTAATTCCTTGGTCATCTCGACCAAGACCTCTTCCATTAAATCCCATTTTCTTCAACAATTTGGAACCTATACCCTTAGTGTGTTGTTCAAAATTACCAAAAGCATCATTACTGGAATCTGAATTTGAATGAAAAGAAGAAGATGAATTGCTTGGTGAATAACTTACAGTGCACTCAGTCGTAGTCTCTGCATTTGAAATAGAAGGTATGGCCTTCTTTGGTTCACCACATTGCAATTTGATCAAGAGCTCATCCTTAGATTCAAGCTATAATTTCAAACTTGCAACTTGCTCTTCAAAAGTTAAGAGCTTGCATCTCAGGAATGCATTCTCATCCTGAATCTGCATATTGATGACTTCAAGATTTTCCATCTTAGCTTTATGTGACAACTTGCCCATAGTTTCTTATAAACACACTAATTCCACAACTACGAAATACTGAAAATCAATAAACTAAAAGCAACTATCAAATCACACAATCAGAAGCTAGCCCTACTTTTTAACTTCTCTGATACCAAAATTTGATCTGTAAACATCAATAGGAACTTCACTACTTTTAAAACATTTAAAAATATCTTTTAAATTCTCAATTCCAAAAATTAAACTAAATTGGAAGCAGAAATTTCTCAACTTTATAACATTGGAGTATTTAAATCTGATCCAAGAATCATGTTTCAAAACTAAAATAAAGGTGAATTGAAAGATCACATTAGTTATCCATTGAAACCGTCAGATTTTTTATACACTTGATTTTATCTAACTTCCCATAAATGATCAAATGATTAAATTTTACATTCTGATTAAAATATGAAATTATAATCTGTGAATTAATTGAAATTGAAATGCAAAAATGAATTCAAAAATCAAAAATATAGAAATTGTTTATGTGGTTCAAAATTCCTACGTCCTCAGGTTCTTATCAAACCAATCCATTAATGTTGCTAAATTTTCAAGCCAAATTAATAATTCCAATCAACAAAATAGATCTACTCTCTACAAAAATAGCATTTTAGACCATCAAAAGACCTTCGCTGACTCAACACATCCTTCACCTTCCTAAATCACATGCAGAGGCTTCTCCAAATCAAAATTGGTGACTTATGAAGCTTAAAATGACATAACCAAGACTCCAAAATGGGTAAATGAATATACATCACAGAGCGTATCAAAATTCTAAATAATTTTATAGTTTACTCCAAGCTCTGGTTTGGCCTCTAAGGGCTCCAAAATGACCAAATTTAACAAACTGGTCTATATTCTCCCATACACAGTCAACCAGAAGCTTCCCTTCAAATACAAGTTTGTGCCTTTTATGCCACTTAGAAACCTGTGGCATAAGCGATCAAGGCTTATCAATTTTACATGGTAGGTCATGAGTTCGAGTCTTCTCCCTTCTTTTTGGGCATGCTTAGGCTTATCCTTTATCCCACATAGGCAAATGGGATCGGCTTTCAAGACTTTTAATTGTTAAGCAGCCTCCTTGCATAATGTCGATGCCCCTTTTGGTGGGATCGAGGTACTTAACATAGCATGGTATGTTTGTTGTTGTACCAACTTGGTGCATTTGGTAATCAACATCATTCTCGAGTTCTAATGACTTGACATATAATGTGGTATGTGGAAGATAGGTCACAAGCTATGTGGCTTGACATTTCTCATGGTTTCCATGCATCTCGAGCTATGTAAAATTGATAAAGTGGCATGTATTTTTCACAGTATCCAACCTTGGCATATATCTTGATCTTGACTCGTCAAGGCGGTTAGGTGTAGCAAGTGTGTGTGTTCTCCCATGTGGTGTAATGGGGCTTGGTAAGTAAATTGTAAAGTCTTACCAAGAAAATTATAAAGCTTTAAAAGCATATAATTGATTTGTCCCACATGCATCCGATGGGCACAAAATGATAGCTTAAAAGTAAATGCAAATACAATGCAATGTGAGATGGAGGCCAAGGCACCCCTCCTTAACCAAGTGTGTCGACCCTCACTGAGGGCCCCCAGCGAGCCAATAGTGGGGCCCACAGTTCTCCATATGACCACCTGTCAAAGACTAGAGGCTAAAACCAAACCAAACACAAACCAAATTTTTGCACGAATGTATAAAACTAACTACCATGTGTCAACTTCTGATTGGTCCACTTGTCGCATGTAAATTGTGCCATGCATTAGAACACCTCCTTATTTTTCCTGTCATAAAATAACTTCAGCAACCTATAACTTAGGCATTCAGACTCTATTTTGTGATCCAAAATAAGCATCAAAAATCTCTTGACGAGTTCTACACTGTGTAATTGGTTTCATCAGGACTTAGGACCTTTTTCCAAACTGAACTTCAGATCAATAAAAGTCAAGCAAATAGATAGTGACATATTCATATGCCAATCTAAGTATGTAAAAGATATTTTAGAGAGGTTTAGGATGTTGTATAGAAAGTAAGTATCTACACTAGCTAAGACAAGCTTGAGGTTGTGCAAGGATGATTGCAACAGAAATGTAGATCCCACATAGTATAAAAGCTTAGTGGGAAGCTTAATGTATTTAAATGCAATTAGGTCAAACATCATCTATGTATTCAACCTCATATTTAGATTCATGGAGATACCAAAGGAGACACATTAACAAGCAATCAAGAGGATATTGAGGTATGTGATTAGAACAAGAGATTATGGAGTTTTGTATGTAACAATAGATGAGTTTTAGATGGTGGGTTACATGGATAGTGATTGGGTTGGTGCCCTTGATGACTGAAAGAGCTACACTTCATGTATGTATTTCATCTTGGGTCATGAACCATATCTTGGACTTTAAATAAACAACCTATTATTAGTTTCACTTTCTACAACTAAATCATAGTATATAATAGCCTATGTAGGAGCATGCCAAGCTATACAGTTGAGAAAGATACTTTTAGATTTACGTAAAGATTAGAAAATAACTTCTTCTATATATTGTGACAATATATCCTCTATAGCATTATCAAATAACCCCATCTTTTATGGTAAGATCTAGCATATTATAATTAGGTATCACTTCATTCAAGAGTTAGTTGAAGGACATGTGATAGAGCTTAGTTTTTGTAAGTTAGATTAATAGCTAACTAAAAATTTTACTAAGTTATTATCAAAATACATTTACATGCACTTAAGAGGAATGTTAGGGGTTATTAATGCAACAACATTGGGCCTAAAAGGTTTTAAGTTAGCTTTGAACTCCAAAAATCCAACTCCAAACTCCAATAACCAAACTTTGGACTCAAATAGGTTAGCTTTAGACGCTAACAGGCTAACTCTAGACTCCAACAGGGTAGCTCCAGACTCCAACAGGTCAGCTTCAAACTTCAATAGTCCAATTATGAACTTAAATAAGGTATCTATAAACTTTGATAGTCTAGTTATGAACTTCAACAATCCATCTACAGACTTTGACAGTCCAACCACCAACTTCAATAACGAAGCTTTAGACCTAAAAATAAGAGATGCAAAAGCATATGGATAGGTAAGGAGAAGTTACAAAGATGTTTTAATGGTTGAAATAGGTTCATCAGATCATTCTAAGAAGGTTATTGATAAGGGGAGTGTTAAAATATGATATCCCTACCCCTATTTTCACCTACCCAAACAACTACGGACTTCCATAACAAGACCATTTGAATTAATTAAATGCACACCATGTTCATATTTTAATTATGTAGACCATTTGGAGTTTTGGAGGCAAAAAATATGTTAGATGAAAAGCCTAACATTAAAGAAAAAAAGTGAAAAAGTGGAAAAAATTAAAGAAGTAGCCTAAAGATTTTGATGCAGCAGTAGTCAAAAGAAGAACAGATCATAAAGCCTGGAGAAGAAAGTGAAGGGTAGAAGAAAAATATAGCAGTAGAGAAGAATAACATAGCAATAGACTGTGGATAAAATGAAGGCATAAATAATAAGAAGAACATCAAGAAAATAGAGCAATATAGAGGAATGTTTTCTGATAGCAGTTAGAGGAGAATGGGGACAAAATCTCAATTCATAAGAGTTTTTCAACAATTGTAGTTGTGTAATTTTATGCTTTGTAGTCAATTTATAATAGGAATTTTTAAATGAATTTAATACAAGAAGTTTTTTATTTTTATATACAACTCTACCTCCCCTATTTTCTCTATTTTAAGCTTGTTGTAAGTGTAAATTTCTGCACATATTAGTATCTACAAGATTAGTTTGAAACTCCACAATTTTAGTGTTATAAACTATCTGTTTGTACTTCTAGGCGTACATTTTAGTTTCTACTGACAATTATTACTAAATTAAAATCCATAAATTTGAAAAAAATTAAATTACATTTGAAATAATTTAGATTTTATTTGTATGAAATTGATTATAAAGTTAATAAAATTATAGTTTAAAATCAATAAATACACTTGAAAAATCATATGGTGAAGTTACATCCTTTTAAATAATGTTTCATAGCTGATGCATGGGTTTTTTGGTTTCTCCCAAGAATGTGATGGTAGACATCATTTTGATTCTCCAATATTTTTCATCTTTTTGACTTCTATTTCCATTATATCTACTTGTTATAACATAACTCATTTACAATTTTTGTTTTATAATACATTTTTGAGAATTGCAATCAATGAACACCATGTTGGCAATTGAAAAATCATTTCCAATGGTCCCTTTAAAAATAACTTCATCTAATTTATCTATATTTATATTTAATGGATTAGAATAATTTTTCCCCTAAACAAACATAAAATTTGAACTTGTGTAATCCACATCTTGAAGGAGTAGCCTCAAATTATTGTCCTCTATCGTTGAGCAAAGGCCAACGTGAGTAAAAGACTACATTGCCACCTTTAAATTTTATTTGGAATGATATCAAATATAGTATGACATATTTTCTATTATATAATTTTTTTTATTCCCATAATATTCATTTTCATATATTTTGATTTGTGCACAATAAATAATAAGTCATCCAACCCCAAAATCAATAGGTTTTTAGAAGTCAGTTTTAGCTCCCCCTTTAAAATGTTTGCAATGTGTTAAAAAAGAAAGCCATCATTTATTAAAAATATTATATTATAATAAATATAACATGAATTTTTTTGAACAAAATGTTGCATATGTTAGATTGATCATTGATGCACTTTTCATTTACATTTTGTATTGTAACATATAAACATATCAGGCATTTGATGCATTTTTCCTTTGCATTTCCTTAAATATTATAAAAATTCATTAAAACATATACAAAAATATATACATGCTTAGGCACATGTAACTATACTCTTTTTACATGGATTTATAATTTTTATTACTAGTACATACATATGCATAGACATGCCTATAATGAATCCTCATAACCTGACCATAACGAACACTTCTTATGTATTTGTTAAAATAATTGTAACTCATCATATTATTAAACAAAAAAAAATGATTACTTGTACAATATTTTTATGTCATTTAACACACACACACACACACATTTTTCTATGCCCTTTTTTATCAAAGAGGCTTTGAAATAAAGATCATGTATACTTTGAAGAAAATTTATTGTCTTCAAGACATAGTATATCACACATTGAGTTGTTTTAAACAGGGCAGATTCAACATTTAAATGGGTAAATACAACCACATTCAAGTCAACAAAACAATAAAATGAACCCACACTTCCAAATCTAAAGTTGATGCACTATATTTTATTGTATCCTACTCTCTCTTGTCGATAAATAAAAATTCAATTGTAATGTGTTTAAATAAATAAATATAATTTATATATTCTAGTATTTGAAGTTATATAATTACACATTCATTGAAAGGTGTTTTTCACCTTTTTTTACCTTTTTATAGTTTGTCCAGCTGCACTCTTTCGTTGAACCATGTGTTCTTTATACCCTATAAGGTATTATGTAATGTAGCAATTAAAAACTCTCATCATCATTTTATTTGATATTTATATTTTAAAAAGTTTTGTTTTAGATTTTTACCTTGACATGTTATTTGCATGGAGGCTTCAAGTTGTAGAGTTGTGTCTTGGGTTGTTTTGTTTACGACATAAAGTTCTAGAGTTGTGTTGTGAACTATTTTAATCGAGACATAAATAGATGAAAAAATATTTTGTCACTATTATAAATAATATATAAATAAAAAATTATAATTGTAAAAATATGCAAGATATTATCTTACCTTCTTCAACTTACGATTTGTCGTATTTATTGATTTGATTTTCCATTATTATTATTTCTTGACTTTCATTCAATGACATTTTGCTACACACCAAAGTATTGTTAAGCTATTAGGTTTGAAAAATAAAGTATACACAATTAAATATTGTTAAGATGTTTTATTTTAAAAATAATGCTTAATTATAAAATAAATTAAAAATGTTATGTACATGGTAGTGATCAACGCAATTTATTGGGGGTTAGTTTGATAGAAACTAGAATTTTGTCCCAAGTCTTTTGAAACCTTGTGTTTAAGTCTTGCATGAATTCATAGGGAAGTCTTTTGATTGTAGTTAATTTCTCTGCAAGTGACAAATGGTCACTCTTATCTCCAAATCTCTTAAAAAATTCTTCTCCTAATTGATCCCATGATTGAATGGAATTAGGAGCAAGGCCTCTATACCAATCTAAGGATTTTATTTTATAAGAGATAAATAATATTATAATAGCTATATTTTCCACCATGATATAATGAATATTGCATAAATTATCCATATCCATGAGGTGTTCAAAAGGAGTTATGGCTTGGTCTCTTGTGAAGTAGGGGACACTTTTGAGAGTTGCTACTGGCATAAGATCATATTGTGGTATGTTCAGAGGACTCTAACCATTAAAGCCCATAAATAGAAAATCTCTTTGAAGAATCATGGTATCAAAAGAGGCTAACAAAGTTCTTCTTACGGAATTAAACCTTATGACTAGTTTAGGAAAAGGGTTTTCTATATATAGATGAGTATTAGCAAACCTTAACCTCTTAGCTAAATTTAAAGGAAGCTCAATAAATTCAAATGGAATACCTCTAGAAACTGATATTGTAGTCAACTTTGACATGAAATAAAACTATTAGTTTGCCACCAGATTGAGTTATTTAGAGTTTTTATTGTTCAAAATCATCAGATACTATTTTATGTAGACATCACCACTACAAATTGATAAAACCAACATCAAAATTGATCGACCACAATACAATGTATTATTTTGTGGTCCTATTGGGCATGCCATAACTATTACAACTCAAATTTGTACCCTTTAGAAGAGATTTCTTCAAGACATTTCCAACTTGAGCCAAACTATAAGTTTAACCTTATAGTTCAAATCTACACCCTTTGGGAGAGGGTTCTTCAAGACCTTTCCAAGTTAAACCAAACTATGGGGACAACCCTAGGCTGTGGATATCTTATTGTGGGGTTAAACCTCTAGAGAAGGACAAATTTCTCTTGATGCTCACATAAACTAATTTTGTCATAGGGAAAGGGTTAGAAAGAGGTTAAGGGATCCTAAGAAGGTTAACAGGGAGATGCACCAAATTTAAAAGAGGCTCTCATATGCATGGAGAAAATACTGAGGAAGCATAAGACAATACTAGTTCACACAATCTCACAAAACATGGCTAGTTTCATAAGAATTTCATAAGCTAGATTCAGGAAACAATGAATGAAATCAAAGAGGAGTCATAATACCCACTGAAAGCTTGCATCAATGGCATAAAGAACACTAACTTAGACCTGCAGTTAAATCCAAGATGCTTTGAAAATGAGAAAGAAAGAAAGACCAAGGGCATGGAAGATTATCCTTCATGATGCCATAGTATACATTCTTTACTACACACAATTCAAAAAGGAAAGGTAAATAAAATCTTTATTATTTCAAGAGGTCTTTCATACAAATATTGATAGGGTATAGCCTTATCAAATGAGAGTCTCTTCTCTTCAAGACTTGAGAGAGAGTCACAATAAAAAATGAGATAGTCTACTTCTAAAATCCTTGGGCCCCTCAAAATGAGAAAGAATAGATCATATAGAAAGGGGGGGAGATAAAAAGTAGTGTACATTAACTAGTGAGCTATCCATACACCATTACTTGAATTTCCACATATCTTTTAATGAATGTTCCACTATCCCTTTATCAATCAAAACTAATCCATCATTATCAAGTTAACATGTATGTGTCCCAATAGCCTTGAATCCCCTTATTGGTTGAAAGATGCACTAGAAGATAAGGATCATTTTTTTCTTGATGATGAGCCATGATTTACGTTAATGAACAGAACACTCAAAGTCTTTAAATAGAAATGAAGAATTCAAATACTTTCCTTATCCATGCCATCCTCTAATTGTCATCATTATGAGGACAAAATCCTTATATCTCAAAACTAAAAGAACCATGTCATATGTGCTTTGAGTGGTGGTTATCGAAAGCATATCTTGAGATGATCCTTTCATTAATCACATACCTAATTTATGCTTTGGGACTTGAACCTTAATTAACTATAGGTTGAAAACCAATCTAGATTATTAGTTTTCTTATATTTTTAATAGACAATAGTCTACTCGATGTTTAGTCCTTTTTCATCGATAAGTTGTTGACCTTTAATCTAAACTAGGTCTGAAAGACCTATTCTATCCCCATAAATCTTCAATAACACCATTACATCCTTTAAATATTCATTTTGGTTCAATTTGGATCATCATCAAACTTAGTTCACTATGTATTTGTCCGCCTTGGTTGAAAATGGCTCCATTAACCTTCATTAAAAGCTCCCTGGGATTGTTCTTTGTTCATTGGTTGTCAATAAACTGACTTAGCTTATTGAAATATTGATCCATATCTCACACCATCAATCTTATTTTCATGATTGAGCATAGTTCATCAATCTTGTGGTAGACTAATGCAGTGAAGACACTTGGCACCCTCACATTCGCATTCACAATTCACTTACTTATTGACCTACCATACTTGTGCCACGTGGTGGCCTTGTACTTGGTTTGAGACTTATTATCTTATTTACCTTTCTAACCCCCACTCACCATTGATTTTCATCCATGATTGAATATGTTCCATTGATATGTTTGGGCCAATTAACCTGTGAGTCATCGCTCATCATTAGAACTTTTGTATGATAAATAGAAGTTGTTGATTTGAATATTTGAAATCAAATGACTACTTCATGTGGCTCCACTTTTATGTCTATAATTCCATCAATGACATCTGCATGACCATCACTACATATTTGAAAACTAACAAATATTTTCTATGTCTGAATTTGACACTTGCACAAACATCCTTACTCTATTGGAACACAAATTCCCTAGACCATTTCCTTCGAACCTTTTGTATAGGACACTTTCATGAGAAATGATCCTTTAATAAAATTATATTATGATACTTTATCAAAGAAATGACCCTTCAAGATTTTTTTTGGACCACTTTACTTGAAAAAGGACCCTTTGAAACTTTTGTATAGGACACTTTCAAGAAAAACACCCTTCGAGACATTTTGCAGCAGACAAAATGTCTAAGAGAATTTAGGAATTTGAGTCTTTGAGACTTTTGTTTCAAATAAAATGTTTGAAATAATTCTTGATACTTAGTCAAAAGCCTAAAATAATTATCCTGAAGTAAATATTAGCACTTAGTCCAAAACATTAACACTTAATCTAAATAAAAGGGTTCGCAAGAATTGATCTTAGTCAAACAAAAGCCCGAAACAATATGCCATGTAAGGACTTAGCCAAAAAGGAGTTTTGTACTTATATTTTTTAAATCATGTAGGCTCTTCTGAACTCATGTTTGAACTATAGCTTGAAATTTGAAGGCTTGAATGAACTATGAAAACTTGAAGCTTGTGCATACCTATTTTATGACCGTGAACTGCTTTGACCACCATGAGAACTTGCCTCTTCAAAATTTGATGAACTACACTTTAAGTAAACTTAAAGTGTTTCAAAATATTCATGGGTTATGGGTGATCTCTAAACCACTCATTCCATTCAAAAATTACTCAGACCCCTTTGTTCATTTTATTAATCTATAACTCTACTCAATTCTTCAATCTATGCTTGACCTTTAGGATAAAGTTTTGTATGTAGGCCAAAATTGGCCAAAAAAAACTATATACAAGTAAGTTTTGAGTTATTTAGATATATAATCACCTAAGATACATGATGTTTAGTGGATTCTTTACTGCCTTGTTGTTGAGTGAAACTAGATTGTATACTTTAGGGATAATCTTTTATGTGATTAAGTACAATACAGATCAATTTGGTTTTAACTTTACTTTTATTTCTTCTTTAACATAGACATTTCTATTCTCTTTAATAACAAGATCATTGATTCAAATTATCTGATATGAACACAACTATCATATGCCTACTGGATTTGTTTATGGGATGCTCTAAGGTGCTCTCAGCTTGGATGCATGTGTGATCTAACTATTCTAACTCATGTAGACATTTTTTAATCTATATTAGCCATCTGTGATAAGCCCTTTGAGAGATAATTGTAATGATGATATTCCTAACTCCATCTTAATAACTATTTTAGTTATGTAAACTAGTGAATATGAATTAACTCCTATCAGTATGTGAATACTAGTGTAATAATCCCATAGTGTGTATACAAGCTGATTATGCTAATAATCACTGAACTTGGTAACTATTTTACTTAGGATGTTTTTATTTATCTTATTTGTAGATTTTTCTTGATCATTACCCTATGGGTAGTATGGAGTAGAGAACATGTGTTGGATCTTGTATTTAACACAAAATTTATTCCTTGTTTTATTATTAAAATAAGTTCTATTATCTATAATGATGGTTGTTAGTAGGTCAAAATGGGAAATGATGTTTGTCATGAGGAAGTGACATACATATTCTCCTTTTATAGATTGTAATGGGATTTGTTCCACCCACTTAGTAAAGTAGTATGTGGCTTTAATGATAAATTTGTGTCCCCCTACTGATTCTTAGTTGTTTTTACTAATAATATCAAAGCCCCATAGTATGAATGGCCACGAAAAGATAATAGGTTGTAATTATTATGAAATAAAATAATGTAGATTACTATGTCATTGACATTTGTCATATATTTTGGCATATTTTTGGCATTTTGGTTCCATGGTGGGCCAATAATATCCTTGTTAGAGTACTTTATGTGACATGACTTTCCTGCTAAAATGGCCACCACATTCACTATCATGTATTTGGTTAAGTTGAATGTCAAACATCAGAGTAGGTGTCCATCAAAAGATGGTTTAAATAAATCCCCAATGATGATGATTTAATAGAGGGCATTCCTCTATAATTTGTGTTTATCATTCCCAGTGAAAGTATCTAACATGATAGACTTATGTAAAAAATATATATATTGGAAAACCATTCAGACTCTATTATACTATGCATGGTAGCTAAAATAGATAGAGCTATGAGGTCAACTTGAGATAATGATGGTGACTATAACCACTTTATATTAAATATAGATTTCTCATCATTGATATCAATGGTGATTAACGATGTTTCACTCATCATTACATTGGCATGATGATTGTCTTTATGAGGGATATTTTCAATAGAGAAGTATTAAAATTGAGATTGTAGACATTGAACCATATTCTTGTATGGAATTAAGCATCTTTCCTTGGTTTGGTAGACCTTTTTAGCTTGATTGATGACCAACTATGAATCTTTGTAGACCTTAATAGCTTTTATTTAGAGATCCTAAACTGCTTGTAAATCGAGGATAAATGCCTCGTATTTTATGATATTATTTGTGCATGAAAAACTTAAATAATGTTCAAGTGATACTATGTTCCCAAGTGGGTTGATAAAGATAATTTCATCTCCAATACCTGATGCACATCTATAACTATCAAAGAACATTATCCATGTGTTAGAAGTGACATTGTAAGCTGTGAAATCATCTCAAAAAGTATCATTGATAGGATTGGTATCTAATAGTGGTGTTGTTGCTAATTGGTCTACAATTATCTAACCCTTTATCAATTTTTGTAACATGATCTTTAAATCAAATTATGTGAGTAACATTACCCATTTAGCAATACATATAGAGAGATGTGGTTTGGACAGGAGAAAATTTAAGGGATCTAATTTTTTAATAACCCATGTCTCATTGTTGATCATATAGTGTTGAAGCCTTTGTGTAGAAAATGAGTGCCAAATAATGTTTTCCATTATGGAATAATTTTTTTACATAATAAAAAAGTGTGTTATTGATGTAGTACATAACTTATTCTTTATGTTGGTCATCATGTTGTGCCAAAAGTGCATCGAGGGCATGATTAATGGTTGAAATGTAAATGAGAAGTGGCATATGGGTATCGGTGGTATCAATACATGTGGATTCAACAAGTATTTTTTGAGTGTATCAAATTTTTATTGACATTCAATGTCCCATTCAAATTTAGCATATCTATTGAGTAATATTTTGAATAACTGAGTCTTATTTGTTATCTATGCCACAAAACAATGTATGGCATAGATTTTACCCTGTAGAGATCATAGTTGTTTTAAGTTTATAGGCAGAAACATATCCATTATATATTTGACTTTATTTAGATCTACCTCGATGCCATATTGGGATATTATAAATCCTAATAATTTATTAGATGTGACCCCAAAGATATATTTATTGGGATGGAGTCAAACATTATATTGTCTCAACATTTCAAAAATATGTTGTAAATCAATTTCATGATGTTGTCACTCTTTTTATTTAGCTAATAAGTCATCAATGTAGTCTTTGACTAATTTATGAAATAGATCATGAAAAATGTGGGTCATCATTTGTTGTTATATTGATTTAGTGTTCTTTAATAAAATAAGGCATGACTATGTAGCAAAAGGTAACCCATAGTGTGGTAAAAGAAGTTTTTTCTTGATCCTCTTTAGCTATCTTGATTTGATTATAACTGATGAAACCATCCATGAAAGAGAGCATCTCATATCTTGTTGCAGAGTCTATTATCATATCGATGTTAGGTAGAGGGAAGTCACCCTCGGGATATGCTTTATTTAAATCATTGAAGTTAGAGTAACATTAAATTTAGTTGTTATGCTTAACAACCGATACAATGTTAGATAACCATTTGGGGTGAGCAACTGGTCAAATGAAACCTGCATTGAGGAGGTGTTGGATATCATCTTTCACTAAAATAACCACCTTAAAATGCATTTTTAATTTTTTTTAATTGGATTTGCATCTGGATAGAGTGTAATCTTGTGTACTATGATTGAAGGATCAATGTCTGGAATATCTGAATATGACCAAGTAAAAGTTTAATGGAAGTTTTTTTAATATTGTTAAATATTTGCATCCTCTTTTTTATGAAGTGTGACATATAATAATATTATGTGAATATTAGTGTCTGTGCCATAATTGAATTCAAATGTCTCTTCATTAAGTAATGTAGATCAATCGGTGGTGGAAGGTGTTGTAGCTATGGTGTAATCTATGTCATTTCAGATATCATCCAAAATGTCCAAGATCTCACCAAAGTAAGTATGAGCATTTGTGGAATGAGGAAACCTATCCTTATGATAAAAGGAACTGAGATAAATTTTAAGATAGATTCACTATTAGATAACTCATCAAAAGTGGGTAGATCTAGAGAAATAATATCATCAATAAAGTCTAGGTTCACAATTAAGAGTACAAAGATATGATTGACTGTATTGTCTATCTATGGAATGGGTGGACAAAAAATTATATGATTAGAAGCACAGTGAGAAGACTTAGAATTATATTTATTATCTTTATCTCCAAATCCATTCCTGCCTTTTTGAGCAGATGACTCAAAAGGATTAAGAATTCTTTGTTCATGTTTTCTAAGGCGCTATCCTGTGTAGCCCATTTTTTGAAATATTTTAATGAAAATGGATAAGTGAATCTATCATCATATACTCCTAAGGTATTTGATGGAGTCATATGTAAACTCTGAATAGTATACTGTATAGGTTTTATATCAAAGTCCATGTGACGAATATAGTTGTGTGAAGGTTTTATATTTTAAAAATATTTGATTGGTTCATGATCCATAGGGGATGTGTAGATAAAACCTTTGTAATTGAATTTTAAACATGTATGTAACATTTATGGTACTATGTAAATATCATCGATCCAAGGTCTCCTAAGAAAAATATTGCAATTAAGATCATTGGGCATGATTTGACATGTTATAGGTAATGTTCTAGGTCCTAATGAAAGGTTTAGTGTTATTTACCCTAAAACTTTGTGTGGAATATTATAAAATCCTCAGATGTTCATACCAAAAGGATCTAAATTTTTGAATGGTTATTAAGAATCTAGAGAAAATAGATATTATAAATGTTTAACCCCGATCTATTATCAATTAACACTCATTTGACACCCAAATTGTTAATTCATAAATGGATGTAAAGAGGTAGATGTTGCTCTATGATGTGTTGAGGTGGGAGATATGCTCTCCATCCCACTTCATAGTATTGATTATGGAAGTAACATAAGATGGATCTATAGTGCTTGGTACCTTAGTATCATGGAGTGCTACATACAAAACATCTTTGTTATGTGTCATAATGTTACAAAAGATATAAAATGGAAAGTATGATTGGAAGAACACTGATATGATCGACATAGATATAACAATGGGTTGGGATAACCTACCATGCTTCAGGACCCCTTGTGGACATTATAGGTTGGACTGTAGGGTCTATTATGAGCATAGAGCTAGTAAGAGTGGGATAGTAGCTAGATGGGTAGGGTCAGGAATTAGGAGGGATAAGCAAACCCATTGATGTTCTCTTATGTCTAGTAGTGATATTTAAGGAATAAAAGTGAACCAAAGAGCAAAAGTCATCTAAAGGAGATTTTTTGATTTTAGGTAATGTGTTTTTTGGTCTTATGTATTATATCTTCTATGTGTGTTATGATTTACTTCATGGTTAAATTCCACATAAAATAAACATAATATGCTAGATAAATAATGATATATGAAATATATTTTAGCTGATATAGGCATCATGAACATATGTGTTTATAGCTTCTTTGAATTGATTCCAAATGAAAGGAAATAAGCATACAAATGAAGTATAAGACCAAACATTAGAAAGTGATAAAAATATTATGTCATTATTATCATGATTAGATAAACTAAAAATTAGAATATACAAGGATATAAAATATTAGTATGAGTTCTAAAACGCTGAAAACATAAATTGTAAATGTAGTCTAGGGTTAGGGTTTTTGCACTATTTGAAGTAAGCTGGGTTCACCAAATGAATTAAATTTTTAAGGGGATTATGGAATGTAAAACCCTTATTTGTTAAAATATTGGAATAATAAATTGGAGAATAAATATGTAATAATTAAAGCCATTGATTGATACCATAGTCTACCTTATTGATTATTCTATAAATAAAAAATAAATTACAAGAGATTTACTTAGCTGGAAACTGAGATAGATGAAGGACAAATTAGAAACTAGTACAGGGGCTATGTAGAGTGTCATGAACTAGAAATAGGAGTTTAAAACACTCTTGGATAGTAATGCAATCCTATGGATAGTAACACACTATGTTAATTTCTTTTTTCAAGTAGGGACAATGAACTTTTGGGTATATCTTCACCTAGTTTGGGGAGTATGTACTTGTGTGCATGGATATTGGTTCATTATTTGTTCCCTAGTTTAACTAATTTAAATGTGAAACCCTAGGATTACATGTTTATTAGGTTACTTGAGGAGCACAAGTAGAAAAGAGTGTCATTAACAAGGTAGGTTAGACATGACCTCAACACACCATGTGATGGGCATTGCCTACATACCCATACTTAGAAAGGGGATCAAGTTCAATGCATTTATCTTAATCTAAATGTTGGTGTAAGTGTTTGTGAATGCTAGTATGAATGTTGATTTGAGTGATTTGAGTATGACTTAAGACTAGAAATCTAAGTAATTTGAGCTCTGAGCTGCTATAGATGGGTGTATACAAAAGTAGGGTAGAAGAGAGGTCAATGACCTTGATTTGCACCATAGTTTCTAAGTTTGTTTATAAGTGTTTGCATATAATTTCCATATAATAGATAAGTGAATTAAAGTGATGTATATATAGCATTTTGGTGCTTGTCAAGATGTGAAATAGGTTTAGGCTGACCTTAAGAGTGATTTGTGGAAAGAAAAGATATATGTTGGGAGAGTAAGGAGAAAAAGGATAATAGTGTGATCCCTAGGTAAATATCATAGTGTGTTAGTGTCCAAAGTATATCCCTAATATCTATGTGGTAGAATTTGGTGGAAAAGGGGCCTGGTTGCCTAAGAGATGGCTTAATGCTACTTTTGGTATGTTTGGGAATGGGTTGGACCCACACAAATGCTAGAAAATAATAAAAAGAGGCCCTAAGATAGGTCAAGGGCTAAGCTAGGACAAGGTGGTCTCAAGTGACACTAATTTCATTAAAATGATATTTTAGATTATTATACTATCTAAACCATCCCATCAGGGGAATAGATCTAGCACCAAATCACCATGTACCTGTAATAACTACAAAATGTGCTACAAAAGATAGAGATGTCATTAAAATGTTAGCTTTGGAGTAAGAATCATTACATCCAATAATAATAAGGCTAATATACATGAAAATAAGTGTTAAATAAGAAAATATTCTAAAATTAGAAAGTTTTCAAACACAAATGGCTAGTTGGGGCCTAATATGTTCAAAAACTTGCCAAAAACATATTTGTTTATGATAATTATTTTGAGATATTTTTGAGCTCTGGGTTGGCTATGATGGATTTAGAAAATGAGCAGTCGACAAATAGAGAATGAGATGAGGATGACGAATCTACTAGTTGGAGGTTGAGCCAGGAAAGGACATGTAGATTTTTATTCATTTTTTCTTTTTTTCCCTAATTTTGAAATTATGTCTAAAACTTGATTAAAATACCATGAAAATTAAAAATTGTAGCTTAGGCATGCTTGTGAGGGGGGTAGACTAGCAATTCGTAATAATTTTTATGATTTAGGCATGGTTTTGGGTGTTTTGGATAGACTAGGGATTCATAAGCAATATTTATAGAGTGAGAAAAAAGAGAAAATAAAATGATAAATTAGAAATAAGACAAATTTTAATAATTTAAACATAAAAAATTGAAATAAGTACCCGAGGTTATATACGATGGATTGTGAATATGACAATGGGAACCAAATTTTATTTGGAAAGAAAAGAAAGATAGACTTCAAATGTAGGAATGAAGTCTATACACCATAATGATCTTGAGATGAAAATTGTTCAAAATAATTATATATTCCTTGTGGGAATCAAAGACAAATTCATTTATTTACTTTCATTTAAGTTTCCTATTTAAAAGTTATTTATATATATTCTAACAACTTTTTACATAAAAAACACCAAATCACTTGATGATTCAACAATAATATCCTATCAAATATGAATGAAAATAATCAAAATGAATGAATAAACTCACACATATTATTCATTTATAAAAATCCATAACACAAAGTCTTGTAAATTTCCTTGTATTAATTCTTTGTAGAGCTATACAAACAAAACTATTCCTTTCTCCTTTGCCAAATATTTATGTGTTAAAAATCCCTTACAATGACTTGAAAACTCTTATTAATAGATTAATATGTTGGTTACGAGACATAACCACCTTTTTTGGCATTTAGAGTAACTAAAAATTTACTTTTACAAAAATGCACAACTTAAAAGTTATAAAAAGGACTTAAAAAATCGCACAACTTAAAAGTTGCAAAACTGATGTTGTAAAATTGCACAACATTAAAGTTGCAAAATCACTTTATCAAAAAGCAAATTTGAAAGTTGAGAAAGTTATGTTGTATTTCAATCATCTTATTCATCATGGACAACTTGAACCTCTTTCTACTTACTTTGTTGTAATCTTTTTCCAAATTCATCAAAGTTCTTCATGGTTTCTTTCACTTTGTCTTTATCAGCACCATCTAAATGTATGAAACTAATTTCTCCTTAACGGTGAAGATCAAGAATTTTATGTGGAATAAACCAATTTCTTCAAATATTTATCAATTTTATCAAAATAATATTGATACTTGATGAAATTCTTAATTGATATGAAGTTGAATGTAAATTTGGGAGTTGTCTCTCTTTCAAATAATTGCTTGAATTCCTCAATGATTAAATGTGTTGGAAGAATCATGACTTTATCATCCATAAATTCACAAGAAAGTTTCTCAATTATTTATTGTATATCATTTATTGCATCAATTTCCATTGACCTAGATTCTTGGAATTTCTCTAGGCCTTATTCAAGGATGCAGATATAAAACTTTGTTGCATCTAACAATTATGTGAGATCACCACATTTTTTCTATTTCATAACTCCTTCTGCAATGATAACATATATATATAGGTTTTGGAAAATACTTATAATTTTAGTAGTAATTATTTCAATTTACAGCTTTAACTTCATATTATATTCAACTTTTTTGGAGAGATCAAATTTAGATTGAATCTCAGTGTAGATAGACATAGCCTTGTTTATTTATTGTTCCTTGGAGTATCAACTTTTTTGACCATTATTTAGTTGCTCTGCCCATGTGTCCAATTTTCTTAGCTAAATTCAATGTTTATGCATTTAAACCTTGAGGTCTAATGTTAGCTGGGGAGGATTGAATTGGTTTTACCAATTTTCTAACAACTAATGAGAGTTGTTCAATGTTTTGTTTTAATTTCTCCTTTGTTACCTTATCTTGATCCATTTTCAAAGATCATACCTATTGTTGATTACACATCCTATTTAGATATTTCACATGTGCCCTTTCTAAGATACAGTTTTGATATTTGGTAGTCTACAACACTGACATCCTATTTATCTTTATTTGAAGGAGGAACTACCATCATATCATACCTTTCCCATTGTTTATTTGTAAATATTCTAAAATTTTTTAGGTTTCTTTACTACATGAGAAACATGAGTGATGAGTGCATTGAAATCAATTTCTTGAGGTTATAATATTTTCATTCTTTTCTTTACTACCTCATTTAACCATTTTGGGATTTTTACACTTGATGCCTATTGAATAAATTCATGTTCCATGTGAGCTTGAATATCATAAGGATGTGGGTAAATTATCAAGGTTTGAGTGGATGGGGGTAAAACATTACCTTGATATAATGTAGATGATTCTAATTTAGCTTCAGGATTTAAAAGAGAAGGAAGAATCATATCTTTAGGTGAAGGCAAAGTTATTGGCATATCTATTTTGTGAGATAAATGAAAATATGCATCACCTATCGTAGGGGATCAAAGAATGGGATTATCAAAGGATTATTTGCAACAATGAATTATTTTATGGTATTCATGGTTAGACTTTGAGAATGAACAAAATTAAGTGCTGAGGAACTTAGATCATTATAAATTTCCAAACTAATTTTGTCTCCTTCAACTAACCTTTTACTTTTGAGTTTGAGTACTTTCTGAGATTGACTAGCTGTTGGAAACACATCATATTTTTCTTTTGGTTCCCAAAACATGATTTGACTGATATATTTAATAGAATAAGTACTTGTGACTAATTTTACTTATATTACTTGTTGAGGATGATGAGAACTTATATCCACATTTCTCAATGGTGGAAGGAAACTAACATTTTCAACATTAACCCCTTTGTTTTTAAGACAATAAATTATTTTGTTTACTACTACTTGCATTTTATCTTCTAGAAAAGCTGACTTGAATTTTCTCGAATCAATTTGAGGTAGAGGTTGTGATTTAATATATTATTATAGATAAATTATAAATATAATATAATCATCATCTTCAAATTCTTTGGCAATATATGCAATATTATATTAAATGATTTGTTTTAGGCTAAAACAAGAATAATCTTGTAGCTTAACATCTTTATCATCATCATAGTCCATCCAATAATATTCAAAATAAGAAACATGTTAATATGTACAACTGAGGTAATTTTTAATTAATATTATAGCATCAAAAGAGGGCATATTATGAAATTCCTAAATAGTGACTCTAGTTATTTCTGCATCTATAAATTTTACTTTCGCTAGAGAAGCATAAGTGTACCTTCCAATTATGATTGAGAAATGTATTCTTGTCTTCTATTTGCTAGCATGTAAGGAGAATTATCATTAATGCCTATTTATAATTAAAATATCTAGCTAGCATGTAAGGAGAATTTTCAAATCCACATACCATGATGTATGAAAAACTCGGGAATTGAATAAACCAAGTGTAGACACTGTTTCTAAATTATATATCACCTCAATCTTGTACACTTAGAAAATATATATCATGGATGTACCTTTAGATTCTATACCTTTTGCACTGTCAAAATCCTCACATACACTATCTCTTTCTACGTCGTTTCTTATCTCTTAGTCCAACCAATGTTATTCTAGTGACCCAAGCCTTCTATTTTGCCTAGAATGTTGTAAACCTACTTATCTTCCCTCTTTGCAAGTTCTAGACATGTACATGTTTTTTAGCTATTTAATAACTTGAATCCAAGTCAGATGCCTATGTCAATGCAAGTGTCCTATCCCAACATAAGTGTAAGTACCCTAAAGTCATCCAATTTTTAGATAAAATGTATTCCTATGGTCGGTCTAAGTATTTTAATGTGAGATATTATTCAAAGATACTAGTATAAATATAATATCAACCCTCATTCAATGCTCACCTAAAAAAGATCTAAAAATACCAAATATTACTTACCAAAATCACTCAAGTGAGTAAAGCTTCCCTACTTTCTCCCATTTCCATATTAGTCATAGGTACAACATATCTATAGGTCTAAATAATTAAAGGAGCACTCTATGAGCCACATTTTCTAAGTTACAAGGTAGGTCATTATTATACTTGCTTATCACACATTTCATGATTCACACACAAGAAAATACTTAGGGAAAAACTCCATAATTATGAGGCCCTCTTCAAAATATTGGCTATATAGGCAATACTCATTGACATAGGGGTCTTTGGAAAAACTTGGCATTGTGTGCCCACTAACCCATTTTTCCCATAGCCACTATGAAGGTGAAGAATTAGGGTTTTGATATTTGACAAGGAGTGACAATCCATAACCCACATTTAAATTCACCAGAGTGAAGGGACATAAAACATAAAAGCATCTAGGTGGTTGCATCTAGTTTTAGTAGGTATTCCATACTAGATACCTACGTCTAAGTTAGACTGATCTAGAATCCAAATCTAGTCTAATTTATACATGTTCCATATCTATATCTTTATTAGCATCAAAACCACTTAATTATATTATTTTCATTATCATTGCAATATTTAACATTTTTGTACTTTATATCTTTTAGCATCTCAACATAATAAATTCAAAATATGTTCTAAGTTTTATAAATAACTGGCTTGCTTTAGAGATAATCTACCATCCTTATGCCTTGGGTTATATCCACCCCTTTAATCCTAGAGTCCCCATATATATGTTTTAGGATAAAATATTTGGTAAACCTGATTCATATGAATATAATTTTATTTGATTCCCAGGGTTTTTAATCTGACAGGGTTTCAGATTGTTATACTTTTTCATTTCCTACTTATATTATTTTGCATGCAACCTAGGGTGGCCCTAGATTGGGAGATGTTCCTATTGAACACACTGTGCTTCCCGTTCTACCACATCAGATGTCTAAAACCAATGAGGAACCACATCCTATGGATCATGGTGATACCAATGTTAAGAATGAAAAACATACTGATGAGGTTATCATATAAGATTATAATAATTAAAACCATGAGTCTAATGAAATCAATGAACATGATCAAATACAATCAATTGCATTATTTCCTAAGTGTATTTGTCAAAACCCTAAAGATCTTGATGAAATACTAAGAACCATATTAGAAACTAAAAAATCAAAATGCATAAATGAACAATCAAGTTTATCTATTGATCATGTTATTTGAGCTATGGATCATCCACATATACCAACAACCTCCCCTTGAGCACATTATTGCTTCATAATTCTAATGGGAGCATAAGATATGTATTTAAAACTTCATTTTTTGAGACTACTATTACTAAATCTACCATGAGGTTACCAAATGCTTCAACTCAAATACTGATTTTAATGCCTATATCTACCCAACTTGTGGGTACACCTCTTTTAGTAATTTCTCAAATGTCCAACCCAAAATACCAAGAGGTACAAGTCCTTGTCCAAACTATATAACTTTTTCAAGTTAGGGTTATAAATATTGAACATAATTCTATGAAATCTCCTTATGTTATTGATTCAGAAGAGGTGTTGTATAATCATCTTGCACCATAGATATATTTACACCCCTTGCTAACTGGTTTTGTTTCACCTAAGTTCACATTTAATTATGGTAAGGGTGATCCTAAACAACATCTTTGATATTTTTTTATGCGGCATGCCTTGATTATGCCATAAATGATAAACTTTTGACCAAATTATTTACAATGACCTTAAAAAACTATTCTTTAAAGTGGTTCTATGATATACTAACTCAATTAGTAAACACCTTCAAACCCCTTTTGGATCATTTTTTGGCACACTTCTCTATTGGCATTATCAAAAAAGTTTCCTATGCCTGAATTGAAAAAATCAAATAAGGAACCAATGAACATATCAATGAATATGTCTTAAGATACAAAATAATGCTAGCTAAAATGACCAATCTTATGGTAGATAAATATATTCAAGATATTTTCAATCAAATTTTGCATGTTCATTTACATGAGTTTATTGTGTTCAAAAATTTCAAATCTTTCGATGACTTATGCTACATTATTTGTGATTTTGAAATGAAACTTATCTCATTGAAAAAACTTAAGTGTTAAGTAAATACACCAGTTAAATCTACATTTAATATCAAGTTTACTATCAAACCAAGCTATAAGTCAAACTTCCTGAGCCTAAAAAATAAACAACCACCATGATTAATGTCGTGTCACAACAACCTAAACAACTTGTCTTATCTAATGCACCATGGAGATAATTTACACACTTCCCTAAGTCTTCCACTTCATTATTCTCATAGCTTATAGAGTGTCATCTTATATTTCTCTCTCATCCTATAGAGGTTGATATAAGTAGACCTTTACCCAAAGGGTATGATGGAAATGTTTATTATGACTATCACCAAGGTCCTGGGCATTCTACAAACATATGTTTTACCTTGAAACATAAGATTTAAGACCTCATCGATGATCACAAATTATTTTTGATTATCCTCTAAAGGAATCAAGTTCATAACTTGGTGATCACCAAAAACAAATAATATTTAACAATCCTTTTCAAGATCATTCTAAAAAGGATCTTAAAGTGCAAATGTCATATAATGTACACCCTCCTCCATCTCATCATGAATACCCATTGGATGGGATTATTGGTACATATATGTGGCTTACACCTCCTATGATTCAGAGACCCTCCATTACTTTCGATGATAGTGAGATTAGGGATGATGACTCAGATCTTCATTCTTTATTCATTCAAGCATGCCTTGACCACCAACCTATACACAATGTTATGATTGATAATGGTTCAAGTAAGAAAATTTATACCATGAAATTACTTACACATTTAGGTTATATAAATCATGATTTACATCCTTCGACCATATAAGTCAGAGTATTTGATGGAACCTCACAATAGGTTCTCAGTGAGATTGGTTTACCTTTATAAGTGGGTACTACCCAAGTGGTTACTACCTTCTTAGTTATGCTTTCCACAACTATCTTTGATATGTTATTGGGATGACCTTGGATACATACACTTCAAGCATTACCTTATACATTACATTATTGTGTTAAATACATTCATGCTAATCAGGTAATTATAGTTTTTGAAATTTCATATGAACATCCTCTTGAACAAGAGAAATTTATACCCAGGTAATTAATTATAAAACATCCTAAGGTTAATCCTCTACAAAAAGGTAAATAATAAGATATTCCCTTTACTAAGTGGCTAGTACTTGAGAAACCATTACATCAGAGACCCACGATGGGTTCTTCAAAATAATCATCTTTTATGCACCATATTCAAATATCTAGAGCACTTATACATGTTTCTTTTACAACTATTCCAAATAAAATACAGAGCACTCAATGATGGGTTCCATGAACCCTACTTTATTCACAGTCATAAAGTCATATTAAAAATAAACAAAGCCAAACATATCCTATAGTGTCAAATATTAAACCTATCCACACTCATTGAAAATATCACCAACTTATTACACTAAGTTCACAGTGGGGAGATACATATGACCATCCTTTAGATGCAATCATAGAATAAAATTTTCCTTTCACACATTCTTAAAATATTAAAATAATAAAAAAAATTCAAAACTCTAAAATTATGTTTAGCATTTACATATATTATTACCTCCTTGGCATATATGTTTTTGGTTCCATGTTGGTAAATGACATATCAATATTTCCTATATACATGTGTTTCACACATCTTTTGAGTGTGATTTAGGCATATACAGATACATGATCTATGCACTTTTAGATGTTGGGTTTTCCTTCTGCTCACATCACTAAGACATTGGGGGAATCCATCTCTATGATCTTGATACATCCAAGTTATATCATTCTATGGTCACTTTATCATGTTTGAGATGATATATGTACTTACACATGCCTTTATCCATGCTTATATCTTTTGCAATGTACTTGATATGCTATGTACTTAACATTTTTTGCTAACACATATATCTAAAGACTAGTATGATATGTTTATGATGGTTTATTATGTATTAATGTATGCACCTCCTTGAGTGTCTTATCTTATTATTTTGATTGTTTGAACATTTGAATATACTCCATTATTTATGGCATATGTGCCTTTGTTTACCTCTTTAACATTTGAATATGTTATTTTTTGTTATATGTTGACATTTGAATATGTCATTATTTATTTTATGGATATTTGACTAAGTCATGTCCATTCGATCACACAAAACATTGAATATGCCCCTTATTTGTGATTTTCTTTGACCATTATATTTTGACTTATTTTTGAGTGATCTTGTGTGTGTGCTTGGTTGATTTTTGAGCTTGTACTATTATTATCTAGATGTTTCTATGATCTACATCATGCATTTTAAGACTTGGTGTGATCAAGTTCTTCATGTTTCAATGATATGTCTACCTAAACATGTTCCCTTTATATGTTATATGGTACATACATAGTTTACATGGTTATCTTATCCTTTTGATGTTAGGTAACTACCAATTTATATTTTCACTCACCTCAAAAGGGAGGCATATCAGTGGGGGCATGCCATAGAGACATGACTTCGACATTGCTTCACAGATTCATATTACAGTGGGGGCATGTTTTAGAAACATGTTCTCCACATTTATCATGATTTCAGATTCAGTGTGGGCATGTTTTGGAAATATGTTATTCACACTTTTTCAATATTTATCATACCCAAATTATAGTGGGGTCATGATTTAGAAATATATTCTCCACATTATCACTTATATCAATTTTCAAATTTCTCCACATTGACAATTATACTAGTTTTCAGTTTTAGATTACAACGGGGGACATGTTTTGGAAACATGTTATTCACACTTACATTAATATCTCATTTTAGATTATAGTGGGGGTATGTTTTGAAAACATGTTCTCTATACTTAAATTTTTTTAAATTAACCAAAATTCATAGTTATATGATTCAGATACACATTTGTGGCATAATTCTATACATTGGTACCATTGTCATACACAGTTTCACCATGAGAAATATCTAAGGTGTATATCATATGCAATGTGAACCTAATATTACAAAATCAAATTAGCTTCAAATTTCAAACACTTTTAGGGACTGTCATCACCTACTAGATTGGACTGTTATAGACTATATTGAGCTAATCTATTATATTAGTTGGTTCGATTTTTGGTATGGTTGAGGTGATTAAATCACTCAATCTTACCAAGTTTATAGGTTGGACTTGATTACATCATCCAACCTCATAAGTTTTATAGTGTGAGTTGACTTGGTTCAATCACACTCACTAGGCTGTAATTATGATTGGGTTACATAGTCTAATATCAATTATCAGGTGGCAACTCATATTTTTTCCAATGTTGGGGGCATATGTCCTCTAATATCTCTCTATCTCTTTAGATATATGCACTTTTTATATTTTATATTTATCCTAATCTTAGTTTTAGTCATTCATAATGATACATTTTTTAAATCAAATTACCAATAGGTAAGAAGGTTGTATTGATCAAAATATATACTCCTAAACCTTTCTCTCTTTCAATTTTAATCATTTCAATGCTTTCAATTTCAGATTATATGCATTGATTATATAATGTAACATGTTCTTAGTTTCAATTCAATAACCAAAAAATCACTCAATTTGGACTCAAGCAAAGGCAAGGTGTGTTATACACCCACCCAAGTACGCATTCCTTTTCCTTTAAACTAGCAATTTCTTTACTAGATTAAGGGGGAAGGCGAGGGGAGGGGAAAATGTAAACACTATTTCTGAATTATATACCATCTCATCCTTGTACACTTGGCAAATATATATCATGGATGTACCTTCAGCTTTTAGACTTTTCCCACTACCAAAAAACTCGCATACACTATCTTTTTTGTGCCTTATTGCTTATCTCTTACTTTTATTGATGTTATTTTGCTAACCTAGACCTTGTATATTTCCTAAAATGTTATAAACCTTCTTATCTTTTATCTCTATAAGTTATGGTCTTGTGCATGTTTTCTAGTTGCCTAGTCGCTTGTATCCTAGTCAGATGCCTATGCCAATGTAAGTGTCCTATCCCAACGAAAGTGTCCATTTCCATAAATTCATCAAATTTTCAAATAAAATGTATTCCTATGGTTAGCCTAAGTGCTTTAATGCAAGATATTCTCCAAAGATATTGTTATAAATATGAAATCAACTCTCATTCATTCATCACCTAAAAAAGACCTTTAAAGACCAAAGGCTACTTACCAAAAACATTCAATCAAGAACTCAAGTGATTAAAGCTTCCCTACTTTATGTTGTTTCTATATCAGTCATAGGGATAACATATCTATAGGTCTAAAGTATTAAATGAGAATGAGTGGCATTTGCCAAGTTACAATCTAGGTCACTATTATACTTGTTTATCACACATTGCATGATTCACACATAATTTAACATGTAATGGAGAACTACATAAGTCTAAGGCCCTCTTCATAGTATTGGATATGTTATAAGTGTTCATTGATAGAGGAGTGTTTATATTAGCTTGACACCATATGCAGATGAAGAACTAGGGTTTTGTTATTTGATAAGGATTGATAATCCATGACCCAGATCTAAATGCACCAAAGTGAAGGTGACATAGAACTTAGAAGCATCCAGGTGGTCATATCTAGTTTTAGTAGGTATTTCATAGTGAACACCTATGTTTGATTCAAATAATAATGTTGATGTAACTATCCCAAGTCGACACAAGTGTCTATGATTACAAAGGTATAATTTTCAAAATTAGGTGACTAATGTAGAATCTAGATCTAGTCTATTTTCTACCTTTTTTAGATCTAGATTTGTATTAACATCAAAACTAAGTATCTTGTTTTCATTATCATTTCAGTATCTAGCATATCTATACTTTCTATATTTTATCATCGCAACATAATAAATTTAGTACATGCTCTATCTAAGTTTCATAAATAATTATCCTACTTTAGAGATAGTCTATCATCCTTGTGCTCTAGGCTATCTCTACCCCTTTTAACCCTAGATTCAAGCACATATACATTTTAGGGTTAAACACTAAGATGTCCACTTTGTAATTTCTATGGTGGCTGAAACTAACAACTTGACATTGTATGGATCTCGTTCAAACATTTAAATGACATACCACAGGAAGGCATCATTAACTCTATATAAATGTTTTACATTGTTTCACAATGTAAGCTGAGGATATAAATCACGTATTTTTGATGGAATTATTTGACCAATAGTATTCAAGCCACTAGAGATCTTTCTATGAATATATGCATAAACTAGGTAAAACATCATGTAAAATTTACCTATTGTATGTACATACGATAATTGATTATGAATGGAGTCACATATGAATTCAACCCAATTGATATATTGTTGATTTTCATGAATGATCTAGATGTATATTTACATCCATTATTGGAAGTCTCTAGCAACACAATTTCTAACAACCCTATTCAAGAATGTAATTATATTATTGATCTCTATTTTGAATTCAAAGTGTGAGATAATCTCTGGAAACCATGAAGCGAAGCTTCTTGGTTTCACAAGACAAAATTTGTTTATTATCTTGGATCAAGAAGTAATGTTATTGATCCAAATTTTTTGAGTAGAGTTACACAAATGTTTCACTATCAGGTATCTTCAGTGTATCTTCAATGTGTTTAGCATCGAGACGAACAACAAATTCATCTTTGGAATTCTTAACTTCTTTATTATCTTTATCATATTAACTTTCTAATGTGAACACTCATTCAAGACATTGTACCGATGTTAGAAAGGCTACAACTCAAAGAAGGCCACTGCCATGTATACTTTGAATCCAATCTAACTTTGGAGTAAGATTAAATCTTTGATATATCATTTTAGATTGACATGTCAAAGATCTATCTCTATGATTTTATCATTGTTTGATTCCAAATTGGAAGGGGAAACAACCCCTTGAAACTAATACTTCATGTATCTCTTCTTCTTCAGGGTTTTTGACATGTGATGTTCTAGTGAAACAAGCATGTGCAAAAGGAAGATAGAGTTTGAACACTTTCTTGGTAGAAAAGTGAAACCCTGTGAAGTGATCTACACGTATCAAAATATTGATGGTTGTTTCAAAACTCTTAGAACCCAACAAGGTGTTGTATAGAAGGCATATTCTGAGGGAATGTTGTGCAATAGGCAGAAATATAATGGATGTTGAGCAATGGTCTAAAATATTATGAATGATATGCAGTATTTAGAAATTTGATGGGTACTATGTAACAATAGAAATATAATGGGAGTTTTTTAATGTTTGGGGTTTGAGGTATGTTATGTACTGGCTAAGGTTCCATCGAGGTGTGAGACAAAGCTAAGGATCCACATAGGGGTTAGACAAGCCTTAAGAATTCAATGAAAGCATAATGGTTCATAAATTTTGAGAGAGTATGAAGTAGCTTGAAAGTTCCACCGAGACGTAAAGTGAAGATCAAGGTTCATGTAAAAACATCTTGAAAGGAGGCAAATTCTAACAAAGTGCTAATAATACCAAAGATTCACCAAGATGCCATGGAGGGCTTAGGTTCTAAGAAGGAAATGAACACACCCAAAAAAACCTTAAGGTTTTTCAAACTGAGGAGATGTAGATATAATAGGAAAATACCACACGAAGGGATTCAAAGGATTGAGAGATGGAGGTTGAAAGTCAAAGTGGGAGCACAATGAGAAGAAAAGGATGGAAGAAAGTGATTATGGAAGGATGTCAAGATTTTCACATGTGTGGGTAACTACCCAATTTATGCTGAAAATTCAAGGGTGTTTGTGTATGCATAGGCTTCCACAAGTGTGTTTGGTAGGGGTTTGGAATCTATAAATGTGCATTGCATAGCTTATAATTTTGATGAATACGAGGTAGGGGATATGATTCTACATCATTACTTTGCATAACTTAGAAACTCGAGGTCTACAAAGCAAGTACTGAAAACTTGACATTGTAGAAAAAGACTTGTATTTTCTTCAAATTTTGCCACTTCAATGTATTTAGAAAAACATTTTGTGAACACAATCAATTTTAAACATATTAACATTTGAAAGACACATTTACGATACTTGACCCAACCCATTTTGATCAATTGTGATCAAATTAACTTAGAGGTATCACAATTTTTTCACATATTGAAATTTGAGTACAACAATATGTATCAAATAAATTATATCATGTTAATATATTAATATATTGTAGTATTATTATATTATAAATATTAATTAATATTATTATATATTAAAAATCCTCTTTACATTTGAAATTCATGCATAGTGATTGATAGTGCCATCAAGGGAAGTGACAAACAAATAAAATAATGTTCCTAAGTCTCGAGAAACTATTTTACTTTATTCACTAAACTAAATGTCCCAATGAGAAGTTGACGATGTTTTTTATGCCAATATAAAGTATTTATCAGTTTTTAGTACCATGGTAAGGTAGAGTCTAAAAACATAGTAGTCAACATATATAATTGTTGTTGAAACACGTAGCGAAATGAAATCCATAGACCTCCTCTTTACACTATAATAGAAAAGCCCTCTGCAAAAATAAATAAAGCTTATGCCTCCATATATTTTGTTACAATTTTGGGTTTTATATTATATCGGATTGCATATATTCCAAATAAAGGTCATTTGCCATGGAGATTACTATTTGGTGCAGAGCTAGGGTTTGCTTTCTGCTGGATATTAGACCAGGTCTTCAGGTGGAGCCTTGTCGATCGCCACACCTTCCTTGAAAGACTCTCTAATGTGTAAGGGTACAACGACTTGCTATGTGTTTTGTCTGCTTGGAAGTTTGTGGAGCATGTAAGATAACTGTAGCATATGATATTGTTTGTAAATGGGCAAGTTTGAGAAAGAGCTATCCCTTGTTGATATATTTATATGCATCGCTCATCCAATATAAGAACCTCCACTCAATCTTATGAACATTGTATTGTCTAGCTCATCATTATTCCACAATAACACTCTATGTTATATATTAGATGATGGAGGCTCGACACTCACATTTTATGCTCTATTCGAAGCTTTGCGTTTTACAAATTCTTGAGTTCCTTTTTAGTGTAAGTATTCCTTTTAATAGAAATATCATATGTTTGACAATCACATTTACAAATAGTATTCTAATATATTACAAAGCCCATAAAAAATTAGATACTTATTTTAATAATTAAAATCAAATGTTATTAATATTAAATTAAACATTAATATACAATTAAAAGAATGAAATCTCTATTTTATACAATAAAAATTTAATTTAATTTTTTTTTAAAATGATTAACAATTACTAAATATTCTAATATACCCCAAAACTCATAAAAAATCAAATATTTATTTAAATAATTAAAATTCAATACTATTAATATTGAAATAAACAACACTACATAACGAAACTCCCGACTCTCTCTTCTTTATCATGGTGATGATGATGATGATGATAATAATAATAATAATAATAATAATAATAATATAGTTTTTAAGGTCCACTCTGCCAATTAATGCTTTGATTATGGTCCACAAGGCATGTACAGCGTATGGGACCACCTCATACACCCATCGTGGGGAGGCAAGGCGTGCAATCCCTACCCCCTGTAGGATTTGAACCTGTGACCTCCCTTCCAAAAGCACATGTTCGTTGCCATTAGGCCAACTCAAGGACACAAAGCTCTGTCAACATCCATACGGCTCCATCATTCGTAGGGTTTCCACCTTAAAAACTCCTGACTCCCAATACATCCACTCGCTCTTCAGGCACGCTTAAAACCAGTTGTCTTGAAAAAGAATTACCATCATCACGAAATCACGATTCACGGTACTCTTTCGTGACAGAGACGTGGGAAAAATTCCAGTAGAAGCGATGGATAACACAAGACATTCACTGCCCAGAAAATATTGATCGGGGAAAGAAAAGACTGTGGATAATAATGATTTACAATTACGCCATCGTCTACAATTACGCCTCATTCAGATGCAAATATCTCTGACCTTTGTCTGTGCTTCCTTTGGTGAATCGCATTTACGATCCAGATGTAGCAGAAAGTTCGGCATAAATTTGCAATCAACCTTTGGATAAAGGTTCGTGAGGATTTTTGGCTTTCTCTTTATTCATCGATCCACTCTCTCTTTGTCAATTCACAAGTACACTATTAACAATGATTCCTCTCTTTTCAGAAACAAAACTTCTCTGCATAACATCCGGGTTAGAAGGTGTTGAAAGAAAACAGGTCTGTATTTGTTCAAGTTTTTTGTTGGTAGTTTAAATTTATATGTTGCCTCTGCGTTGATTGTTTTTTTATATTTGTAATGTGTTTAGGCATTTTTATGAAATTTAGGGGTTCTCAAATTTCCATGAATTTTTGTTTGGTTTAAAGTTTTTTTTTAGGTAAATTCATCTCCCTTTCCATTATATCCACGGCCGTTATTTTGTTTGATTGTTCAAATTTATTTTGAGATTATATAGATTTTCGTATTTGTGAGAGTTTACAGGGTTAAATAATATTTAAGCAAGTTTTCATACATGCCTTTAAAATATTGGTGTTAATAATCCGAATTCATCCAATAAATAATATAATAGATTTCGATTTCGTATCAGCTAAACTAACAGATATTTTTACGCGAAGGCGTTTTATTGGCGGGATGCCACCAAAGATTAGTCCACGGAGCTTTTGGTGCCATTCCAGTCATATCTGTGTAACTTTATAAGCATGGCGAAACCCTAAAGGTTAGATTCGTCTCTGCATCGAGACCACTGAAGTTAAAGCGTTACGGGTATCAAATCAATCGGATGCAGATATGGAGTTATTGAGTTCGACAAGAAATTCATTCACAAAACCCTTCTCGCTAGAACCCCGCAATTCTCCTGTATCGTGGTAATGCTTTTATTTATACGTTTAACACCAGTAAGCTTAAGCATTGAAATATATTGCAAATGTCGTTTTGTCTACATGGTTGCAGACTAAGAAATATGAGAAAACCAGAGTACTGCAGTGGGTAAAAACTACAGCAAACGTGAATTACCATGTAATTGTTCCTCACTTTCCTCCCGATCTCCCTGCATACGATAAATACATGTAGGAATATATTTCAAATATGCATAAAAGAAAGCTTATTCCATCTCGCCCTCTCTGGGAGTTCCACATCATTAACTACAAAACCTCCAAATGAGAGGCCACTGTCATTGTCAATTTACATCATATGGTGGGAGATGGTGTTTCTATGATGTCTTTAGCGTTGGCCTGCAATACAAGGGCTAATAATTCCACCCTTCCACCAACTATAACTTTTTCATCGCCTGAACAAATGAATGAAAAGCCACATAACATGCCCTGGAGTGACTCAAAGCTCCCCTCCATGTAATGCAATGGTTTACCTCACAAATTCCTTTCTGAGAGAATGAATTGCAATTGCAGCATTGATATTTATTCCCAAGCCATGGTTCAAATTTCAGCATTTATTAGGTAATCTATTTTTATTGGACTCAGTATTAAAAGGAAAATACTTTGTTCTAAAATCAAATTAACTTTAATTAAAATAATAATATTATTATTCCTATTTATAATATTTATTATTTATTAAATATTAATTTTAATTATATGTATTATTTATTATTATAATGTAATAAAAATAATTATATTTTCATTAAATTTTTATATAAAAATTAAATTAATTTTAATTAAAAAAATATTATATACAAAGTAATAATATAAATGTAATTAAGTTTTAAATTAAATAGATTCAAAAAAGTTATTATAAATATATTGAAAAAAAATAAATTAATTAAAATAGAGTGGTGGCTATTTTGATCACTATAAATTTGATAATTATAATAATTAGAATTTAGTAAGTACAAATGATTAATTATAATTTAAAATTTTAAAAAAAAATAATTTATCTTATTTTGAAAAATGAATTGATGAGAGTGGATATAATGTAATAAACCCAATCAATATAATTAAATAAAAAAAAGATATTACAATTATTTACTCTAGGGACAATGCATATAACATTAAAATACTATCATATTGTTAATGTATAAAAATAATATAATATATATTATTTATATGCTAATTAATATTATATTTTTATTTATACACAAACACACACACCCTATTATAATATAATATAATTATATATACGAATGATATAATATATATTATTTTTACACTAATTAACATTCAATCAAAATACCCTATTATAATATAATTATATTATATATATGAATAATATAATATTTATTATTTTTACACTAATTAACATTATATATGTGTGTGTGTGTGTGTGTGTGTATGTATGGATATGGATATGGATATGGGGTTCACATTGTACAATGATATTAAATTTACATTTCAGGGTAGTTATTAGATTTATATGTCATACACATGTTACAAAGAGGTTTACATCTTGTAGAGTGTTGGCATCTTTGACTGAACATTATTTATTGTTAATGATGGATAAGAGCATCATGAGAGTTGATTTCACTGTAGTATAATAGTTAAAAGATATTTTAGCAGAATGTTTTTATTTATAAGTTACTTATCCCTATAAATATTATTGCAAAATTAATATCTCTTGTTTGCTTTCATGAAACTTTTAATCTAAGACAATCCCTTATGAGCACTCTTGGTTATTAGACACAATAACATCATTAATCTATAAGTTTCATAATTGCAATGATAAGAACTTGATAATATAAGTGCAATTAATTAATTGAAATATAAAACTAAAGAAACACACAAAGTTTTAACTTATCTTATTTTTAAAAGTGAATTGATGAAAGTGGATATAATGTAACAAACTCAATCAAAACAATTGTAAAAAAATATATTGCAATTTCTTAAGAGTGATCTCTCCACAAACAATGTATATAACAACATAATTTAAATGTACAAAAATAATATAATATATAATTTTACTAAATTTTTATATAAAAATTTAATTTAATTTATTTAATTAAATATTATATATAAATTAGTAATATATGTGCAATTAATTTTCAAATTAAATAGATTAAAGAAATTATCAAAAACAAATTGTTAAAATAAATAAATGGAGTGGTGGATATTTTAGCTAAATTGGCTCAAGGCAAAAGACATTTTAACCCAATGTTTATGTTTAAGTTAATTAATTTATAGGTTTAATAATTGCAGTGATTATAACTTAGTAATATAAGTATAATTAATTAATAAAAACCTGAAAGTAAGAAATATACAAGTTCTAAGCTTATCTTATTTTTAAAAGTGAATTGACGAGAGTGGATATAATGTGACAAACCCAATCAAGAGTGTGCTCATTGTCTAATTTTTGTATCACCCCTTCATTTACATTTAACTACCATGCAAGAATAAAGGATAATATATATGTAAACATTAGAAGTGTAGAGGAAGGAAATACATATTTTTCATCCTAAAATTGTTCTTTTATTTTATATTGTTGAAACAACAAATGAATTTGAGATCTATATGATTGTGTTATGATAATATTAGTCAATGGAGCACCAGGACACTTCAACTTGTTGTTTTGTGCTCTTCCTGCACATTATTAAATCAAAAGACTCCATATGTGTATTGTTGTCATTATTATTATCATCATTACCATCTTTCTCTATGATCCACATTTAGATACTTTTAAATAAAATGACAACACTACACACATTCACTTTAATTATCCTTATGGGTTCATGGGATCTATTAATATCCATGGCTATAGTCAAACTCTTAACACTAATGAGCTCAATAGAAAGCTATTTGTCATGTTTATTTGATGCCTTATTTTATTTGGAAATGCATCTATGTGATTCGACAATGGTAAAGTAGTGATTCTGAAACCAAACAGTTCCACTATCACTTCCACAATAGAAACCTTTACTCTTTAGTGATATTGTTATTCAACCCTATGTTCAAGATTCTTCTTTGTGATTTGAGCCTTAGCTATAGATCAAGTAATTTGTTTTTGTAGAGGCCCTTGTTTTCAATTTGCCTTCCTTGATTGCCTTAGTGTTCAATTTGCCTTGACATTTTATACAATAATAATTGGACAAACATTCAAAAACAATCAAAATGTTTTAACCAAGAATGAAGCTGACAATGTTTATAAAATTTGTAATCTATCCATTAGTCTACTTTACTCATGTCAAAATATTTTATTATTAATTATTATATTATACTATATTAATAACACATATATTATAATTATATATTAATATATAATATATACTATACTTGTATATTATTATAGTTATATATTATATAATTGCTATGTCTTATGAAAAAACATAATTTCATTTTTCACCATCAACTCTTTTAAAAATTAATATTATTGTTGCTTAATATTTTATATAAAAAAAGGTGACATGATCAGTGATCATGAATTTCAAGTGAGATATGAGTATAGATTTACACTTTAAAACCCCATTTTATCAAAATAGAAAATTATATTTTTAAGTGCAATTGCTAGTAAATATTTGTAGTATGTATAAATATTCTTATAAAAATTAAGGGCTTTGGAATTTTCATAAATTTTGTTTGGTTTTAATATTTATAAACTAATCTCCCTTTCCTTTATAGAGATGAACATTATTTTCTTTGATTGTTCAAATTTATTTTATCTGATTAATATTTTCTTATTTATGAGAATTTAAAGTTTTAAATAACATTGAAACTTGCTCTGCCCTTCAAATCTCAACACCATTTGTACATATCACATTTCCATTTTTTTTTATATAACTGTATTTTTTAATGATGATAAAAAAATTAAATATGCAAAAATAAAGAGACAAATCGGTGAAACTTTAAATGATACAACTCAGAGAAAAAGTTATCCCAAAAAATATGTAAACGATATTAATAGTATAAATATCTTATTGTTCATAGTGGCAGTCATTCACTTATATATAGTTAAAGATAAAATATAAGAGTATTCCATAGTTTGAAACCAATTCACTTATATATAGTTGTTGATAAAATATAAGAGTATTCCGTAGTTTGATGGTTTCATGAGATATTTTAGGTAAAAAAATTATATTTATTATTTTAGGTGATAGTTTACAAGACAGTTAGGTGGTTCGAGACAAAATTTCAAACATATATTCCAATTTAATTTATTTGATACAAGTAAATGAAATACTTTCCATAATCATGGTTTTTTTTGGGCAGCTGTATTGGGGCAATGACAATATAATTTAAATAATTAAGGGACTTGTACATACATAATCATGGTTTTTTTGGCAATTGTATTGTGGCCAATGACAGTCAAGGAACTACTTTTTTTGGCAGATCTTTGGGTCCCAGGTTCCCAAATGGTTGAAGGGCAAGATCCCCTCAAACCAATCGAAGCCTCATAAATGTTGTGAAGGTGTTGAATAGAGCCTCATCAACCTGAGACTCGTTCACCTTGTCACCCTTCACAGCAGATTTTGTGTACCGTCCAAGGAATTTTTTGCAGTCCAGATCCAATTTTGCAGTCATTTCCTTACCAATCCAACAATATAAATGTATAAAATCATAAATTAAACTTTTAGGACTTCAGCAATTACATCTTTAGGAGTGGATGCGTAGTGTTGTGCATTGTATAGTGTATCAACAGAATCACATTCGGAGACAATATTTTCCCTGCCAGCATAAGTGCTCCACAAATCTAGACTGTCTAAATTTTTTCATTGATTAAATCGACATAAATAAAACAAAGGAATTTCGTAAAAGTACCAGTGATATCCGTTGTAGGTATTATATCTGTTCAATTTCCATTAGCCTCTAACGGTAGAAATTAGTAGATTTGGGTCAGTGCAGGGAGGGATGCCATTGACTTGATTGAAGAACACATCACGTTGGCCACATTTCAATCCAAGACTCAGCGCTTAAAGGGAGGATCCAAGACTACAGTGAAAAGTAAACTCTTTTTAAAAATATATCAACAAAATTCCATAAACAGACCTTGATAACGGGCTTTTAAGACATGATAAGTGTTGCACTACCAACCCCTACATGCAAGACATTATTTCATCATTATATCCGATCATTCATACGTGAAATATTATATTATTACATAAATTACCACAATGAAGAATCATACATAACAAAATAACTAGAATGGAAACCGACAACGACCAACTAAAAAATCATAATGGGAAGATGAATGTATGAAGCCAACTAAAAGCATTCACAGTTTCAAAGTCTTTCATTGTTTAATATAAATTTGAAAGGATGAAAGACTATTGCATTTATCAAACCGAAGTTTTCTTCCTCTAAAGCATGCTAATGGAAGAGTTAAGTAGAGTAAATAGACAACACTACAAATGCTAGTCTAAAGAGAGGAGGATCAACACATCTCATATTTAAAAACTGATCTCTTAATTTAACTCAACTAGTCTATCACTTTTTCATATTATTGATAAGATAATTTAAATATGTAAAAAATAAATTTACCCATTATCTATCAAAATTGTTTATCAAAAAGAGCCAAAAATAGAGCAAAGTGACTTCACTTTGTTAATTCAAAGATTGATAATGTATTTTATTTGCTATTTGAGAGTATAAGGATAAATAAACCTGATTAAATATTGAATATTACGAGGTGAATCTACATACCATCTACAATCACCTAATAAAATTTAAAAATGGTGGATATTTCCTGATCTATACATAGCTTGGAGTGGATTCGTCAAAAATATCGGGAAATATCCTTTGAGAAAGGGGAGGACATAGAGTAATGTTGAGTTTTAAACCCATTATTGTGAGCTCCATTTTGCAAAAGTTTTTTTAAGGCTTACAATTAACTTAAGAATGAATTCAATCATAATTAGTGAATGCCGATGATGCTACCCAAGTTTGCCTGGATGCCTCTCTTGCATTTTCCTTTTCACTTGCCATTTGGAATTTTGTTGTCCTTCCTCATTTGAATAGAAACATTACCAATAAGTTAATAACTATGTTCTCGAATTGCCTTCATCTTTAGAGTTTCTCTCAGAGATTATTTATTAAGCACTAGCCTAAGACTATTTGATGTTTGGATGTTGTGTTATTGCAGATAAACTATTTGATTTCAATATTTTTAGTTGTATGTAGGGATACCAATTTTCTGCCAAGATTTCACTACATGCTTCACGAAGAACTATCATGTTATGTGACTCTAAAGCTTTTCTCCAATGTTGCTTTTCGTTTGTAATTTTTGCATCTTAATACGCTCATATAAATAGTGCTTTTAAGAAGAATTGAATAAGGCTAACTTGTCAGCATTTCAAATGCTCATATCTAACACCTATCAAGGCTAGGAGTCTAATAAGTGTGTGGGACAAATCTTGAACTCTAAGTCTCATGCACTTTCTGAGAATGCTTATTAGAAATCCCTCTACATCAATGTAATCCTCATTTCCCATTCCTTTGTTGTAAAACCATATGTCGCATGCTCTCAGTTAATATTTTTGTAATAAAGGATTATAATAAATATATAAACTATGTTTAACATTTCTTTCCTGTACGGTGAACTACATTAACTTTTGATTGACAATGTCAAATAAATAACTCCCAAAAAAAAATTCATGACATGGAGGGTTAATAGTCAAATTTAATATTTGTTTCCATTTATAAATTCCTATGCTCTTTTCCCTACACGAAAGGATGCCCCAATTTCACCACTTGATGGGCAATGTTGAATAAATAACCGACAACAAACAAAAACATGACAAGGAGGGTTGACTGTTAAATTTAGTCTTTGTTGCCTTTTAAAATTCCTATGATCTCTTTTCCTAATTCAAAAGGATGCCCGCAATCTCACATATGATATCTTTTCCCAACTTAAATGGATGTCCCCAATCTCACCACCGCGAGCCTCCAATTTTACAAATTAGGATTTCTAAAGGATTGTCTTATCTACATCTACAAGGGAGTAAATTTGATGGTCAATTTCTTTTAATCACAACTATGCCTTTTAATTGCTAATATAGTTTATGGTAGAAAAGGAAACAATATGACAATATATAATAATCTAATTATTAACGGTTTGCTCAACAATATGAGAGGGCATTATTGAGGCATTCTTCTCAGCTACTAGCAATATATACGAGGGCTTTCTTGCTCCTCGTACCATTTTTCACCTTTTACAAAATCCATTCACTCATACAATTGTTCTGCGATCAAATTTACTTACAAGTTTTTAATTTTTCAAAATGTTGAGAAAATTCAGTGAATTATCATAAAAAATGAATGCAGCCAATTGAATTAAATTACCTAGAAAATGTGAAATTTAAGGAAGCCCGTCAATTATTGTCCACATGGGAGAATTGCTTAAATGTTTTTGGAAATAATGAGTTCTATGTCTTGCTAACAATCTAAGTCATAACCTATGGAGGAATGCCCTGAAAGAAAAATAATATTTAGAGACTCTAAATTCGTTTATATGCCCCACCATTTCTAATATTTAACGAACCATTCTATTGGGCCCTTGATCTATAGTTATATTAAAAATAGTTGCTATTGGTATCCATCAGTTTTATTCTGGAAGTTTGATTAAGGCGTTTTAACCAATAAGATGAAATTATGTTAAAATAACAAAATTTCTAGTTTGAAATAAAAATTCTTGGCTACCAAAAATAAAATAAAAAATAAAAAATTAAAATCAATAAATCAATAAAACTTACATTGAGATGAAATTTATCAATCATAAACATAAAATAAACATATTAGATAGCATGTAATTTCATTTGAATATTTTTCAAGGTTGATAGGAATTTTATTTAATAAATATAAACAAGTCTAATTTGAACTAGACTTAATTGAATTTTATTTTATAGATATAAACAAGTCTAATTTGAACCGGACTTAATTGAATTTTATTTTATAAATATAAACAAGTCTAATTTGAATCGGACTTAATTGAGTTTTATTTTGAATATTAGATAGCATGCAAAAAAATTTGAACATTGGTCATGCACTAGTTGTCCTTGCTTTTTTACCATCTTATGTATATAGATGTATCTAGATGTACCTGCAAGAGAAGGAATGTATGTTGAATATTTGGATTGTGTACCCTCTCTAGGAACATAATTTTTCAATTTGTTTGTAGTAAAAGTCAAACATAGGTCTTGTACTAGTTGCCCTTATTTCCCTACCATCTTTTGTATAACCATAAGCTACAGTTATGATGCCAACAATCAAAACACATACTTGAAGTTTTCCTATTGTACCACTTGCTAAGGCTACTAAAATATCATTGTGGACAAAAATTTTGACATTGCTAGGAAAGATATGTCTATAATAATGGTAAAAATCAAGTTGGTGTTCAATGTTACAAGGATTAAAATAGTTAAAATTTAAATCTAGAAAGTAAAAAAGAATATAAACTGACATTGGTAGTTTTTTGGTTAGTATGCAAAAATTATAGTTATAGATTAAATGTTATTTAGTTAATTGTCACTTGAAACAAGAGTCTCCTATACCCCATAGCAACTAGCAGTTAGATGACATAATAATCCATCCACTTCTGAGATATAAAAATGAAATTATTGGCATTAATGGTCAGATACATGATTAGAAATAGAAATCTTGAAGGCAAGCCATATCGAACTCGACCAAGTGAAACCCAATTAAACATAGATCCCAAGCTTATTTTTGGTGGAGCCTCTAATGGAAAGAAGCAATTTTAGGAGGGGTTGTCAAAGATAAAACAATCATAACCATTCTTATCTACATAAAATTACTTGGTGAGGTCACTGATAATAAAGTTTGCTTTGAAACCTAAGGAAATAAAAGTGATATATTTATGTTGCTTTGCTTACCTTTCATTGTTTGACACAGAGCTAAACGTTGCTTCACACAACTTGCATAGTGGAGCTAGTGGGAGTGACATTGTTGTTGCTTGTGGTTTTAATAAACCATAAGATGATGAAAACATCGCAACCAAAGATGAAAATGAATATAGTGAATCATGAAAATGTCGAGTTGTCTTTGTTTTTGTCCATACATTGTAACATTTGCACTATGCACCTATGTTAAAACTAATCTAAGTTTGACCGTTGAATATTATGATTATTTGGCATTAAATTATGAGTATGTTTTGTGGTTATTTAACAAATTTTGATTCCTCTATGCATATTATGTGGTGAATTTAGATTATATGGTAATGTTTTTATATTTTTAATTTTTTCTATATTATTTTGAACGGCCATATCCAAACCCCTAAAAAAAAACCCGTATCTATGTATTCGATTCTCTTACTTGTATCCATTTCGACAATGTAGATTTGAATTGTTGAACATTTATAGTTACTCCAAGGCATGTTTTCGGGCCTCCCATTATGTGCTCCTCATTCCTAGGATTTCCACCTTAAGGGTTCTCGATTCCCAATGCACACACGTGTGCTTTAAAAAGTACCATGCCAATGGTTAAACCCAATTATCTTGCATTTAATTCTTAGAAATAATTTCCATAATTACATGTTACGTAAGCTAATGGTCCTATTTCGTGACAAAAGTTATCAAAATTTTAGTAGAAGCTCATACCTCAGGGATGGAATTTGCCGGTTAAAATCAATGCAGTTGCTGTCAAGGACCATACCTAATTTGAAAGATAATAGAAGAGGTGTTACCTGTTTAATACAAAACATTCACTACCTAAGAAAATATTGATGGGGATAGTTATATTTAGACATTTTGATTTTATTGTAGAAAGAAAAGGGTATGGAGATTAATGGTTTATTGTGCCATCATCTATAATTATGCTTCATTCATGATTCATATGAAATGAAGCATAATATGTATAGTGTTTTTTGGATTCACAAATCTCTCATGACCTTTGTCCATGCTTACTTCAAATTGTGAATCACATTTACAATCCAGATGTAGAAGGTTGGGCACAAATTGCAATCAGCGTTTGGATAAAAGTATATGAAGATTCATTTGATTTTGGGCACTCTTTATTCATTTATCCACTCTCTCCTTGTCAATTCCATAAGTACAGTATTAACACATCATGGTCAAGTTGTACATCGACAATGATTCCTCTCATTTTAGAAACAAAACTTACAAATCTTACCTGGCTGGATAACATCAAGGGTTAGAATGTGTTAAAAAAAATAGGTCTGTAAATTGTTTAAGTTTTTTTGGTATTTTAAAATTATATGTTGTCTATGATTTTTTATTATTTTTGAATATTTGTAGTCTGTGTAGGTATTATTATGAAAATTAGAAGCTCTAAAATTTTATTGAATATTGTTTGGTTTAAAAATCTTTGTAAATTAATCTCTATTTCCATTATAGCCATGACCATTAATATGTTTGATTGTTTAAATTTACTTTGTCAAATCATATAGATTTTCATATTTATGAGAATTTATAGGGTTAAATAATATTTAAGCAAGTCTTCATACATGCCATTAAAATGTAAGTGTTAATAATCCAAATTCATTCAACAATTTAGAGATTTCATGTTAGCTAAACTATGTAAATATTTTGATGATGTTTGGTAATTCCCACGTGTTTTAAAATGAGCTACGTTTTATATTCTTGAATCTATGAATCATGAAATTTTATTTTGATGATGATTTACGCTATTATTTTGTTAAAAGGAGGTACAAAGTTGGTTATATATGGCAAGACTTGTGTAGCAATGATCTTATCACATATATTTGCGACAATGAATACATTCTTAAACATTGTGAGATCTTATGAGTCACTGAGGCAGGGATTTTCTCAGAACTTTGTTTTTTATTTATGATTTTTCATTTTATTTTTCAAAAATTAGATCGTTTTACATCAGATTTAGAGATTTTACAACAAAATTGATATTAATATGTGAAATAAAACTTATCATTCATTCTCATTTTTGTTTTCTTATTTATATTAGAATAATTTTTGTGTTATATAAAAACATTTTACATCTAAATTGAAATAAATATGTTAAACATAGCTTATTGCTCATACGTTGGTCATTTTCTAAATCGTTTTGCTTTTGCATCAAAATTGAAAACAAGATTTAAAAATGGTTCTATGTTTTCCAAGTAAACATAACCATATGAAGGAAAACATGAATACCAAATTTCTTATAAATAATTACTTTGGGAAGAGGCATGTTCTGAACAACTTTAGTAAGGATATGAGTGTCATTTTCTCCTTATTCAGCCATACCAAGTCATAGGTAATTTCCCACCTAAAACAATTAATAGATTTACCTAACAAGATGGTAGGAAAATTGTGCTCTGATACCACTGAAATATCCCATCCTTGATAGGATATTTAATTTTTTGATTTTTCCCTGATATTTTCAGTTTATTTGATATATCAATTTAATCAAAATAAACATTCATTAGTTAACAGTGATTCCAAATAACATGTATACCACCTTCAGTTATCTATTTCTGAGTCTTAAATTATCTATTTGTATCATTCTTTGCATCCATATTATAACCAATCTTTAATAAAGATGTATTGAAATAAATTAGAGTGACCAATGATGATTTAATGATCAAGAACATCTCATATCAGCAACACAAAACTCAAAACTAATGCAAGAGTTAGCAAGTATGAATATTTAGTTTAAGCATCATAACACAATTCAATGCTGCTCATAAACAATACAAAATATGATATTCTTGCTCAACCAGACCCCCACTTTGTTGACTAATAATGAATGACTAAAGGATTGATTTTTCACAAATGAATACTCAAAAAAGTATAGTAGGTATTACTTCAAATTTGAGTCAATTGTGAAACCCAAAAACAATAGTTTATTAGACCCAAATAACTCATTTTATTCCAGACCTAGATAAATACATTTTCCACTTTTCAAGGGATGTATCAAATTTGTTGAAGAAAGCTCAAAACTTGTGTGAATTTGCAGTTCAGTCACCTCAATATCTGGAAATACCTGCAGTAGGAAACACATCCCTTAGTCTAGTTGGTAAATGTGATTCAATGCCCAAAAATGCTCTCTAACGACAACTACTTCACCTTCAACCTTCCACGTTTTGCTTAGAATGATGGACGCCTTGGGAAATGTAACAATAGGGACTCAGAGCTTTCCTAAATGCACAGATTTATACCCTCAGTAAATCAAGTCATCCTCTAATAGAATGAATAAGCTTCTATAGCCAAGGCTCACGTTTTGGATAAATAACTATAACAACCTAGTGCTTAGGGTTTTTCAGATTGTCACGTCCTCTTCCAAGCTAATAGAAAATTTAGAAATAACCATTCGATGTAACTTTAATATTGAGCCAATAATATTCAGATAAAATCAGGTGTGTAGCCATACCTTCAAACTCAAACCCTTCCCTGGCAATTCTTGACAATTTCGTAGAAACTCTATAATTTCCTTTGTCAATGATGAATTAAACTCATATTCCCTGATAATATCTTGAAACCCTTGAAAATGAAACTCTCATGTAAAATGATGAAGCGCAATTCCTGAAATAGAATTCTCTGCAAGCTGGCTCAGGGGATCTTTCACTTCTGTACCAAGCTATTTTCCTTGAGGGATTTTGTCCTAAAAAAAACTATGGTTTTCTACCAACAAACCCTTACTGAAACTCTTCCCCAAATTTCTCCAAAACAAGAATAAAAATCATTCCCACATAAAATGAGCTTTAAATGCCCTTTTATAATTCTCAACTTCACCTCAAATTCACATGTAAATTTCATTTCATTTAATTTTACTTTTAATTTTGGTGCACAACTTTATAATATAAAGTATACTTTAAAAATCACTTATATCTCCCCTTTTAAAATGACACTTTAACTTATATTATTAAGTATACTTTAAAATCACTTATATTTTCTTTATAATAAAGTCCCTTTTTAAAATATTTTACTAATGCATAAAGTTAAATTATTTAATTTTATTTTATTAGCTAACGTTATTAATATTAAATGCATAGGACCAATATTAACCAATATAACTCTAGGATATAATTGCACCATCATGCCAAATATAGAAACTCTACCAGCGAACCATATCAGTGACTTGCTATAAATAGTAATTATGAGCAACACATCCGAGTGACATATTGAAAATAGTGTGGGTCAAAGTGTCTAGAAGTGCCTCTGGAAGGGACACCACAAATAAACTGGGACACCAAGTTGAAGAGTATTGATATAAGCATCAAAAGCTCTGTTGAAGAGCCATAGATCACCTTCAAAGGGATCCCCTGAACATCTTGTTAACTTACGAGGACCAGATAATAGTCTAACCTCTACAAAGATACAACTCCCCAAAAAAAGGGGGATATTAAAAAAGTCACATTTTTTGCATTTATATTACCAATACGACTTGGTGAATAATTTACAATTCAACGTATCATCCATAAATATATGGATACAAAAAGAAGTAAATAGGAGTTTTTAATTTTTTTTGAAATATATAGTTAGAAAATAATGCAAACAATGAGATTTGATCTCGACACAAGGTGAAAATACCTATAATAATTCAATTTATATATGTTTAATGAAGAATTTATTTGAAATAGGGTATGGGTGTACACAAAGATAGGTTTCGAAGTTTTAAAACATCAATCATTTTGTTTGGTAAAATTTTTGAATGAGATAAATATGCAGAGTATATACAAGAGATGCAAATAAAATTCACTTAAACATTGGAGATTAGAATGATGGGATACATATAATAAGTTTATATCAACTGAAGGGGCGCTGATAAAGTAGTATTTAACATATTGGATTATGTAGATCGAATTGGAGGAATTTGAAAACTATATGCAACATATGTGCAATAATTGAAAGATAAATTTGAACAATTTACCATGGTTTACAAATAAACATGAGCCGAAGTGAAAACCTACATATATTAAGATTTGAATGAGTCGAAACAAAAAAAATAAAATCTGGACCATATTATCATGGGATAAAAACTAGTCAATTAAAAGCAAAAATGAAAGGTTAGAGAGTTGTCAAATTGACTTATTGAGGTGAATAAGAGTTTTAAAAATTTGTTAGGATGGTTGGTTGGCAAATAACCCAAACATTGAGATTTGATCTTGACACAAGCTTAAAAAGAGTCTTAATATATTGGCTTACAAATACCACCTTGTACTTCTTTGATGATGTGGAAGGGTAGATGAACGTGAAATTATATCACATCTAGTTTTTCTAAAACTTTGTGGTAGTTAGAAATAAAATTGAGAGAAAAAATGGGAATACAAAAATTATGTAATGGGATAAAATGATTTCCATATTGAAAGTCATGTTTTTACAAATAGGTTATCAATATGACTTGCTAAATAATTTAGAATTCAACATATCATCCATATATATGTGGACACAAAAAAAGAGGTAAATATAAATTTTGAAATTTTTTTGAGATGTTTGTTTAGAAAAAATGCAAACGGTGAGATTTGATCTTGACACAAGGTGAAAATACTTATAACAATTAAATTTATATATGTTTAATGAAGACCTTATTTGAAGTAGTGTATGGGTGTAGATAAAGATAGGTTATGAAGTTTTGGAATCTCAATCATTTTGCATTGTTAAATAAGATAACTATGCAGAGTATTTACAAGATATGCAAATAGAATTTAATGAAACATTGGAGCTTAGTATGATGGGATACTGATAAAAAATTGATATCAAGTGAAGGGAAACTGATAAAGTAGTATTTGACATATTGGATTATGTAGATTGAGTTAGAAGAATTTGAAAAGTATATGCGACATATGTGCAATAATTAAAAGATAAATTATAGAAATGTACCATGGTTTACAAATAAAAATGCGCTGAAGTGAAGAGTTACAAATATTAATATTTGAACAAGTAGGAAAAAAAATGGAGCATGTTACCAAGGGATAAAAATTGGTCAATTTTAAGCAAAGATAAAAAATTAGAGGGTTGTCAGATTGACTTATTGAAATGAATAAGAGTTTTGAAACTTTGCTAAAATGTTTGGTTGGAAAATAATGCAAACAATGGGATTTGATATTGGCACAAACTTAAAAGGAGTCTAAATAGATTGGTTTACATAGATCACTTTGTACTTTTTTGATGATATGGAGGGCCAAATGAACGTGAAATTATATCACCCCTAGTTTTATGAAAATCTGTGGTAGCTAAAAATAAAACTGAGAGAGAAAATTGGTCTACAAAAATTATGTAATGAGATAAAATGGTTTTCATATTTAAAGTCATGTTTTTGTGTATAGATTATCTATATGACTAGTTGAATTATTTACAATTCAATGTATTGTCTATACATATATAGATGCAAATAAGAGGTAAATAGGAGTTTTAAAAAAAATTGAGATGTTTGACTGAAAAAAATGTAAACAATGAGATTTAATCTCGACACAAGGTGAAAACACCTATAACAATTCAATTTATATATGTTTGATGAAAATCTTATTTGAAATAGTGCATGGGTGTAGACAAAGATAGGTCATAAAGTTTTGGAACGTTAATCATTTTGCATGTTAGAATTATTGAATGATATAACTATGGTGAGTATTTGTAAGAGATGTAAATAGAATTTAATGAAACCTTGGAGCTTAGTACGATGGGATACACATAATTAGCTGATATCAAGTGAAAAAAAATGATAAAGTGGTAGATCGAATTGAAAGGATCTAAAAAGTATATGTAACACATGCGTAATAATTAAAAAACAAATTTGAATGATGTAACATGATTACAAATAAAAATGAGCTGAAGTGAAGAGCTACAAATATTAATATTTGAACATGTCAAAATAAAAAACACAAAATCTAGACCATATTATGGTGGAATAAAATTGGTCAATTTTAAGGAAAGATAAAAGGTTAGAGGGTTGTCATATTGTCTTATTGATGTGATTAAGATTTTTGGAAATTTAATAAAATATTTGGTTGGAAAATGACTCAAACAATGGGATTTGATCTTGGCACAAGTTTAAAAGGAGTTTGAAGAGATTGGCTTATATGGATCACTATGTATTTTTTTGATAATATGGAGGCCCAGATAAATGTGAAATTATATCACACTGAGTTTCATGAAACTCCATGGTAGCTAGAAGTTAAATTGAGAGAAATAAAATGCGTATACAAAAATTGCATAATGAGATAAAATGATTTCCATATTAAAATAAATGTTTTTGCATATAGATTATCAATATGACTTGCTGAATAATTTACAATTCAATGTATCATCCATATATATGGATACAAAAAAGAAATAAGAGTTTTAGATGTTTAGCTGGAAAGAAAATGCAAATATTGAGATTTGATCTTGACAAAAAGCAAAAACACCAATCATAATTCAATTTATATATGATTGATGAATATTTTATTTGAAATAGTATATAGGTATAGACAAATATAGATAATAAATTTTTGAAATGTCAATTGTCTTGCGTAATAAAATTGTTGAATGAGATAGATATTTAGAGTATTTTCAAGAGATACAAATAAAACTTAATGAAACATTGAAGCTCAGTAAAATGAGATATATATATATATATATATATAATAAGTTGATATCAAGTGAAAGTGGACTGTTAAAGTAGTATTTCACATTGTGGATTATGTAGATTGAATTGTAGGAATTTGAAAAGTATGTAAAACATATTTACAACAATTGAAAGATAAATTTGAACAATGTACCATGGTTTATAGAAATGAGTTGAACTGAAGAGCTACAAATGTTAAGATTTGAAGATGAAACAAAAAACAAAATTTGGACTGTATTATCATGGGATAAAAACTAGTCAATTTTAAGCAAAGATAAAAAGTTAGAGGGTTGTCAGATTGACTTATTGAGGTGAATAAGAGTTTTAAAAATTTACTAAACTTTTTGGTTGGAAAATAACTCAAATAGTGAAATTTGATCTTGGCACAAGCTTAAAATGAGTCTAAATAGATTGGCTTACATAGATCACCTTGTACTCCTTTGATGATATGTAGAGCCAAATGAACATGAAATTGTATCCCACTTAGTTTCATAAATTCCGTAGTAGCTAGAAGTAAAATTAAGAGAAAGAAAATGATTATATAAAAATTACGTAATAAGATAAAATAGTTTTCATATTAAAAGTCATGGTTTTAAATATAGATTATTAATGCGACTTACCGAATACTTTACAATTTAATGTACCGTTTATATATATATATATATATATATGGATACAAAAAATAGGTAAATAGGAGTTTTAAAATTTTTTGAGATGTTTGCTTGGTAAGAAAATGCAAAGAGTGTGATTTGATCTTGACACAAAGTGAAAATACCTATAACAATTCAATTTATATATGTTTAATAGAGACTTTATTTAAAATAGTGTATGAGTGTAAACAAACATAGGTTACGAAGTTTTGGAACGTCAATCATTTTGTGTGGTTAAATTGTTGAATTAGATAACCAAGTAGAGTATTTTCAAGAGATGCAAATAAAATTTAATGAAACATTAGAGCTTGGTATGATGGGATACATATAATAAATTGATATCAAGTTAAAATGGACTAATAAAGTAGTATTTGACATATTAGATTATGTAGATCGCACTGACGGAATTTGAATATAGTTATATGCAACATATTTGTAACAATTGAAAAACAAATTTGAAAACTGTATCATGGGTTATAGACAAAAGTGAACTGAAGTGAAGAGCTACAAATATTAAGTTTTGAATAAGTCAAAAAATAAATAAAAATCTAGACCATATTACCATGAGATAAAAACTAGTCAATTTCAAGAAAAATTAAAAGGTTAGAGGGTTGTGAGATTGACTTATTGCGCTGAATAAGAGTTTTGAAAATTTGCTAAGATGTTTCGCTGAAAAATAACCCAAATAATGGGAATTGATCTTGGCACAATCTTAAAAATAATTTGAATATATTGGCTTACATAGATCACATTGTATTTCTTTAATGATATGGAGGGTCAGAGGAATGTGAAATTGTATCACATCTAGTTTCATGAAACACCATGGTAGCTAGAAGTAAAATTGAGAAAAAGAAAATGGATATATAAAAGTTACGTAATGGGATAAAATAGCTTCCATATTGAAAGTCATGATAGGGGCTTTGAAATTTGTTTGAGATGCTTCGCTGAATAAAAAAGCAAACATTGGGATTTGATCTCGACAAAAGGTGAAAATACCTATAAAAGTTCATTTTTTATGTGTTTAATGAAGATCATATTTGAAATAGTGTGTGTGTAGACAAAAATATGTTTCAAAATTTTGGAACATCAATCATTTTGCATGGTAAAATTATTGAATGAGATAACTATGCAGTGTATTTACAAAAGATGCAAATATAATTTAAGTAAACATTGGAGCTTAGTACGATGGAATACATATAATAAGTTGATATTAAGTCAAAGAGAACTGATAAAGTAGTATTTGACATATTGGATTATGTAGATCAAATTGGAGGAATTTGAAAACTATATGCAACATATACGCAATAATTGAAAGACAAATTTGAAGAATGGACCAAGGTTTAAAGACAAAAATGCGCTGAAGTGAAGAGCTACAAATATTAATATTTGAATGAGTCGAAACAAAAAAAATTCTAGACCATATTACCATGGGATAAAAACTAGTAAATTTTAAGCAAAAATGAAAGGTTAGAGGGTTGTCATATTGACCTATTGAGGTGAATAAGAGTTTTGCAAATTTGCAAAAATGTTTAGTTAGAAAATAACCCAAACAGTGGGATTTGATCTTGGCACAAGCTTAAAACGAGTCTGAATAGATTGACTTACATAAATCACCTTGCAGTTTTTTGATGATATGGAGAGCCAAATGAATATGAAATTGTATCACACCTAATTTTCAGATACTCCATGGTAGCTAGAAGTAAAATTGAGAGAAAAAAAATAAAGATACAAAAATTACATAATGGAATAAAATGGTTTCCATATTGAAAGTCATGTTTTTGCATATAGCTTATCAATACGACTTCTTAAATAATTTATAATTTAACGTACATCCATATATATATATGGATATGAAAAAGAGGTAAATAAGAGTTTTGAATTTTTTTTGAAATGTTTAGTTGGAAATAAAATGCAAACAATGAGATTTAATCTCGAGACAAGGTGAAAATACCTATACCAATTCAATTTATATAAGTTTAATGAAGACCTTATTTGAAACAGTGTACGGGTGTAAACAAAGATAGTTTACAAAGTTTTGAAATTTCAATCATTTTATGTGGTAAAATTATTGAATAAGATAATTATGTAAAGAATTTACAAGAGATACAAATATAATTTAATGAAATATTGGACCTTAGTACGATGGAATACATATAATAAGTTGATATTAAGTGAAGGGAGACTAATAAAATAGTATTTGACATATTAGATTATGTAGATCGAACTGGAGGAGTTTGAAAAATACATGCAATATGTGTGCAACAATTGAAAGACAAATTTGAATAATGTAACATGGTTTACAAATAAAAGTGAGTTGAAGTGAAAAACTACAAATATTAAGTTTTGGACTAGTCAAAACAAAAAAGCAAAATCTAGACCATATTACCATGGGATAAAAACCTATCAATTCCAAGCAAAGATAAAAGGTTAGAGATTTGTCAGATTGACTTATTGAGGTGAATAAGAGTTTTGAAAATATGTTAAGATGTTTGGTTGGAAAATTACCCAAACAATGTGATTTAATTTTAGCACAAGCTTAAAAAGATTCTGAATAGATTGACTTACATAAATCACTTTAAACTTTTTTGATGATATGGAGGGACAAAGGGACGTGAAATTGTAACCCACCTAGTTTCATGAAACTACGTGGTAAGTAGAAGTATAATTGAGAAAGAAAATGGGTATACAAAAATTACATAATGGGATAAAATGGTTTTGATATTAAAAGTCATGTTTATAAATAAAGATTATCAATACAACTTGCTGAATAATTTATAATATAACGTACTGTCCATATATATATGGAATAAAAAAGAGGTAAATAAGAGTTTTGGTATTTTTTTGAGATGTTTGGCTGAAAAAATTTGTAAAAAGTAAGATTTGATCCAAACACAAGGTGAAAATACGTATAACAATTAAATTTATATATGTTTAGTGAAGACCTTATTTGAAATAGTGTATGGGTGTAGACAAACATAGGTTACATAATTTGGGAATGTCAATTGTTTTGCATGGTAAAATTGTTAAATGAGATAAACACGCAAAGTATTTACAAAAGATGCAAATAGAATTTAATGAAACATTGGAGCTTAGTACAATGAGATACATAATAAGTTGATATCAAGTGAAGGGGGACTAATAAAGTAATATATGACATATTTGATTATGTAGATCAAATTGAAAAAATTTGAAAACTATATGCAACGTATGCACAATAATTGAGAGACAAATTTGAACAATGTATCATGTTTTACAGACAAAAATGAGTTGAAGTGAAGGGCTACAAATATTAAGCATTGACTATTTTGAAATTAAAAAAACAAAAACTGAACCATACTACCATGGGATAAAAACTAGTCAATTTTAATCAAAGATAAAAGGTTAAAGGGTTGTCAAATTGAATTATTGAGGTGAATAAGAGTTTGAGAAATTTGTTAAGATGTTTAGTTGTAAAATAATCCAAACAGTGAGATTTGATCTTGACACAAACCTAAAAAGAGTCTGAATATATTGGGTTATATAGATCACCTTGTACTTATTTGATAATATGGAGGGCCAGATGAACATGAAATTGTATCACCTAGTTTCATGAAACTCTATAGTAGCTAAAAGAAAGATTAAAAAAAGAAAATGGTTATACAAAAATTACTTAATGGGATAAAATGGTTTCCATATTGAAAATCATGATTTTACATACAAATTATCAATCTGACTTGTTGAATAATTTATAATTCAGCATACTATCCATATATATATGATTACAAAAAAAAAGTAAATACGAGTTTTAGATTTTTTTAGATGTTTGGTTGAACAAATACAAACAGTGGGATTTGATCTCGACACAAGGTGAAAATACTTATAACAATTAAATTTATATATGTTTAATGAAAACCTTATTTGTTAATAGAGTATAGGTGTAAACAAAGATAGGTTATAAAGTTTTGGAATGTCAATCATTTTGCGTGGTAAAATTATTGAATGAGATAACTATTCAAAGTATTTGTAGGAGATGCAAATAGAATTTAATGATACATTGGAACTTAGTACGATGGGATACATATAATAAATTGATATCAACTGAAGAGGAACTGATAAAGTAGTGTTTGACATATTAGATTATGTAAATTGAGTTGAATTTTTTTGAAAATTATATGCAACATATGCAAAACAATTGAAAGAAAAATTTGAACAATGTACTTTGGTTTATAGATAAAAAATAGCCAAAGTGAAGATCTACAAATATTAAGATTTGAACGAATCGAAACAAAACAAAAAAAAATTGACCATATTACCATCGGATAAAAACTAGTCAATTTCAAGCAAAGATGAAAGTTTAGCGGGTTGTCAAAATTGACTTATTTAGGAGAATAAAAGTTTTGAAAATTTTTAAATATGTTTGGTTGGAAAATAACCTAAATAGTGGGATTTGATCTTGGCACAAGATTAATAAAAGTTTGAATAGATTGGCTTACATAGATCACTTTGTATTTTTTTGATGATATGGAGGGCCATATGAACGTGAAATTGTATCACACCCAGTTTCATGAAAGTCCATGGTAGTTAAAAGCAAAATAGAGAAATAAAATGGGTAAGCAAAAATTATGTAATAGAATAAAGTGGTTTGCATATTGAAAATCATGTTTTTGCATGTCGATTAAAAATAGGACTTGTTGAATAATTTATAATTCAACATACTGTCTATATATATGGATACAAAAAGAAGTAAATAGAATTTTTTGAATTTTTTTGAGATGTTTGATTGGAAAGAAAATGCAAACAGTGGGATTTGATCTCGACATAAGGTAAAAATAACTATAACAATTCAATTTATATATGTTTAATGAAGATCTTATTTGAAATAGTGTATGAAGTATCCCACCCAAAATGGAACAATCTCGATTGCAATTTTTGCTCAAATTTTTTTGATTTGTCTCAATTTGGAATATTTGACATTTCATCACACAGTTTGCTTGCTTGCATATCTAAGTCACTTATAATTGGTTTTGCATAGATAATCTCATATACTATCTCATCACATGAAACATTCAACTAGTATCAATGAGTTAATATTGCATTCAATCATTACATCATACAAACATATGAAAATCATGCCAGTAAAATATATGAAGATTTGAACCTAAATTTCTTCTTCACCAATCACTGTCAAATGTTTGGTACTTTCAGGAGGACCCCAACAATAATTTTCTAACTACCGAGCAATATCAAAATGTTCTAAGGCTGCAGAAATCATGCTTCCGTTCACCTTCAACTTCCCTACTAAGTGAGGAGACCCTTCTGACAAATTATTTCCACACTAATTTTTTGATTTGAAATCAACACTATTATAAGATGTTGAATCACCATCAATCACTATTTGGTAAGCATCATGTGTGCCATCAACTTTGCACACATCATCAACATAGGTACTACTATTATGTACCACATGGAATGGCTCAAATGACATGTTAGAATTTGTTGATTTGACATTGTCATCGCACACTTATTCCAAAGTAAATGCATGTTCATCCAAAGAGCTATCCTGGGACCATTTACCATTAAGCAATTTTTTTGATTTATCTTTCATGGTCTGATTTTCAAAATCAGAGTTGTTATGGCATGAATCCTTAACACATAATGCATCTTTAATGTCCAAAGTTTGAGTATCAATATTATAAAACCCCACACAACCATCTTCCTCATGTGTAATGGCTGTTATCTCATGTTGATGCAAAGAAATCTGATTATTGTTGTAAAAACTAGAATTGTTCTCAACGCTGATATCATCTCCATTAGTGTTGTTAATATCATCCTAGGGTTTTACCAAACCACTTTCATGATGTAAAACTTTCTCTTCATCAATGGCTTCAGATTTGAACCCATGCTCCTCTACCTGCTCCTCATTAGCTTCCCCAATATGTTCATCGTCACATTCTGGTCCATTCTTGTTGCTTGTTGTAACTCCTTGTCCATGATAAAATGTAAGCTGAAAATCATTTTGAGGCAGTTCTTTTTTATTATCCTTTCGTTTAGATTTTTCAAAAAACATTAAATGCCCCTATTTAGTTTCAAGATCCCTCATCAGATCATACAAATTTTGCATCAATTCAAACATGGATTTGTCTAAATCTGTATTTCCTTTGTTTTGAATTTTAATGACTCACCCAACATGATGGCAGGAAACCGCTCTGATATCACTAAAGTGTCCCACCCCAAATGGAACAATCCCTATTACAATTTTTGCTTAGATTTTTTGATTTGTCTCAGTTTGGCATATTGTATATTTCATCAAACAATTTTCTTGCTTGCATATCTAAGTCGCTTGCAATTGGTATTGCATAGATAATCTCATATACTGTCTCATCACATGAAACACTTACCTAGTATGAATGAGTTAACATTGCATTCAATCATTGCATCATAAAAACATATGAAAACAATGCCAAAAAAATGTATGAAGATTTGAACCTAAATTTCCTCTTCACCAATCAATGCCAAATGTTTGGTAATGAAGACACCTAGGGTAGATTATGATTGGTGGTGACTTGAAAACTGCTTAGAATAACTCCAATCGATGCAGCCACAAGCTCAAATGATACTACCAAAGGAAATTAGAAATATTGTAATATCTTCAATATCAAACCCATGCCAAACTCAAAAATGAATTTTTCTTTTCACATCACTGCAGTGGCACTATTCATGTCACTATAGCAAATAGTGCTAACAACAAGAGAATGATCTTCAACACTTTTCCTATCAATAATTGGTGATCTCCTCTTCAAACCCTTCACATTTATTGATGATAAACTCCTTTTAAATGCTCTGTATGAATCCCACATGTCAAAGAGTGTAGACACAAATAAAAATAATGATATTCTATAATATTAATCTTCAATTCTTCTGATCTACAAATAATTGATCTTCAAACCCTTATAAACTTCTAAAATTCTTCTCCAATGAAGCACGGATGTAACTTTCATGTGAAGCCATCAATTAACAAATCTTAGATGATTTTTCCCACCCTCAAAAAACTTGATTCAAGAAGAAGCTATGCTCTCTAAAATCGTTACAACTGAAAACCCTAGTTTCCACCACCAATTCAAGCACAAGCCAAAGTTGAGAGAATAAACATGAATGAATTGAAATGCATTCAAAAATGCCTTTATATACTTCTCTTCAAGAGGTTGATTTCATATGAGACCTTTTAAATCATTAAAATATGCCTTTGTCACTTTTTAATTAAATCCTCAAAGTGGGTGTCTATCATAAAGTTATAATGACTTGACTTTATAACATTAAATGCACTTTTATTAGAAAGTCAATATAAGTCATTAATATATGCACTTTATAATTAATTATTATTAAAACATAACTTTAATAATTATTATAATATTATAACTCCATTAATAAATTATATTTATCAATTCCACAAACACCATAAGCTAACCCACTACATACTTTATTCATCTGGATGCCTTACCAAAAATAATAAGGTTGGCCCCCTATCAATTCATTAACTTACTATAAATAGTAAGTTTATACAAACGGAGCTAAAATACCTTGAACTACATCACCTATGAACAAGCTAAAAATATGGAGATGAAAACACTGACAACTGTCAATTGAGGAGCTAGCTAACTCCAACACTAAGGCTTCTAAACACCATTAATATCCTACGAAACCCAATGATAGGCTAAACCACCAATTTTGATGCTCGCTCAAAAAATAGACATTATAGTGTATGGGTATAAATAAAGATAATTTATGAAATTTTGCAACATCAATCATTTTGCATGGTAAAATTTTTGAATGAGATAACTATACAAAGTATTTTCAAGAGATGCAAATAGAATTTAATGAAACATTGGAGCTTAGTAGGATGGGATAATATAATAAGTTGGTATCAAGTGAAGGGGAATTGATAAAATAACATTTGACATATTGAATTATTCAGATTGAAATGGAGGAATTTAAAAAGTATATAAAACATATGCGTAACAATTGAAAAATAAATTTGAATAATGTACCATGGTTTACAAACAAAAATGAGCTAAAGTGAAAAGATACAAATATTAAGCGTTGAACAAGTTGAAACAAAAAAAACAAAATCTAGACTATATTACCATGGTATAAAAAATAGTTAATTTCAAGCAAAGATAAAAAGTTAAATGGTTGTCAGATTGAATTATTGAGCTAAATCAGAGTTTTGAAATTTTTTTAAGATGTTTGATTGGAGAATAATTCAAACAATGGGATTTAATCTTAGCACAAGATTAAAATGACTCTGAATAGATTGGCTTACATAGATTACTTTGTACTTCTTTAATGATATGGAAGGCCAAATGAATGTGAAATTGTATCACACCTAGTTTCATGAAACACCATGGTAGCTAAATGTAAAATTGAGAGAAAAAATAGGTATAAAAATTACGTAATGGAAAAAATAGTTTCCATATTGAAAGTCATGATTTTGCATATAAATTATCAATACGACTTGGTGAATAATTTGCAATTCAATGTACTATCTATAGATATATGGATATAAAAAAGAGGTAAATAAGAGTTTTAAAATTTTTTGAAATATTTGGCTGAAAAAAAATGCAAACAGTGGAATTTGATATCGACACAAGGTGAAAATACATATAATAATTCAATTTATATATGTTTAATGCAAACCTTATTTGAAACAGTGTATGGTTGTAGACAAAAACAAGTTACAAAGTTTGGGAATGTCAATCATTTTGCATGGTAAAATTGTTGAATAAGTAATTATGCAAAGTATTTACAAGAGATGCATAAAGAATTTAATGAAACATTGGAGCTTAGTACGATGGGATACATATAATAAATTGATATCAAGTGAAGAGAAATTGATAAAGTAATATTTAACATATTGAATTATGTAGATCAAACTTTAAGAATTTGAAAATTATATGCGTTATATGCATAATAATTGAAAGACATTTAAACAATGTACCATGGTTTATAAACAAAAATGAGCTGAAGTGAAGAGCTACAAATATTAAGTTTTAAACAAATTGAAAAATAAATATAGACCATATTATCATGGGATAAAAACAATTCAATTTCAAGCAAAGATAAAAATATAGAGGGTTGTCAGATTGACTTATTGAAGCAAATAAGAGTTTTGAAAATTTACTAAAATGTTTGGTTAGAAAATAACCCAATTATTGAGATTTGACCTTAACACAAGTTTAAAAAGAGTGGCTTACATGAATTACCTTGTACATCTTTTGATGATATGGAGATCCAGATGAACATGAAATTGGATCACACGTAGTTTCATGAAACTCAATGATAGCTAAAAGTAAAATTGAAAGAAAGAAAATGAGGGTACAAAAATTACGTAATGGGATAAAACAGTTTCCATATTGAAAGTCATGTTTTTGCATATATATTATCAATGCGACTTGTTGAATAATTTGTAATTTATCATACTGGCCATATATATGAATACAAAAAAGAGGTAAATACGAGTTTTGAATTTTTTTTATATTTGTTGGAAATAAAATGCAAATAGTGGAATTTGATCTTAACACAAAGTGAAAATCCCTATAACATTTCAATTGATATATGTTCAATCAAGACCTTAATTGAATTAGTGTATGGGTGTAGACAAAGATAATTTACGAAGTTTTAAAACTACAATTGTTTTGCATGGTAAAATTATAAAATAAGATAACTATGCAGAGAATTTATAAGAGATGAAAATAGAGTTTAATGAAACATTATAACTTAGTACGATGGGATACATATAATAAGTTGATATTAAGTGGACTATTAAAGTAGTATTTGACATATTAGATTTTGTAGATCGAACTGAAAAATTTTGAAAAATATATGCAACATATTTGCAATAATTGAAAGATAAATTTGAATAATGTACCATAGTTTACAGACAAAAATGAAGTGAATTCAAGAGCTACAAATATTAAGATTTGAATAAGTCCAAACAAAAAAGAACAAAATCTGGATCATATTTCCATGGAATAAAAACTTGTCAATTTCAAGAAAAGATAAAAAGTTAAAGGGTTGTCATATTGATTATTGAGATGAATAAAAATTTTGAAAATTTGCTAAGATGTTTGGTTGAAAAATGATCCAAATAATGGGATTTGATCTTGACACAAGCTTAAAAGGACTATGAATATATTGGCTTACATAGATTACCTTGTATTTTTTTGATGGTATGTAGAGACAAATCAATGTGAAATTATATCACACCTAGTTTCATAAAACTCCATGGAAGCTAGAAGTAAAATTGAGAGAAAGAAAATAGTTTCCATATTGAAAGTGATGTTTTTTTGCATACAGATTATCAATATGACTTGTTGAATAATTTATAATTTAACGTACCATCCAATATATATGGATACAAAAAGAGGTATACATAAGTTTTAGAATTTTTTTGAGATGTTTGGTTGGAAATAAAATGTAAACAGTGAGATTTAATCTTGACACAAGGTGAAAATACCTATAACATTTTAGTTTGAGTATGCTTAATGAAGACCTTATTTAAAATAATGAATGGGTATAGACAAAAATAAGTCATGAAGTTTTGGAACGTCAATCGTTTTACATGGTAAAAAATTGAATGATATGAAGGGCTAAATGAACATGAAATTGTATCATACCTAGTTTCATAAAACTACATGCTAGATACAAGTAAAATTGAGATAAACAATTTTCATATCAAAAGTAATGTTTTAACATATAGATTATCAATATGAGTTGCTGAATAATTTACAATTCAGCATACTGTCTATTTAAATATGGATACAAAAAAGATGTAAATAGGAGTTTTGAAACTTTTTTGAGATGTTTGGTTAGAAATAAAATGCAAAAAGTTGGATTTGATCTTGAAACAATGTGAAAATACCTATAATAATTCAATATATATATGTTTAATGAAGACCGTATCTGAAATAGTGTTTGGGTGTAGACAAAAATAGGTTATGACATTTTGAAATGTCAATCACTCTACATGGTAAAATTGTTGAATGAAATAACTATGTAAATTATTTTCAAGAGATGCAAATAAAATTTAATGAATCATTGGAGCTTAGTACAATGGGATACATATAAGTGATATCGAGTGAAGGGGAACTTATAAAGTAGTATTTGACTTATTGGATTATTTAAATCGATCTTAAAGAATTTGAAAAGTATTTGTAATATATACGTAACAATTGAAAGACAAGTTGTAAAAATTTACCATGATTTACAGATAAAAATGAACTGAAGTGAAGAGCTACAAATATTAAAATTTGAACAAGTCAAAACAAAATCTAGACCATATTACTCTGGGATAAAATTGGTCAATTTCAAGCAAAGATAAAAAGTTAGAGGGTTGTCATCTTGACCTTTTGAGGTGAATAAGAGTTTGAATAAAAACTTAAAAGGAGTCTAAATATATTGGTTTACATAGATCACCTTGTACTTCTTTGATGATATGTAGGGCTAGATGAACGTGAAATTATATCACATCTAGTTTCATGAAACTCTATGATAGCCTCAAGTAAAATTGAGAGAAATAAAATGGATATACAAAAATTACGTAATGAGATAAAATGGTTTACATATTGAAATTAATGTTTTTGCATATAGATCATTAACATGACTTGTTGAATAATTTATAATTCAACCTATCATTCATATATATATGGATAGACAAAAAGAGGTAAACAAGAGTTTTAAAAAAAAATTGAGATGTTTGACTGGAAAGAAAATGCAAATAGTGGTATTTGATTTTAACACATGATGAAAATACCTATAACAATTCAATTTATATATGTTTAATAAAGACTTTATTTGAAATAGTGTATGGGCATAGATAAAGATTGGTTACGAAGTTTTAAAACATTAATCGTTGTGTGATAAAATTGTTAAATGAAATAACTATGCAGAGTATTTGCAAGAGATGTAAATATAAAATAATGAAATTTTGGATCTTAGTATAATGAGATACATATAATAATTTGATATCAAATGAAGGGGTATTGATAAAGTAGTATTTAACATATTGGACTATGTTGATCGAGTTGGAGGAATTTGAAAAGTATATGCAACATATGAGAAATAACTGAAAGATAAATTTGAACAATGTACCATATAGTTTACAAACAAAATGAGCTGAAGTGAAGAGCTAAAAATATTAAGATTTGAACAAATAGAAATAATAAAAATAAAATCTTGACCATATTACCATGGGATAAAATTTAGTCAATTTTAAGAAAAGATAAATGGTTAGAGGGTTGTTAGATTTGATCTTGGCATAAGCTTAAAAAGAGTGTGAATAGATTGGCTTACAGAGATCACTTTGTACTTACTTATTTGACGATATGGAGAGCTAGATGAATGTGAAATTGTATCACACATAGTTTCATGAAACTCTGTGGTAGCTACAAATAAAATTGAGAGAGATAATGGGTATACAAAAATTATGTAATGGGATAAAATGGTTTCCATATCAAAAGTCATTTTTTGCTTATAAATTATGAATATGACTTGTTGAATAATCTACAATTCAACGTACCTTCCATATATATGGATATAAAAAAGAAGTAAATAAGAGTTTTTAAATTTTTTTGAGATGGTTCGCTGTAAAAAAATATAAATTGTGGAATTTGATCTCGACACAAGGTGAAAATACCTATAACAATTCAATTTATATATGTTTGATGAAGATTTTTTTTTAAATAGTGTATGGGTGTAGACAAAGATAGGTTACAAAGTTTTGGAATGTCAATCGTTTTGCATGATAAAATTGTTAAATGAGATAACTATGCACAATATTTTCAAGAGATGCAAATAGAATTTAATGAAACATTTGGAGTTTAGTATGATGGAATACATATAACAAGTTGATATCAAGTGATTGAGGACTGATAAAATAGTATTTGATATATTGAATTATGTAGATCGAACTAAAAGAATTTGAAAACTATGTGCAACATATGCACAATAATTGAAAGACAAATTTGAATAATGTACCATAGTTTGTAGACAAAAATGAGTTGAAGTAAAGAGCTAAAAATATTAATATTTGACCATATCAAAAAAAAATCTGAACCATATTACCATGGGATAAAAACTAGGCTATTTCAAATAAAGATAAAAGGTTAGACAGTTGTCATATTGACTTATTGAGGTGAAAAAGAGTTTTAAAAATTTGCTAAGATGTTTGGATGAAAAATAACTCAAACAGTGAGATTTGATGTTGACACAAGCTCAAAATACTCTGAGTAGATTGGCTTACATAGATCATCTTATACTTATTTAATGATATGGAGGGCTAGATGAATGTGAAATTATATCACAACCTGTTTCATAAAACTCCATGGTAGCTAAAAGTTAAATTGAGAGAAAAAAATGAGTATACAAAATTTACATAATGGAATAAAATGATTTTCATATTGAAACTCGTGTTTTTACATATAGATTATCAACACGACTTGTTGTTGCATATATATTATCAACATGAGTTGAATAATTTACAACTCAATATACCGTCCATATATACATGGATACAAAAAAGAGTTAATAGGAGTTTCGAAATTTTTTTGAGATGTTTGGCTACAAAAAAATGCAAACAGTGGGATTTAATCTCGACATAAGGTAAAAATACTTATAACAATTCAATTTATATATGTTTAATAAAAACGTTATTTGAAATTGTGTATTGGTGTAGACAAAGATATGTTACAAAGTTTTAGAACGTCAATCGTTTTGCATGGTAAAATAGTTGAATGAGATAACTATGTAAAGTATTTTCAAGAAATACAAATAAAATTTAATGAAACATTGGAGGTTAGTACAATGGGATACATATAATAAGTTGATATCAAGTGAAATAGAAATTGATAAAGTAGTATTTGACAAATTAAATTATATAGATCAAATTGAAAGAATTTGAAAACTATTTGCAACATATGCACAACAATTGAAAGACAAATTTGAACAATGTATGATGGTTTACAAACAAAAATGAGCTGAAGTGAAGAGCTACAGATATTAAGATTTTTAAAAGTGAAAACAAAAAAATAAAATCTGGACCATATTACCATGAGATAAAAATTGGTCATTTTCAAATAAAGATAAAAGGTTAGAAAGTTGTCAGATTGACTTATTGAGGTGAATACGAGTTTTAAAATTTTTTTAAAATGTTTGTTGGAAAAATAACTCAAACAATGAGATTTGATCTTGGCACAAACGTAAAAGTAGTCTTAATAGATTGGCTTACATAGATCAACTTGTACTTATTTGATGATATGAAAGGCCAGATGAACGTGAAATTGTATCACACCTAGTTTCGTGAAACTCCATGGTAGTTAGAAGTAAAATTGAGAGAGAAAATTGGTAAACAAAATTTATGTAAGACGATAAAATGATTTTCATATTAAAAGTGATGTTTTCTTATATCGATTATTAATACGACTTGTTGAATAATTTATAATTCAATGTAACATCCATATATATGGGGATACAAAGAAGAGGAAAATAATAGTTTTGAATTTTTTTGAAATGTTTCGCTGCAATTTAATGCAAAAGATGAGATTTGATTTCCACACAAGATGACAATACCAATAACAATTCAATTTATTATGTTTAATGAAAACCTTATTCGAAATAGTGTATGGGTGTAGATAAAGATAGATCACGAAGTTTTAGAATGTAAATCATTTTGCATGGTAAACATATTGAAAGAGATAACTATACAGATCATTTGTGAGAGATACAAATAAAATTTAAGAAAAAATTAGAGTTTAGTAGGATGGGATACATATAATAAATTGATAGCAAGTGAAAAAAACTAATAAAGTAGTATTTGACATATTGGATTATGAAGATCAAACTGGAAGAATTTGAAAAGTATATGCAAAACATGCGCAATGATTGAAAAAAAAAATTATAATGTACTATGGTTTACAAACAAAAATGAGCTGAAGTGAATAGATATAAATATTAAGATCTGAATAAGTTAAAACAGAAAAAAATCTAGAACATATTACCATGAGATAAAAATTGCTCAATTTCAAGAAAATAAAAATTTAGAAGGTTGTCAAACTGATTGAATTAGGTAAATAAGAGTTTCAAAAATTTACTAAGTTGTTTGGTTGAAAAATAATCCAAACAGTGGGATTTGATCTTGGCATAATCTTAAAAAGGTGTTTGAATAGATTGGATTACATAAACCACCTTGTACTTATTTTAATATATGGATAGCAAGGTGAATGTGAAATTGTATCACACTTAGTTTCATGAAACTCGTTGATAGCTAGAAATAAAATTGAGCGATAAAATAGGAATATAAAAATTACGTCATTGGATAAAATGGTTTTCATATTGAAATTTATGTTTTTACATATAAATTATCAATATGACTTATTGAATAATTTATAATTCAACATACCGCCCATACATATATGAATACAAAAAAGAGGTAGATAAGAGTTTTGAAAATTTTTCAAGATGTTTCGTTGGAAAAAAATGTAAATAGTGGGATTTGATCTCGACACACAGTTAAAATACTTAAAATAATTCAATTTATATATGTTTAATGAAGACTTTATTTGAAATAGTGTATGGATGTAGACAAAAATAAGTTATAAAATTTTAGAACATCAATTGTTTTGCATGATAAAATTGTTGGATAAAATAACTATGCAGCGATTTGCAAGAAATACAAATAAAATTTAATGAAACATTGAAGCTTCGTACGATGGGATATATATAATAAGTTGATATTAAGTGAAAGGGAGCTAATAAAGTAGTATTTAATATATTGAAATATGTAGATTGAATTAGAGTAATTTAAAAATTATATGCAACATATGTGCACAATTGAAAAACAAATTTGAACAATGTTCCATGGTTTACAGACAAAAATGCGTTGAAGTGAAGATCTAAAAATATTAAGTTTTGAACAAGTCAAAATAAAAAATAAATCTAGACCATATTATAATGGGATAAAAAATAGTCAATTTTAAGCAAAAATAAAAGGTTAGAGAGTTGTCAGATTGACTTTTTTAGGTGAATAAGAATTTTGAAAATTTGCTATGATATTTGGTTGGAAAATTATCCAAATAGTGGGTTTTGATCTTGAAACAAGCTTAAAAAGACTTTGAATAGATTGGCTCGCATAGATCACCTTGTCCATCTTTGATGAAATGGAGGCCCAGATGAACATGAAATGATATCACCTAGTTTCATGAAACTCCGTGGTGGCTAAAAGTAAAATTGTGAAAAAGAAAATAGGTACACAAAAATTACATAATGGGATAAAATGGATTCCATATTGAAAGTTATGGTTTTGTATATAGATTATCAATACAATTTACTAAATAATTTATGATTCAACGTACTATTCATATATATATGGATACAAAAAAGAGATAATAGGAGTTTTGAAAAAAATTTCACATGTATGACTAAAAAAATGCAAATTTAATCTCGACACAAGGTGAAAATACTTAAAATTTAATTTGTATATGTTTAATGAAAACCTTATTTGAAATAGTGCATGAGTGTAGATAAATATTTGTTACGAAGTTTTAGAACATCAATTATTTTACATAGTAAAATTATTGAATGAAATAATAGAGTATTTACAAGAGATGCAAATAGAATTTAGTGAAACATTAGATCTTAGTATGATGGGATACATATAATAAATCGATATCAAGTGAAGAGAAATTGATAAAGTAGCATTTGACATATTGGAATATGTAGATTGAACTGGAGGAATTTAAAAACAATATGCAAGATCTATAAATATTAATATTTGAACAAATTGAAACAAAAAAATAAAATTTGGACTATATTACCATGGTATAAAAATCGATCAATTTCAAGCAAAGATAAAAGGGTTAGAGGGTTGTTAGATTGACTTGTTGAAGTGAATAAGAGTTTTGAAAATTTGCTAAGATGTTTGTTTGAAAAATGACCCAAATAGTGGGATTTGATCTTGGGTCAAGCTTAAAAAGAGTTTGAATAGATTGGCTTACTTTGATGATATGGATGGCAAGATGAACATGAAATTGTATAGCACCTAATTTCATGTAACTCTGTGGTAGATAGAAGTAAAATTGAGAGAAAAAAAATGGGTATATAAAAATTACGTAATTGGATCAAATGATTTTCATATCAAAAGTCATATTTTTGCATATAGATTATTAATAAGAATTGTTGATTAATTTACGATTCAACGTACCGTATTTATATAAATGATATAAAAATAAGGTAAATAAGAGTTTTAGAATTTTTTTGAAAAGCATATGCAACATATGCACAACAATTAAAAGACAAATTTGAACAATGTACCATGGTTTAAAGTCAAAAATGCACTAAAGTGTAGAGCTATAAATATTAAGATTTGAATTAGTCAAAAAAAATCTAGACCATATTACCATGAGATAAAAACTTGTCAATTTCAAACAAAGATAAAAGGTTAGAGGTGTATTAGATTGACTTATTGAGGTGAATAAGAGTTTTGAAAATTTTCTAAAATGTTTGGTTGAAAAATAAACCAAAATAATATGATTTGACTTTGGCATAAACTTAAAAAGAGTTTAAATAGATTAGCTTACATAAATCATCTTGTACTTCTTTGATGATATGGATGGGAAGATGAACATGAAATTGTATAACACCTAGTTTCATGTAACTCTATGGTAGATAGAAGTAAAATTTTGAAAACCAAAATGGGTATAAAAAAATTATGTAATGGGATAAAATGGTTTCTATATCGAAAGTCATGTTTTTGCATATAGATTATCAATAGGAGTTACTGAATAATTTACAATTTAATGTACCGTCCTTATATAAATAATATAAAAATGAGGTAAATAAGAGTTTTGAAATTTTTTTGAAATGTTTAATTGGAAAGAAAATGCAAATAATAAGATTTGATCTCGACACAAAGTGAAAATACCTATAACAATTCAATTTATAGATGTTTAACGAAGATCTTATTTGAAATAGTGTATGGGTGTAGACAAAGATAGGTTACGAAATTTTAGAATGTCAATCATTTTACATGGTAAAATTGTTGAAAGAAATAATTATGCAGAGTATTTTCAAGAGATGCAGATAGAATGTAATGAAAAATTAGAGCTTAGTATGAGGGGAAAAATATAAGTTGATATCAAGTGAAGGGGAATTGATAAAGTAATATTTGACATATTGGATTATGTAGATCGAACATGAAGAATTTGAAAAATATATGTAACATATGTGTAATAATTGAAAGACATTTAAATAATTCACTATGGATTACAGACAAAAATGAGGTAAAGTGAAGAGTTACAAATATTAAGATTTGAACAAGTTAAAAAAAAATTGGACCATATTACTATGATATAAAAACTAGTCAATTTCAAGTAAAGATAAAAGTTTAGTGGGTTATTAGATTGAATTATCAAGGTGAATAAGAATTTTTGACATTATCTAAAATGTTTGGTTGAAAAATAACCCAAACAATGGGATTTGATCTTGGCACAAGCTTAAAAAGACACAAATAAGATTTGATCGTAAAATTGTTGAATGAGATACATATAATAAGTTGATATCAAGCTAAGAGGAATTGATAAAGTAGTATTTGACATAGTGGATTATGTAGATTGAACTAGAGGAATTTGAAAAATACATGCAACATATGTCTAACAATTGAAAAATAAATGTGAACAATGTACCATAGTTTACAGATAAAATGAGCTAAAGTGAAGCGCTATAAATATTAAGATTTGAACAAGTCCAAACAAAAAAAATTAAAATCTAGATCATATTATCATGGGATAAAAACTTTTCAATTTCAATCAAAGATAAACAGTTAGAAAGCTAACATATAGACTTATTGAAGTGAATAAGAGTTTTACTTCAATAAGTGTTTTGAAAATTTGCTAAGATATTTGGTTGAAAAATAACCCAAACAATAAGATTTGATCTTAGCACAGGCTTAAAAGAAGTCTGAATATATTGTCTTACATACATCACTTTGTACTTCTTTGATGATATGGAGGATTAAATGAATGTAAAAATTATAGCACACCTAGTTTCATGTAACTCCATGGTAGCTAGAAGTAAAATTGAGAGAAAGAAAATGAGAATACAAAAATTACGTGATGGGATAAAATGGTTTCCATATTGAAAGTCATGTTTTTGCATATAGATTGTCAATACAAAAATAGGTAAATAAGATTTTTAAAATTTTTTGAAATGTTTGGTTAAAAATAAAATGTGTTTGATCTCAACACAAGGTGAAAAGACCTATAACATTTCAATTTATATATGTTCAATAGAGACATTATTTAAAATAGTGTATGGGTGTAGACGATGATAGGTTACGAAGTTTTGGAACATCAATTGTTTGGCATGGTAAAATTATTGAATGAGATAACTATGCAAAGAATTTGTAAGGGATGCAAATATAATTTAATGAAACATTGGAGGATAATACGATGGGATACATATAATAAGTTGATATTAAGTGAAAGGGAACAAATAAAATGGTATTTGACATATTAGATTATGTAGATCGAACTAGAAGAATTTGAAAACTATATGCAACATATACATCAATTGAAAGACAAATTTGAACAATATAGCATGGTTTATAGATAAAAGTGAGCTAAAATAAAGAGTTAAAATTTTTAAGATTTGAACCAGTCAAAACAAAAAAAATTGACTATATTACCATGGGATAAAAACTAGTCAATTTCAAGCAAAGATAAAACGTGAATATGAATTTTGGATATTTGGTAAGATGTTTGGTTTGAAAATAACCCAAACAGTGGGATTCGACATTGGCACAAGCTTAAAAATAGTATGAATAGCTTGGCTTACATAGATCACCTTATACTTATTTGATGATATGTAGGGCCAGAAGAATATGAAATTGTATCACATTTAGTTTAATGAAATTATGTGGTAGCTAGAAGTGAAATTTAAAAAATAAGTATACAAAAATTACATAATGAGATAAAATGATTTTCATATTGAAAGCCATATTTTTGCATATAAATTATCAATATGACTTGTTGAAAAATTTAAAATTCAACTTACCATCCATATATATATGGATACAAAAATAAGTAAATAAAAATTTTAAAATTTTTGTGAGATGTCTGGCTAAAAAGAAAATGCAAATAGTGAAATTTGATCTTGACACAAAGTGAAAATACTTATAACAATTCAATTTATATATGTTTAATGAAGACCATATTTGAAATAGTGTATGGGTGTAGAAAAAGATAGGATACAAAGTTTTAGAGCGTCAACCATTTTGTATGAAAAAATTATTGAATGAGATTACTATACAAAATATTTGCAAGAGATGCAAATAGAATTTAATGAAACATTGGAGCTTAAAATAATGGGATACTTATAATAAAGTGATATCAAGCTAAGGAGAACTCATAAAGTAGTATTTGACATATTGAATTATGTAAATCAATCTACATTAATTTGAAAAATATATGCAACATATGCACAACAATTGAAAGACAAATTTGAACAATGTACAATGATTTATACACAAAAATGAGATAAAATGAGAAGCTACAAATATTAAGATTTAAAAATGTCAAAGTAAAAAAAAATCTGGACCATATTACCATGGAGTAAAAATTTGTTAAGTTCAAGCAAAGATAAAATATTAGAGGGTTGTCAAATTGACTTATTGAAGTGAATAAGAGTTTTAGAAATTTGTTAAGATGTTTGGTTGGAAATTAATCCAAACAGTTGTATTTGATTTTGGCACAAACTTAAAATGAGTTTGAATAGATTGGCTTATATATATCACCTTATACTTCTTTGATGATATGTAGGGCTAGATGAATGTGAAATTGTAGCACGCCTAGTTTCATGAAACTCCATGGTAGCTAGAATTAAAATTGAGAGAAAAAAAATGACGATACAAAAATTACATAATTGAACAAAATGGTTTTCATATTGAAAGTCATGTTTTTGCATATAGATTATACATGTGAATTCTTAAATATTTTATAATTTAATGTTTTATCTATATATATGTACAAAAAAGAGGTAAATAAAAATTTTAAATTTTTTTTGAGATGTTTGACTGGAAAGAAAATGTAAACAGTGCGATTTGATCTCGACACAAGGTGAAAATACCTATAACAATTCAATTTATATGTAAAATTGTGATCTATGTAAATCAATTTATTCAGACTCCTTTAAAATTTTGTGTGGTAAAATTGTTGAATGAGATGACTATCTATATTATTTGTAAGAAATACAAATATAAGGTCTTCATAAGGTTTTTTGAATAAAGTTTGCATTAAACATATATATATCTAATTATTATAGATATTTTTACCTTGTGTCGAGATCAAATTCCATTGTTTGTATTTTTTTTCATCTAAACATCTCAAAAAAAAATTGAAATTCCAATTACCCTATTTTTTATATACATATATGTATGCACTGTATGTTGAATTGTAAATTATTCATCTATTCATATTGATAATTTATATATAAAAACATGACTTTTAAAATGTAAATTGTTTTATCCCATTACTTAATATTTGTATACCCATTTTCTTCTTCTCAATTTTACTTCTACTTATAATAGGGTTTCATGAAACTAGGTGGAAAACACTTACACGTTCATCGAGCACTTCATAGCATCAACGAAGTACATGGTGATCTATATAAGTCAATCTATTTAAAATCTTTCTAAACTATTACTAAGATCAAATCCCACTATTTGAGTTATTTTCCAAATAACTATTTCAGCAAATTTACAAAACTCTCATTCACTTCAATAAGTTAATTTGACAATCCTCTATCCTTATATTTTTAATTGAAAATGACTTGTTTTTATATCTTTGTAAAATGGTTCAATTATTGATTTTTTTTCAACTTTTTCGAACATTAATATTTGTAACTCTTCATATGAGCTATGTTTTTGTTTGTAAACAATGGTATATTGTTTAAATTTTTATTTAAATTATTGTGTATATCTTGCATATAGTTTTCAAATTTATTTTTTCTTCCTCTCGACTTTTCTTCCAACTACTATGGGGTTTCATAAAACTAGGTGTAAAACACTTTCAGATTCATCGGGCCCACCACATCATCAAATAGAACATTGTGATCAATGTAAGACAATCTATTGAGACTCATTTTAAGCATGTGCCAAGGTCAAATCCCATTGTTTGGGTTATTTTCCAACCAAACATCTTAGTAAATTTCCAAAACTCTTATGCGCCTCTATATGTTAATATGAAACCCTCTATTATTTTATCTATGCTTGAAATTGACTTATTTTTATACCATGATAATATGATCAAGTTTTTATTTTTTTATTTCAACTTGTTCAAATGTTTATATTTGTAGCTCTTCATTTGAGTTGATTTTTGTTTGTAAATCATGGTACATTATTTAAATTTGTCTTTCAATTATTGTGCATATGTTGAGTACAATGTTTTAAATTTTTTCACTGTGATTTACATTATCCAATATGTCAAATACTACTTCACAAGTTCCCCTTCACTTGATATCAACTTATGATATGTATCTCATCACATTAAGCTTCAATAACCATACACCATTCCAAATAAGGTCTTCCAAAACGTTGTAAGTTCCCCTTCAATTGATATCAACTTATTATATGTATACCATTGATATTCCAAAACATCGTAAGCTATAATTGTCAACACCCATACACTATTTCAAATAAGGTCTTCATTAAACATATATAAATTAAATTTTTATATCTATTTTCACCTTGTGTCAAGATCAGATCCCACTATTTAAATTTTTTTCAGCCAAACATCTCAAAACAAATTTAAAATTTTTATTTACTTTTTTTTTTGTATCTATATATTTATGGACAATATGTCGAATTATAAATTATTCAGTAAGTCGTACTAATAATTTATATATAAAAACATGACTTTCAATACAAAAAACTTTTTTATCCCATTACGTAATTTTTGCATACCCATTTTCTTTCTCTCAATTTTATTTTCAGCTACCATGATGTTTCATAAAATTAGGTGTGAAACACTTTCACGTTCATCGGGCCCTCCATATTATCAAAGAAGTGCATGGTGATGTATGTACGCTAATCTATTCTGACTCCTTTTAAGCTTGTGCAAAGATCAAATCCCAATGTTTGAATTATTTTCCAACCAAACATCTTAGCAAATTTTCAAAACACTTATTCACCTCAATAAGTCAATATGACTACCCTTTATCTTTTTATCTTTGCTTGAAATTGATTTGTTTCTATACCATAGTAATATGGTAAAGATTTTTTTATTTGTTTCGACTTATTCAAATATTAATATTTATATCTCTTCACTTGAGCTCATTTTTATCTATAAATCATGATACATTGTTGAAATTTGTCTTTCAATTATTGTGCATATCTTACATAGAGTTTTTGAATTCTTCCACTTCGATCTGAATAATCTAATATATCAAATACTACTCTATCAGTTCCCCTTCACTTGATATCAACTTATTGTATGTATCACATCATATTAAGTTTCAATGTTTCATTCAATTATATTTGAATCTCTTGCAAATACTCCACATAGTTATCTCATTCAACAATTTTACTATGTAAAATAATTGATGTTCAAAAACTTCGTAACATATCTTTCTCTTCACCCATGCACTATTTCAAATAAGCTCTTCATTAAACATATATAATTTAAATTGTTATAAGTATTTTCATCTTTTATCGAGATAAAATCTTACTATTTGCATTTCGTTTCCAGCCAAACATCTAAAAAAATTCAAAACTCCTATTTACCTCCTTTTGTATCCATATACTTATGAATGGTACATTGAATTGTAAATTACTCAACCAATCATATTGATAATTTATATGCAAAATCATGAGTATCAATATGGACACCATTTTATCCCATTACATAATTTTTCTATACCCATTTTCTTCTTATCACTTTTACTTCGAGCTACCATGGCGTTTCATGAAACTAGGTGTGAAACACTTTCATGTTCATCGAACCCTCCATATCATCAAAGAAATACATGGTGATCTATTTAACCTAATCTATTCAGATTCCTTTTGAGGTTGTGCCAAGAATAAGAACTAGTTTTTGGGTTATTTTCCAACCAAACATCTTAACAAATTTTTAAAAGTCTTATTCACCTCTATAAGTCAATCTGACAACCCTCTATCATTTTATCTCTGCTTAAAATTGACCTATATTTATCCCATGGTGATATGGTCCGATTTTTATTTTTTATTTTAACTTCATCAAATCCTAATATTTGTATCTCTTCACATAAGCTCAATTTTGTTTGTAAACCATGGTACATTATTCAAATTTGTCTTTCAATTATTGTGCATATCATGTACATAATTTTCAAATTATTCCACTTCAATTTACATAACCAAATATGTCAAGTATTACTCTATCAATTCCCCTTCCCTTGATATCAACTTATTATATGTATCCCATTGTATTAGAGCTTCAACGTTTCATTCAATTATATTTGCATCTCTTACAAATACTCTGCATAGTTGTCTAATTCATTAATTTTACCATATAAAACCATTATTATTTCAAAACTTAATAACATATTTAACTAAAGTCTTAATTAAACATTATTTCAAAAAAAGTATTCATTAAACATATATAAATTGAATTGTTATATGTATTTTCACTTTATGTCGAGATCAAATCCCACTGTTTGCATTTCTTTTCAAGCCAAACATCTCAAAAAATTTCAAAACTCTTATTTTCCTTTTTTTCATATACATATATTTATAGATTATATATTGAATTGTAAATTATTCAACAAGTCATATTGATAATTTATATGCAAAAACATGACTTTTAATATAGAATCTATTTTTTCCCATTACATAATTTTTGTACCCTATTTTTTTCTCTCAATTTTACTTCTAGCTCTGCAAGGTTTAATGAAACTAGGTGTGAAACACTTTCACTTTCATCAGGCCCTCCATAGCATCAAAAAGAAGTACATGGTGATTTATATAAGTCAATTTATTCAGACTTCTTTAAAACTTGTGCCACTATCAGATCCTATCTTTTGGGTTATTTTTCAATCAAACATCTTAACAAATTTCCAAAACTCTTATTCACCTCTCTAAGTTAATCTAACGACCCTCCATCTTTTTATCTTTGCTTGAAATTGACTTGTTTTTATCCATGGTAAAATGGTCCAATTTTTGTTTTTAGTTACAAATTTTTCAAACTTTAATAATCGTAGCTCATTTGAGTTATTTTTTGTTTGTAAATAATGGTACATTGTTCAAAATTATTTTTCAATTATTGTGCATATCTTGCATATAGTTTTTAAATTACTCCACTTCGATCTAAATAATCTAATATGTCAAATACTTCTCTATCAGTTCTCTTTCACTTGATATTAACTTATTATATGTATCACATCGTATGAAGCTTCAATATTTCAATCAATTGTATTTGCATCTCTTAAAAATACTCTTATCTCATTCAACAATTTTACCATGCAAAACCATAACTGTTTCAAAATTTCATGTCTTGACTACAAGCTACACTATTTCAAATAAAGTCAACATTAAACATAAATAAATTGAATTGTTATAAGTATTTTCACCATGCGTCGATATCAAATCTCACTTTTTATATTTTTTTATAGTCAAACATCTCAAAATAATTTCAAAACTCTAATTTATCTCTATTTTATATCCATATATTTATGAATGGTACGTTGAATTGTATATTATTCAACAAGTACTATTGATAATCTATATGCAAAAACATGACTTTCAATATTAAAATTGTTATATCTTATTATGTAATTTTTGTATACTCATTTTCTTTCTCTCAATTTTACTTCCATCTAACACATGATTTCATGAAACTGAGTGTGAAACACTTTCTCATTCATCGAACCCTCCAAATCATTAAATAAGTACATGGTGATCTTTGTAAGTGAATCTATTGAAACTCATTTTAACCTTATGTCAAAATCAAATTCCACTATTCGGGTTATTTTTCAAACAAATAACTTAGCAAATTTTATTCAATAAGTCAATTTGAAAACCCTCTATCTTTTTTTTTTTTTTTAAATTGACTTGTTTTTATCCCACGGTAATATGGTCAAATTTTTATTTTTTTTCAACTTGTTCAAATCTTAATATTTATATCTTTTCACTTGAACTCATTTTTTTCTAAAAACCATAGTACATTGTTCAAATTTGTCTTTCAATTGTTATGGATATCATGCATATAATTTTCAAATTTCTCTACTTCGATGTACATAATTCAATATGTCAAATACATCTCTATCATCTCCCCTTCACTTGATATCAACTTCTTATATGTATCCCATCATATTAAGCTTAAAAATTTCATACAATTGTATTTGTATCTCTTTAAAATACTTTACATAATTATCTCATTCAACAATTTTACCACACAAAATTATTGATGTTCCAAAATTTTATAACATATCTTTGTCTATACCTATACACTATTTCAAATAAGGTCTTAATTAAACAAATACAAATTGAATTGTTATAGGTATTTTATCATGTGTCAAGATCAAATCTCATTGTTTGCATTTTTTCTCTCCAAACATCTCAAAAAAATTCTAAAACTCTTATTTACCTTTTGTTTGCCTCCATATAATTTTGGTATATACATTGAATTGTAAATTATTCAGTAAATCATATTGATAATTTATAAGCAAAAACATGAATTTCAATATGAAAAATATTTTATCCCATTACATAATTTTTATATACCCATTTTTGTATTTTCAATTTTACTATCAGCGATAATCGAGTCTCATGAAATTAGGTATTTTAACCTTCATCATGTCTTCCATATCATCAAAGGAGTATATCATGATCTATGTAAGTCCTTATAATCTTATGTCAAGATCAAATCCAATTATTTTGGTTATTTTCAACCAAACATTTTAGCAAATTTTTAAAACTATTACTCACCTCTATAAGTCAATCTGACAACCCTCTATCTTTATATCTTTGTTCAGTGTAATATGATTCAGTATTTATTTTTTTTATTTCAATTTGTTTAAACTTTAATATTTGTAAGCTCTTCATTTAAGCTCATTTTTGTTTGTAAATAATGGTACATTATTCCAATTTGTCTTTCAACTGTTGTGCATATCTTGCATATAGTTTTCAAACTCCTTCATTTTGATCTACATAATCAAATATATCATATACTACTCTATCAGTTCCCTTCACTTGATAACAACTTGTTATATGTATCTTCTCGTATTAAGCTCCAATGTTTCATTCAATTCTATTTGCATATATAGCAAATACTCTACATAGTTATCTCATCCACCAATTTTACCACACAAAAGCATTGATGTTACCAATATTTATAACATATCTTTGTCTCCACCCATACACTATTTCTAAAAAGTTCTTCATTAAACATATATAATTTGATTTGCTATAGGTACTTTCACATTGTGTCGAGATCAAATCAAACTGTTTACATTTTCTTTGAGGCCGAACATCTCAAAACATTTTTAAAACTCATATTTACCTTTTTTTTGTATCTAACAAGTCGTATTGATAATCTATATGCAAAAACATGACTTTTAATATGGAGACCATTTTACCCCATTACATAATTTTTGTATACCTATTTTCTCTCTCAATTTTACATCGAGCTACCATGGGGTTTCAGAAAATTAAGTATGAAATAATTTCACATTCATCAGGGCCTCCATATCATCAAAAAAGTACATGGTGATCAATGTAAGCTAATCTATTCAGACTCATTTTAATCTTGTGCTAAGATAAAATCCAACTATTTGGATTATTTTCCAACTAAACATCTTAGCAAATTTTTAAAACTCTCATTCACCTTAATTAGTCAATTTGACAACCCTCTATCATTTTATCTTTGCTTGAAATTGACTTATTTTTATCCCATAATAATATGGTCCAAATTTATTTCATTCACCTTAATTAGTCAATTTGACAACCCTCTATCATTTTATTTTTTTTTGAAATTGACTTATTTTTATCCCATAATAATATGGTCTAGATTTATTTCCTTTTTGTAGACTTGTTAAAATTTTAATATATTTATCTTTTCACTTGAGCTCATTTTTATTTGTAAACCATCGTACATTGTTCAAATTTGTCTTTCAATTATTGTGCATATCTTACATATAATTTTTAAATTTTTCAACTTCAATCTACATAATCCAATATGTCAAATACTACTCTATCAGTTCATTTTCATTTGATATCAACTTATTATTTGTATCCCATCTTATTAACCTACAATGTTTTATTAAATTATATTTGCATCTCTTGAAAATACTCCTATCTCATTCAACATTTTTACCATGCAAAACAATTACTATTCCAAAACTTCATCACATATCTTTGACTACACACACTATTTCAAATAAGGTCTTCATTAAACATATATAAATTGAATTATTACAAGTATTTTCATTGTGTCGAGATCAAATTCCATTGTTTGAATTTTCGTTATAAACAAATATCTCAAAAAAATTATAAAACTCTTATTTACCTCTTATTTATATCTATATATATGGACAGGACATTGAATTATAAATTATTCAACAAGTCATATTGATAATCTATACGCAAAAACATGACTTTCAAGAAACCCTTTTATTCCATTATGTAAATTTTGTACACCAATTTTGTCACTCAATTTTACTTCAAACTACCTTAAGGTTTTAAGAAATTACATGTGAAATAATTTCACATTCATCAGGTCCTTCATATCATCAAAATAGTACACAATGATCAATGTAATCCAATCTACTCATACTCCTTTTAAGTTTGTGCCAAGATCTAATCCCATTGTTTGGCATATTTTCCAACCAAACATCTTAATAAATTTTTAAAATTCTTATTCACCTCAATAAGTCAATTTGATAACCCTCTATCTTTTTATCTTTACCTGAAATTGACTTGTTTTTATCCCATAGTAATATGGTCCAAATTTATTTAATTTTTGTTTCAACCTATTCAAATTTTAATATTTATAACTCTTCACTTGATCTTATTTTTTCTATAAACCATGGTAAATTATTCAAATTTATTTTTCAATTATTGTGCATATAGTTTTTAAATTCCTCCACTTTGATCTACATAATCTGATATGTCAAATACTACCCTATCAGTTCCTCTTTATTTGATATCAACATATAATATATATCCCATCATATTAGATTTCAATGTTTGATTTAATTATATTTGCATCTCTTGCAAATATTTTACATATTTATCTCATTTAACAATTTTATCATGCAAAATGATTGATGTTCTAAAATCTCATAACATCTCTTTGTCTACACCCATACACTATTTCAAATGAAGTCTTCATTAAGCATCTATAATTTGAATTGATATAATTATTTTCACATTGTGTCGATATCAAATCCCACTGTTTGCATTTTTTTTCCAACCTAACATTTCAAAAAATATTGAAAAACTCTTGTTTACCTATTTTTTGTATACATATATTTATGAATAGTACGTTGAATTGTAAATTAATTAATAAGTCGTATAAATAGTCTATATGTAAAAACATGACTTTCAATATGGAACTCATTTTATCTCATTACATAATTTTTTATACTCATTTTTTTTTCTCAATTTTACTTCCAACTTTCATGAGATTTCATGAAAATTGGTGTGAAACACTTTCACATTCCCCTTCTCTTATGAATACTCTACATAGTTATCTCATTCATCAATTTTACCACGTAAAACCATTGATGTACTAAAACTTTGTAACATATCTTTGTCTACACCTATACACACTTTTTCAAATAAGGTCTTCATTAAATATATATAACTTGAATTATTATAGATATTTTCACCATGTATCGATATCAAATCCCATTGTTTGCATTTACTTTCCAACCAAACATTTCAAAAAAAATCCAAAACTCCTACTTATGTCTTTTTTGTATTCATGTATATATGGAAGTTACATTGAACTATAAAGTATTCATCAAGTCGAATTGATAATCTATAATCAGAAACATGACTTTCAATACGGAAACCATTTTATCCCATGATGTAATTTGTATATACCCATTTTCTTCCTCTCAAATTTACTTCCAACTACTATGGGGTTTCATGAAACTAGGTGTGAAACACTTTCACAATCATCGTGCCTAACATATTATCAAAGAATTACATGGTGATCTATGTAAGTCAATTTATTCAGACTCCTTTTAATCTTTTTTCAATATCAATTCCCATTATTTGGGTTATTTTCTAAGCAAATATCTTAGCAAATTTTCAAAACTCTTATGCACCTATATAAGTCAATTTGACAACCCTCTAACATTTTATCTTTGCTTGAAATTGACTTATTTTTATCCCATGGTAATATGATCCAATTTTTATTTTATTTTTTCAACTTGTTCAAACCTTAATATTTATAGCTCTTTATTTGAGCTCATTTTTATTTGTAAACCATTGCATATTGTTCAAATTTGTCTTTCAATTGTTGTGCATATCTTACATATAGTTTTCAAATTTCTCTACTCCAATTTACATAATCCAATATGTCAAATTCTACTCTATCAATTCTACTTCACTTGATATCAACTTATTATATGTATCTCATTGTTTTACGCTCCAATGTTTCATTCAATTATATTTACATTTCTTGCAAATACTCTGCATAGTTATCTCATTCAACAATTTTACCATGCAAAACCGTTGATGTTTCAAAACTTTGCAATATACTTTTGTCTACACCCATACACTATTTCAAATAAGGTCTTCATTAAAAATATATAATTCAATTGGTTCTATGTATTTTCACTTGTGTTGAAATCAAATCTTAATGTTTACATTTTCTTTCATGCCAAACATCTTAAAACAATTTCAAAACTATGATTTACATCTCTTTTGTATCCATATATATATGACCGATATGTTAAATTGTAAATTATCCAACAATTCAATTGATAATCTATATGCAAAAACATGAGTTTAAATATGTAAACTATTTTATCCCATTACGTAATTTTTGTATACCCATTTTTTTCTTTTCAATTTTAGTTCCAGCTATCATAGAGTTTCATGAAACAAGATGTGAAACACTTTCACATTCATCGGGCCCTCCATGTAATCGAATAAGTACATGGTGATCTATTGAAGCCAATCTATTCAAACTCTTGTTAAGTTTGTGCCAAGATTAAATCCCATTATTTAAGTTATTTTCCAACCAAACATCTTAGCAAATTTCCAAAACTCTTATTCACCTCTATAAGTCAATCTGACAACCCTCTATTCTTTTAATTTTATTTGAAATTTACTTATTTTTATCTCATTTTATTATGGTCTTATTTTATTTTATTTTTTATTTCAACTTGTTAAAACCTTAATATTTGTAGCCTTTCACTTGAGCTCATTTTTGTTTGTAAACCATAGTGTGTTGTTCAAATTTGTCTTTGAATTGTTGTGCATATCTTGTATATAGTTTTCAAATTTCACCACTTTGATCTACATAATACAATATGTCAAATACTATTTTATTAGTTCCCTTTCACTTGATATCAACTTATTATATGTATTCCAACATATTAAGCTCCAAAGTTTCATTCAATTGTATTTGCATTTTTTTCAAATACTCTCCATAATTATATCATTCAAAAAATTTACCATGCAGAATAATTAATGTTTGAAAACTTTGTAACATATCTTTGTCTACACCTATACACTATTTCAAATAAAGTCTTCATTAAACATATATAATTTGAAATGTTATAGGTATTCACCCTATATCAAAAACAAATCCCATTGTTTGATTTTTTTCTAATCAAACATCTCCAAAAAAAATTCAAAACTCTTATTTACCTATTTTTTGTATCCATGTATATTAATAAACGGTATGTATAAATGTAAATTATTCAACAAGTCCTATTGATAATATATATGAAAAAATATAAAATTCAATATGAAAACCATTTTATCCCATTATGTAATTTTTGTATACCCATTTTTTTCCTCTCAATATTACTTCCATCTACCACAGGTTTCCATGAAACTAGAAGTGCAACACTTTCAAGTTCATCGGGCCCTCTATATCATCAAAGACGTACATGATAATCTATGTAAGCTAATCTATTCAGAGTCTTTTTAAGTTTGTGTCAAGATTAAATCTCATTGTTTGGGTCATTTTCTAATCAAACATCTTAACAAATTTATAAAACTCTTATTCACCTCAATAAATCAATCTGACAACCCTCTATCAATTTATCTTTTAGTTGAAATTGATCTATTTTTATCCCATAGTAAAATGGTCCAAATTTTTTTTTCCGATTGATCCAAATCTTAATATTTGTACCTCTTCACTTGAGATCATTTTTGTCTATAAACCATGTTACATTATTCAAATTTTTGTTTCAATTGTTGTGCATATCCTTCATGAAGTCTTCAAATTCTTCCACTACAATTTACATAATCCAATATGTTAAATTCTACTCTATCATTTCCCCTTCACTTGATATCAACTTATTATGTCTCCCATCGTATTAATCTGCAATGTTACATTCAATTGTATTTTCATCACTTGTAAATACTCTACATAATTATCTCATTCAACAATTTTACCATACAAAATGATTGATGTTCTAAAACTTCGTAACATATCTTTGTTTAAACTGATACACTATTTCAAATAAAGCTTTCATTCACCATATATAATTTGAATTGTAATAGGTATTTCAACTTTGTTTCAAGTTCAAATCCCACTGTCTGTTATTTTTTTCCAGTCAAACATCTCAAAAAAATTATAAAATGCATATTTACTTCTTTTTTATATCTATATATTTATGGACAATATAGTAAATTATGAATTATTCTTGAACTCTTATTAATAATCTATATGCAAAAACATGACTGTCAATATGGAAACCATTTTATCCCATTACGTAAATTTTGTATTCTCATTTTCTTCTTTTCAATTTAACTTCCATCTACCATGGGATTTTGTATGATGTGGGTCAAAATATATATATATATATACAGAGAATTATATTCAATAAAAGACAATCTATTTTTGTACATCGAGTAAGTTTTAAAAGCTTACGAAAGGAAGAAGGTGGTTACAAAACCAAACACCAACAGAGGAAACCAACCTGTAAATAACTAAACAAAACATAAATAATCTAAAAAAATTTTGGATCATAAAATAATCCAACATTGTAAACTAGGTGTGAAAAACTCACATTCATCGAGTGCTCCATATTATCAAAAAAGTACGTGGTGATCTATGAAAGTCAATCTATTCAAACTCATTTTAGACTTGTGGCATGATCATATCCCACTGTTTGAGTTATTTTTCAACAAAACACCTTAGCAAATTTACAAAACTCTTATTAATTTCAATAAGTCAATCTAATAACCGTCTATTTTTTTATCTTTGTTTGAAATTGACTTGTTTTTATCACATGGTAATATGGTCCAATTTTTTATTTTTTTTGTTTTCAATCATTCAAATATTAATATTTGGAGCTTTTCACTTGAGCTTATTTTTGTTTGTAAACCATGATATATTATTTAAATTTTTCTTTCAATTATTATGCATATCATGCATATAGTTTTCATATTCCTCCACTTCGATCTACATAATCTAATATGTCAAATACTACTCTATCAGTTCCCTTCACTTGACATCAACTTATTCTATGTATCCCATCATATTGATCTTCAACATTTCATTCAATTAACATTGTATCTCTTGCAAATACTCTCCATAAATATCTCATTCAATGATTTTACCATGTAAAACCATTGATGATCCAAAACTTCTTAAGTTATCTTTGTCTATACCCATACACTATTTCAAATGAGGTCTTCATTAAAAATATGTAAATTGAATTTTTTAGATATTTTTACCTTATGTCGAGATCAAATCTCAATATTTGCATTTTTTTTACGATTGATGTTTCAAAACTTTGTAACATATTTTTGGCTACATCCCAATATTTGAATTTTTTTCCAGCCAAACATCTCAAAAAAAAATTCTAAAAATCATATTTACCTCTTTTTGTATACATATATTTATGGATAGTACATTGAATTATAAATTATTTAGTAAGTTGTATTGATAATTTATATTCAAAAACATAACTTTCAATATGAAAAACGTTTTATACCATTATGCAATTTTTGTATATCCATTTTCTTCCTCTCAATTTTACTTACAGCTACCATAGGGTTTCATGAAACTAGGTGTAAACACTTTCATGTTCATTGGTCCCTCCATATCATCAAATAAATAAATGGTGATCTATTTAATCCAATTTGGCCATAGTCCTTTTAAGTTGGTGCCAAGATCAAATCCCACTGTTTAGGTTATTTTTCAACCAAACATCTTATCAAATTTTCACGAGTCTTATTCCCCTCTATAAGTCAATATGACAACCCTTTGTCTTTTTATCTTTGCTTGAAATCAATTTGTTTTTATCCCATGGTGATATGCTTTGGTTTTTATTTTTTTGTTTCAACTTGTTCAAATCTTAATATTTTTAGCTCTTCACTTGAGCTCATTTTTGCTTGTAAACCTTGATACATTGTTTAAAATTGTCTTTCAATTATTATGCAGATCTTGCATATAGTTTTCAAATTACTCTCCCTTGATTTATATATTTTTATATGTCAAAAACTACTCTTTCAATTTCCCTTCACTTGATATAAACTTATCAAATGTATCCCATCGTACTAAGCTTCAATGTTTTATTCAATTGTATTTGCATCCCTTGTAAATACTCTGCATAGTTATCTCATTCAAGAATTTTACCATGCAAAGCGATTGATGTTCCAAAAATTTGTAACATATCTTTGTCTACACTCATACACTATTTTAAATAAAGTCTTCATTAAACATATATAATTTGAATTGATGTAAGTATTTTCATCTTGTATCAAGATCAAATCTCACTGTTTGCATTTTTTTATAACCAAACATCTCAAAAAAAAATTAAAATTCATATTTACCTATTTTTTGTATCCATATATTTATAGATGGTACATTGAATTATAAATTATTCAATAAGTCTTATTGATAATCTATATACAAAAACATGACTTTCAATATGGAAACCATTTTATCTTATACATAGTTTTTGTATACCCATTTTCTTCCTCAATTTTGCTTTCGTCTACCATGAAGTTTTATGAAACTAGTTGAAAACATTTTCACATTCATCAAACCATCCATATCATCAAAAAATACATGGTTATCTATGCAAATTAATCGATTCAATCTTCTTTTAATCTTGTGCCTTCAAATCGAATCCCACAGTTTGGGTCATTTTTCAACCAAACATCTTAGAAAAAATTTAAATCTCTTAATTACCTTTATAAGTCAATTAGACAACCCTTTATTATTTTATCTTTACTTGAAATGTACTTGTTTTTATTCCATAGTAATATGGTACAATTTTTATTTTTTTTGTTTCGACTTGTTCATATATTAATATTTTTATCTCTTCACTTGAGTTTATTTTTGTTTGTAAAACATGGTACATTATTCAAAGTTATTTTTCAATTATTGTGCATATCTTGCATATAGTGTTCAAATTCCTCCAATTCGATCTACATAATCTAATATGTTAAATACTACTCTATCAGTTCGCATTTCCTTGATATCAACTTAGTATATGTATTACATCGTATTAAGCTCTAATGTTTCATTCAATTGTATTTTCATCTCTTGCAAATACTCTGCATAGTTATCTCATTCAATAATTATAAAATGCAGAATGATTGATGTTTTAAAACTTGGTAACATGTCTTTGTCTTCACCCATACACTGTTTCAAATAATCTCTTCATTAGACATATAATTTAAATTATTATAAGCATTTTCACCTTCTATCAAGATCAAATCTCATTATTTTCAATTTATTTCAATCTAAACATCTAAAAAAATCCAAAATTCTTATTTACCTATTTTTTGTATCCATATATTTATGGAAGGTACATTGAATTGTAAATTATTCAGCAAGTTGTATTGATAATCTATATTCAAAATCATGAGTTTCAATATGAAAATTATTTTATCCCATTGCGTAATTTTTATATACCTATTTTCTTTTCAATTTTAATTCAAGCTACCACAGGGTTTTATGAAATTAGGTGTGAAACACTTCCATGTTTATCAAACCTTACATATCATCAAAGAAATACATGATTTTTTTAAGCCAATCTATTCAAACTCTTTTTAAGCATGTGCCAAAATCAAATCCCACTGTTTATATTATTTTCCAACCAAATATCTAAAAAAAAATCCAAAAAATTTATTCACCTCTATAAGCCAATATGACAACCCTCTATCATTTTATCTTTGTTTGAAATTGACTCGTTTTTATCCCATGTTGAAATGGTCTGGGTTTTTCTTTGACTTGTTCCAAGCCTAATATTTGTAGCTCTTCACTTGATCTCATTTTTATTTATAAACCATGGTATATTGTTCAAATTTGTCTTTCGATTATTGTGCATATCCTACATATAGTTTTCAAATTCCTCCACTTTAATCTATATAATCAAATATGTCAAATAATATTCTATCAATTTATCTTCACTTGATATCAACTTATCATATGTATTACATTGTATTAAGCTTCAATGTTTCATTCAATTATATCTGCATCTCTTATAAATAATCTGCATAGTTGTCTCATTCAACAATTTTACAATGCAAAATCAGTATTGTTCCAAAACTTCCTAACATATCTTTTTCTACACCTATACACTATTTCAAATAAAAATTTCATTTAAAATATATAAATCAAATTATTATAAGTATTTTCACATTGTGTCAAGATCAAATCCCACAATTTATAATTTTTTCCAGTCAAATATCTCAAAAAAAATTCAAAACTCATATTTACCTGTTTTTTATATACATATATTTATGGAATGTACATCGAATTGTAAATTATTCTACCAATCGTATTGATAATCTATATGCTAAAACATGACTTGCAATATGAAAATTGTTTTATACCATGACGTAACTTTTATATACCCATTTTCTTCTGTTCAATTTTACTTCCAACTACCAAGAGTTTAATGAAACTAGATGTGAAACATTTTCACATTCATTAAGCATTCTATAACATCAAATAAGTACATGGTGATCTATATAAGCCAATCTATTCATACTCTTTTTAAGATTGTGTCGAGATCAAATTCCAATATTTGGGTTATTTTTTAACAAAATATCTTAGCAAATTTTTAAAACTCTTATCACCTCTATACGTCAATCTGACAACACTATCTTTTTATCTTTGTTCAAAATTAACTTGCTTTTATCAAATGATAATATGGTCTAATTTATTTATTTTTGTTTCAACTTGTTCAAACCTTAATATGTGTAGCTCTTCACTTGAACGCATATTTTTTTGTAAACCATAGTACATTATTCAAATTTATCTCTAAATTATAGTGCATATCTTGCATATAGTTTTCAAATTCCTCCACTTCGATCTATATAATCCAATATGTCAAATACTACTCTATCGGTTCCCTTCAATTGATATCAACTTATTATATATATCCCATTGTATTAAGTGTCAATGTTTCAATCAATTGTATTTACATATCTTTTAAATACTCTACATAGTTATCAATTCAATAATTGTACCATAGAAAACCATTGATGTTCTAAAACTTTGTAAGATATATTTGTCTCCACCCATACATTATTTTAAATAAGGTGTTCATTAAACATATATAATTTGAATTTTTATAGATATTTTTATCTTGAGTCAGTATTAAATCCCATTGTTTTCATTTTTCGAACCAAACATCTCAAAAATATTCTAAAACTCATATTTACCTCTTTTTTGTATCCATATATTTATGGATGCTACATTGAATTGTAAATTATTCAATAAGTTCAATTGATAATCTATATGCAAAAATGTGAATTTTTATATAAAAACCAATTTATCCCATAACATAAATTTTGTATACCCATTTTTTTCCTCTCAATTTTAATTTCAGCTACCATAGGCTTTCTTTAAACAAAGTGTTAAGCACTTTCACGTTTATCGGGCCCTCCATATCATCAATGAAATACATGGTGATCTATGTAATCCAATCTATTCTAACTCCTTTTAATCTTGTGCCAAGATCAAATCCCATAGTTTGGATTTTTTTTCAACCAAACATCTTAGCAATTTTCCAAAACTCTTATGCACCTCTCGAAGTCAATTTGCCAACCCTCTATCCTTAAAGTATCTTCCCCTGAAATTTTTTTTTTTTATCCCATGGTAATATGGTTCAATTTTTGTTTTTAATTGACTGATCAAATCTTAATATTTGTAGCTCTTCATTTAAGCTCATTTTTGTCTGTAAACCATGGTATATTGTTCAAATTTGTCTTTTAATTATTGCGCATATGTTGCATACAGTTTTCAAATTCTTTCACTTCAATCTACATAATCCAATATGTGAAATACTACTTTATCAGTTTTCCTTCACTTGATATCAACTTATTAAATGTATTCCTTCGTATTATGCTTTAATATTTCATTCAATTGTATTTATATATCTTGCAAATACCATGCATAATTATCTCATTCAACAATTTTACCACACACTATTTTAAATAATCTATTCATTAAACATATATACATTGAATTGTTATAAGTATTTTCACCTTGTGTCGAGATCAAATCTCATTGTTTAAATTTTTTTGCAGTTAAACATCTAAAAAAAATTGAAACTCTTATTTACCTCTTTTTTGTATCCATATATTTATGGAGAGTATGATTCAACAAGTTGTATTGATAATCAAAATACAAAATCATGGCTTTCCATATGAAAACTAGTTTATTCCATTACGTAATGTTTATATACCCATTTTCTTCCTCTCAACTTTACTTTTAATTACCACGATGGTTCATAAAACTAAATGTGAAACACTTTCACATTCATCAGACCCTCTTTATCTTCAAAGAAGTACATGGTGATCTAAGTAATCCAATCTATTTAAAATTATTTTAAGCTTATTCCAAGATCAAATCTCACTATTTGGGTTATTTTCCACCCAAACATCTTAGTAAATTTTTAAAACACTTATTCACCTTAATAAGTCAATCTAACAACACTTTATCATGTTATCTTTACTTAAAATTGACTTATATTTTTATCCCATAAAAATATGGTCCAGATTTCATTTTTATTTGTTTCAACTTTTTTAAATATTAATATTTGTAGCTCTTCAATATAACTCATTTTTATCTGTAAACTATGGTACATTATTCAAATTTGTTTTTTAATTGTTGCACATATCTTACACATAGTTTTCAAATTCCTCCACTTTGATTTACATTATCTAATATGTCAAATACTATTCTATTAGTTCCCTTTCATTTGATATCAACTTATTAATTGTATCCCATTGTATTAAAATTCAATGTTTCATTCAATTATATTTGCATCTCTTATAAATACTCTACATAGTTATCTCTTTCAATAATTTTACCATGCAAAACGATTGATGTTCCAAAACTTTATCACATAATTTTGTCTATACACATACACTGTTTCATATAAAGTCTTCATTAAGCATATATAATTTAAATTGTTATAGGTATTTTCACCTTGTGTCGAGATCAAATCTCAATATTTGCATTTTTTTCAACCAAACATCTTAAAAATATTACAAAACTCATATTACCTCTTTGTCATATACATATATTTATGAATAGTACAATAAATAGTAAATTATTCAGTAAGTTGTTTTGATAATCTATATCTAAAAACATAACTTTTAATATGAAATCTATTTTATACCATCATATAATTTTTGTATACCCATTTTTTTCCTTTCCATTTTATTTATAACTAACATCGGGTTTTATGAAACTACGTGTGAAACACTTTCACGTTCATTGGACCCTCTATATCATCAAAGTACATGGTGGTCTATTTAAGCAAATCTACCCTCTTTTTAAGCTTGTGCCAAAATCAAATCCAATTTTTTGTGTTAGTTTTAAACCAAACATTTTAGCAAATTTCTAAAAGTCTGATTCACCTCTATAAGTCACTCTGACAACTCTGTCTTTTTATCTTTGCTTGAAATTGACTTATTTTTATCCCATGGTCTTATGGTTCAATTTTTGTTTTTTTATTTCAATTTGTTCAAATCTTAATATTTGTAGCTCTTTACTTGAGCTCATTTTTATTGGTAAACTTTGGCCTATTATTCAAATGTCTTTCAATTGTTGTATAAATTCTACATATAGTTTTTAAATTCATCCACTTCGATCTACATAATCCAATATGTCAAATACTACTGTATCAATACCCCTTCACTTGATATCAACTTATCATATGTATCCCATCATACTAAGCTTCAATGTTTCATTTAATTGTATTGACATTTATTGCAAATACTTTGCATAGTTATCTCATTCAACAATTTTATCATGTAAAGTGATTGATGTTCCAAAACTTTATAACATATCTTTGTCTATATCCATAAACTATTTCAAATAAGGTCTTCACCAAACCTATATAATTTGAATTGATATAGGTATTTTCACCCTATGCTGAGATCAAATCCCACTATTTCTATTTTTTTCCAACCAAACATCTCAAAAAAATGCAAAACTCTTATTTATCTTTTTTTGTATACATATATTTATGGACGATATGTTGAATTATAAATTATTCAACAAGTTTTATTGATAATTTATATGCATAAATATAAATTTTAATATGAAAACCATTTTATCCCATTACATAATTTTCATATACCCATTTTTTCCTCTTAATTTTACTTTCATTTACCATAGAGTTTCATGAAATTAGTTGAAAACACATTCACATTCATCTGGGCTTTTATATCATCAAAAAATTACATGGTCATTTATGTAAACCAAACTATTCAAACTTATTTTAAACTTGTGCCAAGATCAAATCCCAAAGTTTGAATTATTTTCCAACCAAACATCTTAGAAAATTTTCAAAACTCTTATTCTCTTTTATAAGTCAATCTAACAACTGTCTATCATTTTATCTTTGCTTGAAATGTACTTGTTTTTATCCCATGGTAATATGATCCAATTTTTTTTTTTGACTTGTTCAAATCTTAATATTTGTATCTCTTCACTTGAGCTCATTTTGTTTGTAAACCATGGTACATTGTTCAAATTTGTCTATCAATTATTGTGTATATTTTGCATATAATTCTCAAATTCCTCGACTTCGATCAACATAATCCAATATGTCAAATATTACTCTATCAGTTCACATGCTCTTGATATCAACTTATTATATGTATTTTATCGTATTAATCTCTAATTTTTCATTCAATTGTATTTGCATCTCTTGAAAATACTCTTCACTATTATCTCATTCAATAATTTTATGAGATAAAATGATTTATGTTCCAAAACTTCATAACATATCTTTGTCTTCACCCATACACTATTTCAAATAAACTCTTTATTAAACATATATAATTTGAATTGTTATAAGTATTTTCACATTCTATCGAGATTGAATCCCCTTATTTACATTTTGTTTCAATCTAAACATCTAAAAAAATTTAAAAACTCTCACTTACCTCTTTTTTGTATCTATATGTTTATGAATGGCACATTGAATTGTAAATTATTCAACAAGTCGTATTGATAATCTATATGTAAAATCATGAATTTTAATATGGAAATCATTTTATCCCATTACATAATTTTTTATACCTATTTTCTTCTTTTCAATTTTACTTCGACCTACCTCAAAGTTTCATGAAACTAGGTGTGAAATATTTTGACATTCATAGGACCCTCCATATCATCAAACAAATACATGGTGATCTATTTAACCCAATCTATTAAAACTCCTTTTAAGCTTATGCCAAAATCAAATCCCACTATTTGGGTTATTTTCCAACCAAACATTTTATCAAATTTTTGAAACACTTATTCACCACAATAAGTCAATCTAACAACCCTCTATCATTTTACTTTTGCTTGAAATTCACTATTTTTTCCCATAATAATATGGTCCAATTTTTTTTTTTTTATTTCGACTTGTTTAAATCTTATTATTTGTAGCTCTTCACTTGATCTCATTTTTGTCTATAAACCATGGTACATTGTTCAAATTTATCTTTCAATTGTTGTACATATCCTACATATTGTATTCAAAATCCTCCACTTTGATCTACATAATCCAATATGTCGAATACTACTCTATCAGTTCCCCTTTACTTGATATCATTTTATTATATGTATCTCATCGTATTAAACATCAATGTTTCATTAAATTATATTTGCATTTCTTGTAAATACTCTGCATAGTTATCTCATTCAATTATTTTACCACACAAAATAATAGATGTTCCAAAACTTTGTAACATATTTTTGTTTACACCCATACACTATTTCAAATAAGGTCTTCATTAAGCATATATAATTTGAATTTGTATTGCTATTTTCACCTTATGTCAATATTAAGTCCCAATATTTACATTTTTTCCAGTCAAACATTTCAAAAAAAATTTAAAACTCATATTTACATTTTTTTTGTATACATATATTTATGGATAGTACGTTGAATTGTAAATTATTTTGTAAGTTGTTTTGATAATCTATATCCAAAAACAAACTTTCAATATGAAAATTATTTTATACCATTATATAATTTTTGTATGCCCATTTTATTCATCTCAATTTTAATTACAACTACCATGGGGTTTCATGAAACTACGGGTGAAAAACTTCACATTCATCGGACCCTCCATATCATCAAAAAAGTACATGGTGATATATTTAAGCCAATAAGTTTAGACTCTTTTTAAGCTTGTGCCAAAATCAAATCACATCTTTTGTGTTATTTTTAAACCAAACATCTTGGTAAATTTTGTAAAGTCTTATTAACCTCTATAAGTCAGTCTGACAAACCTCTATCATTTTAACTTTGTTTGACATTGACTTGTTTTTATCCTATGGGAATATTGTCTGATTTTTATTTTGTTATTTTGACTTGTTCAAATCTAATATTTGTAGCTCTTTATTTGAGCTCATTTTTGTTTGTAAACCTTGATACATTGTTCAAATTTGTCTTTCAATTATTGTGAGATCCTACATATCGTTTTTAAATTCCTCCCCTTCGATCTAATAATTTAATGTCAAATACTACTCTATCAGTCCCCCTTCACTTGATATCAACTTATCATATGTATTCCATTGTATTGAGTTTCAATATTTCATTCAATTGTATTTGCATCTCTTGTAAATACTCTACATAGTTGTCTCATTCAACAATTTTACCATGCAAAATTATTGATGTTATAAAACTTCATAACATATCTTTTTCTACACTCATACAATATTTCAAAGGTATTCATTAAATATATATATATATATAATTTGAATTGGTATATGTATTTTCACCTTGTGTTGAGATCAAATTCTATTGTTTGCATTTTTTTCAATCAAACCTCTCAAAAAAATTTAAAACTCTTATTTACCTCTTTTTTGTATAAATATATTTATGATTGATACATAAAATTGTAAATTATTTAGCAAGTCGTATTGATACTTTATATGCAAAAACATGACTTTCAATATGAAAACCATTTTATCTCATTACATAATTTTTGTATACCCATTTTCTTCCTCTCAATTTTACTTATAGTGACCACGGGGTCTCATGAAACTAAGTGTGAAACACTTTCACATTCATCGGGCCCTCCATATCATTAAAACTTGTGCCAAGAATAAATCTCAATCTATGCTGACTTCGTTTAAACTTGTGCCAAAAATAAATCCCACTCTTTGAGTTATTTTCCAACAAAACATCTTAGAAATTTTTAAAAACTCTTAATCTTTTTAAGTCAATCTAATAAACCTCTATCCTTCTATCTTTGTTTTCAATATACTTATTTTTATCCCATGGTAATATTGTCTAGTTTTTGTTTTGACTTATTCAAATCTTAATATTTATAGCTTTTCACTTGAGCTCATTTTTGTTTGTAAACCATGGTACTTATTGTGCATATCTTCCATATAATTTTCAAATTTCTCCACTTTGATCAACACAATTCAATACAACAAATACTACTCTATCAGTTCCTATTCTCTTGATATCACCATATTATATATATACCATCGTATTAAGCTCCAATGTTTCATTCAATTCTAGTTACATCTCTTGAAAATACTCTACATAGTTATCTCATTCAACAATTTTACCACCTAAAATGATTGCTATTCCAAAACTTCATAAGATATCTTTCTCTTCACCCATACACTATTTCAAATAAGTTCTTCATTAAACATATATAATTTGAATTGTTATAAGTATTTTCAATTTATATTAAGATCAAATCCCATTATTTACATTTTGTTTCCATCCAAACAACTTTTTTTTTTCCAAAACCCTTATTACCTCTTTTTTGTATCCATATATTTATGGACGGTACATTAAATTGTAAATTATCCATCAAGTCGTATTGATTATCTATATGCAAAATCATGAGTTTCAATATGAAAATCATTTTATCATGTTACATAATTTTTGTATACCAATTTTCTTCTTATTGATTTTATTTCAAGCTACTACAAGGTTTCATGAAACTAAGTGTGAAACACTTTCACGTTTATTGGACCCTCCATATCATCAAAGAAGTACATTATGATCTATTTAACTCAATCTATTCAGACTCCTTTTCAGCGTGTGCTAAGATCAAATCCCACTGTTTGGGTTATTTTTCAACCAAATATCTTAACAAATGTCCAAAAGTCTTACTCACCTTTATAAGTCAATATGACAACCATATATCATTTTACCTTTGGTTGAAATTGACTTGTTTTTATCTCATGATGATATGATTCGATTTTTTTTTTTTTGTTTCGACTTGTTCAAATATTAATATTTGTATCTCTTCACTTGATCTCATTTTTATTTGTAAATCATGATACATTGTTCAAATTTATCTTTCAATTGTGCATGCCCTGCATATAGTTTTCAAATTCCTCCACTTTGATCTACATAATCTAATATGTCAAATACTACTCTATCAGTTTCCCTTCACTTGATATCAAATTCTCATATGTATCATATCATATTAAGCTCTAATGTTTCATTCAATTTTATTTGAATATCTTAAAAATACTCTACATCATTATCTGATTCAACAATTTTACCATGCAAAATTATTGATGTTACCAAACTTCATAACATATCTTCGTCTACACCCATACACTATTTCAAAAAATATTTACATTAAACATGTATAATTTAATTAGATATAGGTAATTTCACTTTGTGTCTAGATCAAATCCAACTGTTGACATTTGATTTATAGCCAAACATCTCAAATAATATTTAAAACTCCTATTTATCTCTTTTTTGTATCCATATATATATGGTCGATATGTTGAATCCTAGTTTATTCATCAAGTATCGATAATATATATGAAAAAACATGACTTTCAATATGGAGAACATTTTATTCCATTATGTAGTTTTTGTATTCCCATTTTCTCTCTCAATTTTACTTCAAGCTACCATAGAGTTTCTTAAAACTAGGTATGCAACAATTTCACGTTCATCAAGCCCTCCATATCATTAAAAAAGTACATAGTGATCAATGTATGCCAATATATTCAAGCAAAAGATAAAAACCAACTATTTGGGTTATTTTCCAAACAAACATCTTAGCAATTTTTTTAAAACTTTCATTCACCTCAATAAGTCAATTTGACAACTCTATCACTTTATCTTTGCTTGAAATTGACTTGTTTTTATCTCATAGTAATATGTTAAGATTTATTTATTTTTTGTTTTGACTTGTTCAAATCTTAATATTTTTAGCTCTTCACTTTAGCTCATTTTTATTTGTAAACCATAGTACATTGTTCAAATTTGTCTTTCAATTATTGTAAATAACATGCATATAGTTTTCACATTCCTCCTCTTCAATCTACATAATCCAATATGTGAAATATTAATCTATCAATTCCCCTTCACTTAATATTCACTTATTATATGTATCCCATTGTGTTAAGCTTCAATGTTTCATTGAATTATATTTGCATCTATTGAAAATAATCTTATCTGATTCAATAATTTTACCATGCAAAATAATTATTGTTCTAAAACTTCATAACATATCTTTGACTACACACATACAATATTTTATTTTTGCATATAGATTGTTCTAAAAATAGGACTTTCAATATGAAAACCATTTTATCTCATTACATAATTTTTGTACACATTTTGTCTCTCAATTTTACTTCAAGCTACCAAAGGGTTTCATGAAACTAGGTGTGAAATAATTTAATGTTCATCGGACTTTTATATCATCAAAGAAGTACATAGTGATCAACGTAAGCCAATCTATTCAGACTCCTTTTAAGTTTATGCCAAGGTCAAACCCCATTGTTTGGCATATTATTTAACCAAATATCTTTGAAAATTTATAAAACTCTTATTCACCTCAATAAGTCAACTTGACAAACCTCTATCCTTTTATTTTTGCTTGAAATTGACTTATTTTTATCTTATAGTAATATGGTCTAGATTTATTTAATTTTTGTTTTGACTTGTTCAAATATTAATATTTACAGTTCATTTGAGCTCCTTTTTATCTATAAACCATGATAAATTATTCAAATTTATCTTTTAATTGTTTTGCATACTTTGCATATAGTTTTTAAATTCCTCCACTTTCATCTACATAATCCAATATGTCAAATACTACTCATCAGTTCCCCTTCACTTAATATCACTTTATTAAATGTATCTCATTGTATTAGGCTTCAATGTTTGATTCAATTATATTTGCATATCTTGAAAATACTTTGCATGTGTATCTCATTTAATAATTTTATAATGCAAAATGATCGATGTTCCAAAACTTCGTAACATATCTTTGTCTACACCCATACACTATTTCAAATGAAGTCTTCATTTTTTTTATTATTGGTAAATGGTTTTAAAAGGACCATACCCAAAACAAAAGGTTCAAGATTTAGAAAAGAAAAGAAGCTTCAAGACACAAGAAGGCTCAAAACCCAAATAAAGCAGGAGTAAAATCTAAGACATAAATAAAAGAGAGAATTCCCTTATTTCAAGAAAGCCTAAAAATTAGAAGAAATAAAAAATAACACTTACAAGGAGCACCCTGTCAGTGAAGGGTACCAAAATAGCAATTCAATAGCAACTCCACAAAACCAAAGCAATGCCCGAGTAGCAACAGATCAACAAAAATAAAGAATTAGAATGAGCCAAATCACTTAGTGAACTTGTTATAACTATTCTTCAGTGCCTCCAAAGCATTAAACAACTTGAGTGCAGTGATTTGAGAAGGGTTTGTCTTGTCAATGGTGGCCAGAGCCACAGCCTTTTTGTTGCCTCCCTTCTACAAACCCAAATATAAGGTGCTGATGGTGCACATTAGTTTCAATTGAAACTCAATAAACTCCAAAAACCCTGGTGAATGGCTAAATGATCCATCTACATGCTCCTAATTTAGTTCATGGTATCATCCATGTATTTCATTCTCTTGAGAATGTCTTCTATTTTGGTCTCGATAGAGAGTTGTCCATTTTCTTCTTTCCCTTTCCACTAAACTTGTTGATCTGAGTGATCTCCTTCCTGAGATCACTGATTCCTTCCTCAAGCTGTATAATTTCACCATTGTGCCCAATTTCCTAAGGACATGAGGGACCAAAGTCCATATCATCCTACCTCATTTGAAGAAGACTCTCAATTATGTCAATTTCTTTACCCTTGTGAGAATTAGGCTCTGAACCCTTATCTTTGTTTCCACTCCTTGAGCATCTTTGTTTCTACTCCTTAAAAATTAGGTCTTCATTAAACATATATATATTTGATAATTATAGACTCTATATTGAATTATAAATTATTTAGCAAGCTGTATTGATAATTTGTATGCAAAAGCATGACTTTTAATATGAAATTATTTTATCTCATTATTTAATTTTTGTATACCAATTTTTTCCTCTCAATTTTACTCATAGCTACTACGGGATTTCATGAAACTAGGTGTGAAACATTTTTACGTTTATCGAGCCCTCCATATCATCAAAAATGTACATGGTGATCAATGTAGAATAATCTAATCAGACTCTTTTTAAGCTTATGCCAAGATCAAACCCCATTTTTTGAGTTATTTTCCAACCAGCGTATCTTGCAAATAGTTTTCAAATTCCTCCACTTCAACCTACATTATCCAATATGTCAAATACTACTTTATCAATTCTCTTTCATTTGATATTGACTTATTATATGCAACCCATCTTATTAATCTTCAATGTTTCATTTAATTATATTTGCATCTCTTGAAAATTCTTTGCATAGTTATTTCATTCAATAATTTTACCACCTAAAACGATTGATGTTCCAAAACTTTGTAACATCTCTTTGTCTACACCCATGCACTATTTCAAATAAGGTCTTCATTAAACACACATAAATTGAATTGTTATAGGTATTTTCACCATGTGTCAAGATCAAATCCCACTATTTACATTTTTTTCAAGCCAAACATCTCGATAAAATTCTAAAAACACTATTTACCTCTTTTTTATATCTATATAATTTTGTAGTGTACATTGAATTATAAATTATTCATCAGGTCATATTAATAATCTATATGTAAAAACAAGACTTTCAATATGGAAACTATTTTATCCTATTACGTAATTTTTGTATACATAATTTCTCCTTCAATTTTACTTTCGACTACAAACTTCCATAAAACTAGGTGTGAAACACTTTCATGTTCATCGAGCCCTCCATATCATCAAAGAAGTACATAATAATCTATGTAAGCCAATATATTTAGACTCATTTTAAACTTGTGTTAAAATCAAATCCTATTGTTTGAATTATTTTTGAACCAGACATCTTAAGAAATTTCCAAAACTCTTATTTACCTCTATAAGTCAATCTGACATCACTCTTATCATTTTATCTTTGCTTGAAATTGACTTGTTTTTATCCAATGGTAATATGATCCAATTTTTATTTTTTTGTTTAAACTTATTCAAACCTTAATATTTGAAGCTCTTCATTTGCGTTCATTTTTATTTGTAAACTATGATAGATTATTCAAATTTGTCTTTAAATCATTGTGCATATATTGCATATAGTTTTCAGATTATTCTACTTTGATCTACACAATCCAATATGTCAAATACTACTTTATTGATTCTCTTCACTTAATATTAACTTATCATATGTATCCCATCATATTAAACTTCAACGTTTCATTTAGTTATATTTTCATCTCTTACAAATACTCTGCATAATTATTTCTTTCAACAATTTTACTACGTAAAATCATTGATATTCTTGTAACATATATTTGTCTACACCCATACACTATTTTAAAAAAGGTCTTCATTAAAAATATATAATTTAAATTGTTATACATATTTTCACCTTGTGTCGAGATCAAATCCCACTGTTTGCATTTTTTTCCAACTAAACATCTCAAAAATATTCCATAATGGTTATTTACCTCTTTTTTATATCCATATATTTATCGACGGTACGTTGAATTATAAATTATTCAGCAAATCTAATTGATAATATTTATGTAAAAACATGAGTTTGAATATGGAAATCATTTTATCTCATTACATATTTTTTGTATACCCATTTTCTTCCTCTCATTTTTACTTCCAGCTACCATGGGGTCTCAATAAATTGGGTGTTAAACATTTTCACGTTCATTGGGCCTTACATATCATCAACAAAGTACATGGTGATCTATATAAGTCAGTGTATTCAGACTTCTCTTAAGCTTGTGCCAAGATCAAATTCTAGTGTTTGAGTTATTTTCCAACCAAACATCTTAGTAATTTTTCAAAACTCTTATTCACCTCTCTAAGTCAATCTAACAACCCTAACTCAATCTAACAACCCTTTATCCTTTTATCTTTGTTTAAAATTGACTTGTTTTTATCCATGATAATATGGTGCAATTTTTGTTATTTTGTTTCAATTTGTTCAAACCTTAATATTTGTAACTCTTCATTTGAGATCATTTTTTTTAAACCATCATACATTGATCAAATTTGTCTTTCAATTGGTGTGCATATCTTACATATAGTTTTGAAATTCCTCCAATTCGATATACATAATCCAATACAAAAAATACTACTCTATCAGTTCCCCTTCACTTGATATCAACTTATTATATGTATCACATTGTATTAACTTCAATGTTTCATTCAATTCTATTTGTATCTCTTGCAAATACTCTGCATAATTATTTTATTCAACAATTTTTCCACATCAACCATTGATGTTTCAAAACTTCATAACATATCTTTGTCTACACCCATACACTATTTCAAATAAGGTCTGCATTAATCATGTATAACATATCAAAATCAAATCCCATTGTTTGCATTTTCTTTCTAGCCAAACATTTCAAAAAAAATCAAAACTCTTATTTACCTCTTTTTATATCCATATATATTTGGATGGTATACTGAATTATAAATTATTTATCAAGTCATATTTATAATCTATATGAAATAACATAAATTTCAATATAGAAGTCATTTTATCCCATTAAATAATTTTTGTATACCCATTTTCTTCCTCTCAGTTTTACTTCTAGCTACCACGGGGTTTCATGAAGTAGGTGTGAAACACTTTCATGTTCATCAAGCCCTACATATTATCAAAGAAGTACATGATCTATGTAAACCAATCTTTGCAAACTCTTTAGGCTTGTTCCAAGATCAAATCCCACTATTTGTCTCATTTTCCAACAAAACATCTTAACACATTTTCCAAACTCTTATTCACCGCAATAAGTAAATCTGGCAACATTCTATCATTTTATGTTTGCTCAAAATTAACTTGTTTTTATCCCATGGTAATATAGTCCAATTTTTATTTTTTAATGTAAACTTGTTCAAATCTTAATATTTGTATCTATTCACTTGAACTCATTTTTTTGTGTAAACCATGGTACATTGTTCAAATTTGTCTTTCAATTGTCGCCTATATCTTGAATATAATTTTTTTTCGACTTATTCAAATCTTACTATTTGTATCTCTTCACTTGAGTTCATTTTTGTTTGTAAACCATGGTACATTATAAAAATTTGTCTTTCAATTGTTATGCATATTTTACATATAGTTTTCAAATTCCTCCACTTCGATCTACATAATCCAATATATCAAATATTAATCTATCAATTCCCCTTCACTTGATATCAACTTAATATATGTTTTACATCGTATTAAGCTCTAATGTTTCATTCAATTGTATTTGCATGTCTTAAAAATTAATCAACAAGTCATATTGATAATATATATGAAAAAACATGACGTTCAATATGGAAACCATTATATCCCATTACGAAATTTTTGTAAACATGTTGTCTCTCAATTTTACTTCAACCTACCACTTGGTTTTGTGAAACTAGGTGTGAAATAATTTCACGTTCATCAGGGCCTCCATAGTATCAAAAAATTACATGGTGATCTATGTAAGCGAATCTATTCAAACTCCTTCTAATGTTGTCCGAAGATCAAATCTCAACATTTAATATATTTTCCAACCAAACATCTTAGCAAATTTCAAAACTCTTATTCACTTCAATAAATTAATTTGACACCCCTCTAACCTTTCATCTTTGCTTGAAATTGACTTGTTTTTATCTCGTAGGGATATGGTCCAAATTTATGTATTTTTTTATTTCAACTTGTTCAAATCTTAATATTTCTGGCTTTCCACTTGAGCTCATGTTTGTCTAATAAACCATGGAATATTGTACAAACTTGTCTTTCAATTGTTATGCATATCCTACATATAGTTTTCAAATTCCTCCACTTTGATCTACGTAATATAATGTCAAATACTACTCTATTAGTTTCCTTTCACTTAATATCAACTTATTATATGTATCCCATCTTATTAGGATTCAATGTTTCATTCAATTGCATTTGCATCTCTTGCAAATACTCTACATAATTATCTCATTCAATAATTTTATCATGCAGAATGATTGATGTTCTAAAACTTTGTAACATATTTTTGTCTACCACCATACACTATTTCAAACATCTTCATTACACATAAATTGAATTTTTATAGGTATTTTCACCATTTGTAGAGATCAAATACCATTGTTTGCATTTTTTCTAGCCAAACATATCCAAAATTTTCCAAAACTCTAATTTACCTCTTTCTTGTATCTATATATTTATGGACAGTACGTTGAATTGCAAATTATTCAAGAAGTCCTATTGATAATCTATATGCAAAACCATTAATTTCAACATGAAAACTATTTTATCCCATTACATAAATTTTGTATACCCATTTTTTTCCTCTCAATTTTACTTCTAACTACCACGGTGTTTCATAAAATTACGTGTGAAACACTTTCACGTTCATTGGGCCCTCCATATCGTCAAAGAAGAATATGACGATCTATGTAAGCTCCTTTTCAACTTGTGCCAAGCTCAAATCCCATTATTTAAGTTATTTTCCTATCAAACATCTTAGTAAATTTCTAAAATTCTTATGTCCCTCTATAAGCCAATCTGACAAACCTCTATCTGTTTATCTTTATTTGGAATTGACTGATTTTTATCCCAACTAATATGGTCCAGTTTTTATTTTTTTATTTCGACTTGTTCCAATCTTAATATTTGTTTCTCTTCATTTGAACTCATTTTTCTCTGTAAACCATGGTTATTGTTCAAAGTTGTATTTCACTTGTTGTGCATATGTTGTATATAGTTTTCAAATTCCTCCATTTCGATTTACAAAATTCAATATGTCAAATACTACTTTATCAATTCTCTTTCACTTGATATCAACTTATTATATGTATCCCATCGTATTAAGCTTCAATATTTCATTCAATTATATTTTCATCTCTTTCAAATACTATGCATATTTATCTCATTCAATAATTTTACCATGCAAAACATTAAACATTTCAAAACATCGTAACTTATATTTGTTTAAACCCATACACTATTTATAATAAGGACTTCGTTAAACATATATAAATTAAATTTTTACAGGTACTTTCACCTTGTGTCGAGATCTAATCTCACTATTTATTTTTTTTAGCCAGACATTTCAAAAAAAAATTAAAACTATGATTTACCTCTTTTTGTATCCATCTATTTATGAACCATACGTTGAATTGTAAACTATTTAACAAGTCTTATTGATAATTTATATGCAAAAACATGACTTTCAAAATAGAAATCACTATCTCATTACTTAATTTTTATATACCCATTTTCTTCCTCTCAATTTTACTTCAAGCTACCATGATGTTTCATAAAACTAGATGTGAAACACTTTCACATTCATTGGTCCCTCTCTATCATCAAAGTACATGGTGATCTATGTAAGTCAATTTATTCAGACTCTTTTAAAGTTTGTGTTAAAATCAAATCAACTGTTTTAGTTATTTTCCAAGCAAACATCCTATCAAATTTTCAAAATACTTATTCACCTCAATAAGTCAACCTGACAACCCTCTGTCCTTTTATGTTTGCTTGAAATTGACTTGTTTTTATCCCATAGTAATAAGTTCCAATTTTCATTTTTTTTAAATTTGTTTCAACTTGTTCAAATCTTAATATTTGAAGCTCTTCACATGAGCTCATTTTTATTTATAAATCATGGTACATTGTTCAAATTTGTCTTTCAATTTTTGTCTATATCTTGCATATAGATTTCAAATTCTTTCACTTCGATCTACATAATCTAATATGTCAAATGCTACTCTATCAGTTCTTCTTCACTTGATATCAATTTTTTATATATATCCCACTGTATTAAGCTTCTATTTTTCATTCAATTATATTTTCGTCTCTTGTAAATACTTTGCATAGTTATCTCATTTAATAATTTTACCACACAAAATGATTATTGTTCCAAAACTTCGTAAAGTAATTTTGTCTACACCTATACACTTTCAAATAAGGTCTTTAGTAAGCATATATATATATATATATATATATATATATATATATATATATATATATTGAATTGGTATAAGTATTTTTATCTTGTGTCAAGATCAAATACCATTGTTTTCATTTTTTCCAACCAAACATATCAAAAAATTCTAAAACTCTTATTTACTTCTTTTTTGTACATATATTTAAGGACAGTTCGTTGAATTGTAAATTATTCAACAAGTTGTAGTGATAGTCTATATGCAAAAACATGATATTCATTATGAAAACTATTTTATCTCATTATGTAATTTTTGTATACCCATTTTTTCTCTCAATTTTACTTTCAACTACCATGGGGTTTCATGAAACTAGGAGTGAAACACTTTCATGTTCATCGAGTCCTCCATATCATAAAATAAATACATGGTGATCTATTTAAGCCAATCTATTCAGACTTATTTTAAGCTTGTGTCAAAATGAAATCCTACTATTTAAGTTATTTTCCAACCAAACATCTTAGAAAATTTTCAAAACTCGTATTCACTTTTATTAGTCAAATTGACAACCTGCTATCATTTTATCTTTGCTTGAAATTGACTTGTTTTTATCCCATGATAAATATGGTCCAATTTTTTATTTTATTTTTCAAATTTTTCAAATCTTAATATTTGTAGCTCTCTATCTAAGCTCATTTTGTTTTTAAACTATAGTACATTGTTCAAATTTGTCTTCAATTATTGAACATATCTTGCATATAGTTTTTAAATTCTATGACTTTGATCTACATAATATAATGTCAAATACTACTTTATTAATTTCCCTTCATTTGATATCAGTTTATTATATGTATCTCAAGATATTAAGCTCAAATATTTCATTCAATTGTATTTACATCTCTTGTTAATACTCTGCATAGTTATCTCATTAAATAATTTTACAATGAAAAACAATTGATTTTTCAAAACTTCAAAACATATCTTTGTCTTCACCCATATATTATTTCAAATTAACTCTTCATTAAACATATATAATTTGAATTGTTATAGGTATTTTCACCTTCTATCAAGATAAAATCCCACTATTGGCATTTTCTTTCTAGCCAAACATCTTAAAAAAATTCTAATACTCATATCAACCTTTTTTTGTATCCATGTATTTATAGACAGTATATTGAATTGTAAATTATTGAGCAAGTCATACTAATAGTCTATATGAAAAATCATGAGTTTCAATATAGAAAACATTTTATTCCATTATGTAATTTTTGTATACCCATTTTCTTTTCAATTTTACTTCAACCTACCATAGCGTTTCATGAAACTAGGTGTGAAACACTTTCACGTTCATCAAACTATTTATATCATCAAAGAAGTAAATGGTGATCTCTTTAACCCAATCTACTCCTTTTAAACTTGTGCCAAAATCAAATCACACTGTTTAGGTTATTTTTCGACCAAACATTTTAGCAAATTTCTAAAAAAACTTATTCACCTCTATCAGTCAATCTGACAACACACTATTTTTTATCTTTCCTTGAAAATGACTTGATTTTATCGCATGGTGATATGCTATGGTTTTATTTTTTTATTTTGAATTATTCAAATATTAATATTTATAGCTATTCACTTAAGCTCATTTTTGTTTGTAAAATTCAAATATTAATATTTGTAGCTATTCACTTAAGCTTATTTTTGTTTGTAAACTGCGGTACATTGTTTGAATTTGTTTTTCAAATGTTGTGCATATTGTATATAGTTTTTTAATTCATCTACTTCGATCTATTTAATCATATAGTTTTCAAGTTACCTTTCACTTGATATCAACTTATTCTATGTACACCATTGACATTCTAAAACATCGTCAGCTATCTTTATCAACACCCATAAACTATTTCAAATAAGGTCTTCATTACACATATATAAATTGAATTTTTATATCTATTTTAACCTTATGTCAAGATCAAATCCCACTGTTTGCATTTTTTTCAGCCAAACATCTCAAAAAATTTTAAAACTCCTATTTACCTCTTTTTTGTATCTATATATTTATGAACAATACATTAAACAATAAATTATTCAACAAGTCCTACTGAAAATCTATATGCAAAAACTTTTCTTTCAATATGGAAAACCATTTATCCCATTACATAAAATTTGTATACCCATTTTCTTCCACTCATTTTTATTTCCAACTATCACGATATTTCATAAAACTAATTGTGAAACACTTTCACGTTCATTGGGCCTTCCATATCATCAAAGAAGTACATGGTGATCTATGTAAGCCAATCTATTATGACTTATTTTAAGCTTGTGTCAAGATCAAATCCCATTGTTTGAGTTATTTTTCAACCATATTCACAAATTTTTGAAACATTTATTCACCTCAATAAGTCAATCTGACAACCCTCTATCTTTTTATTTTCGCTTAAAATTGACTTGTTTTTATGCCATAGGATTATCGTAGAGATTTATTTTTCTTTGTTTCGACTTGTTCAAATCTTAATATTTATAACTCTTCACTTGAGCTAATTTTTAATCTATAAACCATGGTACATTATTCAAATTTGTCTTTCAATTATTCTACATACCCTACATAGAGTTTTCGAATTCTTCCACTTCAATTTGAATAATTCAATATGTCAAATACTACTCTATCAATTCCCCTTCACTTGATATCAACTTATTGTATCTATCCTATCATATTATGCTTCAATATTCTTTTAATTATATTTGTATCTCTTACAAATACTCTGTATAGTTATCTCATTGAACAATTTTACAATGTAAAACAATTGATATTCCAAAACCTTGTAACATATCTTTGTCTTCATCCATACACTATTTCAAATAATCTCTTCATTAAACATATACAATTTGAATTGTTACAAGTATTTTCACCTTCTATCGAGATCAAATCCTATTGTTTGCATTTTATTTTCAGCGAAACATCTAAAAACAATTTAAAAATTCCTATTTACATCTTTTTTGTATCCATATACTTTTGGATGGTACATTGAATTATAAATTATTCAACAAGTCGTATTGATAATTTATATGCAAAATCAAGGGTTTCAATATGGACACCATTTTATCTCATTACATAATTTTTGTATACCCATTTTTTCCTTCTCACTTTTACTTCGAGCAACCACAGGGTTTCATGAAATTAGATTTGAAACACTTTCATGTTCATCGGACCCTTCAAATCATCAAAGAAGTACATGGTGATCTATTTAATCCAATCTATTCAAACTCCTTTTAAGCTTGTGCCAAGAATAAAAACCAATGTTTGAGTTATTTTCCAACCAAACATCTTGACAAATTTTTGAAAGTCTTATTCACCTCTATAAGTCAATTTGACAACCCTTTATCTTTGCTTAAAATTAACTTGTTTTTATCCCATGGTGATATGGTCTAATTTTTTTTTTTTGTTTCGACTTGGTCAAATCTTAATATTTGTAGCTCTTCACTTGAGCTCAATTTTGTTTTTAAACCATGGTACATTATTCAAATTTGTTTTTCAATTATTGTGCATATACTGCACATAATTTCTAAATTATTTCACTTTAATCTACATTATTTAATATGTGAAATACTATTCTATCACTTATCGTTCCCTTGATATCAACTTATTATATGTATCTCATTGTATTAATCTTCAACTTTTTATTCAATCATATTTGCATCTTTTTCAAATACTTTGCATAGTTTTCTCATTCAACCATTTTACCATGTAAAACCATTACTATTCCAAAACTTAGTAACATATCTTTGTCTACACCCATACACTATTTCAATTAAGGTCTTCATTAAACATATATAAATTTGATTGTTATATGTATTTTCACCTTGTATCGAGATCAAATCCCACTATTTGCATTTATTTTCTAGCCAAACATCTCAAAAAAAATCTAAAACTCTTATTACCTCTTTTTTATATACATATATTTATAGATTATACATTGAATTGTAAATTATTCGGCAAGTCATATTGATAATATATATTCAAAAACATGAATTTCAATACGGAAACTATTTTATCCCATTACATAATTTTTGTAACTCATTTTTCCCTCTCAATTTTACTTTCGACTTCGCATAGTTTCATGAAACTACGTGTAAGACACTTTCACGTTCATCGAGCCCTCCATAGCATCAAAAAAGTACATGGTGATTTATGTAAACCAATCTATGCAGACTCATTTATAACTTGTGCTAAGATCAAAACCCACTCTGTGTTATTTTCTAACCAAACATCTTAGCAAATTTCCAAAACTCTTAATCACCTCTCTAAGTCAATTTAACGACCCTTGATCCTTTTATCTTTACTTGAAATTAACTTATTATTATCCTATCGTAAAATGCTCCAATATTTGTTTTTTGCTACAAATTTTTCAAACCTTAATAAAGGTAGCTCATTTGAACTAATTTTTGTTTGTAAACAATGGTACATTGATCAAATTTGTCTTTCAATTGTTATTTTGCATATAGATTTCAAATTCCTCCACTTCGATCTAAATAATCCAATATGTCTAATACTTATTTATCAATCCCCCTTTACTTGATATCAATTCATTATATGTATCCCATCGTATTAATCTTTAAAGATTCATTCAATTGTATTTGCATCTCTTGTAAATACTCATATCTCATTCAATAATTTTACCGCACAACCATTATTGTTCCAAAACTTCGTAACATGTCTTTGACTACACACTACACTATTTCAAATAAGGTTAGCATTAAACAAATATAAATTGAATTATTATAGGTATTTCAACCATGTGTCAAGATCAAATCCCACTTTTTACATTTTTTTACAATCAAACATCTCGAAATAATTCCAAAATTTTTATTTACCTCTATTTTGTATCCACATATTTTTGGATGGTACGTTGAATTGTAAATTATTCAGTAAGTCATATTGATAATTTATATGCAAAAACATGACTTTCAATATAAAAACCATTTTATCTCATTATATAATTTTTGTACACCCATTTTTTCCTCTCAATTTTACTTCCATCTACTATATGGTTCCATGAAACTAGGTGTAAAACAATTTCGCATTCATCAGACCCTCTACATCATCAAAGTACATGGTGATTAACATAAGCGAATCTATTGAAACTAATTTTAACCTTGTTTCAAGATCAAATGCCATTGTTTGAATTATTTTCCAACCAAATATCTTGGCAAATTTTTCTCAGTAAATCAATCTGACAACCCTCTATCATTTTAACTTTTGTAAAAATTGGCTTGTTTTTATCCCATGTTAATATGGTTCAAATTTCATTTTTTTGTTTCAACTTGTTCAAATCTAAATATTTATAATTTTTCACTTGAACTCATTTTATCTGTAAACCACGGTACATTGTTCAAATTTGTCTTTCAATTATTGTGAATATCTTGCATATGTTTTCAAATTCCTCCACTTTGATCTACATAATTCAATATGTCAAATACAACTCTATCGACTCCCCTTCACTTGATATCAACTTATTATATGTATCCCATCATATTAAGTTTCAATTGTATTTGAATCCCATGCATATACTTTATTACATAGTTATCTCATTCAACAATTTTACCACACAAAATAATTGATGTTCCAAAACTTCGTAACATCTTTGTCTATACACATACACTATTTCAAATACGGTCTTCAATAAACATATATAAATTGAATTTTTATAAGTATTTTCATCATTTGTGTAGATCAAATCCCACCGTTTGCATTTTTTCTTGCCAAACATCTCAAAAAAAATTTAAAACTCTTATTTATCTATTGTTTGTCTCCATATACATTGAATTGTAAATTATTCAACGAATCATATTGATAATCTATATGCAAAAACATGACTTTCAATATAAAAAAAAATTATCCCATTACATAATTTTTGCATACCCATTTTCTTTTTCTCAATTTTACTTCCATCTACATGGGGTCTCATGAAACTTATGAAATACTTTCACCTTCATCTAGGCCTCCAAAGCATCAAAGAAGTATGTCATGATTTATATAAATCATTCTATTACGAGACCTTTTAATCTTGTGTAAAGATCAAATCCAATTGTTTCGATTATTTTCAACCAAACATCTTAGCAAATTTTCAAAACTCTTGTTCACCTCTATAAGTAAATCTAACAACCCTCTATATTTTTATCTTTGTTTAAAATTGATTTGTTTTTATCTCATGGTAATATGGTCAAGTTTTTATTTTTTTATTTCAGCGTGTTCAAACCTTAATTTTTGCAGGCTCTTTATTTGAGCTCATTTTTGTTTGCAAACAATGGTACATTATTCCAATTTGTCTTTCAACTATTGTGCATATATTGCATATAGTTTTTCAATTCCTCCACTTCAATTTACATAATCGAATATATCAAATACTACTTTATTAGTTTCTCTTGACTTGATATTAACTTATTATATGTATTTTATCATATTAAGATCCAATGTTTCAATCAATTTTATTTGCATATCTTGAAAATACTCTACATAGTTATCTCATTCAATAATTTTACTACGCAAAACCATTGATGTTATCCAACTTTATAACATATTTTTGTCTACACACATACACTATTTCTAAAAAGTTATTCATCAAACATATAATTTGATTTGTTATAGGTACTTTCCCCTTGTGTCGAGATCAAATCCCATTGTTTATGTTTTATTTGTGGCCAAACATCTCGAAAAAAATCTACCTCTTTTTTGTATCCATATATATATGGTTAGTATGTTGAATTGTAAATTATTCAGCAAGTTGTATTGACAATTTATATGCAAAAACATGATTTTTAATATGGAGACCATTTTACCCCATTACGTAATTTTTGTATACCTATTTTCTCTCTCAATTTTACTTTGAGCTACCATGGGGTTTCATGAAACTAATTATGAAACAATTTCAAAATCATTGGGCCCTTTATATCATAAAAAAAGTACACGGTGATAAATGTCAGCGAATCTACTCAAATTCATTTGAGTCTTGTGTCAAGATAAAATCCCACTATTTGGGTTATTTTCCAACCAAACATCTTAAAAATTTTTCAAAATTCTCATTCCCCTCAATTAATCAATTTGAGAACCCTCTATCATTTTATCTTTGCTTGAAATTGACTTATTTTTCTCTCATATTAATATGGGTCAGATTTATTTATTTTTTATTTTGACTTGTTCAAATCTTAATATTTTTATCTATTCACTTAAGCTCTTTTTCATTTATAAACCATAGTACATTGTTCAAATTTGTCCTTCAATTGTTGTGCATATCTTACATATAATTTTCAAATTCTTCCACTTCAATCTACATAATCCAATATGTCAAATACTACTCTATCAATTTCCCTTCACTTGATACCAATTTATTATATGTATCACATCGTATTAAGATTTAATGTTTCATTCAATTGTATTTTCATCTCTTGAAAATAATCCCATCTCAATCAACAATTTTACCAAGCAAAACCATTACTATTCCAAAACTTTCACATATATTTGACTACACACATACATTATTTCAAATAAGGTCTTCATTAAACATATATAAATAGAATTATTACAGATATTTTTATCATGTGTCGAAATCAAATTCCATTGTATTTTCTTTCCAGCCAAACATCTCAAAAAAATTAAAAACTCTTATTTACCTCTTATTTATATATGGGCGGTGTGATGAATTGTAAATGATTCAGCAAGTCGTATTGATAATCTATATGTAAAAACATGACTTTCAATATGGAAACCATTTTATCCTATTATGTAATTTTTATAAACCCATTTTGTCACTCAATTTTACTTTAAGCTACCATGGGGTTTCATGAAACTAGGTGTGAAAAAATTTCATGTTTATCGAGCCCTTCATATCATCAAAGAAATACACAACGATTAATATAATTCAATTTATTCAGACTCCTTTTAAGTTTGTGCCAAGATGAAATCCCACTGTTTGGCATATTTTCTAACTAAACATCGTAACAAATTTCCAAAACTCTTATTCACCTCAATAAGTCAATTTGACAACCCTCTATCTTTTTATCTTAGCTTGAAATTGACTTGTTTTTATCCCATAGTAATATGGTCCAAATTTATTTTATTTTTTTTTGACTTTATTAATATTTATAGATATTCATTTGAGCTCATTTTTGTCTGTAAACAATGGTAAATTATTCAAATTTATCTTTTAATTGTTGTGCATATCGTGCATATAATTTTCATATTCCTTCACTTTGATCTACGTAATCCAATATGTCAAATACTACTCTACAAGTTCCCCTTCACTTAATATCAATTTGTTATATATATCCCATCGTATTAGGCTTCAATTTTTTATTCAATTATATTTGCATCTCTTGCAAATACTTTGCATTATTATCTCATTCAACAATTTTCCCATGCAAAACAATTGATATTCCAAAACTTCATAACATATCTTTGTCTACACACATACACTATTTCAAATGAAATTTTCATTAAGCATATATAATTTGAATTGGTATAAGTATTTTCACCTTGTGTCGATATCAAATCCCACTATTTAAATTATTTTTCCAACCAAACATTCTAAAAAAAATTGAAAAACTTTATTTTATTTATTTTTTGTATACATATATTTATGGGTGGTACGTTGAATTATATATTATTCAACAAGTCGTATTGACATTCTGTATGCAAAAACATGAGTTTCAATATGGAACCCATTTTATCTTATTACATAATTTTTGTATACCCATTTTCTTACTCTCAATTTTACTTCCAACTTCCACAAAGTTTCATGAAACTTGATCTAAAACACTTTCACATTCACTGGGTCCTTTATATTATCAAAGTACATGGTAATCTATATAAGCTAATATATTCAGTGTTCTTCTACACTTGGGCCAAGATCAAATACCACTGTTTGCGATATTTTACAAAAAATCATCTTAAAAAAATTTCAAAACTTATATTCACCTTTATAAATCAATTTGGCAACCCTCTATCTTTTTATCTTTGCTTGAAATTGACTTATTTTTATCCCATCGTAATATGATCCAGTTCTTTATTTTTTATTTCAACTTGTTCGAATCTTAATATTTGTAGCTCTTCACTTGAGCTCATTTTTATTTGTAAACTATGTTACATTATTCAAAATTGTCTTTCAATTGTTGTGCATATCTTGCATATAATTTTAAAATTCCTTCACTCGATCTACATAATCCACTAATTGAAATACTACTATATCAGTTTTCATTCACTTGATATCAACTTATTAAATGTATCCCATTGTATTAAGCTCCAATGTTTTATTCAATTGTATTTGCATATCTTGTAAATACTCTTTATAGTTATCTTATTTAATAATTTTACCATGCAAAATGATTGATGTTCCAAAACTTCATAACATATCTTTGTCTTCACCCATACACTAATTCAAATAAGCTCTTCATTAAAAATATATATATTGAATTGTTATAGGTATTTTCACCTTTTATCAAGATCAAATCCTACTATATGTACTTTATTTCCAGTTGAACATTTAAAAAAAATTTCAAAACTCTTATTTCCTTATTTTTTATAACCAAATATTTATGGACGATACATATAATTATAAATTATTTAGCAAGTCGTATTGATAATCTACATGTAAAATCATGAGTTTTAATATGAAAACAATTTTATCCTATTACGTAATATTTGTATACCCATTTTCTTCTTAATTTTACTTCAAATTATCATGAAGTTCCCTGAAACTAAGTGTGAAACACTTTCAAGTGTATCGGACCCTTCATATCATCAAAAAAGTACATAGTGACCTATTTAAGCCAATCTATTCAAACTCCTTTTAAGCTTGTGCCAAGATCAAATCTCAGTATTTGATTTATTTTCTAACTAAACATCTAATCAAATTTTCAAAACTCTTATTCACCTCTATAGGTCAATATGCAACCCTCTATCATTTTATCTTTACTTGAAATTGACTTGTTTTTATCCCATGGTAATATGGTCCAATTTTTATTTTCTTGTTTAAATTTGTTCAAACCTTTATATTTTTAGCTCTTCACTTGAGCTCATTTTTGTTTGTAAACTATGGTACATTATTCAAATTTATCTTTATATTTTTGTGCATATCTTGCATATAATTTTCAAATTTTTTCACTTCAATCTACATAATCCAATATGTCAAATACTCCTCTATCAATTTTCTTCACTTGATCTCAACTTATTATATGTATCCCATCATATTAAGCTTCAATATTTCATTCAAATGTATTTGCATCTCTTCATAACATGTCTTTGTCTACTCGGAAACTCTATTTCAAATAAGGTCTTCATTTAACATATAATTTGAATTTCTATACATATTTTCACTTTGTGTCGAGCTCAAATCCCATTATTTGCATTTTTTCTACCCAGACATCTGAAAAAAAATTAAAACTCCTATTTACCTATTTTTATATCCATATATTTATGATGGTACGTTGAATTGTAAATTATTCAGCGAATCCTATTAATAATCTATATGTAAAAAACATGAATTTTAATATAAAAACTATTTTATCTCATTACATTTTTTTTGTATACCCATTTTATTCCTCTTAATTTTACTTCCAACTACCACGGAGTTTCATTAAACTAAGTGTGAAACACTTTCATGTTCATCAGAGCCTACATATCATCAACAAAGTACATCGTGATCTATGTAAGCTAGTATATTAAGACTTCTTCTAAGCTTGTGCCAAGATGAAATCCCAATGTTTGGGTTATTTTCCAACCAAACATGTGAGTAAATTTTTAAAACTCTTACTCACCTCTCTAAGTCAATCTGACAACCCTCTATCCATTTATCTTTGCTTGAAATTGACTTGTTTTTTTTTCATGATAATATGGTCAAATTTTTTGTTTTTTTTTATTTCAATTTGTTCAAACCTTAACATTAGTATTTATTCATTTAAGTTAGTTTTTTTAAAACCAAAATACATTGTTAAAATTTGTCTTTCAATTTGTATGCATATCTTGCATATAGTTTTCAAATTTCTTCACTTCGATCTACATAATCCAATATGTCAAATACTACTCTATAATTCCCCTTCACTTGATATCAACTTATTATATGTATCCCATCGTTATCTCATTCTCTTTATCTTGTAAATACTCTACATAGTTAACTCATTCAACTAATTTACCATGCAAAACCATTGATATTCGAAAACTTCGTAACATATCTTTATCTACACCCATACACTTTTTCAAATAAAGTCTTCATTAAACAAATATAATTTGAATTGTTATAGATATTTTCACCGTGTATCAAGATCAAATCCCTTTGTTTGAATTTACTTTCCAACCAAACATCTCAAAAAAATCCAAAACTCCTATTTATGTATTTTTAATATGCATATATATATGGACGATACATTGAATTATAAATTATTCATTAAGTGGAATTGATAATCTATATGTAAAAACATGACTTTCAATATGCACGTAATTTTTATATACCCATTTTCTTCCTCTCAAATTTACTTCCAATTACCATTGGGTTTCATGAAATTAGGTGTGAAACACTTTAACATTCATCGGCGCTGATATATTATCAAAGAAGAACATGGGGATTTATGTAAGCCAATCTATTAAAGCTCCTCTTAAGCTTTTACTAAGATCAATTCTCATTATTTAGATTATTTTCTAACCAAATATCTTATCGAAATTTCAAAACTCTTATGCACCTCTATAAGTCAATCTGACAACCCTCTAACATTTTATCTTTGCTTGAAATTGACTTATTTTTATCCCATGGTAATATGGTCCAATTTTTTTATTTTTTTGTTTCAACTTGTTCAAACCTTAATATTTATAGCTCTTCATTTGAGCTCATTTTTGTTTGTAAACCATTTTACATTGTTCAAATTTGTCTTTCAGTTCTTGTGCATATCCTACATATAATTTTCAAATTTCTCAACTTCGATCTACATAATCCAATATGTCTAATACTACTCTATCAATTCCACTTCACTTGATATCAACTTATTGTATGTTACCTATCATTTTATGCTCCAACATTTCATTCAATTCTATTTGCATATCTTGTAAATATTCTACGTAGTTATCTCATTCACCAATTTTACGACGTAAAATTGTTGACATTCTAAAACATCACAACATATCTTTGTCTACACTTATACACTATTTCAAATAAAGTCTTCATTAAACATATATATAATTTTATTGGTTCTAGGCATTTTCACTTTGTGTCAAGATTAAATCCTATTTTTTGCATTTACTTTTTTTCAAACATCTCAAAACAATTTCAAAACTCTTATTTACCTCTCTTTTATATATATATATATATGGTTGGTATGTTGTATTGTAAATTATTCAATAATTCGTATTGATAATCTATATGCAAAAACATGACTTACAATATGTAAACTATTTTATCTCATTATGTAATTTTTGTATACTCATTTTCTTCCTCTCAATTTTACTCTCAGCTATCATGGAATTTCATGAAACTAAGTGTGAAACACTTTCACGTTCATCGGGCCCTCCATGTAATCAAAGAAGTACATGGTGATCTATTGAAGTCAATCTATTCAAACTCTTTTTAATTTGTGCCAAGATCAAATCCCACTATTTGAGTTATTTTCCAACAAAATATCTTAGCAAATGTCCAAAATTCTTTTTCACCTCTATAAGTCAATCTAACAACCCTCTATTCTTTAATCTTTGTTTAAAATTTACTTGTTTTTATCTTATTGTAATATGGTCCAACTTTTTTTTTTTCTTTCATCTTATTCAAACCTTAATATTTGTAACTCTTCACTTGAGCTCATTTTTGTATGTAAACTATAGTACGTTGTTAAAATTTGTCTTTCAATTGTTTTGCATATTTTGCATATAGTTTTCAAATTCCACCACTTTGATCTACATAACACAATATGTCAAATACTACATTAGTAGTTCACCTTCACTCAATATCAACTTATTATATGTATCGCAGTGTATTGAACTCTAATGTTTCATTTAATTATATTTGCATATCTTGCAAACACTCTCCATAGTTTTTCAAAAAAATTACTACGTAGAACCATTAATGTTCGAAAACTTCATAATATATCTTTGTCTACACATACACTTTTTCAAATAAAGTCTTCATTAAACATATATAATTTGAAATGGTATAGGTATTTTCACTTTGTATCAAGAACAAATCCCACTATTTAAATTTTTTTCCAATCAAACATCTCAAAAAAAATTCAAAACTCTTATTTACCTCTTTTTTTGTATCCATATGTATTAATAGTTGGTACATTGAAATGTAAATTATTCAACAAGTCCTATTGATATTATATATGCAAAAACATGGGTTTCAATATGAAAACCATTTTAATCCATTATGTAATTTTTGCATACCTATTTTCTTCCTCGCAATTTTACTTCCATCTACCATAGGGTTCCATAAAATTAGGAGTGAAACATTTTCACATTCATTGAGTCCTCAATATCATAAAAGAAGTACATGGTGATTTATGTAAGCCAATCTATTCAGACTCCTTTTAAGCTTGTGCCAAAATCAAATCCCACTGTTTAAGTTATTTTCCAACCAAATCTCTTTGCAAATTTCCAAAACTCTTATTCACTTCAATAAGTCAATCTGACAACCCTCTATCATTTTATCTTTGCTTAAAATTGTATTATTTTTATCCCATAGTAATATGGTTCAGATTTTTTTTTAATTTTGACTTGTTCAAATGTTAATATTTATAACTCTTCACTGGAGATCATTTTTGTCTGTAAAACATGGTATATTATTCAAATTTGTGTTTCAATTATTTGCATATCCTTTATGTAGTTTTCAAATTCCTCCACTTTGATCTGTACAATCCAATATGTCAAAGACTACTCTATCAATTCTCCTTCACTTGATATCAATTTATTATATGTATCCCATCGTATTAAGCTTTAATGTTTCATTCAATTGTATTTGCATTTCTTTCAAATACTTTGCATAGTTATCTCATTTAACAATTTTACCATACAAAATGATTGATGTTCCAAAACTTCGTAACATATCTTTGTTTGAACCCATACACTATTTCAAATAAAATCTTCATTAAGTATATATAATTTGAATCATTATAGGTATTTCAACTTTGTTTCAAGTTTAAATCCCACTGTTTGCATCCATATATTTACTTCTTTATTTATATACATATATTTATGAATAGTATATTAAATTGTGAATTATTTTCCAAGTCTTATTGATAATCTATATGCAAAAATATGACTTTCAATATAGAAACCGTTTTATCCCATTATATAATTTTTTATTTCTATTTTCGTCCTTTTAATTTTACTTCCAACTACCATGGGGTTTCATGAAACTAGATGTGAAACACTTTCGCATCCATCGGGCCCTCCATATCATCAAAAAAATACATTGCGATCTATGAAAGCCAATCTATTCAAACTCCTTTTAAGTTTGTGCCAAAATCAAATCCCACTGTTTGGGTTATTTTTCAGCAAAATACCTTAGTAAATTTACAAAACTCTTATTAACCTCAATAAATCAATCTGACAACCGTCTATTCTTTTATCTTTACTTGAAATTGACTTGTTTTTATCACATGGTAATATGGTCCAATTTTTAACTTTTTTATTTTGACTTGTTCAAATATTAATATTTGGAGCTTTTTACTTGAACTCTTTTTTGTTTTTAAACCATGATATATTATTCAAATTTTTCTTTCAATTATTGTGCATATCTTTCTTATAGTTTTCATATTCTTCCACTTCGATCTACATAATTCAATATGTCAAATACTACTCTATCAGTTCTCTTTCACTTGATATCAACTTATTATATGTATCCCATCATATTAAGCTTCAACATTTCATTCAATTAAATTTGCATCTCTTGCAAATACTCTGCATAGTTATCTCATTCAACAATTTTACCACACAAAACCATTGATGTTCTAAAACTTCATAACTTACCTTTGTCTACACCCATACACTATTTCTAATGATGTCTTCATTAAACATATGTAAATTGAATTGTTATAGGTATTTTCACCTTGTGTCGAGATCAAATCCCATTGTTTACATTTTTTTTTCAATCAAACATATCCAAAAATTTCCAAAACTCTTATTTACCTCTTTTTGTATCCATATATTTATGAATGATATGTTGAATTATAAATTATTCAACAAGTTGTATTAATAATGTATATGCAAAAATATGATTTTCAATATGAAAACCATTTTATTTCATTATGTAATTTTGTATACCCATTTTTTTCCTCTCAATTTTACTTCCACCTATCACGAGGTTTCATGAAACTAGGTGTGAAACACTTTCACATTCATCGGGCCCTTCATTTCATCAAAGAAGTACATCGTGATCTATGTAAGTCAATCGATTCAGATTCCTTTTAACTTTGTGCCAAGATTAAATCTACTTGTTTGGGTTATTTTGCAACCAAACATATTAGAAAATTTCCAAAACTCTTATTCACCTCTATAAGTTAATCTAACAACCAAATAAAATATATTAGAAATCTTTGAATTAACAAAGTGAAGTCATTTTGTTTTATTTTTGGCTTTTTTTTATTGATAATTTTGATAGATCAGCATTTAACATATTCAAATTTTATAAAATGACAGTAGAATGTGAGGTTCTCTTCTTTCATTTGGTGCCTGTGTTGATTGTTGACCATTTTTTACAAGATAAAGGTAATGTAGATTTTAGCATTTCATATGTTGATGGTAAACTCCAAGTTCAGAAGAGTCATATTATGGGTCACATTATTGGGTAAGCTATTTTTTACATATTTGGATTATCTTATCAATAATATGAAGTGATAGATTAATTGAGTTGAATTAAGAGAAGTTTTTAATTATGAGATGTGTTGATCGTTATCTTTTTAGACTAGCATGTGTTGTGTTATTCATTTACTCTGTGTAACACTTCCATTATCATGCCTCGAGGAAGAAAACTTGGGTTTGATAAATACAATCATCTTTCTTCCTTTCAAATCTAAATTGAATAATGAAATACTTTGAATTTGTGAATGCTTTTGGTCAGCGTCATGCTTTCATCTTCCCATTATGACTTTTTAGTTGATCATTGTCGGTTTCCATTCTAGTTATTTTGTTATGTATCATTCTTCATTGTGATAATTTAAGTAATAATATAATATAATATTTGTGAATGATCATCTATAATTATGGAATAATGACTTATATGCAAGTGTTGGCAATATAACCCTTGTCTAGACTTAAAAGCCCATTATCAAGGTTTGTTTATGGAATTTTGTTGATATATTTTTCAAACAAGGTTGTTTTTCAATGTAGTCTATGATCCCCCCTTTAAGTGTTGTGTCTTGGATGGAAACGTGGCCAACATGATGTTTCTTACAATTAAGTCAATGGCATCCCCACCTTTGTCGACCTAAATCTGCTCATTTATATTGTCATAGCCTAATGGAATTGAATAAGGATAAGACCTACAACTCATATCACCAGTACTTTTACTAAATTCCTTTGTTTGCCTTATTTTTGTTGATTTAATCAATGAAAAAAATTAACACTATCTAGATTTATGGAGCACTTATGCTAGTAGGTATGATATTATCTCTGGCTATGATTATTTTGATAAATTATACAATGTACACCACTACACACCCACCCCTAAAGATGTAGTATTTGAAGACCTGAAAGCTAGTAAAGAATTTTTAAAACGTAAATCCTAATTTCTAAAGTTTAATTTACGAGTTTATATACTTATATTTATTGGTGAGGAAATGACTGCATGATTAGATCTGGTCTACAAAAAATTCCTTGGATGGCACACAAAATCTGTTGTGAAGGGAGATAAGGTCAACAAGTCTCAAGTTGATCATGTTATATTCAACATCATAACATTAATGAGGCTTCGTTGGTTTCATGCAGAGCCTACCCTTCAACCATATGGGAACCTAGGACCCAAAGACGTGTGTATCAACGTTGATCAAGAATTTGCTTTGGATACTGCCAGGCAGGGAATAATACTACTAAAAATTGATTGAGATACTTTATCATTCGATGCAGACAAGATTGGTTTTGTGGTTGTCATTACACCCAATACAGAGGCGAACAAAACCATGATTGGAAACTATGCAGGTACCAATTCCTTAATTATATCCAAATCAATTAGATAGAAATATATGATCCAAGTTATATGTATGGGTGAAATTTTGTCTCGAACCACCTAACTATCTTGTAAATTAACACCTAAAATACGAATAATAATTATTATTATTAATAGTCCATTCAAATTCCATGTATATGGTTTCAGAACCATTTTAACTTTATTTATGAAATCTATAGATGGAATTTGAATGACTTATCAAAACTTTAAATTATCTTGAAATGCAAATTTGTAAAATAGTTAATTGTTTCATTTTTATTGTATTACATGGTTGTATATGTAGCAAGATTTCAAACACACTTATTGTCCTCTTTGATTGCCTTAGTGTTCAGTTTGCCTTAACATTATATCTATATATATATATATATATATATATATATATTAAGAAGTGAAACAAGTGCTCTCTTGGTTTATCCTACCAAACTTTATCTTCAGCCCATCAACTTCAATAGTAGAAACTTGCTTTCATGTTTTAGGTGATTTGTATGAAAAGCTTAAGATTTTAGTTTTATTTTCCCTTTCAGTGTAGACTAGTGGATTTACAGATTTTATAACCATTTTTAGCTTCATTCTTGGTCATTATGGACAACTATTCCATGCAAATATACATCACCCCTTGAAGGACTTTCAAAATACACTACAACCCTTTTTGCCCCATGTCGTGCAAATGTGTCATGTGCTGGAAATAAATTATTGCTATTAAGCAATGCAACGAGTAAAGCAATCCGATGCAATGGTGTTGATAGTAAGTGGCACCCTGACATAGAGAAAGAAGCCCTAAAGAGAACAAGTTTATTATTATTGGTTACCAATAAGAGCTTGTGATTTGTCAGGGGATCCTTTTGATATATCCTTTCAAAAAAATAATGATAAAATTATAGGCATTATTTGGGTGACTTATCGAAGACAAGCCATAAGTGCAACGATTGCAGATAACATGATTTTTAGACATCACAATCCAGGAGTGTTATATTTAAAAAATTTAACTATCAGAAAATAGAAATAGCATAGGTGACAAAAAATATACTTTCATATGAAGTATTTCCTTGGGAGATACTTTTGTTTTGGCGAAAGCTAAAAATAGGACATGTTGGGTTTTTAAGAAATTCTAAAGTTTATTGGATAATCATTCTTTAAAGGTTGGAAACTAATGCAAATGACCTTGTGTGTTTATTTTAGGTGGGAAATAACCTGTGACTTGGTATGGCCAAATAAGGAGAAAATGGCACTCGTATCCTTACCAAAGCTATTCAAAAGATGCCTCTTCCCAAAGTAAGTATTTACAAGTAATTTGGTTTTTATGTTTTCCTTCATATGGTTATGTTTACTTGGAAAACATAGAACTGTTTTTAAATCTTGTTTTTTAATTTGATGTAAAAGCAAAGTGACCCAGAAAATGACCAATGAATATGTGCAATAAGCTATGATTAACAAATTTATTTCAATTTTGATGTAAAATGTTTTTATATAATGCGAAAATTGTTCTATTATAAAGAAGAAAACAACAACGAGAATGAATGATAAATTTGGTTTCACATATTAAGCTCAATTTTGTTGTAAAACCTCTTAGTCTTACATAAAAAGATCTAATTTTCAAAAAATAAAATGAAAAATTGTAAATAAAAAACAAAGTTCTAAGAAATTCCCTACCTCGATTAGTCGGTAAGATCTCACAGTGTTTAAGAATGTATTCATTATCACAAATAGATGTGATAAGATCATTGTCAAACAAGTCTTGCCATACATAACTGGATTTGTACCTCCTTTTAACAAAAGAATAGCATAGATCATCATCAAAATAAAATTTCGCGATTCATAGATTCAAGTATATAAAACCTATGCAGTTCAAAAACATGTGGGAATTACCAAACATCACAAAAATATTTACATAGTTTCCCTGACACGAAATCTTTAATTTATTGAATGAATTTGGATTGTACACACCTACATTTTAAGCGCATGTATGAAGACTTGATTAAATGTTATTTAACCCTGTAAATTCTCGTAAATACAAAAATCTATATAAACTGATAAAATAAATTTGAACAATCAAACAAAATAATAGTCATGGCTATAATAGAAATGGAGATGAGTTTACATATATTTTTAACCCAGAAAATATTCAATAAAATTTTAGAGCCCCTATTTTTCATAAGAATACCTACACAGACTACAAATATTCAAAAATAATAAAATAATAGAGACAACATATAATTTTAAAATATAAAAAAAAACTTAAACAATTAACAAAACTATTTTTTTTCAACACCATCTAACCCCTGATGTTATCCAGTGATAAACATTAGTAAGTTGTGTTTCTGAAAAGAGAGGAATCATTGTTAATGTACCACCTAACCATCATGTGTTAATAGTGTACTTATGGAATTGACAAGGAGAGAGTGGATCAATGAATAGAGAGTGCCCAATATTCACAAACTTTTATCCAAAGGTTGATTATAATTTATGCGCAACCTTCTACATCTAGATTGTAAATGTGATTCGCCATTTGAAGGAAGCATGGACAAAGGTCATGAGAGATTTGTGAATGAAAAAAACGCTATACATATTATGCTTCATTTCATCTAAATCATGAATGAGGCATAATTATAGATGATGTTGCAATAAACAAATATTCTCCATACCCTTTTCTTTCTACAATAAAATTAAAATGTCTAAATACAGTTGTCCCTGATCAATATTTTATTAGGTAGTGAACATCTTGTATTAAAAGGCAACACCTCTTCTATTATCTTTCAAATTGGGTATGGTCGTTGACACCAACTGCATTGATTTTAACCAATAAATTTCATCCCGGAGGTGTGAGCTTCTACTAAAATTTTGATAACATCTCTATCATGAAATAGGACCATTAGCATGCATGATTCGTAATTATGGAAATTGTTTCTAAGAATTAAATGCAAGACAATTGGTTTTAACCATTAGTGTGGTGTTTTTTTTAAGTGTAAGTGCATGCATTGGGAATCAAGAGCCCTTAAGGCAAAAACCCTACGAATGAGCATGTATAAATGTTTGATAACATGCCTTGAGAGCAACTATAAATGTTCGACAGTTCAAATCTACATTTTCGAAATAGATATAAGTATGGATATGGGTACCAAAATCAAATACATGCATACGGGGAGTTTTTGGGGGTTTAGATACGACAGTTCAAAAATATATAGAAAGAATTAAAAATATAAAAACATTGTAATATAATCAAAATTAACCACATAATATGCATAGAGAAAACAAAATAAGTTAAATAACCATTAAAAATACTCATAATTCAATGCCAAGTATCATAATATTCAACAATCAAACTTGAATAGTGCAGATGTTATAATGTATAGACAAAAATAAAGACAACTCGGCATATTCATAATTCATTATATTATTTTCATCTTTGGTTGTGATGTTTTCATCATCTTGCGGTTCATTAGAACCACAAGCAACAACAGTGTCACTCCCACTAGCTCCACTATGCAAGTCGTGTGAAGCACCGTCTAGCTCTGTGTTGAGTAATGAAAGGTAAGCAAAGCAACATAAATATATCACTTTAATTTCTTTAGGTTTCAAAGGAAACTTTATCATCAGTGACCTTGCCAAGAACTTTTATGTAAATAAGAATGGTATTGACTGCGATATCTTTGATAACCCCTCCTAAAATTATTTCTTTCCATTAGAGGCTCCACCAAAAGTAAGCTTGGGATACATATGTTTAGTTAGGTTCCACCTGGTCGAGTTCAATATGCCTTGCCTTCAATATTTCTATTTTTAATCATGTGACTATTAATGCCAATCATTTCATTTTAATATCTCAGAAGTGGATGGACTATCATGTCATCTAACTACTAGTTGTTATGGGGTATAGACGACTCTTGTTTCAAGTGACAATTAACTAAAGAACATTTAATCTATAACTAGAAGTTATGCGTACTAACCAGAAAACTATCAGTGTCAATTTATATTCTTTCTTACTTTTTGGATTTAAATTATAACAATTTTCATCTTTGTAACATTGAACACTAGCTTGATTTTTACCATTATTTCAGACATATCTTACCTGTCAATGTCAAGCTTTTTGTCCACAATAATGTTTTAGAAGCCTTAGCAAGTGGTACAATGAGAAAACTTCATGGACATGTGTTGATTGTTGGCACCATAACTATAGCTTATGATTATACAGAAGATGGTAGAAAAACAAGGGCAACTAGTACAGGGCCTATGTTTGACTTTTTCTACAACCAAATTGAGAAATCATGTTTCTGGGGAGGGTATGCAGTCCAAACATGTAGCGTACATTCCTACCCTTATAAGGACGTCTAGACACATCTATATACATAAAATGGTAAAGAAATAAGGGCAACTAGTGCATGACCAATATTTAAATTTTTTGCATGCTATCTAATATTCAAAATGAAATTCAATTAAGTACGGTTCAAATTAGACTTTGTTTATATTTATAAGATAAAATCCTTGACAATCTTGAAAAATATTCGAATGAAATTACATGCTATCTAATGTGTTTATTTTATATTTATGATTGATAAATTTCATCTCAATGTAGGTTTTATTGATTTATTGACTTTAATTTTCAATTTTTATTTTTATTCCATAATTTCATCTTACCAGTCAAACAATCTGATCAAACTTTCAGAATAAAAATGATGGATACCAATAACAACTATTTTTAATAGAACTACCAATCAAGAGCCTAACAGAATAGTTGGTTAAATATTAGAAATGGTGGGGTATCTAAACGAATTTAGAGTCTCTAAATATGATTTTTCTTTTTGGTCATTCCTCCATGGGTTATGACTTCTATTGTTAGCAAAAACTAAAACTCGTTATTTCCAGAAACATTTAAGCAATTCTCTTATGCATGCAATAATTGGTAGGCTTCCTTAAATTTCATATTTTCTAGGTAATTTAATTTAATTGGTTTCCTTTATTTTTATGACAATTGACTGAATTTTCTCACATTTTGAAGAATTGAAAACTTGCAAGTAAATTTGATCGCAGAACAACAATTGTATGAGTGAATGGATTTTGTAAAATGAGAAAAATAGTACAAGGAAAAAGACAAACCTCATATGCATTACTAATAGCTGAGAAGAATGCCTCAACAATGCCCTCTCATATTGTGAAGCAAACCATTAATAATTAGATTATTATATATTGTTATATTGTTTCATTTTCTACCATAAACTATATTAGCAATTAAAAGGCATAGTTGTGATTAAAAAAAAATCGACCATCAAATTTACTTCCTTGTAGATGTAGTCAAGACAATCCCTTGGAAATCCTAATTTGTAAAATGGAAGGCTCGTGGTGGTGAGATTCGGGGCATCCTTTTGAGTTGGGAAAAGATATCATAGGTGAGATTAGGGGCATCTTTTTGAGTTGGGAAAAGAGATCATAGGAAATTTTAAAAGGCAACAAAGACTAAATTTGACACTCGACCTTCCTTATCGTGATTTTGTTTGTTGACAGTTATTTATTCAGCATTGCCCAACAAGTGGCGAGATTGAGGCATCCTTTCAACTAAGGAAAAGAGAGCATAGGAATTTATAAATGGCAACAAATATTAAATTTGACAATTAACCCTCCATGTCATGAATTTTTTGTTGGGAGTTAATTATTCAACATTACCAATCAAAAGTTAATGTAGTTCACCATACAGGAAAGAAACATTAAATATAGTTTATATATTTATTACAATCTTTTATTTAAAAACATTAACTAAGAGCATTTGACATATGGTTTTACAACAGAGGAATGAGAAGTGGGGATTACATTAATGTAGAGGGATTTCTAATAAGCATTCTCGGAAAGTGCATGAGACTTAGAGTTCAAGAGTCATCCCACACTTATTAGACTCTTAACCTTGATAGGTGTTAGATATGAGCATTTGAAATGCTAACAAGTCAGTATGATTCAATTCTTCATAAAAGCACCATTTGATATGAGCGTATTAAGATGCAAAAGTTACAAATGGAAAGCAATATTGGAGAAAAGCTTTGGAGTCACATAACATGATAGTTCCTCGTGAAGCACATAATGAAAGCTTCACAAAAAATTGGTGGGGATTCCAAATATACTTACAGCTACAAATGTTGAAATTAGATAGTTTATCCCCAATAACAGAACATGCAAACATCAAAGAGTCTTAGGCTAGTGCTTCATAAATAATTTCTGAGAAATAAACTCTGAAGATGAAGGCAATTCAAGAACATAGTTATTAACTTATTGGTAATGTTTCTATTCAAATAAGGACTGCAGAATTCCAAATGGCAAGAGAAAAGGAAAATGCAAGAGAGGCATCCAAGCAAACATGGGTAGCATCATCAACATTCACTAATTATGATTGAATTCATTCTTAAGTTGATTGTAAGCCTCTAAAAACTTTTGCAAAATGGAGCTCATGATATTGGGTTTAAAACTCAACATTTTTCTATGTCCTCCCCTTTCTCAAAGGATATTTCCAAATATTTTTGATGAATCCACTCCAAGCTATGTATACAGCAAAAAAATATTCACTGTTTTTAAATTTCATTTGGTGATTTTAAATGGTAAGTAGCTTCACCTCATAATATTCAATTTTTAATCAGGGTTATTTATCCTTATACTCTCAAACACCAAATAAAATACATTAGCAATCTTTGAATTAACAAAGTGAAGTCACTTTGCTCTATTTTTGGCTCTTTTTTATAAACAATTTTGATAGATAAGCATTTAACATGTTGAAATTTTATGAAATGACACTAGAAAGTTAAGCTCTCTTCTTTTATTTCGTGCATGTGTTGATTGTTGACCATTTTTTAGGGGATAAAAATACTTTAGATTATACCATTTTATATGTTAATGGTGAATTCTAGTTTCAAAAGCATCATATTATAGGTCACGTAGTTGAGTAAGCTATTTTTTACATATTTGAATTATCTTATCAATAATATGAAGTGATAGATTATTTGAGTTGAATTAAAAGATCAGTTTTTAATTATGAGATGTGTTGATCTTCGTCTCTTTAGACTAGCATGTGTGGTGTTGTTCATTTACCCTGTGTAACTCTTCCATTAGCATGCCTTAGAGGAAGAAAACTTGGGTTTGATAAATGCAAGTCTTTCATCCTTTCAAATCTATATTGAACAATGAAAGACTCTGAAACTGTGAATGTCGGTTTCCATTCTAATTATTCTGTCATATATCATTCTTCTTTTTGACAATTTATGTAATAATATAATATTTTATTTGTGAATGATCAGCTATAATTATGGAATAATGCCTTGCATGCAGGGGTTGGTAGTGCAACACTTATCATGACTTAAAGGCCCGTTATCGAGGTTTGTTTATAGAATTTTGTCGATATATTTTTCAAAAGAGTTTGCTTTTCCTGTAATCTTGGATCCTCCTTTTAAGAGTTGCGTTTTGTATTGAAACATGGCCAACATGATGTGTTCTTCAATCAAGTCAATGGCTTCCCCACCTGCACTGACCTAAATCTGCTAATTTCTACGGTTAGAGACTAATGGAAATTTAACAGATATAATACCTACAGCGGATATCACTTGTACTTTTATTAAATTCCGTTGTTTGTCTTATTTAGGTCAATTTAATCAATGAAAAAAATCAAACAGCTTAGATTTATGGAGCACTTATACTGGCAGGTACAATATTGTCTCCAAAATGATTCTGTTGATACACTATACAATGCACAGCACTACACATCCACTCCTAAAGATGCAGATGCTGAAGTCCTAAAACGCTGGTAAATAATTTGTAACACATAAATCCTAATATCTAAAAGTTTAATTTGCAATTTCACATATTTATATTGTTGGATTAGTAAGGAAACGACTGCGCAATTGGATCTGGACTGCGGAAAATTCCTTGGACGGTACAAAGAATCTGCTATGAAGGGCGGCAAGGTGAACGAGTCTCAGGTTGATCAGGGTCTATTCAACACCTTCACAACATTGATAGGGCTTTGACTGGTTTGATGGGTATTCTACCCTTCAACCATTTGGTAACTTGGGACCCAATGATCTGGGTACCAAGGCCAATCAATAATTTGCTTTTGACGCTGCCAGGCAGGGAATAGTAGTTCTAAAAAATGATTGATATACTTTGCCATTCGCTGTAGATACAATTAGTTGCTTGGCTTGCATTGCCCCCAATGTAGATGTAAAAAAGCCATGATTGGAAACTATGCAGGTACCAGTTCCTTAATTGTATCCAAATAAATTAAATTGCAATATGGTATATGTATCGAGTGAAATTTTGTCTCGAAACCACCTTAACTGTCTTGTAAACTAAGACCTAAAACAATAAGATATTTATACTATTAACGTCGTTTACATATTTTTTGGGATAACTTTTTCTGAGTTGTATCATTTAAAGTTCCACCGATTTGTCTCTTTATTTTTGCATTTTTAAATTTTTTATCATCATTAAAAATACGGTGATATAAAAAAAATTGGAAATGTGATATGCACAAATAGTGTTGAGATTTGAGGGGTGGGGCAAGTTTCAATGTTATTTAAAACCGTAAATTCTTGTAAATAAGAAAATTTATATAATCAGATAAAATAAATTTGAACAATCAAATAAATAATGTTCATCGTTATAATGAAAGGGAAATGAGTTTACAAATATTTAAACTAAATAAAATTTATGAAAATTTTAAAGTTATCAAATTTTTTGTTTTGGTAAAATGGAGTTTTGTAAAGTGAAAGTGTAAATCTACAATCATGTATCACTTGAAACCCACAAAAAGTTAAGCAATAATAATCTTAATTTCTAACGGAGGTGATGGTGAAAAATGAGGCCGTGTTTCTACATAAGACAGCAATTATATAATCTATAAATATAAAAATATTATATATTAATATATTAGTATATATTATCTATTAATATATAAGTATAATATATGTGTTATTAATATAGTATAATATAATAATTAATAATAATAAAAATATTATATATTAATATATTATCTATTAATATATAATTATAATATATGTGTTATTAATATAGTATAATATAATAATTAATAATAAAATATTATATTAGTGGCAAGAAAAAAGTAGATGGTTCCCAATTATCTAATAATTTTTATTGACGTAAATTTAGGGAAATTGCATTTAAGAAAGACATGCAATAATGTCATATCATGTTTGACGAGTATATTTGATGGAGGTGATGGTGAAAAATGAGGTTGTATTTTTTCATAGGGCATAGAAATTATATAATATATAAATATAATAATATCATATATTAATATATAAATATAGTATATATTATATATTAATATATAATTATAATATATGTGCTATTAATATAGTAGAATATAATAATAAAATATTATATTAGTGGCATGAAAAAAGTAGATGGCTCCAAATTATCTAATAATCTCTATTGATGTAAATTTAATGGAATTGTATTTAAGAAAGGCATGCAATAATGTCATGTCATTTTTTATGAGAGTATATTTGGTGGCATCATGAATGCATGCCTCGTCGAATCCAACAGTAAAGGAGCAAAGTGTTATAGTCATTCGTTGTTATTGGCCCTACTAGGGTACAATTGCACCTTTCTAACAAGAGAAAATACAACTCATACAACTACATATTCCAAATTTAATGGGGGTAACATGAAGTCAGTCATGGTATTGAATCACGGTGAGTCTTGGCTAATGCATTTCATAGGAATTTTCAGTATCGAGTTCAATAAGGTCTGGTTGCCAATAATAATTGCAAGATAGCAATTTGAAACTAGAACACAAATTCTACGAATACATGTTGCATTTTCCATGGACTTGATTTAAATAGTGATAACCTTTCGCTTTTCATCCGTTGCATCGTCTCTATATATGTATTCAATACAGAAATAGTAAAGTGAAGTGTAAAAGTGAAAGAAGGCTTAAAATTATTTTAGACAAAAATGTAAAGTGTCTGAAAGTAAGCATGGTAGTGCGACTCTGAAAAGTAAGGTTAAATGTAATATTGTGAATGTCAATGAGAGGTCTCCAATGAGGAAACCGCTTCAGAAGGTAATTAATTCAAATTTTGTCAGGGAGGCCATCAATAAGGTGGAGGCATTGTACAAATGGCCTCATCGCTATGAGCTTGGCAAGTATAAGGTGAGCTTGATAAGTCTTAAGGCAAGATAATAGAAGACTTATTTACATTTATAATATTAAATTCTTGTCAATCTTGAAAAAACTCAAACGAAATTGTACACTATCCAATAGGTTTCTTTTATGTTTATAATAGATAAATTTCAACTCAATGTAGGTTTTATTGAGTTATTGACTTTAATTTTATTTTATTTTTTTAGGTAGCCAAGAATTTTCATTCCAAACTATAAATTTTATTCTTTTAACATAAATTTCATCTCATCAGTCAAACGATCTGATCAAACTTTCAAAATAAAAATGATGGATGCCGATAGATACTATTTTTAATAGAACTACCAATCAAGGGCCTAATAGAATGGTTGGATAAATATCAGAACTGGCAAGGCATCTAAATAAATTTAGAGTCTCTAATATTATTTTTCTTTTTTATCATTCTTCCATGGGTCACAATTTCAATTGTTATCAAGATATAGAGCTCATTCTTTCCAAAAACATTTAAGAAATTCTCCTATGTGTGCAACAATCGACAGTCTTCCTTAAATTTCACATTTTCTAGGTAATTTAATTTATTTGGTTGTATTTATTTTTTATGATGTTACACTAAATTTTCTCAACATTTTGAAGAATTAAAAACTTGCAAGTACATTTGATTGCACAACAGTGATTATATAAGTCAATGGATTTTGTAAAAGGAGAACAATAGTATGAAAAGAAACACAGACCCCCTCGTATGTGTTCCCAATCGCTGAGAAGAATGCCTCAACAATGCCCTCTCATATTGTGAAGCAAAACATTGATAACTGGATTATTATATATTATCATATTGTTTCCTTTTCTACCATAATCTATATTAGCATTTGAATTTCTATTATAAACTATATTAGTAGTTAAAAGGCGTAGTTGTGATTAAAAAAAATTGACCATCAAATTTAATCCCTTGTAGATGTAGTCACGATAATCCCTTGGAAATCCTAATTTGTAAATTGGGAGGCCCGCAATGGTGAAATTAGGGGCATCCTTTTGAGTTGGGAAAAGAAATCATAGGTGAGATTGGAGGCATCCTTTTGAGTTGGGAAAAGAGATCATAAGAAATTTTAAATGGTAGCAATGACTAAATTTGACGATCGACCCTCCCTATCATGATTTCTTTTATTAACAATTATTTATTCAACATTGCCCATCAAGAGGTGAGATTGGGGGAATCCTTTCTACTAGGGAAAAGAGAGAATAGGAATTTATATATGGCATTCCTCAAAAGAAAAAAACTTGGGTTTGATAAATGTAAGTCTTTCATCGTTTCAAATCTATATTGAACAATTTGAAAGACTTTGAAACTGTGAATGCTTTTAGTTGGCCTCATATTTTCATCTTCCCATTATGATTTATTAGTTGATTGCTATCGGTTTCCATTCTATTTATTTTGTTATGTATCATTTTTCATTGTAGTAATTTATGTAATAATTTAATATTTATGAATGATCATCTATAATTATGGAAAAATGCCTTGCATGCAGATTATTACGATATGTTGGCTATGCGACAATTATCATGACTTAAAATCCCATTATCAAGAAATTTTGTTGATATAATTTTTAAACGAGTTTTCTTTTCATTGTAGTCTTGGATCATCCCTTTAAGAGCTACATCTTGGATGGAAACATGGCCAAAGTGATGTTTTCTTACAATCAAGATAATGGCATTCCCTGCTTGTACTGCCCCAAATCTGCTACTTACTACCGTTAGCGGCCAATGAAAATTGAACATGTATAATACCTACAAGCCATATCACTAGTAATTATACTAAATTCCTTTGTCTTATTTTAGTTAATTTAATCAATGAAAAATATTTAGATAGTCTAGATTGATAGAGCACTCATGCTGAAAGGTACATTGTCTTCGATTGTGATTTTGTTGATACATTATACAATGCACAATGCTATGCATCCACCCTTGAAGATACAGTTATTGAAGTCATAAAATCTAGTAAAGAATCTGTACCACAAAAACCCTAATATCCAAAAGTTTAATTTATAATTTTATATATATATATTATTGGATTGGTCACAAAATGATTGCAAGATTGGATCTGGACTCCTAAAAACTCCTTGGATGGTACATAGAATATGTTTTGAAGGGCGACAAGGTGAACAAGTCTCAAGGTGATCAGGGTCTATACAACATCTTCACACCATTGATGAGGCTCGACTAGTTTGATAGGATCCTGCCCTTCAACCATTTGGGACCCTAGGACCCATAGATATGTGTATCAAAGCCAATCAATAATTTACCTTAGATGCTACCATGCAAAGAATAATACTGCTAAAAAATGATTGAGATACTTTGCCATTCAGTGGAGATAAGATTAGTTATTTGGATGTCATTGGCCCCAATGCAAATGCCAAGAAAGCCATGATTGGAAACTATGAAATACCAATTGCTTGATTATATCCAAATAAATTAAATTACAATCTATGCTCCAGGGTATATCTGTGGGGTGAAATTTTATCTCTAACCACCTAATTGTATTACAAATTAACACCCAAAATAATTATTATTATTATTACTATTTACAGTCCATTCATATTCAATGTATATGGTTTCAAAACCATTTTAAATATATTTATGAAATGTATAAGATGGAATTTGAATGACTTATCAAACCTTTAAATTGTTTGTCTTATTTTTTTTAATTTAATCAATGAAAAAATTTCATACTAGCTAGATTTATGGAGCACTTATGTTGGTAGGTATAATATTATCTTCCATTGTGATTATTTTGATACATTATATAATGCACAACATTACACACCCATTCTTGAAGATATAGTTATTGAAATCCTAAAAGCTAGTAAAGAATTTGTAACACATAAATCCTATTATCTAAAGTTTAATTAATGATTTTATATATTTATATTTTTGGATTGGTGAGGAAATAACTACATGATTAGACCTAGGCTATAGAAAATTCCTTGAATGGTACACAAAATCTGTTGTGAAGGGCGACAAGGTCAATGAGTCTCAAGTCAATCATGCTATGTTCAACAACTTCACAACATTGATGAGGCGCGACTATTTTGATGGGGATCCTGTCATTAAACCATATGGGAACCTCAAACCCAAAGATGTGTGTACTGAGGCTGTTCAAGAATTTGCTTTGGACACTACCAATACTAAAAATTTATTGAGATACTTTTCCATTCATTGCAGAGATTAGTTTTATCACTATCATTGCCCCCAATACAAATGCCAAAAAAACCATGATTGTAAACTATGCAAGTACCAATTCCTTAATTATATCCAAATCAATTAGATAGCAATATATGCTCTAGGTTATATGTATGGGTGAAATTTTGTTTCGAACCACCTAACTGTCTTGTAAATTAACACCTAAAATAAGAATAAGAATAATTATTATTAACACTCCATTTAGATTCCATGTATATGGTTTCAAAACCATTTTAAATATATTTATGAAATGTATAGATGGAATTTGAATGACTTATCAAAACTTTAAATTGTTTTGAAATGCTAATTTGCAAAAGAGTTAATTGTTTCCTTTTTTATTGTATTGCATGGTCCTATATGTAGTAAGATTTCAAACGCACTTATTGTCCTCCTTGATTGCCTTAGTGTTCAATTTGCCTTAACATTTTGTATAGTATGTATATTTTAAGAATTGAAACACATGCTCTCTTTGTTTATCCTACCATACTTTATTATTAGTCCCATCAACTTCAATAGCATAAAATTAATTTCATGTTTTAGTTGATTGGTAGGAAAAGCTTAAGGTTTTAGTATTCATTTTTCTTTCAATGCAGACTAGTGGATAGATTAAAAAATTTATAACCATTGTCATCTTCGTTCTTGGTCATTATGGACAACTATTCCATGCAAATGTACATCACCCCTTGAAGGGCTTTCAAAATACACTACAAACCTTTTTACCCCAGGGTGTTCAAATGTGTTATGTGCTGAAAATAAATTTTTGGGTGAAGCAAAGCAATCAAACACAACAGTGTTGATAGTAGTCAGGAACATGACATTAGAGAAAGAGGCCCTGGAGAGAGAACTAGTTTGTTGTTCCTAGTTACCAACAAGAGCTAGTATCTCAGGGTACAAATGTATCAAAGTGAGCTAGAGGATGTCCTTGTGATATTTCCTTTCAAAAAAATTAATGACATAATTGCAATGATTCTTTGGGTGGGTTATCCAAGACAAGGTAGAGGAGCAACCATTGCAAATGTGATTTTTGGACATCAAAATCCAGGTGTGTCTATATTTAAAATTTGAACTATTAGAAAACAAAAATAGCATAGGTGACAAAACAAAAATAGCATCCTTTGATTTTAACTAGAAATTTTCATCCTTGATGGTGAACTCTAGCTTCAGAAGCATCATATTATGGGTCATGTTGTTGGGTAAGCTATTTTTACATATTTAAATTATCTTATCAAAGATAAGAAGTAATATATTAGTTGAGTGAAATTAAGAGACCATTTTTTAATAGATGTGTTAATCCTCATCTCCTTAGACTAGCATATGCAGTGTTGTTCATTTACCCTATAACTCTTCCATTAGCGTGCCTCAGAAGAAGAAAACTTATGTTTGATAAATGCAATAGTCTTTCATCCTTTCAAAGTCTTTCATTTTTCTTTTCATACTTTCAAATCTATATTTAATAATGAAAGACTTTGAAACTGTGAATGCTTTTAATTAGCCTCATACTTTTATCTTGCCATTATGATTTTTTAGTTGATTGTTGTTGGTTCCATTCTAGTTATTATGTTATGTATCATTCTTCATTGTGGTAATTTATGCAATAATATAATATTTGTGATTATGGAATAATGCCTTGTATGCAAGGGTTGATAGTGCAACACTTATCAGGACTTAAAATCCCAATATCAAATGTTATGGAATTTTTTTGATATACTTTTCAAAAAGTTTTCTTTTCATTGTAGTCTTGGATCCTCCCTTTAATAGCTGCATCTTGAACAGAAACATGGACAATGTGATGTGTTCTTACAATCAAGTCAATGGCATCCCCACCTATGCCAACACAAAGCTGCTAATTTCTACCGTCATAAGCTAATGAAAATTGAACAGATATAATACCTACATCCCATATCACGAGTACTTATACTAAATTCCTTTGTTTGTCTTATTTCTATTTAATTAATGAAAAAAATTAAGACAGACTAGACTTATGGAGCAATTATTCTAGTAGGTACATTATCTCCGACTATGATTCTGTTGTTACATTATACAATGCACAACACTACACACCCACTCCTAAAGATGCAATTGCTAAAGTCCTTATAGCTAGTAAAGAATTTGTAACACATAAATCCTAATATCCAAAAGTTTAATTTGTAATTTTATATATTTATATTGTTGGATTTGTGAGGAAAAACTGCATGATTGGATCTGGACTGCAAAAATTTCCTTGGATGGTACACAAAATCTATTTTATGTGTATCAAATCCAATCAATAATTTGGGTTGAACGCTGCCAAGGAAAGAATTGTACTACTAAAAAATGATTGAGATACTTTGCCATTCACTGCAAATAAGATTAGTTCCTTGGTTGTCATTGGCCCCATTACAATTGCCAAGAAAGTTGTGTTTGGAAATTATGTAGGTACCAGTTCCTAAAATTATATCCAAATAAATTAAATTGTAATCTTTGCACCAAGATATTTGTATGGGGTGAAATTTTGTCTCGAACCACCTAACTATCTTGTAAATTAACACCCAAAATAATAATTATTATTATAACTATCGGTCCATTAAAATTCCATGTATATCATTTCATAACCATTTTAAATATATTTATGAAATGCATAGATGGAATTTAAACGAATTGTCAAAATTTTAAATTGTTTTGAAATGTATATATCGAATTTGAATGACTTTTCAAAACTTTAAATTGTTTTGAAATGCAAATTTGCAAAAAGAGTTAATAGCTTCTTTTTTTACTGTATTGCATGGTCGTATATGTAACAAGATTTTAAACACACTTATTGTCCTCCTTGATTACCTTAGTGTTCAATTTAGCTTAATGTTTTGTACAATAAAAATAGGACATGCGAAGTTTTTAAGATATTTCATATTTTATTGGATAATCATTCTTTAAGAGTTGGCAACTAATGCACATGACCTTGTTGTGTGTTTGTTTTAGGTGGGAAATTACGTGTGACTTGGTATGGCCGAGGAAGCAGAAAATGGCTCACATATTCTTACCGAAGTTGTTTAGAAGATGCCTCTTCCAAAAGTAAATATTTGTTTGGTTTTTATGTTTTACTTCATATGGTTATGTTTACATGATTGAGGTTTTTTTTTGGTCTTTTTTTTAGGTTATAGGCAATGCTAAAGACTGTTGAGAGAAATATGTTATGGGTAATGTAGGAGACTGCTGAGAGAAATCCAAAAGTGCCTTCTAATATGTACCTCTGCCCTAGCAGCCTTGACATTGAACATTTGATTGCCTACTTTGGTACTCAACACTAAGGCATCATAGAAGTCTAGCTTGAATAAGTTCACTTAATTCTACACCACCCAATGAGCATATATGATTTACAATAAAAGATCTATAAGTGTTGTTTTTGGTCTTTTGCAATTCCTTTATAAAATGTTGAAGGGAAGTGGAAAGTGCTTATTGTGAACCGTGAACCATGAAGCTTGAGGCAGGTTCAATTAACTTCTCACAGAGTGTAATCTTAAACAAATGAATTACAACATTCAATTCTTTGGAATTTAAATAAATTTGACACCGATCCTTCATAGCAACATCTTATATATAAGACTCCGGAATTGATGTAGAAAATCATTCAACGATGGAAATAAACTTAGAAAACGTAGCATTGTTTTTAAATCTTATTTTCAATTTTGATGCAAAAGCAAAGCAATCCAAAAAATGACAAACAAATGTGAGCAATAAGCTCTATTTTACATATTTATTTCAATTTTGTTGTAAAACATTTTTATATTAGGCAAAATGATTCTATAATATCATAAAGAAGAAAACAACATCGAGAATGAATTATATGTTTTGTTTCACATAGTATGCTCAATTTTATTGTAAAACCACTTAAGTCTGATGTAAAACGATACAATTTGCAAAAACAAAACAAAAAATCATAAATAAAAAACAAAGTTATGAGAAAAATCCAACCTTAATTAGTCGGTAAGATCTCACATCCTTTAAGATCATTTTTGCACGAGTCTTACCATACATAACCAGCTTTGTATCTGAATAGCACACATCATCAAAATAAAATTTCATGATTCACTATTTCACGAATATAAAACCTAACTAGTTGTAAAACATGTACTTACAAAATTATATTCCTAATGTGAATGACCAAACATCACCAAAATATTTATTGGATGAATTCAGATTATTAACACCAACATTTTAAGGGCATGTATGAAGAGTTGCTTAAATGTTATTTAACCTTGTAAAGTCTCAACTTCGAAAAATCCATATAACCTAACAAAATAAAGTTGAATAATCAAACAAAATTATGGTAATGGCTATAATGGAAAGGGAGATGAGTTTACAAAGATTTTTAAATCAAACAATGTTCATGAAAATTTTAGAGCCCCTAATTTTCATAAAAATGCCTACATAGACTATAAATATTCAAAAATAATCAAAATGCAGTGGCAAAATATAATTTTAAATTACTAAAAAAAACTTAGACAAATACAACATTTTTTTTCAATGTTGCTTAACTCGTGATGTTATCCAGTAAAATCAAATCAGTAAGTTTTGTTTCTGAAAAGAGAGGAATCATTATCAACCTAACCATGATGTTTTCGTAGCGTACTAGTGGAATTGACAACCAAAGAGTGGATTAATAAATAGAGAGCAACCAAAATCAAATAAATCTTCACAAACCTTTATCCTAAGGTTGATTAGAATTTGTACCCAACCTTCGTCTACATTTGGATAGTGATTGTGATTGACTAAAGGAAGCACAAATAAAATTGTATTCCTGATGGGAATGACCAAACATTACCATTAACAGTTGCCCCAATGGTGCAAGGAACGTCAAAGGAGATGTAATTTTTTGTTTTTATGAATTTGATATTTTTTCTCTTTTACTGTCGAATTTACCTTATAGACTTTGGTCACTTAGTCTTTGGTGTATTTTGTTTCTTTATAGTCAAATTTTTCAACACATATTCTTGTATTAGGCCAAATTGTCTTTCAATTGTCAATTGCTGACCAAACTATGAACATATGGTAGGTTTTCATTCAATCACTTACTTTCAGTTTTTCATGCACATCGCTTTTCTCTTTGGGTGTCAATATATTGGCAACATTGTGTTAATGTCTTGTCCCCACATTAGCAAAATTGCATCCTGATTTGAGTCACGTCAAATACCGAGCTCTGTTACAATCAAATCAGCGCTCATGAAATCTCTGTCCACCCTCAACAATAGAAAATGACTAATCAAATATGTCACCACCTTGAAAGCTATGGACCCATTTGCAATGGATGATAGAGGTAATTTAAATCCAACCGACATCGGTGATTCGCGATGTACATCACACGTGGAGTTTTAATACAATCAAATCAGCTATCATGACATCCTTAATTATATAATGCATTAAAATTTATATATTACCAATAAATTAATTATGATTATTTGTATATAATCTATTTATTAATTATGAGGTTGTAATATAATGCAATTAGTCAAGTAGAAATTAATTTCACACTAAAAATAATGAGAAAAGTTGTACAATAAAAATGAGAAAAAAAATAATCTTTAAAATATTAAATATAAAAAGTATATTATTATCTGTGTAAGTTAGTTGAACTTATCTCATTATTTTTTACTTTTCTTTAATTTTTATTTCCCTTACTCTAAATTCACATTTTTATTTTTTATTTGAATTTGTTTGTGTTTATATGTTTTTATTTTGTTAAACCATTATATCCATTGTTTTATTTTTTTATTTAATCATGTGGAATTTGAAATAATTTTTTTTTTTATCTTTTATTTTTTATTTTTTATCACCTCTCAATGTAATGAAAAATGCTATAAATATAAATAATAATATTATTAATTTGTTTATTAATTTATTTTAAATAAAATTAATTTGATTTTAATACAAAGTACTTTCCTTTTAATATGCAACCCAATAAAAGAAGATTACTTAATAAATGTTGAGATTTAACCCGTGACTTTATAAAGACAAAAAAAGAACTTTATAAACACAAATAAATCCGTGACTTTATAAAGACCAAAACAAAAACTTTATAAACACAAATAAACTTACTTCGACATCTTCTAGAGATCCATGGGATTCAATACCACAACTGCCCAGAAAATTAATGACTTGAGAATAAATATCAATATTGCAATTCAGGGGATGCTCATCTTCCATAGACTGGATATTTGGTCCTTGATCTTTACATATCCAAGTGAAATAAAAGCAACAAACTGGTCACAATATACACTACCAAAAAAATGCAAGATAGATCTAGCCTCATTTTATTTACTGTAGATATTAAATTATGTGGCTATTAACCAGTTTCACACCTTTTTCTTATAAAAATTAAGCTTGTTGAAACCCCAAGGCACAGAAAAAATTAGTTAACTGAAAATTTAAATTATTTCCTCTGCAAAAGTTTCTGAAACAGAAAGAATCTTGTCAAACTTGCCTTCTGTGAGATTAATTTGCTCCCTGAGACACAATTTTCTAAGAGCAAAATTTTCTGTCAAATATATTTGTTATTTTCTACAAATTTATTTCTTCTTAAAAGCATTACCATGATATAGGGGAATTGTGAGGTTCTAGTGAGAAGGGTTTTGTGAATGAATTTCTTGGCATCAGAGACATCCACTGGTTTGTCGAACTCAATAACGGCATGAACTCAGAGACCAAATGACTTTACTATCCCGTTGGACTCACTGCAAGTTGTCCACCTGGCTCATTCTCATTTCACATGGAGATTGATCTTACTGCCATTAAACGGAGTGGATTATCAGATGTAGATGCGGATGCAAATGCAGATCAACGAGTACAGAGCTTAATAATTGCTCAGAGTGTCCTCTTTTGCGTATTAAAGAAAATTATAGAATTTTCCTAACGTCATTCAATGAAATACCATGGAATTGTTGATGTTGAAACAATTTTTTTCGCTGCCACGCTGTTCATATGTGCACTCTCACAAATACGAAAATCTAAATATGATAAGATAAATTTGAACAATCAAACAAAATAATGGCCATGGCTATAATGAAAATACGAAAATCTAAATATGATAAAATAAATTTGAACAATCAAACAAAATAATGGCCATGGCTATAATGGAAACGGAGATGAGTTTACAAAGATTTTAAAACCAAATAATATCTATGAAAAGTTCAGAACCCTAATTTTCATATACAGGTTACAAATATTCAAAAATAATCAAAATACAGAAGCAACATATAATTTCAAACTTTAAAAAAACACTCAAACAAATACAGACCTATATTTTTTCGCTGCCACGCTGTTTATATGTGCACTCTCACAAATACGAAAATCTATAGAATCTGATAAAATAAATTTGAACAATCAAACAAAACAACGGCCGTGTCTATAATAGAAACCGAGATAAGTTTACAAAGATTTTTAAACCAAATAATATCTATGAAAAGTTCAGAACCCTAATTTTCATATAAAGGTTACAAATATTCAAAAATAATCAAAATACAGAGGCAACATATAATTTCAAACTTTTTAAAAAAAAAAAAAATCCAAATACAGACCTATATTTTTTCGCTGCCACGCTGTTTATATGTGCCCTCTCACAAATACGAAAATCTATATAATCTGATAAAATAAATTTGAACAATCAAACAAAACAACGGCCGTGGCTATAATGGAAACGGAGATCAGTTTACAAAGATTTTTAAACCAAATAATATCTATGAAAATTTCAGAACCCTAATTTTCATCTACAGATTACAATATTCAAATATAGTCAAAACACAGAGGCAACATATAATTTTAAACTAACAAAAAAAACTCAAACAAATACAGACCTATATTTTTTCAACGCCTTCTAACCCGCCATGTTGTCCAGAGAAGTCAGATTAGTAAGTTTTGTTTCTGAAAAGAGAGAAATCATTGTCAATATACCAGCTAAGAATTGACAAAAAGAGAGTGGAAAATGAATAGAGAGCGCCCAAAACCGTCACAAACCTTTATCCAAAGATTGATTGCAATTTGTGCCCAACTTTCTGCTACATCTGGATCGTAAATGTGATTCACCAAAGGAAGCACAGACAAGGGTCTCAGAGATTTGTGAGTGCTAAAAACACTACACCTTCGTTGCATCTGAATCATGAAGGAGGCGTAATTGTAGACGACGGTGCAATTAACCATTATTCTCCATAGTCTTTTCTTCCCCAGTCAATATTTTAGGGGCAGTGAATGTCTTGTATTATCAGGGACACCTCCTGTTATCTTTCGATTTGGGTATTAACCGGGAAATTTCATCCCTGAGGTGTGAGCTTCTGCCGGAATTTCGCCCACAACTCTGTCACGAAAGAGTACTGTGAATCGTGATTCGTCATCATGGAAATTCTTTTTCGGGATTGGTACAAGACAACTGGTTTTAAGCGTGCCTGAAGAGCGAGTGTATGCATTGGGAGTCGGGAGTCTTTGAGGTGGAAACCCTACGAATGATGAGCGCGTAATGGTGGAGCGCGGAATGGATGCTGACGGTTTAAATGGTACCATTCAATACTAACAGCACTTTGAGTGCTTCTTAATTATAAATCATGATGATAAATTGGCATCAATTCCTTAATGATTCTTTGAAAAAAAAACCATTTTTATATTTAGAAATTGTCTATGAGAAATGGATGAGGCCCGGCGAAGTTGGTGGATACCTCTTAGTGTTTGGTATTAAGTCGAATAAGCATTTTATATACTTAATTTCTGTAAAATTTAGCATTTCAATTCAAAAAGAAATGAATTTTTATATAGATTGGAAAGCTTTTGTAATGTATAAAATAGAGACTCAATAAATGTCGCACCAACTCATTAAGACTCCTCGTTATATAGTATTATTTATTTTAATATTAGTAGTGTTCAATTCTAATTATTAAAATAAATCTTTGTCTCTGTATGCACTGTGCATCATATTACATTTTAAAAAATGAAACTTAAGCTTTTGTAATGTATAAAATAGAGACTCAATAAATGTCACACCATTCTCCTAGTTGTACATTGTTGTTTGTTTTAATATTAATAGTATTCAACTTTAATTATTAAAATAACTAATTTTTTATGGGCTCTACAACATATTAGAATATTATTTGTAAATTTGATTGTCAAATGTACGTCATGGATGATATTTATGTTGAATGGAATACTTGCGGTAAAAAGGAACCCAACACTTTATAAAGCACGAAGCTTCCAACAAAGCATAAAATGTGAGTGCAGAGCCTCCATCATTTGATACATAACATGATAGTGCTTCTATGGGATAATGATGAGCTAGACAATACAGTGTTCACAAGATTGAGTGAAAGTTTTTTTGTTGGATCAGCGATGCATATAGATATATCAACAGGGGGTAGCTCTTTCTCAACCCTGCCCATTTACAAATAATATTATATACTACAGTTATCTTACATGCCCCACAAACTTCCAAGTAGACAAAACACACAACTTCATTGTACACTTACACGTTAGAGAGTCTTCCAGGGAAGGTGTGAAGATCGACAAATCTCCACCTCAAGGCTTGGTGTAATATCCAATAGAAGGCAAACCCTATCTCTGCACCAAATACTAATATCCATGGCAAATGACCTTCATTTGGAATATATGCAATCTGATAAAATATAAGACCCAAAATTGCAACAAAATATATGGAGGCATAAGCTCTATTTATTTTTGTAGAGGGTTTTCTACTATAGTGTAAAGAGGAGGTCTAAGGATTTCATTTTGCTACATGTTTGGACTCTACCTTGCCATGGTATTAAAAATTGATAACTAATTTTTATTGGCATAGAAAATGTCGTCAGCATCTCATTGGGACATTTAGTTTGGTGAATAAAATAAAACAATATCCCGAGACTTAGGAACATTATTTTATTTGTTTGTCACTTCCCTCGATGGCACTATCAATCATTATGCATGGCTTTCAAATGTAGGGAGGATTTTTAATAAATAATAATATTAATTGATATTTATAATATGATAATATTACAATATATTAATCTATTATTATAATATTACAATATTACAATATATTAATATAATATAATTTATTTAATACATATTGTTGTACCCAATTTTCAATATGTGAAAAAATTGTGATACCCCTAAGTTAATTTGATTGCAATTGACCAAAATGGGTTGCGTCAATTGTTGTAAACATATATTTCAAATGTTAATATGTTCAAAATTGATTGTGATCACAAAAAGTTATGTTAAATGTTCAAGTGGCAAAATTTAAAGAAAATGCAAGTCTTTTCGTACTTTGTCAGGTTTTCAGTCCCTACTTTATAGACCTTGGGTTTATAAACTATGTAAAGTACTGATGTGGAATTTGATCCCCTACCTAGCATTCGTCAGAATTCTAAGCTATGTAATGCACATACGTATATTCCAAACCCCTGCCAAGCACACTTGTGGAACCCTATGCATGCACAAACACCCTTGACTATTCACCATAAATTGGGTATTTACCGACACATGTGAGAATCTTGTCATCCTTCCATAATCACTTTCTTCCATCCTTTTCTTCTCATCTAGCTCCCACTTTGCCTTTCGACCTCAATCTCTCAAGCCTCTAACTCCCTTCGTGTGGTATTTTCCTATTGTTTCTACATAGATTCTATTGTAAACTAGAATTAGCACCCTTGTGGGAGAGCTTTTCAGGCTCTCTCACTCCCAGCTACAATATTAGATCAACCTCAGGTTGTGGGTATCCTGAAGTGAGGTTGAACCTCCAGAGAAGACCGGCTTCCTCTTGGTAGATCACCTAAACTAATGTTTCTGCTTGAAAAAGAGGTAAAGAGGGGGTATAGGGTAACTAAGAGAGCTAAATGGGTGATACACCAAATTTATTGACACTCACATAATCATGAAATAAACACTAATTCGGCATAAGATAATTCTTGTTCACATAACCTCACAAACTAGTTAATTTGCATAAGTGTTTCATAAACTAGGCTCACCAAACAATACATGAAGCAAAGAGGAGTTTCAAAATTCACACCAAACGTCTATTAATGGTGGAAAGAGCTCAAGTTCAGACCTATAAATAACTTGAAAACGCTTAAAAATAGGCAATAAAGAAGGATAATGGACATGGAAGAACACTTTTTCACAAGGCCATCATGCACAAGCTTGCTAAGCACAATTTAGAGGCAAGAGAGGTAAAAATTGATCTTTATTGCTTCAAAAGGTCTTTCTTACAAATTTTGACAGGTTTTTTTTTCTTGTCAAATGAGGATCTCTTTTTTAGGCTCAAAAGCCTCTATATATAGCATAAAAAGAATGAGAAAAAAGGGGGCTTGCATGAAAAAATGTAGAGAGGAGGTCATAAATGTCTACAACCACCATTATGTCCTTGAAACTACCTTGACTATGAGATGATCCATCCAAGATCACCACAAATCTCCTCGAGCCCTTTGTGCATTCAAGTCTCCCTTGATTGGAGCTGCGAGAGCCATGTCGCGGGTAGATGCATGTTCCCACCAAGTGTAAATGATTTGATCTTTTACATTTAAAACTTGGCATGCTTCTTCACTTTTCATGTCCGTTACTCCACCTATATGCATCTATTCTTAGTTTGACCACTTTACATATTCTAACTGTGAGCTGTAGACCACATCATCAGAGTTGAAAGGAGAAATCTTCATCTTTTTCTACTGATTGGCTATCGAAATCCCACTAGGATCCTTTTGAAAACTTGGCCTTTTCTTGTCCGTTGATCTCCTTTATATAGATCTTGACAAGTGTCAAGCTCGCGACAATCTTGATAAACTTTTTAAAAAACTTGACCAAAGGCAACGGCTACTTGCAAGGGCTCAAACTTGATGTTCGTGGGCCCGTAATTAATTCCTTCAAACTTTTGTTTTTGACCATTTCTTTGGACTATTTGCTTGTAGATAAATCTCCTAAAAGAATTAACCCTTTTATTTGGACTTGAACAATTTTATTCAAAAATGGACCTTTAGAAGAATTTATATAAGTGCCCTATTTTTCACTTGAAATGCCCTTTTCAAAAGGAAAGTACCCTTCAGCGTTCTTGAAAATGACCCCTTTTCTCGAGAAGTGCCTTTCAAAGTTTTTACAATGAACCTTTCAGAATTTTGCAAAGAATATTTTGGCTTTCTTGAAATGGTCTTTCAGAAACCTTGAAAATATCTTTTCTGAAAGGAAAGTACCTTTCAGAATCTTAGAAAGAACCCTTCAAACTTTGAAGAGGACCATTAAAGAGTTACCCTTTGAGAAAATTATTCAGGACAATTTTCTCAAAAGAAAAGGTCTTTGTCTTTTGCTTTGGACATTCTGTCTAAGAAAAATATCCCTTCAGAAACCTTGTTTCAGACAACTTGTCCGAAAGAATTCAACACTTAGCCAAAAAAGGTCCCGAAAGAAAGGAAACACTTGGTCCCTGCAAAGCTTGAAAGAATGAACAAGTAAAGACTTAGCTGAATAAAAAAAATTGCACTTAGCTTCTGGATTGTAGGCTTATCCTTAAACACTATTGTTGGGTCCTTAGAAAACCTTGCTTGGATCCTCTCTCAAGCCTTTGATCCATTGTTTCATCAAACATGCAAGAGTTTTAGTATGTGGGCCAAAAATGGCCAACATTTTTGGTGACTCACAGGGAAGCATGCTCGTTATGCTTGAGAAATCAGATCATTTACCTCATCTGATCCATTAGGCACAGAGTTACTACTTTCTTCGACAAGGTTAAATCTATCTGGAAACTCCCCTTGAAGCAATAAGGACAATAAGAACAAAATAAACACTGTGCCTAAAGCACTTAGGGAAGTGAAACACACAACTGAAAAGATGTACACAAGGCACTTAGGATAAAACATGAAAAACTATACAAAAAGTAAAATATATACAATGGATACAAACTCCTCTAATAGCAAGGCTTTAGATAAATCCCATTGACTCGGATGGGTATTACCTCTCCATCTAGCTAGGCCAACTGAAAAGCATTATATTGTTTCCATTCATGGATCAAATACGGACCACTTCACAAGCTATCAAATTTGGTATGGTTATCTGGATAGGCCTTGTTTGAATCCCACTTGAGGAATATATCCTCTCCCTTGAAGTCCCTTGCTATGGCTCTCTTGTCAAAGGCTTTCTTGACTTGATCTTGATGTGATTCTAATGTTTTCATTACAAGGTCTCTCATTTCTTCAAGCTCCATGAGTTCTACAAGTCTCACATGCATGGGTTCATCTTCCATCAACTCCAGCTGATGGGCTAGTTTTAATACAGGCAGCTCAAGAGAAATGGGCAATTGGGCCTCCCTTTCATATACTAAGACATATGGAGAATTTCTAATGGTAGATTGAGGAGTCACTCTATCAGCCCACAAGGTTGTCTTTAGTTTAGTGTGCCATGTCCACTGATTCTCTTCCATAGTTCTCCTGATGATTATTAGCAAATTTTTATTTATGGACTCAACTAGTCCATTTCCTTAAGGATAATAGTTAGAAGAGGTGTTGAGGCAGATGCCCATTTTGAGAGCCCATTCACTCATTTTCAGATCGAGGAATGCTAATACATTATCAAAGATGATAGTGGATGGAACACCAAACCTAGTCACAATGTTGTCATAGAAGTCTATGACTGCACCTTCATTAGCTTCTTTCAATGTAATGGCTTCCACCCACCTGGTGAAGTATTCGATTGCAGTAAGCACCCATTTATGTCTTGCACTTGATGGAGGGTTGATTATTCCTAAGAAATTTAGCCCCCATTGCATGAAGGGTTACTCTACATAAATTGGGTTGAGAGGAAGGGCTACTAATATTTGCTTACCCATAAAGAAACCACACTTTTGACACTTTCTTACCCAGCATACACATCTTTGAAAAGGTTGGGCCAATAATAATCAGTTCTCAATATCTTTGCTACTGTGGTTCTAGGTGTAAAATGACCTCCTATAGGTCCATCACAGAATTGCTACAAAAGCTTGGTCACCTGGTCATTATCTATGTACTTAAGGAGTACCCCATTAAGGTTCTTTCTAATAAAACCCCATCAACCAATGCATAAGGTATGGATTGAAGTCTAAATTACCTTCTTTTTGCCCTATCCATACCCTGAGGGCACTCACCTGTTATCAAGAAATGTGTCATATCTTGGAGCCAACTAGTGTGAGACAGAGGTGCATATGTTTATGGGTTATCTTGTGTTACCAAGATAACCTCTTTGTCTTCATGAAGGTCATCGACCATATGCTCACACAAGCCTTTAACTTTTATTAGCTTAGTGACCTTTATCTCCATGTCATACTCTATGACCTTGGTAATCCAACCAGCTCTCTCTTTTCGTTCAAGTCTTTGTTAAGAAGGAAGTCTCTCACTCTAGGATGAGACACCATAAGATAGATTTTGCTATTGGAGAACATTGGCCTAAAATTTTTAAGGCTTTTTACTGCTATAAGGACTTACTTTTATACAAAAGTATACCTCACCTCATACCCCTCAACCCCCTGACTAAAAAATGTTATTTACTTCTCAAGTCCTTTACAGTTCTTTTGCATCAGCATAGCTGATATATTATCAATATTGGCAAAAGCATACAATATGAAATCCCTTGAGAAATCAAGATTCATGAGTGTGGGTGCTTGGGCAATGGCTTGCTTGATAGCCTCAAATGTTGATTTACCTTCATTTGACCAAGCGAACACTTGATTCTTCTTTAGCATGGCAGTGATGGGTTTGACCAAGTTTACAAAACAAGGTATAAACCTTCTCACAAAGTTTATTTTTCCAAGGAAACTTTAAAGTCCCTTCTTATGCTTGGAAAAGGATAAGGCCAAGATGGCACTTATTCTATTAGGATCAATAGCTAATCCTTGTTTTGAGATAATTTGTCCTAAGAGCTTGATCTCATGAACAACACACATTTCTTGGGATTCGAAGAGATCCCATACTCTCTGCATTTGTCAAAGATCAACCTCAGGTGGTCTATGTATTCGTTGACATCCTTGGAGAAAATTGTGATGTCATCCAAGTATACCAACACCATTTGATTTATCAACCCTTAGAAATCCATGTCCATTTCTCTTTAAAAAGTGGCCTCAACATTTGACAGGCCAAAAGGCATCTTCTGATAAACATACGTGCCCCACTTTGTGGTGAAGGTAGTCTTATATTGATCTTCTTTGTTTATTAATACTTGGTTTTACCCTGAATGTCCATCCAAAAAAAAAAGTTTTGAACCTATAAATATTTGAAGAAGTTGTTCCATTGATGGCAAAGGGTAATGGTCCTTCAAGGAGACCCTATTCAGATCTCTAAAGTCAACACACATCTTAATCTCCCCACTCTTTTTCCTTATAGGCACCAAATTAGCTACCCACAATGAGTGCTTGATGGGAAAGATGATCTTGGATTTAATTAACTTGGTCAGCTCTCTCCTCATAAGCTCTTCTATTTTGGGGTTAACAGGCCTTTATTTTTGCCTCATAGGCTTAACATTAGCCTCCAGTTCTATAGTATGTTGGGCTAACTTTGGATCAAAACCTTTCAGGTCACTATATTCCCAAGTAGGATGTCTGAATATTCTTTACATAGTTTAATGAAAGCATGCCTTTCTGCCTCATTGCTTACCTTCCCAATCTTGAGGAGCTTGTCCTTGAAAATAAAGACTCTTTCATAGTTCTCCTGATCAGTTGACATCACTACCTTGTCTTTCCTCATATGCTCTCCCTCATGGAAAAGATAGTCAAGGGTGACCAACCCTTTAGAAAGCTTGTTAGATTTTAGTTGAACAATTTTATCCCCATACTATCATTGAAACTTATCCTAGTTGGCAGAGAACTCTGCTTCTTGCTTCAAGAAATACATAATTTATTTGTCATTTTCAAGGACTTGCTAATGGGCTTAATTATCTGGTACTGATGGCCTCACCACAACCTTGACATGTGGTTGAACCTTGGCCTATTTTAGCTTACTTGGAAGATCAAATTGGACTCCCATAGCTGCCAACCTATCAGCATGTTGATTTTGGTTCCTTGGCACAACTTGAATGTTAAAGGCTTAAAAATCTTCAATTAGGTCCCATACTATATTTTTGTAAGACCTCATCAAAGGATTTTTCATAATGTTTAGGCCCCTGACTTGGTTCACTATAAGCTCATTGTCTCCATACACTTACAACTGCTTGATTCCCCTCTTACTGACCCATTGGAGGCCATGGATTAGGTCTTCATATTCTGTTGCATTGGAGGAGCAACTGAAATGGAACCTATAAGAAGAGAAATACTTCTCATCTGAGGGGGAAACTAGCATTGCCCTTGCACCTGCTCCATTTTTGCTCCTTGAACCATCAAAGAACAACTTCCACATACCATTTAGGTCTTCTTTGGGTCTAATGAGGGAAGGCAAAGTTGATTTTCTTCGTGTAGAAAATAGACACCCATATCTCTTTTTCGACACCTTCCAAAGGGTTGAGAAATTGATTATCCCCTCATAACTCATCCAAGAATAAGTCTGAAATATCCTTGGGATAAGTATTCAGTTCTTGACCAATTATAAATTCATCCTCATCAAGGATAATACAATTGAGGTTTATGTTATCTGGCTGATGGGGTTCAATGTGAAATTATGCCATGGGCTCAGCCTTGATTGATACCTTAGACCCATACCTTATTCTGAAATCTATGTAAGACCAATCTGCTGCTAGATAAGCCCCAATTTTGGTTGTGAATTCTCTAGAGAGCCATAACACCAAGCAAGGAGTTACATCAAGGATCAACACATCTTGAGCCACTGAAACACTAAGACAAGCTTGCAAGGCCATCCTGAGACCTTTGATAATAGCAGATGACTTTGTGGAAGAATCATCAAGCTGTAGAACTTTCATAATATGTGGCTCATATTTGAGGTCCAGCTAATAAGCTATAGACTTGGCATTACTGAAGTGCTAGCTCCACTATCTACCAAGCAATTATGCACCAAAGAATCACCAATGATTAATGAAAAGTAGAATAGAGGAAGTTTGACAACCTTACTTGAACCTTTTCCTATTGGACCTTGGGTTACATTGGTGAGGACCTCAGTTATTGTAACACCTATCTTGGACAAACCTTTTTGAAGGATATCCACCTGACCGGGCATGGAAAGCATGTCCCTCATTGGCACACTCACATTGGACCTTTTCATTTATTCAACAATGTTGATTGGTGGACCACCAACCTTCGCCTAAGCTTTGGGAGCCACTACCATTGTTTGTTGAATTTACGAGTTTTATGGGTCAAGAATTTTCTCTTGATTTATATTTTTAGGAGGTGTCAAGACCTTTGGAGTGATAGCAGTCTCATTAGGCTTAGACAATAATGGAGTGATATTAGGAAGATGTTTGACTGCCTCCTGATTACCATCCATATTCCTTATTTCAAACCTTGTATTAGCTACCACTGGAATGTATGCTTGGCTAGAACTAGCCTACTGATTAAGGGCATAGTACTCTTCTTGTTCACTGATAACCATTATAGCATCTTGTTGGTTTGGTACCTAATCAGATCCTTGGTCTTATGAAGACTACCTTGATTTTGTCATCATTGGGATCTCTATGTTTTGAGCCTTTAAGGCTTGATTATATCCATAAGCAATAGCTTGCTACCATTAGTCATTGAAAGCCTAGTTAAAACCACTAGTTAGGACAATGGACTACCCAAAAGACTGATCCCAAGATATGGTCCGTTTAGCCTCTTGAGCCATATTGTTTTGAATAAGAACCAAGGAGGTGGAAGAGCCTGTGGAATTTGGGTTATATCTTCTCTACTTCGTGTAGCTAGGTTATCCTTGCCCTTGCTCATGGTTCTGGTTTTGGAAATTTCCTTTGAAGGGTGGTCTATTTTCTTGATAAGACTACGGTTGAGGTTGATATGGAACTTAATAAGGTTTATTGAACTGATCTTGTTACTTTTTCACATTTACCACATCATTTCCCTAAGGATTGGATCATGCTCTTAAGTTCTAAGTAGTTTTTATGTTCTTAGGAATCACTTGATCCGTTAGTGGAGGCCTTTTCCTGCTTAGGTGAAGGTATAGCAAAAATTGTTGGAGTTGGAAGAATAACATCAAGTGGGAGAATAACCATAGGGGGTGGTTTGATCTCAGGGAAAAGAGGCATTGGGGGTCTAGGAACAAGTTTGCTAGCCTGAACTAGGTAATTTTCTACTTTAATAGCCACCTCATAAGCATATGGCAATATGTCCCCTCCCATGGATTGGACCATTATAGTTATATCACTATCTAGAGTCTTTAAGTTGTATAGGAATGCAAAGTTAGGGGATAATCTCACAGAGGCTGGAATTCTATCCCAAGCCTTTTGAAATCTTGTGTTGAAGTCTTGCATGACTTCATGGGGGGCTCTCTTGATTGTGATAAGTTGTTTTGCTCATGACAAATGGTCACTGTTATCTGCAAATATTTTACACAAGGCCTCTCCTAGTTGATTATATGATTGAATATAATTAAGAGCTAAACCTCCATACCAATCTAAAGCTTTTCCCTTAAGGGATATAGTTAACAGTCTGATAGCTATTTTTCTATAATGACATTATGGATATTGCAAAAATTGGCTATGTCATTGATGTGTTTAGCAGGGGTTGTGACCTGGTCTCCTATGAAATATGGGACACTTTTGAGAGCTACTACCAACATAGGATTGTGTTGTGGCCAATTCAAATTAATTTGACTAATGAAGGCTACAAAAGATATTTAAGGAATAATGGTGACAAAAGGGGCTAAAAAAGGTCTTATTGCATAGGTATACCTTACGACTGGTTTAGGAAAATGATTTCCTATGTATGGGTGAGTATAGGCGAACATTAACATTTTAGCTGAATTTAAGGGGAGCTCAACAAGCTCAAAAGGAATACCTTTGGAAGTTAATCTTGTAGTCACCTTTGGCATGAAAGATAGTTATTATTCTACCACCAAATTGTTGAGTGTTCTTCAGAGTTACCAAACACTAAAAGATGAAAGCTATAGCCAATGCAAATTGATCAAACCAGCATCAAACTTAACCAATCTTCCTCGAAAGTAGTCCCATCAGGTGTGGAAAAACTATTGTAGGTAGAAATTGCACCCTTATGGGAGATATTTTTAGGCTCTCTCACTCTCAGCTATAATATTGGAATAACCTTAGGCTTTGGGTATCCTGTAGTGAGGTTGAACCTCTAAAGAAGGCCGACTTCCTCTTGGTAGATCACCTAAACTAATGTTTTTGCTTGGAAAAGAGGTAGAGAGGGGGTATAGGGTAACTAAGAGAGCTAAATGGGTGATAAACTAAATTTATTGACACTCATATAATCATGAAATAAACACTAATTCATCATAAGATAATTCTTGCTCACACAACCTCACAAACTAGTTAATTTTCATAAGTGTTTCATAAACTAGGTTCACTAAACAATACATGAAGCAAAGAGAAATTTCAAAATTCACACCAAGCATCCATTAATGGTAGAAATATCTCAAGTTCAGACTTGAAACTAACTTGAAAACACCTGAAAATAGGCAAAAAAGAAGGGCAATCGACATGGAAGAACACTTCTTCACAAGGCCATCATGCACAAGCTTGCCAAGCACAACTTAGAGGAAAGAGATAGGTAAAAATTAATCTTTATTGCTTCAAAAGGTATTTATTACAAATTTTGATAGGTTTTTTTTTTTCTTGTCAAATGAGGATTTCTTTTTTAGGCTCAAAAGCCTCTATATATAGCATAAAAAGAATGAGAAAACAGGGGGCTTGCGTGAGAAAATGTAAATAGGGGGTCATAAATGGCTGCAACCACCACCATGTCCTTGCAACTCTCTTGACCATGAGATGAGCCATCCAAGATCATCACAAATATCCTCGAGCCCTTCATGCATTCAAGTCTCCTTTGCTTGGATATAAGAGATCCATGTTAAGGGTAGTCGTATGTTCCTACCAAGTGTAAATGATTTGATCTTTTGCATTTAAAACTTAGCATAATTCTTCACTTTGCATGTCCATTGCTCCACCTGGATGCATCTATTCTTAGTTTGACTACTTTACATATTCTGATTGTGAGTTGTATACCACATCATCAAATTTGAAAGGATAAATCTTCATCCTTTTCTACTGATTGGCTGTCAAAATCCCACTAGGATCCTTTTGAAAACTTTGCCTTTTCTCGTCCATTAATCTCCTTGCTAGATCTTGACAAGTGTTAAGCTCACGGAAATCTTGATAAACTTTTTTAAAATCTTGACCAAAGGCAACGACTACTTGTAGAGAATTAAACTTGATGTTCGTGGGCTTGTCATTAATTCCTCTAGACTTTTGTTTTCAACCATTTCTTTGGATTATTTGCTCGCACACAAATCTCACAAAAGAATTAACCCTTTTCTTTGGCCTTGAACAATTTTCTTCAAAAATGGACCTTCGAAAGAACTTATAAAGTGCCCTATTTTTCACTTGAAATACCCTTTCCCAAAGGAAAGTACTCTTTGGCCTTCTTGAAAATGACCCCTTTTCCTGATAAGTGCCTTTCAGATTTTTTGCAATGAACCTTTCAAAATTTTGCAAAGAACCTTTTGGCTTTCTCGAAATGGTCTTTCAAAAACCTTAAAAATATCTTTTGTGAAAGGAAAGTACCTTTTAGAATATAGGAAAGAACCCTTTAAACTTTGAAGAGGACCATTAAATAGTTACCATTCGAGAAAATTATATGGGACAATTTTCTCAAAAGAAAATATTTTTGTCTTTTGCTTCAGACTTATTATCTGAAAGAAATATCCCTTCGAAAACATTGTCTCAGACAACTTGTCTGAAAGAATTCAACACTTAGCCAAAAAGGGTCCCAAAATAAATGAAACACTTGGTCCCCACAACGTCTAAAAGAATGAACAAGTAAAGACTTAGTTGAATAAAAGGTTTTGCACTTAGCTTTTGGCTTGCAGACTGACCCTTGAACACTGCCGCTAGGTCCTTAGAAAACCTTGCTTGGATCCTCTCTCAAGCCTTTGATCCATCGCTTCATCAAACCATGCAAGAGCTTTAGTATGTGGGCTAAAAATGGCCAATAGATTCTCAATTTGAAAAACCCCAGGGTTTTTCTATGTGTGTTCATTTTCTCCATAGAACCTGAGCCCTTCATGGCATCTTAGTGAATCTTTGGTACTATTATCACTTTGTTAGAATTTGCCTCCTTGCAAAATGGTTTTACATGAACCTTGATCTTCACTTTGCATCTCAATGGATCTTACAAGTTACTTCATACTCTCTCAAACCTATGAACCATTATGCTTTCAATATATTCTTGAGGTTTGTCAAACCTATCTATGAATCTTGAGCTTTGTCTCACACCTTGGCGAAACTTGAGCCATTGCATGACATACCTTGAAACTTGACCATTACAAAACTTACATCAAAGTTCTATTTCTACATAATACCCATGAGATTTCTAAATATTGCATAGTATTCATCATATTTTAGACCATTGCTCGACACCCATTAGATTTTACCAATTGTACAACATTCCATTAGAATTTGCCTTCTACATAACACCTTGTTAGGTTTTGAGAGTTTCAAAATAACCCTCAAAATTTTGACACTTGCAGAGCACTTCATAGGGTTCAACTTTTCTACCAAGCAAGTATTCAAACTTTGTCTTCTTGTTGCACATGCTTATTTCACAAGAACATCACATGTCAGAAACCTTGAAAAAGAAGAGGTACATGAAGTATCAATTTCAAGGGGTTGTTCCCCCTTCCAATTTGGAATCAAACAATGATAAAATCATAGAGACAAATCTTGGGCATGTCAATCTAATAGGATCTAGAAAAGAGTTAATGTTACTCCAAAGTTAGATTAGATTCAAAGTATACATGGCAATGGCCTTCTTCAAGTTGTAGCCTTTTTAACATCAGTATAATGTCATTAATGTGTGCCCATATTAGCAAGTCAAAATAATAAAGAGAATAGAAAAATTAAGAATTCCAAATATTAATGATATCATTTATTGAAAATTAATAGTATATGAATCGGGCTGAATTGATAAGTGACTCCATTCATAAGCAATTGTCATATGTACATATAATACGTTAATTTTACATGACCTTTTACCTAATTTATGTAGATGCTCATAGAAGGATATTCAGTTGGTTGAATATTGTTAGTCAAATAATTTCATCAAAAATATATGATTTATATCCTCAGCTTACATTGTAAAATAATGCAAAACATTTCTATAGAGTCAATGATGCCTTGCTACAGTATGTCAATTAAATGTTTGAAAGAGATCCATCCAATGTCAAGTTATCAGTTTCATCCACCACATAAATTATAAAGAGGGGAGCTTGTTGTTTAACCCTAAAATGTAGATGTGGTTGAATTTAGGGTTAAAAGGGGCAGAGATAGCCTAGGGCACAAGGATGGTATACTATCTCTAAAGTAAGACAATTATTTATGATACTTAGATAAAACATATACTAAATTGATTATATTGAGATGCTAAAATATATAAAATATAGTTATGCTAGATATTGAAAATAAGATAGTTAGTTTAGATGTTAATATAGATCCAAATCTAGAATAGGTAGAAAATAGATTGGATCTAGATTCTAGACTAGTCGCCTGATTCTAAAAATTATACCTTGGTAGTCATGGACACTTGTGTTGATCTGGGATGGTTGTGTCAACATTACTGTTTAAATCAAACATAGGTGTCCAATATAGAATACCTATTGGAACTAGATGTGACCCCCTATATGCTTATGGTTTATATGTCACTTTCACTCTGGTGCACTTAAATATGGGTCATGGATTGTCTCTCCTTATCAAATAGCAAAACCCTAGTTCTTCATCTTCATAGAGGTTATGGGGGAGATGGGTTAGAGAGCACATGGTGTCGAGCTACTGTAAATACCCCTCTATGAATGAACACTTCCTACATAGCTAATACTCTGAAAAGGGCCTTAGACTTATGTAAATATTCCTTACATGTTGGATTATGAGTGAATCATGCAAATGTGACAAGCAATTACAATAGTGATCTAGATTATAACTTGGTAAATGTCACTCATTCTCATTCAATACTTTAAAACGTATAGATATCTTGTCCCTATGATTGATATGGAAATAGGATAAATTAGGGAAGATTTGATCACTTGAGTTCTTGATTGAGTGCTTTTGGTAAGTAGCCTTTGGTATTTTGAGGTCTTTTCTAGGTGAGGAATGAATGAGGGTTGATATTATATTTATACCGATCTCTTTGGAGAATATCTTGCATTAAATCACTTAGGCTAACCATAGGAATACATTTTGTTTGAAAATTTAATGACTTTAGGGAAATGGACACTTGTGTTGGGATAGGACACTTGCATCAACATAGGCATTTGATTAGTCAGCTCCCACTCGAGACAAAATCAACCTGTGATCTCCATGCCTCCCATGTCAAATAATTTCGCTGCTCCAAACTCCTCATGACATGCCACTGAACTAACCTTACCCTTAGCTCAGCAAAACCCTGTATGTACAATCCTGCTAGCAAAACATACCATCCACATACAACAACAGAATGATGTTGCAATCATCATCCCCCTGGTAAGACAAACCACAGTAGTTACCCTGACATTGACTGAAGCCATGCTTCGTCCTCCACCTGTCAAAACCTGTACCACTGTCCTGCAGCTCCTCAAGACCATATACCTGGTCTTCCGTCTCACATATCCGTTCTCTCTATTCTTCAACTAAGGTATCCATTCGTCTCTGTGCTTTCTTCCCATTGGAAATCCTACCAAAAACACCTATTTGGTTCTCCTCCAAGGAATCACATCCTCATCCATGCAAAGCTCACACCTGTTTCCTGGATCCTTCCTGCTCTACAATCAACAACATGTATAAAGAAGAGGAACAACGAATTTGAGGGCCTACTTACGTCTTCAGTCCTCTGTATGGGTGTTTGAGACTCCTTGACATCGTGATGTCCACCCAAAATCTGTTACAGTGACCGACCTCGACCACCCCACAGTCTGCATCCGACCGACGTCGGTTTTCATGCGTCTGTCCCTGACTACCGACCCTGCAGTGTCCCTGCTGTCGACGTCGGTCCTCTGACCGACATCGGTCTTACCTACTGCCGACGTCGGTCCTCCTGACCGACGTTGGTCTTACCCTGCCTGACATCACCAGCTTCGGTCTACACATGATCGACATCGACATCTGTCTGTTCGACACCGATTCCTCCTGACCGATGTCGATACCTGTGTTCGCCTGTGAGTGATGACTTTTTACCCGCGAGCTCCTTTGAATCAAAACCCATGTCCAAACTGCTCTGCTCAGAAGTATCCAACACCATCCACTGGTCTCTGTCTGCCATCTCCTCCAAGTACACCAAGGCTTTCCAGTTCTTAAGCCTGTCAAATATATCTGTCTTCCACTTAAGAACATGCATCTCCTTCCTGCTCATGTGACCAAGCCTACGAAGCCACGTCTCTGCAACAGAAGAAGAATCAGTAATATAAACAAGTAGATAAAGAGTACCCATTTTCTTACCACCAGCTAATTCAAGTGCATCCGCTGTGAGAGTTCTTGTGCATCTCTCATCACCCAACCTTTCTGAAGAAATTAGCCATATCTCCAAACCTGGGACCTACATGACCTTCATCAACACCTGTGTGTTGGCCGCCTGCAATTTCAGCTTCACTTCCCCTTTGCCAATTCTTTGGCAAGGCTTACCAGCTCCTCTACCTGGGGCTGCATGGAAAGAGGCAACCGAATATTTTATCCAAAATTCAACTTTATCCAAGAAACCTCCTAGAGCATCCTGTGCAACAACACCTGCTACATCTGCTTCTTCAGTTCCTTCATGCTGATCTGCTACCAACCAACAATATTCTTTTACCTGCTCTTTCTTTTCATAGGACCTTAAGAGACCATCTGTGCTTTTCAACTCTTCCATTCTTAGCTTACTTTCATCTGCGATTGCTCTACTCCCACTCAATCAGAAACCCCTGAGAGTGACCTGTAATCAAAACACACTACCCAGATCTAAACCAATCTATTAGTATCCCAACCAAAAGCTTTGATACCACTTGTCAAGATCTTGCTCCACCAAAAGAGCACAATATGATTACTAAACCAAGCAACTTAATATGCAGAAATTAACCAGATTCACCAAGTAACTAGAATTCAGAATAACACATGATATGAGAGACAATACACAACTTGTATTAACACTTTACAGAAAAGAATACAATAAAGAAGATCCCACTTCTTCTCCACCACCTTACAGAGGTTTCCCACACCTCAAGTGAACAGTAAATCTTCTCCCCAAAGCTCTCCCTCTCAGGTCCCGACACCCAACTCAAATACAGAGTTGGTGTTCACCTCCTGTGCTCCACGCACACCACAAGTGCTCCACGCACTCCACAAGTACTCAAGGTACTTCAAGTAGATCTCCCATGAACCTGCAACAACCTGCAATTCAACAGACCATACTTATGGAAGGAACTCCCTTGCCTTCCTCTTTGCTCTATCCGAGTACACACTTGTACTCCAAGTAGATCCTGCCTGATACTGCTCCCTGTTGTGTTGCTGTCCTATATGATCTTGCACACCTGCAAATCAACCCGGTTCTGCACACCTGTGAACCTTGACCTTGCACACACATACACTTGCAAATCAATGATCTTACTTACCATGTAGATCTCCTATATAGGCCATACACCTGTGACCAAGATCCTACACACCTGAAGAATCCTGCTGACTCTCCAAAACCAACACCTACCTAGGTACTGCTGTGGAACTAGGAGGAACACCCTTGCTCACCTCACACACAGAAGGAGCTAACTTTGCTCAACTCAAACTAGAACACTTTTCCAATACAAGCATGAGTCTATTATATAGATCTCATCCAAACAATGATTAGACATCTAATTACAATAATTAGATTTGCAGCTCTTAGTCTAAAAATAGCTCTAATCATGCAAACACTTGGTTCGTTAGCTAACTGCTCGTAATAAGCTCGCAGTCGAACCACACAGGCGACCGATGTCGGTCCCTGTCCTCCTGGAGGTGACCGACGTCGGCCAATCCCTGACCGACGTCGGTTGCTTCTCTTCACTATATTGCCGACGTCGGCTGATCAGACCGACGTCGGTTGCTCTGACGCTCAGCAACCTTCAGCAACCCCTCCAATGGCCTTCTCCGTGTTTGCATCAGTGAAGCTTTTAGCTCCACAACCTAACAATACAAAATCTTAAAAGTGCATATATCTAAAGCGATAGAGAGAGATTAGACACATGCCCCTAAATTTACATTAAAGATAAGTTGTCACTTGATAGTTGATATTAGATCAATCGTACAACCTAATTATACTTATAACCTAGTGAGTGTGAGTGAACCAAGTCAACTCACACTATAAAAATTGTGAGGTGGATGATGTAATCAAGTACAACCTATAAACTTGGTAAGATTGAGTGATTTAATAACCTCAACCATACCCAAAATTAAACCAACTACTATAGTAAATTGGCTTAATATAGTCCTGAATAATCCAACCTAGTGGGTGATGACAGTTCCTAAAAGTGTTTGAAATATGAAGCTAATTTGATCTTGCAATATTAGGTGCACATTTCATAGCATATGCACCACAAATATTTCTCATGTTGAAATTATGTATAACAATGGTACCAATGTATATAATTATGCCACAAACGTGTATCTGAATCATATAACTATGAATTTTGACTAATTTAAAATTGTGTAGGTGTGGATAACATGTTTCCAAAACATGCCCCCACTATAATCTAAAACTAAAAATTGGTGTAAGTGTAAAGAACATGCTTCCAAAACATGTCCCCTGTTGTAATTTGAATATGAGAACTATTGTAGGTGTCAATGTGGAGAAATCTAAAAACTGATATAAGTGGTAATGTGGAGAATATATTTCTAAATCATGCCCCCACTATAATCTGGGTATGCTAAATATTGAATAAGTTTGGAGAACATGTTTCCAAAACATGCCCACACTAAATATGAAATTATGACAAATGTGAAGAACACGTTTCCAAAACATGCCCCTAGTGCAATCTGAAATTTGTGAAGCTATGTGGAAGTGATGCCTCTATGGCATGTCCACACTGATATGACCCCCATTTTGAGGTGAGGGAAAATAAAAACTGGTGGTTACCTAACATCAAAGTGATAAGATAGCCATGTAAACTATGAATGTATTATATAGCATATAAAGGGAACATGTTAGGTACACATATCATTAAATCATGAAGAAAGTGATCACACCAAGTCCTAAGATGCATGATGTTGATCATGGAAACATATAGATAGTACTAGTACAAGCTCAAAAATCAACCAAGTACACACACACAACCACTCAAAAACAAGACAAAATACAATGGTCCCAAGAAACCATAAATAAAGGGCATATTCAAATCTTGCACAATCAAATGGACATGACTTAGTCAAATGTCCACAAAATAAATAATGACATATTAAAATGTCAGCATACAACAAGCAATGACATACTCAAATGTCAAAAAGGTAAACAAAGGCACATGGGCCACAAACAATAGAACATATTTAAATGTTCAAACAAGCAAAATAATAGCAAGATAAGACACTCAAGGAAGTGAATACATGAATCCATAAGAAATCATAATAAACATATCATACTAGTCTTTGGATATATGTGTTAGCAAAAAATTTTAAGTACATAGCATATCAAGTGCACTGCAAAAGATATGAGTATGGATAAAGGCATGTGTAAGTATACATATGATCTCAAACATGATAATGTAAAGTGACCATAGAATGATATAATTTGGATGTATCATGATCATAGAGATGGAATCCCCAACACAACATCTAAAAGTGCATAGATCATGTATCTATGTATGCCTTAATCACACTCAAAAGATGTGTGAAATTCATGTGTATACATGAAATATTGATATGTCATCTACTAACATGGAACCAAAAATATATATGCCAAGGAGATAATAGGATATGTAAATGTTGAACATAATTTTGGATTTTTAGAGTTTTTTTACTGTTTTAGTATTTTTAGAACATGCGAAAGGAAAAGTCTATCATATAATCACATGCAAAGGATGGTCATATGTATCTCTCCACTATGAACCTAATGTAATAAGATGGTGATATTTCCGATGAGTGTGGATAGGTTTAATATTTGGCATTGTAGGATATGTTCATATCTGTGTATGTTTAATAGGACTTTGTGGCTATGAATAAATAATTGGAGTATGGGTTCATGGAACCCATCATTGAGTGCTATGTATTTTTTTTGGAACAGTTGCAATAGAAACATGTATAAGTATTCTAGATATTTGAATATGGTGCGTAATAGATGAAGATTTTGAGGAACCCACTGAGGATATCTAATGCAATGTTTTCTTAAGTAATGGCCATCTAGTAAGGGAATATCCTGTTGTTTACCCTTTTATAGAGCATTAACCTTAGGAGGTTTTATAATTAACTGCTTGGATATAAATTTCTCTTGTTCAAGAGCATGTTCATATGGGATTTCAAAAAATGTAATTACCCGATTGGGTAGATGCACAAATTTGGGGGATAAAAAAAGTGACACAATGAAAAATACAAAGCATTTTTTATGAAGGGTGTATGGCCTTTTGAAAAGGGCATACACCCTTATTTTTAAAAAAAAAACAATTCAAAAATGACAATGGGTTGGTCCTGACCCTAAATGGCATACGCCCTTTGCAGTCCATATTGTCTACGCCCTTTGTAAAGGGTGTACGTCCTTTGGACTAAAAAATGCGTGCATCCTTTCTAAAAGGTGTACGTCCTTTTTAGACCCTTTTTTTTTTTTACAATTCGAGTTACATTGAAAAACATGTGTGTGTGTGTGTGTGTGTGTGTGTGTGTGTATATATATATATATTGATGTTGAAATTAGAGGTGGTTGTATAAGGGTGTTAGAAGATATATTTATTAAAATAAATGTTAAGTATAAGTTTACATTTAATTTTATATTCTTATACTTAACATTTATTTTACTAAATATAACAAATCAACATTTTTTGAAATTGATTAGAGAGTTGTAGGAGTTACCATTTAGAAGTTAGTTTCTCAAATTTCATTCCATTAAATACTTAGTTTTTAGAATTTTAGGATCATAAGTAGAATGAGAAACAAGGTGATGCAGAGGAATGGGGAGAAGTCATCAAAACATTCACTCATGTCTTTATTTGTCATAACTGATCTCATTCATTGGTTATGCTTGTTCTTGATTAACCTTGTCTCAATCTAGTTTTCCTCTTTAGAAGGGGTCTTAATAGTCACTTTGTATATGTACATGTTATTTTTACATCTTCAAAGCACTTGATTTATTGCATTAACCTCTTTGAGGACACATACTTTTGTCAACTATCTCAATGCATTCCTTACTCTCACAAACTTCCCATTATGCTCCCACTACCTTCTTGTTAGGCTTCACCACTTAGGTCTCAAGGACCTAAACAAGAACTGGGTATCAATAACTTAGTATTTAGTCTTGAATGATCTTAAATAGTCATGTTCCATCTATTTTAACCCCTTTTAATTCTTGGATCATAACTTACCCGTCATTTCTTCTCACTAGGCTTACTAGGTCTTTTCAAGGCTTGTAGCCTTCTTTTTGGTCTTTTTCCTTTTATTGGTCAAATTTTCATCTTATTTGAAGTTATAAAAATACATTAGGACATAATTTACCACCCTTCAACTCCCCCTAAAGTTACAAAAACCTTCTCTTCCTCTAATTGTCTTTTCTCTCATTAGGATATGCCTAATTAGGCCTTTTAGGTCTCCTTAACAGACACATAAACGTTTTTGTATGGATAGAGACCATAAAACCCCAAAAACCATAAAATATACTTTTCCATGTCAATATCAACTAAACTACCAATTTTTTCCTCTTTTTTATGGTGAGAAATCTTTATAATGGCTAAATCCCAATCTTAGGGTTTCCTAGACCTACACAGACTCGTGAGCAATTTAAATTCCATAACTTGTGTTAAAAAATGTTTCAAATATTCAAATCATTTTTATTATGTCTGTATTCATTTATTTATTCTTTTTCATTATTTTAGAGTCTTTTTTCCACTTTTCACTTATTCAAAACAATAAATATATAGCTAATTATGTATACCTTGATGACTGTGCAAGGTGTAGGTAGATAGTATGGGTTGATTGAGTACTAAAAGGGTTATTTTACCCTTGATCCTTCTTATTTAACATTTCACTTTTAACACTTGTTCACGTGTTTCCTTATTCCTCAAAAATCTCTTACAAGGATTGTATACTCAAATAGGGTGCTCATAGTCATAAAACAATTATGAACCTGCAAGAAATGAGGGTTTTATGGTGACAACTTAAAAACTAGGGTTATTCTTGTTTTATTTAATTCCAAGTCCTTATTATATATTACATTCATTGCAAGAACACATTAATCATATGTCCATTCCTTGGTCAACATATAAATCTTTTTTAATCCTCTAAAACATGGGTTTTTCTTAACTGAAAAACAGGGTTTGAGATTTACAATAGACTTGTCACATGTCTATGACATGTATAATGTCGTTTCAATATTTATTTAAACACAACCAACTATATTTAAATCACCATAGTCTATTATCATCACTTTCTCCACCTTCACTTGCATATGTGGCACTCAACACATAAACAGGGTCCATTAACTATATAATATGGTTCTCTCCTTATGGAAACTATGTAAATAGATTATCCCCTTCCTTGTATTCAAATAAAAAATCTTTCTCTCTACAGGAACTACACATTCATCTTTCAATCATCATCTCTTCACATATATATTTGATGTCTTAAAGACCCAAGGATTGCTTCATTCTATGACTGTGACAACAACCTATAAGGCCTAATGGAATAAATGGTCCATTATACTCTCAGTATTACCTTGTTTCTTATGTTATCATAGTTACTTGATGGTTTTTAATTTCTCAACTTATACAAGGATATATGTCACACTAAACTCCAACTCTATTCTATACAAGACATTCTAATATCTTCTTTTTAAGACTGCAACCTACAGTCCTTTTTGGTTTCTCCACCAATCATTTAATAACCTGAAACCTCACATAAAGATGAATAAAAACATGGCCTCAATGGTCTTCAATGGAAATATACATGATTCACAACACTCAATATAGTTAATAACATCAACTTACATGCTTTTTTATTCATAATGTTCAACAAAACATACAATTTTGATCCATTTGGACAATGTTATCATTCATGAGGAGTATTATATAATTTATTCATTCTCAGACTCTCCTCTCTCTTCTCAGAGATTTCTTCTCCTCTCTATGCCAACTCTCTCCAAAATTACTCTTTCTTCCCTTTTTTAACATAGTATCTTTGGTTGGTTATACCAACTTCTTTTTCATGACTACCTCAATGTGAGGTTTTGGAACTCATGATGAAAGTTAACTTTTCCCCTTATAACCATGGACATATATATGTCTTATAACACTTATTATAAATATTTATGATCCTTTACAACAATATTCCCTCTTGACCACCTTTATATCATGCTTGGGACATTCTAGACTTAGTGACAACATTTAAATTTTCAAATTGTTATATTTGGAAGGAAACTTCAATCACTCACCTAAAAATATTCCTATGACTCCACATAACCTCAAATACACTAATGGACTTTGAAAGGTCTCTTGACACACACTAACTCCAACCCTGACCCACTTTTTTCCACCAATGACCAAAACATGAAATTTTATAACTTTAGCTTGATGTTCCTACATCACGAGGTTATAAATCATGTTATGTATGTAATATATCTAGATACCATTGAGTATTATATGTCTATTTTACCTAATTAAGTATTCCATATCTACTTTATCTAATTGAGTATGCTCTACCTGATTAAATAATCAAGCGATGGATTGATCTCAAGGAGTTTTCTATCTTTGCCTTGGAATCTTCTTAAAAACCTTGTTCTCAACTTAGAAATCAACTTTAATTAATGGGTCTATCAATATGCACAAATGAATAGCCTTTAGCATGCAACCTATAACATATATATAATAATGATACAGTCTTTCATACATTACATCTACCACATACATGGTACTACATGGTCACTCATATTGAACACGAATGTAGCTAATAACCCTAGTGCACTCCATTTCCACCTAAACCATAAACCCCAAACCCTAAACACTAAACCTTAAACCCTAAACATTAAAACCTAAACCCTAAACCCCAAATGTTAATCCATAAACCATGAACCATGAACACTAAATAATATACCTAAACCTTAGGCCCTATGCCTTAAACCTTGACCCTTAACCCTAATACATTATCCCTAAACCAAAAACAACAATTCATAAACCCTAAAATATAGACCCTAAACATATAAACTTAAAAATTTATACCCTAAACCCTAAAACCTAAATGTAATCCCTTAACCCTAAACCCCAAACCATAAACCTAACATCCTAAATGTTAAACCCTAAAACCTAAATTTAAGCCCTTAACCCTAACCCTCAAGCCTAAAACCATAAACCTTAAACATTAACTCCTAAACTAAAAATTATAAACCCAAATCAAAAATAAAAAACTCAAAACCTTAAACACTAAACCTAAATCCCTAAACCCTTAACCTTAAACCTAAAACCCCAAACCCCAAACCATAAACTCTAAACCATAAATGCTAAACCCTAATCCCTAATCCTTAAACACTAAATCCCAAACCCTAAATACTAAACACTAAGATCCAAATCCCAAACCCTCAACCAAACCCCCAAGACTAAAACCCCGAACCTTATATTCTAAACCCTAAGTATGAAACCATAAACCCAAAAGCCTAACCCAAAACACCAAGCCCCAACCCCTAAAATATAAAATCTTGGTCTCTTGAGCCATAAACCATAAATCCCAAGCCATTAAGCATAAAATATAAATTATAAGCACTAAATCCTAATCCCTAATCCATAACACTAAAACTTGAACCCTAAACACTAATCCCTACACACTAAACCCTAAGCTATAAATCTTGAAACATCAACCATAAACCTTAAACCCTAAATTTGTATAAATTAAGATCATCGAAGGATTCTTATAAATATTTAAGATGTTTGGAAACTATCTCTGAGGATAAGAAACTAATTTCTTTTATTGTTTTCTTAAGAATTAGAATTCAATGGAAACTTTAATCTTTAGGTTCAGATGGCCTAATCTACTTACTTGGAAGGATATTGACTTGGATTAACTATCAAATGCTTTGAATCACTTTACTTTTAAGCATTTTATAGTGTTTACATAATAACATTAGATCTTCATAATAGGTTTATACTCAATTAATAAAGTTGGAGATGTACTATAATTGGAGTTTGCTATCTTTTCCTTGGAATGTTCTTAACAACCTTGTTCTTGACTTAGAAAATGAACTTTAATCAATGGATCTATCAGTATGCATAAATGAATAACCTACATCATACAACCTATAGCATGTATATAGTAATGATATAGTCATTCATACATTACATCTACCACATACATGGTAATATTTATATGTATTTAGTCACTCATACATGACATCTTCCTGTGGTCATGATATGGTCACTCATATTGGACACAAATGCAACTAATAACCCTAGTGCACTCCATTTTCACCTAAACCATTAACCCTAAAACCCTAACCCTTAACACTAAACCTTAAACCCTAAATGTTAAAAACTAAACCATAAACCCCAAGCCATAAACCTTGAACTATGAACACTAAATAATATACCTAAACCCTAGACCCTAAACTCTTGACCATTAACCCTCATACATTAGCCCTAAACCAAAAAAAACAATCCATAAACCCTAAACATTAAAACCTATACTTTATACCCTAGACCCTAAAGCCATAAACACCCCAAGCCATAAACCTTGAACCATGAACACTAAATAATATACCTAAACCCTAAACCCTTGACCATTAACCTTCATACATTAGTCCTAAACCAAAAAAAACAATCCATAAACCCTAAACTATTAACCCTAAACATATAAAGTTAAAACATTAAAACATATACTTTATGCCCTACATCCTAAAGCTTAAAACCTAAATATAAGCCCTTAACCCTAAACCTAAAACCATAAACCATAAGATATAAACCTTAAAGATTAACTCCTAAACTAAAATTTTTAAACCCAAATAAAAAATTGAAAACCCAAAACCTTAAACACTAAACCTAAATCCCTAAACCCTAAACCTAAAACCCTAAACCATAAACTCTAAACCCTAGATATTAAACCCTTAGTCCTAACCCCTAATCCCTAATCCCCAAACACTAAATCCTAAACCCTAAACACTAAACACTAAGTTCCAGACCCCAAACTCTTAACCAAACTGCCAAGACCAAAACCTTAAACTTTACACCTAAACCATAAACCATAAGTGTGAAACCATAAACCCAAAACCCTAACCCCAAACACCAAGCCCCAAACCCTAAAAGCTAAACTCTTGGTCCCTTGAGCCATAAACCATAAATCCCAAACCTTTAAGCATAAAATATAAATTATAAGCCCTAAATCCTAATCCCTAAGCCATAACATTGAAACTTGAACCCTAAATGCTAATCCCTATACACTAAACCCTAAACTATGAATAGTAAACCATCAACCATTAACGTTAAACACTAAATTTATAAATCCTAAACCTCTATCCATAAACCATAATCTTGAGTTATCACCTATATAGAGAAAGGAGATGGGATATTGGCTAAGCCATATCTTGAAAGGATAGGGGTCATTTTAACCTATATAATTAAAGGAATTACTAGAGACATTCATGTAAAAGGTTTGAAGGTGGATCCAAGATGAATTCTTAATAATATATGGGGTTTTTAATCAATGGGTCTATCAATATGCATAAATGGCTAGCCTGTAGCATTCAACCTATAACATACATATAATAATGATAATGCCATTCAAACATTACATCTACCCCATACTTAGTACTACATGTAGGTATATTTTCACTCATACATGACATATTCCTATATTTGGGTATAATCACTCATACCAGACACAAATGTAGTTAATCACCCTAGTACACTCCATCTACACTTAAAACATTGACCCTAAAACCCAAACCCCAAACCCTAAACACCATAAACCTTGAATTTTGAACCTTTATCCTAAACCCTAAACACAATAAACCTTGAACACTTAACCCTAATACATTATCCCTAAACCCAAAATAATAATACCTATATCCCAAAACTTAGACCCTAAACATAAAACATTAAAATCTTAAATCCTAGACTTTATATCATAGACCCTATTGAGAAAGGATAGGGATGATTTTAAAACTTTAAACCCTAGACTTTATATCATAGACCTTATATCCCGTGTCCTCATATCTTCAAAGGATAGGAATCATTTTAACCTATATAGAGAAAGGAATGACTAGGGACATTTGTGTAAAAGGCTTGAAGGTGAATTCATGATGAATTCCTAATAATTTGTGGGTTTTTTAATCAATGGGTCTATTAATATGCATAAATGGCTAGCCTATAACATTCGACCTATAACATGCATATAATAACGATACAATCATTTAAACATTACATCTACCCCATAGCTAGTACTACATGTAGGTATGTTGTCACTCATACATGACATAATGTTGTATTCACATACAATCACTCATACCAAACACAAATGTAGCTAATCACCCTAGTAATCTCCATTTAGACCTAAACCATTGACCCTAAAACCCAAACCCAAACCCCTAAACACCATAAACCCTGAGTTTTGAACCCTAAACCTAAACCCTAAACACCAAAACCTTAAACACTTAACCCTAAGACATTATTCCTAAACCCAAAATCAAAATACATAAACCCCAAAACCTATACCCTAAACATAGAACTAAAAAAACTTAAACCCTAGACTTTATATCCTAGACCCTAATCCCTAAAACCTAAACTTTAAGCCCTTGACCCTAAATCCCAAACCATAAGCTTAGAATCCTAAATCCTAAAGACTAAACCATAAAACCTTAACCCTATAGGTCTTTAATATTAAACACTAAACCTTAAACACAAAATTCAAAATCATGAACCTTAAACCCTAAACATTAAACCCTAAACCCAAAACCTTGACCCCTAATCTTGAAACCCTAGGCACTAAACCCTAAATCTTGAAATTTGAATCCTAAACCCTAAATGTAGAACCATAAAACCTCAAACCCAAAACCATAGACCCTAAATCCTGAAATTGGATAAACCCTAAACCTCAAAACCTATATGCTAGAACCCAAACAATTAACTCCAAACACTGAACTATAAACTTTGAACCCTAAACCCTAAACCCTTAACTTGAAACCTAAATAACAAACACTAAACATACATTGTGGAGACCACACTACAGAGGAATGATGCAAGCATTGGTAGTTTAGATCAACCCCTCTCTACTTTCCTATCATAATTCCTACATAAGCACAAAGATTTCAATGCAAGGAGAAAACGTGCCATAATAAAGTCAGTGGCACAAATGCTAATAATTTACACTCATGACCCACATCATTCTTTGAGAATAACTCACAAACATGAGAAGATCCAAAATGATCGGACCCTTTTTCTTAATGATCTGGAAATAATTGTGTCTAGAAAAAAGATTTCACCTCATACGAAGCAAGTGCAAAGAGGTGATTTTTTTATCTATCATAATTTTTCATCATCCCTCATCATAATTTCAAAGAGGATATTATCTTATTTTAACCATGCAAACCATTCAACAATCTCCTTAGAGTAATGCATCATAAACCTATCTAATCTACTAGACATGAATGAGAATAATCACCCTAGTACACCCCTATCAGAACAAAAGGAAATGAAACACCATTCAAGATTCATCTATAATAGATATTCTTCAGTCTGAATCAAATTTATACTAACTATTAGATTGGAACACACTTTACTAGATGAGGGAGTGACTAGGGATGATGACAGAGTGATTAGGTATGATGAGTGACAATGAGGGAATTGTTAAGGGCAGTGAGGGATGAGGACAAATGAGGAGGGGGTGAATAGGTATGATTAAGGATGATGAGGGTTAATGAGGGAGTGATTAGGGATAGTGAGGGGTCCAATGAAATATGATGAAGGATTGACTAGGGACAATATGAAATAATGATGGTTAATGAGGGAGTTATTAGGGATGACGAGGGATGATGAGAGTGTGACTAGGGATGATGTTTAGGATGATGAAAGAGTGATTAGGTATGATTACAGTTAATAAGGTTTGATGACCTGGAGTGTTTAGGAATGATCAATGATAATGAGGGATGATGAGGGAGTGACTAAGGATGATGAGGGTTGATGAGGAAGTGATTAACAACAATGAAAATTGTGATAGCCAATGAGGGAGCGATTAGGGATAATGAGGGACAATGAGAACCAATGAGGGAATGAATAGGGATTATAAGTGACTATGAGGGTTGATGAGGGAGTGATTAGGGATGATGAGGATCAATAAGGGAGTATCCTATGTGAATTTGGAAGAATATGACTTTATTCTACATGACTTTGGAATAATGCATGAGATTGGAATTGAAGAATGCGTGGATTGACCATCTATCTAACATTTGTTTTAGAGTGTGGTGTCTTTTTACAATGAAGTTGAATGGTGTGTTGATTTATTATATTTCAAATGGCATCTATTAGGGTGATTAACTACATTCATGTCAAGTATAAGTTATTATATCATGATTATAGGTAGATGTCATGTATGATTGAATGCATACATATATGTAATAGGTATGTGATAGATGTCATATACGAGTGAACGTATCATGACTATAGGTATGTTATAAGTTACATGATACAAGGAAGTCATTTATGCATATTGATAGATCCATTGATTGAAAACCCCTCAAATTATTTAAGAATCCACCTTCAAGCTCAGACATTCAATCGAGTAGGGCATACTCAAGTAGATAAAGTAGGTAGGGCATACTCAATTATGTGAAATATGGGGTATAATCAATGGTATAGATCTATTACATACGTAACATGATTTTTAACCTCGTTTCTCATTCTATCTTTTGATCCTGAAATTCTGAAATCTAAGTATTGGCTAGGATGGAATTTGAAAAATTAACTTCTAAATGGTAACTCCCACACCTCTGTAATCAATTTTAGAAAATGCTAAGTGTCCCTAATTTATTATATTTAGTAAAATAAATTTAAAGTATAAGAATATAAAATTTAATATAAAATTAAAGGTAATAACATGTAATTTTATATTACATTTTATATTCTTATACTTAACATTTATTTTACTAAATATATGCTTGCAAAAAATCAAACATGACAAACAAAATTGCAGTCAAAGGTTCTTAACAACAACATCTAGTTGAAATATATATATATATATATATATATATATATGCATCTTTCAAGAAAATCAAATTGAAAAAAAAATTACACTCTAAAAAGGGTTTACGCCCTTTGAAACATCAAATTGAAAAAAAAATTGCACTCTAAACAGGGTGTATGCCCTTTGAAAAGGGAATACACCCTTTATAAAGGATGCACACCCTTTACAAAGGGCATGCATCCTTTATAAATGGATTATTCCCTTTATAAAAGATGCATGCCTTTTACAAAGGGCATGCATCCTTTATAAAGGGCGTACAACCTTTATAAAAGGTGTGCATCCTTTATAAAGGGTGTACGCCCTTTACAAAGGGTGTACGCCCTTTACAAAGGGTGTACGCCCTTTACAAAGGGCGTGCATCCTTTACACAGGGCGTATGCCCTTTAAACATTTCAATTTTCTTTTTCATTTTCCCTCCAAATCTGCATTGGTTACAGGCTTGGAGAGGTCTGAACCTACCTTGAAACTAGTCATGGAACAACCCACTTAGTTTATAAGAAATTTAGGAGTCTTTTTCATCTTTGTCGACACATCTAATCAGGCAGCTTTTATTATTTAAAAAAAAATTATATAGATTTGTAGAGGAGAAGTGTAGTTTTAGAATATATATATATTTTTAATGTTAGAATATTATTTATAATTATTACCTAATTTATACATAACATACCTCATTATGGACTATATACATATCATCACAAATTCCCTTATAAATTTTTAAATATTAATCAAAAGTTTATAAAATTTATATCTCCACAATCTGCACATTGTCAACTATGCTTCCAGAAAAAATGATTTTCATGAAGTTAAGGTTAAAAAGTCATGTTCATACACTTGCAGTTTCAATTTTCCAGTTGTATTGACTTGTAAAATTATTTAAAAATTATATATATGATAAAAAATTAATAAAAAATATTCTCAACAATCTTCGACATTTCACCTATCTATATATGAAATTTCATACAAAAATTTAATCATTTACTTAAAAAAAGTGTGTTTGTACACATGCACTATCCTTATCTTTTTACAAAAAATGACCAACCTATTATCATAGATGCATCTATTTTGCACATTTTTGTCATCTAGGTATTGAAAAAAATTATATATTTAGAAACTAAATTAAAATTCCATAATTCATGATTTTATGTCATTGTGAAATTCCTTTTTGAAGTGTCTCTAACATTCACTCTTAGTTAAACTATTATTATTTTTAGAACAAATGTGTGCCCCCCCCGTCATCCCTATTGTCCCCCATTATCCTGCATCTACCCGATTAGCATGAATGTATTTAACACAATCATGCACTATAGAGGGTAATTCTCAAAGTGTATGTATCCAAGGTCATCCCAATAACATATTAAAGACACACGTGGAAAGTATAATTGAGAAGGTAGTAACCACATGGGCAAGACCCACCTATAAAGGTAAGTCAATCTCACCGAGAACCTATTTTGAGGTCCCATCAAATGCTGTAATTTATTTGGTCGAAGGATGTAAATTATGATTTGTATAACCTAAATGTGTAAGTAATGTCATGGTAAAAATGTTATTATTTACACCATTGTCAATCATAACATTATGTATAAGCTGGTGGTCAAGGCATGCTCGAATGAATAAGGAATGAAGATCTAAGTCATCATCCCTAATATCATTGTCATCTAAAATAATGGATGGTTTCTAAACCATAGGAGGTGTATGCCACATATAGGTACCAATAATCCCATTCAATGGGTGTTCATGATGAGATGGGTGAGGGTGTGCATTATATGCCATTTGCACTTCTAGATCCTTCTTAGAATGATCTTTAAAAGAATTGTTAAATATTTTGTTTTTTTGGTGATCACGAGGTTATGAACCTGATTCCTTTAGAGAATCATCAAATGTAATTTTTAGTCATCAATGATGTCTTGGATCTTATGCTTCAAGGTAAAACATATGTTCGTAGAATGCCCAAGGCCTTAGTGATATTCATAATAAGCATTTGTATCATACCCTTTAGGTAAAGGTCTACTCATATCAACTTCTATAAGATGAGAGATATATAAGATGACACTCTACAAGTCATGGGAGTAAGGAAGTGGAATACTTAGGTAAGCGTGTAAATTATCTCCATGTTGCATTGGATAAGATAAGTTGTTTAGGTTATTGTGACACCACATTAACCATGGTGGTTGTTTCTTTTTTAGGCTTAAGAGGTTTGACCTTATAGCTTGGTTTGATAGTAAACTTGGTATTAGATGTACATGTAATTAGTGTATTTTCTAAATACTTAAGTTTGTTTAATGATATAAGTTTCATTTCACAATCACAAATAATGTAGCTTAAGTCATCGAAAGATTTGAACTTTTTAAACATAATGGACTCATGTAAATGAGCATGAAAACTTTGTTTGTAAATATCTTGAATATCTTTATCTGCCATAGGATTGGTCATTTTAGCTAACATTGTTTTGTACCTTAAGACACATTCATTGATAGGTTCATTGGTTCCTTGTTTGATTTTTTAAATTTATGCATAGGAAAACTTTTTGATGATGTTAACAAAGAAGTGTACCAAAAATTGATCCACAAGGGGTTTGAAGGTGTTTATTGATTGAGTTAGTAAATCATAGAAACACCTTGAAGCATAGTCTTTTAAGGTCTTGTTGGCCATTTTTTGGCCCACATACCAATTTTTGCCTAAGTGTGAGAAGATAGACTTTCAAGCAAGAAATGGCAAGTCTTTAGAAGACTTCAAACTTTCAATAGTGAATGACTTATTTTATTTTATAAGTTGCAAGTAATGAGACATTAAAATCCTGATTTGGTCTTCTCCAAGCTTTACTCCAAAAAAAGTGGTCCAGACATAAAATCCAAAGGACCTTTTGCACATTTCGAAGGGTCATTACCTTTCTCGGAAGGGCACTCACAATACCAAAGGCACTTTTCAAGAAAACTCGAAGGTATACTTCAAATAGGCAAAAGTGCATTTTCAAAATGCCAAAGGGCCTTTTTTTGGCAAAAGGGATCTTTTCAACTTTTGTGAAGGACCAAACAATTTTTTTGAAGGTCACTTTCATAAATCTGAAGGGCTTTCTTGACAAATTTTGGAGGTATTTTCTATCCAAAAGATCATTTCAAAATTTTGGAACGTACATTTGGGCAAAAATGATAAGGGCAAAAAATAAAAGAGACCCAAGAAAATTGTCTGAAAGAGAAGTTTGAAGTAAGATGTGAGCAATGGAAAGTTCTAAAAGGAAAATTATGGAAAATAGTTCACAAAAAGCAAATGGCCATGAAACATTAAGGTCAATGATCAGTAAATCCAAAAGGCCAATCAATCAAGGACAAGTGGCACAAGTGTATCCAACAAGCGCAGTATATTAACGAACAATAAGGACTTTTCCTTTCATTTATGGCATGCAAAGTGGTCAAACAAAGATTGGACATGTCTAGGTGGAGCAACGAACATGCAAGGAATGATTGGGATATCCCAAGTTGTAATAAAGAACACACCAAACTTTAATGCAAATATAAAAACACTCAAACTTGGCAAAGACATGCAACTACCACCGATATGGCTCGTTTAGTTCTGAAGAGGAAGATTTAAATGCATTAAGGGATCGAGGAGATTTTACAATTATCTTGGGTTATCCATTTCATGGTCAAAGTAGTCAAAATGGTAGTGGATCTGGTCATTAATGAATTTTCCCCTTTTTTCATTCTCTCATGCAAGTCCCTCTTCTCTCTTGTCCCTTTCTTCTATATATATGGGCTTTCAAGCCATTGTAAAGGGTTCCCAATTTTTAGACTTTTTATCTTTCTGGGAGATAGACATCCATTGAGATACTAAAAATTATTCTCTACTTGATTAGGCTCAACCCTATCAAGTCTATTGTAAGAACTACCTCTTGATGTAATAAGATGATTTCTTTGCATATCTCTTATCATTGATTAGTGCCTTAGTATGTTTATCCTTGGTGGATTCGTGAAGGAGATTATTCCTAGTCTATCAGCCTTCTACTTGCTTCTTTAATGTATTTTCAAGCTCTTGCAGGTCTGGATTAGTGTTATGCCTAAACCTCTTCTAGTGTGTCAACTTGATCTCAAGATTGTGTAAGCCATAGTTATCTTATGATTGATCTAGTGTGGGTTCAAGCATAGATGAGTGTCCATTTTACTTTGGTGCGTCACCTGGTTAGATTTCTTAGGAGCCCTTATCCCCTTTCTAACCCTTTTCTACGAATCATTAGTTTAGCATTAGTTTAGGTGAGCATCAAAGATGAACGGGCCTACTTTGGAGGTTCAGCCTCACTACAGGATACCCACAACCTGAGGTTATTCCTATGGTTATAGCTATAAATGAGAGAGCTTGAAAAAATCTCCCACAAGGGTGCAATTCCACACTACAATAGTTTTTTGCATGCCCGGTAGGACCAAGGTCCAAAGCAATAGAAGGATTTTTGGTGTTGTTCTTCTACATATCAGCCTTTGGAGGCATTCAACAAACATCAATGGTGACTTTGAGCATTTATCAGTTGGTTTAAAGTAGCACAAGCATCTAATCATCATCATCTAAAGAGGAAGATCTTGGTGTGTCTTTCTTCTGATTAACTTGTGGAATCAAGCAATTAGCACTAATGCTAACTCCAAATCAAAGCTTCTGGTTATGAGTAGACTAGGTTTGTCTCTTTGTAGATTTTAATCAGCTCCTACATCTCACTTGACATATGAGGCTAATATGAATAGCTATGGTGGATATCCTTATTATCCATCTCTTTATCAACAACCCCAATATGATCCTCATGATCTATACGAGCCTAATCCACCCTATCAAAGCTATGAGGAACCTTGGCAAGTTCCTCATGATCCATTTATATAATAATATTGCCCTAGTCCTTCCTATGGATAGTAAGCTCATCATAATACTGCTCCTCATCAACACTATCATGAGCCATCTACACCAACACTTAGGCAAACTTTAGTGAGCCTTGACAATCATGCACTAGATTTGCACTCACAAAAGTATTATGGACAAAATGTCCCTACTCACTAGATCTATTATGTGAAGGACTCATTATAGAAAATAAAAGTACAATGAGCCCTTATTGAGAGAGAAAATTGGAACAATCTCATAGGTGACATGTTGGATATAAGCGATTACATTCAGATCATTGAGGACAAGTTGAAAGGACGTGAGGAATAGTAGGGGCAACCTCACCAACCTTTTGTGCCTACCTACATGCCACCTCAATCTTCTTATGTGCCATCCATTACTCATCATTAGACCATTTTAAGTGTTCCTTTGAGTTTTCCAAGTTCTTCATATGTTTCTCAAACTTTCTCTTCCTGGAATTTGATTCAAGAGAACCGTAAAAAAGAAAAAGGAATTATTGTGGAATAACCTACTATTGAGATTCAAGACTCCTTTCTTCCTCAAGAAACCCTTATGAAGTTTTTCAAGGTTCCAAGATGGAATCAAGTGGTGAAGTCATGGGGTAAGCAAAAGGAAACAAATCTGGATTTGAGGATCCAGGTTAAGGAAGAATTTGAACCTTTGCAAACATCCCTTATCCCTATTTAAGAGCCCTCTTGTGTTCTTGACCACCTTAAAGAGGAGCTATTTCAAGAGAATATAGTAAAACAAATCAAAGAGCTGGAGCTAAGAAGACAAAATGAGGAAGAGAAATAGAAGCTGAAGATAAAAGGAGAACTTTTAGCCTCCCATCTTGGAACCAAGTCATGCAGTCAAGTGGACCTAAAGCTACTCAGTCCCCACCCCTCCCTCCTTAACAATCTAAGCCTCTATCTTTTCCATCTTGGAAATCCATTCAAAGTAGTATGAAAAAGGAGGAGGTGGTGATTCCTGAAGTTATACAAGAGACCTTGTAGCCTTTACTTCTTTCCCCTTAAAATCCCAAAGCCTTTCTTTCATGGAGATCCATCCAAAAACTAAAGAATTAGGAAGAGGAGGTGAAGGTGATCCATGTAGAACAACTTCAAGAACCTATGGTAGCTTCCTTGAACATTTATCACCTTGTTGCATATTTTCAAGGATTTATTATGCCACTCCTTGAGAAGGTGCCTCTTCTCTGTGAAGCAAACCAAGAAGATGCATCCAAAAAAGCTGATAAAGAGGATGTCATGAGTAACTACAAGGAAGAAATCACCATAGGGACCCACCTTAGTGAACAAAATATCAACTCAACCTTCTTGAATGAAAGAGAGATTATTGAAGACTCTTTTATAGTTGTGCATAAATTAGAGTGCACCATTGAGGATTCAAAGCTACCACCTTATGTTGAAAATGAGGGGGTTGAGGCTGTCACTTCCTTAAATGAATTGTCATGTTGTAAAAAGGGTGAGGAGATGAATGAAATAATTGATCAAATTGATGAACTTGTGGAGTAGCCAGATGTTACCAATCAGTCAAAAGCCCCATATGTGGACTTGTTTGAGATCTTGAGAGCTGGTTATGTTCTTTTCCAAGGCAATTATGACCTGGTTGTAGCCAAGGAGGGAAACCTTATCAATCATATCAAACGAGATGGAGTGTGTAGCCTTTCAAATCTGCCACCTCAAGATTCCATTGTAAACAAGGACTTATTTCATATCTTTAGAATGGGCTATCAGCTCCTTAATGAGCCCAAAAAACATGAAATAAAGAACAAGCCCAATCCTACTAAGGATACCATAGAAATCAAAGAGGTATGCCTTGTTGAACCACTATTGGAAGTTGCAGTTAAGGGGCCATATGAAGATTTTGAGACTCTCTAGATTCACATAGCTAACCTATTTGGAGTTGGAGTTGCTTGGTTCTCATTGAGCATGATGACAAAGAAGCTGACAGTTGCAACAAAAAAGAGTTAGGCATCAAGATCAACGGTCAAGAAGTTGCATGCCTTATTCAATCTCTTATCTCATGATGCAAGAAGAGTATCAAACTTTCCTTTTGATCTAGGAGGAAAGGTGCACATAGTTTTAGGGTGTATATATTAGATTAGGGTGCACATAGTTTTAAGGTGCATTTAATTGTTGTCCTTGTTTTCATTTTAGGTTAGTTTCCTTTCAATAAGTGCCTTGGGTACTTTGTTTCATTTTTCCTTGTTGCTTCAAGAGGAGGTTCTAGAAAGGGTCAGCCTTGTTAAACCAAAGCAGAGACTCCATGCCCAATGGACTAGACAAGAAAACATGAGCTCGGTTCTCAAGCATAACAATCATACTTCCCTGTGGTCACCAAAAATGTTGGCCATTTTTTGGCCCACATAATAATTTTTTCTTAAGTGTGAGAAGATTGACTTTCAAGTAGGAAATGGCAAGTCTTTAGAAGACTTTAGACTTTCAGTAGTGAATGACTTATTTTATTTTATAAGTTGCAAGTAATGAGACATCAAAACCCTGATTTGTTCTTAGAAGTGCTTCTCGGTTTCTCAAAAAGATAAGTCTTCTTCAAGCATAACTCCAAAGAAGGTGGTCCAGACACAAAACCCAAAGGACCTTTTGTGTAGTTCCAAAGGGTCATTACCTTTCTCCGAAGGACACTCACAATACCAAAGGCACTTTTGAGGAAAACCTGAAGGTACATTTCAAATAGGTCAAAGGGCATTTTCAAAATGTTGAAGGGCCTTTTTTTTGGCTAAAGGGATCTTTTAAACATTTTTGAAGAACCAAACAACTTTTTTGAAGGTCACTTTCATAAATTTAAAGGGCTTTCTTGACAAATTCTGGAGGTCTTTTCTATCCAAAGGATCATTTCAAAATTCTTGAAGGTATATTTAGGCAAAAGTAGTCAGGGAAAAAAAAAAAGAGATTCAAGAAAATTATTTGAAAGACAAGTCTGATGTAAGCTATGAGTAATGGAAAGTTCTGAAAGGAAAATTATGGAAAATAGTCCACAAAAAGCAAATTGTCATGGAACATTAAGGTCAATGGTCAGTGAATCCAAAGGGCCAATCAATCAAGGATAATTGGCACAAGCACATACAATAAGCTCATTAGATCAATGGACAACAAGGACTTCTCCTTACATCCATGATATGCAAAGTGGTTAAATAAAGATTGGATGTGTCCAGGTGGAGCAAAAAACATGCAAAGACCAATTGGGATAGTCCAAGTTGCAATAAAGAACATGCCAAGCTTTAATGCAAATATAAAAACACTCAAACTTGGCAGAGACATGCAACTACCATTAGTATGGCTCGCTCAGTTCTGAAGAGGAAGACTTGAATGTGTGAAGGGATCGAGTAGATTTTATGGTGATCTTAGGTGGTCTATTTCATGGTCAAATTAGTTGCAATAATATTGGTTCTAATCATCAATGACTTCTCCCATTTTTTTGTTCTCCCACATAAGTCCTTCTTCTTTCTTTTCCCCTTCTTCTATATATACGGGCTTCCAATCCATTGTAAAGGGTTCCCAGTTTTTAAACTTTTCATCTTTATGGGAGATAGACATTCATTGAGATACTAAAAAGTATGCTCTATTTGATTAGGCTCAACCCTATCAAGTTTATTGTAAGAACTACATCTTGATGTAATAAGATGATTTCTTTGCCTATCTCTTGTCATTGATTAGTGCCTTAGTATGTTTATGCTTGGTGGATTTGTGAAGGAGATTATTCCTAGTATATCAACCTTATGCTTTCCTCTTTAATGTATTTTAAAGCTCTTGTAGGTCTGGATTAGTGTTATGCCTAAACCTCTTCCAGCGTTCAACTTGATCTAAAGATTGTGTAAGCCATAGTTGTCTTATGACTGATATAATGTGGGTTCAAGCATAGATGAGTGTCCATTTTACTTTGGTGCATCATCTGGTTAGATTTATTAGGAGCCCTTATCTCCTTTCTAACCCTTTTCCATGTCAATCATTAGTTTAGCATTTGTTTAGGTAAGCATCGAAGAGGAATTGACCTACTCCAGAGGTTCAACCTCGCTACTAGATGCCCATAGCCTGAGGTTGTTCCCATGCTTGTAGCTGGAAGTGAGAGAGCCTAAAAAACTCTCCCATAAGGGTACAATTCCATGTTGAAAATGGTCTTTAAAATTAATCTGGTCAAAATTTTATCATTTGAGGCATAATCAAAGCATTCCACATAAAAAGATCAAAGATGTTATTTAGGATCACCCTTACCATAATTAAATGTGAAATTAAGTGCAACAAAACCAGTTAGCAAGGGGTGCAAAGATATCTATGGTGCAAGAGGATTATACCACACCTCTTGTGAATCAATAGAATAAGGAGATTTCATAGAATTTTATTCAATATTTGTAACTTTAGTTTGAAAAAGTTATATAATTTAGACAAGGGATTGCACCTCTTGGTATTGTAGGTTGGATATTTGAGAAGTTACTAAAGGAGGTGTACCCATAGGTTGGGTAGATATAGGCATTGAAACCAATATTTGAGTTAAATCAATCAATAACCTCATGATATTTGTAGTAATAGTAGTCTCATGAAATACAGTCTGAAATACATATCCTATTCTCCCATTAAAATTGTGAAGCGATAATGTGCTCAAGGGGAGGTTTGTTGGTATATGGGGATGACCCATAACTCGAATAACATGATCAATAGATAATATTGTTTGTTCATTTATGCTTTTTGATTTTTTAGTTTGTAATATGGTTCTTATTATTTCATCAAGATCTTCAGGGTTTTGACAAATACATTTAGGAAATAATGTAATTGCTTGTACTTACTCATGTTCATTAGTTTCATTAGACTCATGGTTTTAATTATTAGAATCTTCTTCTATGATAACCTCATTAGTATGTTTTTCATTCTCAACATTGGTGTCACCATGATCCATAGGATTTGGTTCCTCATTGGTTTTAGACATCTTATGTGTTAGGAGGGGAAGTTCAATGTGTTCAATAGGCACACCTTCCAATCTAGGGCTACCCCTAGGTTACATGCAAAATAATATAATTATGAAATGAAAAATTACAATAATATAAAAACCTAACTAATTGAAAACCCTTTGAATCAAAAAAAATATGTTCATATGAATTAGGTTCACCAAATATTTAATCTTAAAATATAAATATGGGGAATCTAGGGTTAAAGTGGTAGATATAGCTTAAGGCACAAGGATGGTAGATTATCTTCAAAGCAAGCCAATTATTTGTAAAACTCAAATATAAAATATTATGAATTTATTATGACGAGATGATAAAAGATAAAAAGTATAACAATGTTAGATATTATAATGATAATGAAAACAATATACTTAATTGGTTTTGATGCTAATAAATATATAGATCTAGAACATGCATAAAATATACTAGATCTAAATTTTGGATAAGTTGTGTGATTATGGAAATTGTACCTCTATAGTCATGGATACTTATATTGACCTTGGACAGTTGTGTTGATGTTACTATCTGACTCAGACATAGGTGTCTAGTATGAAAACACCTACTAAAACTAGATGCAACTACCTGGGTGCTTCTATGTTTAATGTCAACTTCACTATGGTGCATTCAAATGTGGGTCATGGACTGTCACTCTTTGTCAAATATCAAAACCCTAGTTATTTACCTTCATATTGGCTGTGGGAAAAATGGGTTATTAGACACATGATGTCAAGTTACCATAAAGACCCCTCTATCAATCAGTATTTCCTACATAGCCAATACTCTAAAGAGGGCCTCATAATTATGTACTTTTCTCCTACATGTTTTCTTATGTGTGAATCATGCAATGTGTCATAAATAAGTACACTAATGACCTAGCTTGAACTTAATAAATTTGGTTGATGGATTGCTCCTTCAGTTCTTCAGACTTATAGATATGTTGTCCTTATGACTAATATGAAAATGGGAGAAAGTAGGGAAGCTTTGCTCACCTCAGTGCTTTTGGTAAGTAGGCTTTGGTCTTTTTAGATCTTTTGTAGGTGAGCATTGAATGAGGGTTGATCTTATATTTATACCAATATCTTTTAAGAATATCTTAGATTAAAACACTTAGGCTGACTATAGGAATACATTTTATCTAAAAATTAGATAACTTTAGGGAACTGTACATTTATGTTGGGATATGACACTTACATTGACATAGGTGTCTGACTGGGATTCAAGTGTTTGGGTAGGTATAAAACATGAACATGTATATAACTTGTATAGAGGGAAGATATGTAGGTTTATAGCATTCTATGCAAAATAAAAGGCTTGGATCACTAAAATAGCATTGGTTGGACTAAGAGATAAACAATGAGGCATGGAGAGATAGTGTATGGAGCCTTTTGGTAGTGGGAAAGGTCTAGAAGCCAAAGGTATATCCATGATATATATTTTCCAAGTGTACAAGATTGAGTTGCTATATAATTCATAAATAGTGTCTACACTTGGTTTATTCAATTCCCTACTTTTTCATACATTAGAGTATGTGGATTTGAAAATTATTTTTACATGTTAGCTAGATATTTTAATGATAAATGGGCATTAATGGAGTTAATATGTCAAATTGTATAAACTCACAAGTTCTTTCCTAGCAAATAGAAGACAAAAACACATTTCTCAATCATAATTGGAAGGTACACTTATGCTTCTATAGCCAAAGTAAAAACTATAGATGCGGAAATAACTAGTCACTCTTCGAGAATTTCATAACAAGCCCTCTTTTGATGCTATAATACTAATTGAGAATTACCTAATCACTACATATCAACATGTTCCCTATTTTTAAGATCATTGGATAGACTTTGATGATGATAAAAATGTTAAACTATGATATTATTCTCGTTTTAGCCTAAAACAGATCAATAAATATAATATTGCATATATTATCAAAGAATTTGAAGATGATATTATATTTATAATTTATTGGGAAAAATATATTGAATCACAACCTCTACCTTAAATTTATTGGATAAAAGCTAAGTCAACATCTCTAGAAGATAAAACTCAAGCAGTGTTAAACAAAATAATTTATTGGCTTAAAAACAAAGGGGTTAATGTTGAAAATGTTGGTTTTTCTCCACCATTGAGAAATGTGGATATAATTTTTAATCATCTTCAAAAAAAATAAATAAAGAAACTCAGTCACAATTACTTCTTCTATTAAATATATCAGTCAAGTCATGCTTTGGGAACCAAAAGAAAAATATGATGTGTTTCCAATAACTAGTCAAACTCAGAAGCTGCCCAAACTCAAAAGCAAAAGGTTAGTTGAAGGAGACAAAATTAGTTTGGAAATTTATAGTGATCTAAGTTTTTTAGTCCTTAATTTTGTTCATTCTCAAAGTCTTACCATGAATCCACACAACAATTCATTGTTGCAGATACTCCTTTGATAATCCCATTATTTGATTCCCTTAAGATAGGTGATGCATCTTTCCATTTGTCTCCCAAAGTGGATACACCAATAACTTTGGCTTCACTTAAATATATGAGTCTACCTTATTATATTTCAATTCCTAAATCAAAATTAAAATCATCTACATTATATCAAGCCAATTTTTTACCCCCATCCACTCAAATCTTGATAATTTCCCCACATCCTTCTGATATTCAAGCTCATGCAAAACATGACTTTATTTAATAGGCATCAAGTGCAAAAATACCAAATTAGTTAAATGAGGTAGTAAAGAAAAGAAATAAAATATTACAACCTCAAGAAATTTATTTCAATGCACTCATCACTAATGTTTCTCGTGTAGTAAATAAACCTAAAAAAATCTAGAATATTCACAAATAAACGAGGGTAAAGGTATGTTGTGGTGGTAGTTCTTCCTCTAAATAAAGATAAATGGGATGTCAATGTTGTAAACTACCAGATATCAAATATATATCTTCAAAAGGCCACATGTGAAGGATCTAAATAGGTTGTGCAATCAACAATAGGTATGATCTTTGAAAAATAGATCAAGATAAGTTAACAAAGGAGAAATCAAAAGAGAACACTGAACAACTCTCATTAATTATTAAAAAACTAGTAAAACCAATTCAATCCTCCCCATTTGACATTACACCTCAAGTTTTAGATGCATAAACATTGAATGTAGCTAAGGAAATTGGACAAATGGGAAGATCAACTAAAGAATTGTTAGAAAAGTTGATACTCTAAGGAACAAAAAATAAACAAGGTTATGTCTATCTCCACTGAGATTTAATATGAATTTGATCTCTCCAAAAAATTTGAATATAAATATGAAGTTGAAGCTAGTAAATGGAAATAATTACTATCAAAATTGGAAGTCTTTTCCAAAACCTATATAGATGTTCTCCTTGCAGAAGGAGTTATGAAATATAAAAATTGTGGTGATCTCACATCATTGTTAGGTGCAACAAATTTTTATATCTGCATCCTTGAATAAAGCCTAGAGAAATTCCAAGAATCTAAGTCAATGGAAATTTATGCAATAAATTATATACAAGAAGTAATTGAGAAACTTTCTTATGCATTTGTGGATGATAAATGCATGATTATTCTAACACAATCAATCATTAAGGAATTTAAGCAATTGTTTGAAAAAGAGATAACTCCCAAATTTGCATTCAACTTTAGATCAATTAAGAATTTCATCAAGTATCAATATTATTTTCATAAAAATGATAAATATTTAAAGAAAATTTGGCATGTTCCACACAAAATGCTTGATCTTCAATGTGAAGGAGAAATTAGTTTCATACATTCAGATGGTACTGTTAAAGACAAAGTGAAAGAAACCATGAAGAACTTTGATGAATTTGGAAAAATATTGCAACAAAGTAAGTAGAAAGAGGTTCAAGTTATCCGTGATGAATATGATGACTTGAATGCAACATTACTTTCTCAACTTTCAAATATGATTTTTGATAAAGTGATTTTTTCAACTTTAAAGTTGTGCAATTTTACAATGTCACTTTCATCACAACTTTAAGTTAATCAAAAAATTTAAAGTCCTTTTTGTAACTCTTAAGTCATGCATTTTTGTAAAATCACTTTTGTAGCTACTCTAAATGTCAAAAAGACGGTTATGTCCTGTAACCACCACCTTGGGCTATTAATAAGAGTTTTCAAGTCATTGTAAGGGCTTTTTGACACAATTTTTTTGGCAAAGGAGAAAGGAATAGTTTTGTTTGTATAAATTTACGAGGAATTAATCCAAGGAAATTTACAAGACTTTGTGCTATGGATTTTTCTAAATGAATAATATGTGTGAGTTTATTCATTCATTTTGATTATTTTCATTCATATTTGATATAATATTATTGTTGAATCATCGAGTAATTTAGTGTTTTTTTACATAGAAAGTTGTTATAATATATATAAAGAACTCTAAATTAGGAAACTTAAGTGAAAGTAAATAAACAAATTTGTGTTTATTTCCTACAAGGAATTCATAGTTGTTTTAAAGTATTTTCATGTCAAGATCTTTATGGTGTATGTATTTCATTCCTACATTTGAAGTCTGTCTTTCTTTTGTTTCTGAATAAAATGTGGTTTCCATCACCATATTCACAATCCATCCTATATAACCTTGGGTACTAATTTCAAATTTTTGTGTTTAAATTATTAAAAGCTATCTTATTTCTAATATACCATTTTATTTTCTCCCTTTCTCACCATATAAATATTTCTTATGAATCCCTAGTTTACCTAAAACCATGGAATTCCTAGTCTACCCCCCTCACAAGCATGCCTAAGCTAATTTTTTTAATTTTCATGGGATTTTAGCAAGTTTTAGACATAATTTCAAAATTAGGGCAAAATAGAAAAAATGCATAAAAATCTACATGTCCTTACCCGACTCCACCTCCAGTTGGTAGATTCATCATCCTCATCTCATTCTCTATCCATCGATTGCTCATTTTTCAAATCTATCACAGACAACCCAAACCTCAAAAATATCTCAAAATAATTGTCATAAATAATATGTTGTTGGCAATTGGGCCCCAACTAGTTGTTTTTGTTTGAAAACTTTCTAATTTTAACATATTTTATTATTTAACACCTATTTTCATGTTTACTAGCCTTATTATTGTTGGGTTTTATGATTCATACTCCACAACTAACTTTTTTAACAACATCTCTATCTTTTGTAACATGTTTTGTAATTTTTGTAGGTACATGGTGATTTGGTGCCATATCTAGTCCCATAATAGGATGGTTTAGATAGGGTAATCATCTAAAATGTCATTTCAGTGAAATGAGTGTCACTTTAGACCACCTTGTCCTAGCTTAGCCCTAAACCTATCTTAGGGTCTCTTCTGATTCTTCTCAGTCATTCATGTGGGTCTAACCCATTCTTAGACATACCAAAAGTAGCACTAGGCCATCCCTTAGGCACCCAGGCCCCTTGTCCACCAACCTATTCCACTTAGCAATTAGGGTGGCCCTTTGGACACTAACACACTACGGTATTGACCTAGGACCATGCTATTTTCAATTTGTTCCTTACTCTCCCAACATATATATTTTTGTTCCCCAAATAACTCCTAAGGTCAACCTAAACCTATTTCACATCTTGACAGGTAGCATAATGTTATATATATATATATATATATATATATATATATATATATATATATATATATATATATATATATATATATATATATATATATATATATATATACCACTTTCATTCTCTTATCCACTAGATGCAAATTAGATGTAAACACTCATAAACAAACTCAAAAATAGTTGTACAAATCAAGTTCATTGATCCTTATTTTTCCCTACTTCTACATACACCCATCTACAATAGCCCAGAGCTCATATTACATAGGTTTTCAGTTTGAAGTCATAATCAAAACATTCAAACCAACACTCATACTAGCATTCACTTACACTTACACCAGAACTTAGATAGGGAGAACTACATCAAATTTGATCCCCTTTCGAGGTATTGGTATGTAGGCAATGCTCAACACATGGGGTGTTGAGGTCATGTCTAGCCTACTTTGTTAACATCACTCTTTTCTACTTGTGCTCCCAAATGCCCTAAAAAACATGGAGGCCTAGGGTTTTACATTCAAATTAGTTAAAATATGGATCAAACAATAAACTAGTATCAGTGCACATAGGCACATACTCCTTAGAACTAGGCAGAGGTACACCTTGAAGTTCATTGTCCCTGTTTATAAAAAGAAATTAGCATGGTACACTACTGTCCATAGGACCTCGCTATTATCTAGGAGGGTTTTTGACTCTTGTTTCTAGTTCATGACACTCTACATAGTCCCTATACCATTTTTTAGCCTATCCTTTATCCATCTCAATCAGTTTCTAGCTAAGTACATCTCTTGTAATTTGTTTTCTATTTATAGAATAATAAATAAGATCAACTATGGTATAAATTAGTGGTTGTAATTATTGCTTATTTATTCTCTAATTTATTATTCTAACTCTTTAAAAAACTAGGGTTTTGCATTCCATAATCCCCTTAAAAGTTAAATCATTTGATGAACCCTATTTACTTCAAATAGTGCAAAAACCCTAACCCTAGACTACCTTTAGGGTTTATATTTTTAGCCTTCTAAAAATCATACTCATATTTTAGATCCCTATATCTTCTAAGTTTTATTTTGTCTAATCATGTTAATAATGACAAAAGATGTTTATCACTTTCTAATGAAAAGTGTTCTACTTTCATTTACATCCTTGTTTCCTTTCATTTGGAATCAATTCAAATAAGTTATAAACACATATGTACATGATGTCGTATATCAGTTAAAATATGTTTTGTATATCATTATTTCTCTAACATATTATGTTTATTTTATGTGGAATTTAACCATGAAGCAAATCATCACACACATATAGGATATAATACATAAGATAAAAAAAATGCATTATCTAAAACTAACAAATCTCCTTTAGATGACTTTTGCTCTTCAGTTAACTTTGATTCTTACCTATCACTACTATACATAAGAGAGCATCAATGGGTTCACTTATCCCTCCTACTTCCTGACCCTACCCATCTAGCCACTATCCCACTCTTACTACCATCTTTATGCTCATAACAGACCCTATGGTCCAAGCTATGATGTCCACAAGGGGTCCTAAAGCATGGTAGGTTAGCCTAACCCATGGTTATAGATATGTCGATTAGATTAGTGTTATTCCAACCATAATTTCCATTTTAGAGCTTCTCTAACATTCTGACACAAACAAAGATGTTTTGTATGTTGCACTCCATGATATTAAGGTAACAAGCACAAAAAATCTATCTCATGTTGCTTCCACAATCAATATTATGAATTGGACTAAAGAACATATATCCTTCAAAAAATAACATCTCCGACCTCAACACATCATATAACAACATCTACCTCTTTACATCAAATTGTGAATTAATAATGTGGGTCTCAAATGAGTGTTAGTCAACAATCGATTAGGGTTAAACATTTATAATATCTCTTTTATTCAGATTATTAATATCCATGGCAAGGAATTGTATCTTTATGATATGAACATTCAAGGATTGATAATATTCCATGCAAAGTTTTGGGGCAAATAACACAAAACCTTACATTGGGACCCATACAGTTACCTAAAACATGTCAAGTCATGCCCAATGATCTTAATTACAATATTTTGCTTGGGAGACCTTAGATTTATGATATGCATGCAATACCTTCAATGTTACATACATGTTTAAAATTCAATTACAAAGGTTTGATCTACACATGCCCTATGGATCATGAACTAATCAAATATTGTCATAATATAAAACCTTCACACAACTATATTCATCACATGGACTTTGCTATAACACCTATACAGTTTACTATTCAGAGTTCATGTATGATTGCATCAGACATAGTAGGAGTGTATGATGATATTTTCACTTCTCCATTTGCATTAAAATATTTCAAAAAATTGGGCTACACAGGACAGGGTCTTGTAAAACATGAACGAAGAATTTTTAATCCTATTGAGGTATTTGATCAAAAAGGTAAACGGGGACTTGGATACAAGGATAATACATATGATGTTAAGTATTCTCACCATGCTTAACATCATATAGTGTTTTGTCCACCCATTTCATGGATAGACAATACAATCAATCATATCTTTGCACTCTCAGTTGTTTGCCCTGACCTTATTTATGATACTATTTCTCTAGATCTACCCACTTTTGATGAGTTCTCTAATGATGAAGCTCTCTTAGAATTCTTAGTGGCATATGAGGATCTCCTTTCCTTATATCATAATAATAGGTTTTATCATTCCACAAATATCCAGGCATACTTTGGTGAGAGCTTGGACACTTCAGATGATATCCCCATCGAGATAAAAGGCACCACACCTATAACACCTTACATTGCTGATTGATATACATTATTTAATGAAGAGGTATTTGAATTCAATTATGACATAAACACTGATCCTCACATAAGATTATTAGCTACCACTCTTCTAAAGAAGAGGATGCAGATATTTAACATATTTTAAAGGACTTCCCTAAAATTTTACTTAGTTGTACTCAGATATACCAGGCATGAATCCTTCAATCACAGTAGACAAGATTACACTCTATCTAAATGCAAAGCCAATTAAATAAAAAAATTGAAAACTGAATTCTAAGGTGGTTCTTTTAGTCAAAGATGAGATCCAATGCCTCTTTAATGTAGGTTTCATTCGACTAGCCACTCACCTTGAATGGGTATCTAACACTGTATTAGTTGTTAATACTAACAGCTAAATTCAATGTTACTCTGACTCCAAAGATTTAAATAAAACATGTCCCAAGGATGACTTCCCCCTAACTAACATTGATATGATAACAGACTCCACATCATGATACAAGATGCTCTTTTTCATGGAAGTTTTTATCAGTTATAAACAAATCAAGATAGTTGACGAGGATCAAGAAAAAACTTTTGTTACCACACCATGGGGTACCTTTTGCTACATAATCATGCCTTTTTTATTAAAATATACTGGAAAAATATACCAACAAACTATGACCCACATTTTTCATGATCTAATTCACAAAGCAGTCAAAGACTATGTTGATGACTTATTATCTAAATTAAAGAGTGATAACATCATGCAATTGATTTATAACATATTTTAGAAAGGTTGAGACAATATAAGGTTTGACTCAATCCCAAGAAATGCATCTTTTGGGTCATATTGGGTAAATTATTGGGCTTTATAATATCCCAGGGCAGCATCAAGGTAGATATAAAGAAATTCCAATCTATAATGGATATATCTTCTCCTATAAACTTAAAACAGCTTTGATATAGGGTAAAATCTAGGCCATACATTGTTTTGTGGCACAGGTAGCAGATAAGACTCAGTCATTCTTAAGATTACTAAAGAAAGATACTAAATTTGAATGGGACATTGCATGTCAAGAAAGATTTGACACACTCAAATAATACTTGTTGAATCCACATGTATTGATACCACCAATACCTGATATGCCACTTTTCCTTTACAATTTAGCCATTGATCATGTCCTTGGTGCACTCTTGGCACAACATGATGATTAACATAAAGAGTGAGTTATTTATTACATCGATATCACACTTTTTGATTATGAATGACATTATTTTATAATGGAGTTTCAAACTTCCTGATTTTACTTGATGATCCTCTAACTTTGTTAGGATAGAATCTAGCAATGTGTCCTACGTTATTATAGTTGTAACATACCACTTTGTACATACCATTTGGCTGATGATGACTATGATCTCCTATTGACCAATTTATTTTCTTTCCATAGTTCCATGAGTACTCATTCTTTGAGGGTCTTCTACATTCTCTAGCTCTATGACCAAATTGACTACATGTAAAACAATAACCAATAAAAGAACTAGCATACCTTGTAGCATTGCTCTGTTTGATAGGTCTTTTGACCTTCTTATCTTCAAAAATTTTCTTCTCAACTTGAGGTGCCTTATTTTGGTCTTATTTGAATCCAAGACCTGTCTTGTCACTTTCATACTTCTAACTGCTTAGGATATCATCTAGAGCCTTAGTGTTCTTTTCAAACTTCACAAAACTCTTCATATTTCTACATATTTGATCCAACTTAGCTCTCAGAGTTTCTATTTTAGTTTCATATCTACTATAGTCTTCTTTTTTAGCCTTTAGGTTTGCTGTCATAATCTCATTTTGGGTTTCAACTTGCTACATGATCTCTTCATATTCCTTGAATGTGTTGCTCAACCTTTCTTCAACCAATACAATTTACTCCTCATAGCCCTTAATCAATGACTTCAATTTTTTGTTCTTCTTCTATATAAGTTTAATCTCTTCTAGGGCACTTATGAGTTCTGATTCAAGATCCACTTCAGCTTCTTCATTGTCATAGTATTCTTATTCATCTAATTCTACATCAATCATGAGACCTTTCCCATTTGAACAATCCTCATTATTTGATTCTATGCCTATGAATAAGGTTTCGTTGTTGTCATGCTTTGATTCATTTTTGTCATCTTCACTATCAGATGTGTTTGAATCACTTACATCTGATGAACTATCTTCTTTAGTGTAAAAGCTCTTCTTATTCTTGAAAGATCCTTTCCTTCCTTCAATCTTCTCGAAGTCTCTTTTGTTATTGTCATACTTATAGACCTTTCTATCATCTCTATGAGATTCATCATGTTATTCATTATGTTTAGACCTGTCCTTGTTAGGACACTTGGTTGTAAAGTGACAAATCTTTCCATAACTAAAACATTTGAAGGATAACTTACCATGATACTTTCCCGATCCAAATCTCATCTTCCTAGCAAATATAGCTATGAGTTCATCATCATCAATTTATGAACATACCTCATATTTAACCTTCTTGGCCTTTGACTTCTTTTCAACCTTGAAAGCATCTTCCTTATTGAGAGGTCTTTCTTCATTTGATCTCATCTCATAGGCAGTCAAGATGCCATGAATCCCATCCATCTCTAGATTGTCCAAATCTTGCATTTCTTCTACTGTAAATACTTTAGAATGAAGTTTAGGAGTTAGTGATCTCAATATTGTTTGATCAACAGTGGATTATTTCACTTCTTCTCCCAATCCTCTGCTGATATTGATAACTTCATCAAATCTCAATAGGTAGGATGCAATATAGTCATCTTCATTCATCTTCAAACTTTTGAACTGTCTTTCATGAGTCTGCAACTTGGCCATATTTACCTTGGTATCTCCTGCATAGATGGTCTTCAATTTATTCCATATGTATCTACTGAAACAAAATGCATTACCTTTACAAGATCTACCTTTGATAATCCACACGTAATGGCGTTCATTTCCTTGGAATTATTCTCACTAGCCTTCTTACATGTTGCATCTATTGGTTGAATTAGAGGTGCAATATAACCATCCATAACTGACTACCAAATATCATGTCCTTGTGACATCGAATATATCTTTGTTATGACATTATAGAAGGCATAGTTAGATAAATTGAAAAATGGAGCCTTATTTGTAGAGAAACCTCCTTGAGTTTTATGACTAGTCATCCTTGCTTCTGAGGATCTCCTTTAGGCTGTCAAGCTTGTTCCAAAATACCTACTCTGATATCAATTGTTGGAAACAAGATGATTGAGGGGGGGATGAATTAGTCTTCAAAACCCTTTCATTTGATTCCAATTAAACTATATATGAAACATATTAACATGCATGTATATCTTAGCAATCATAAACAACAAAACATAAGAGCATGAAACATATTCATGGGAAACCCTCTTAGGGTAGAAAACCCACTGATGAAGCAAATGGACTACATTCCTATAAGACAAAAATCAAACTTTAGTTGAGAAATCACTTAATTTGGAACACCAACCTAATATATCAAGCACCAACTTGAAAGTATTTAGCTAAGCACCAAATCAACAAGGAACACCAACCCATACTTTACCAAGCACCCACTTGGCTTTAACAAGCTCCAACTTACAAGAAGGCTCCGACACCCTAGATGAATCAAAACTAACTCAACCACCTAATTATTTGATCACCTTCATAAATCCTTGTTGCTTCTACAATATATTATTATCTACTCTTCATCTCTTCACTCTCTTCAACCCTCTCAAACTGAACTTCAACCCTCTTTGATCAACTAGCCCTCTTCATGGCTTGATTATGTTATCTGACCTTGATCCTCAAATGCAAAACTTCTATTAGATATTAATGACATTTCACTGCATGACCTCCTTCTCATCAAAAATGGTCTATGTCATTTATTTATCCAATTATGCTCTCACTCACTTGGCATCCTCTTAGCATCCACACACACATAAAATAGGCCTAACTGCCTTGCTTTTATGTAAGTCACTTGATCATATCCATATATGTCATCTATATATTTAAATCACTTAGGTTAGCCATAAATAGGTTAAATCATATTAAAAAAACATGCCTTAGTCATGAAACAATCAATGCAATAGGTCAGCCATACATCAATTTAGCCCTTACTCCTCTTATAGGCTTATGGAGACCTAATAGGCCTTCTTAACAACATGTTATCCTTTGATATTTATCAAAGCTTAGCCAAAAACCTCATATGATAGGAACACATCATAAGACACTCCAATATCCCTTAGTTAAATTCACTTTAGGTCTTCAATACCTTTTAGGTCCAATCACCATTTGAACCCTTCTTCAAATTACTGCTTATAAAAGGCCTGCATATAAATAGAAACTTTATCTTGAACAATCGAGGTATTTACTCAATTTTGTCAAACAATCATGGCAAAAAATTATATGCTTGGAAACCTTATGACCTTAGGGTCATCACCAACTTCATCTAATGCTTTAATTCAAGATAAATAACCTCAAATACTTCTCTACAAGGTGTTCACTCAGAACTGCCAACTGACTCCAAAACATAGTCAAGGAAACATGAACACCTGACACATGATTGAATATATTCAAGGGATTTCAATGCATGTATATGATCTTATAACATACTCATAACATCCTTAATCAATCAGATCATGAGATCTAATGAGAACTATTGGTATTACAGACCAATCTTCTGACCTTCTCTTTCATAGACTCTACTCAGTCAAATAAGCCATTTTGGATTCAATTTTTCAACTTCTTACACTAAATTACAAGCTTATAAAAAGCATGGATATATCATTCAATACTTAAAAAACATCATGATGCATTTTAATGCATCATTCTTACATGAAAACACATAAAAAATCATCTTCTTTCTTCTATATGATTTTCTCACTATTTACACCATAGGGTCTGTAAGCGATTGACCAAATTTGATCACTAACTTTGCACACCTGAGATATAGAACCTATCTATAAACCTTTATGAACATAAACTACAACTCTCACACTTTTATCTTCATCCACTTAACAACTTTGACTTGGTTAATGTTGTCCACTACAATAAATCTTCAAAAGACAATAACTTTTTTAGGGTCTTCTCACTCACTTGAGAAACCAATCACACCTCAAGATGTTTGGGAAAGTTTAATTCAACCTCCAATCACTTCTCTAACCATATCAAACTGTTATGAGCTCTTTATAATAAGATCTTTGACATTGGGTCACAATTAGGGTTTTATGACGTTTAGACTAACTTCTAGTCTTAACGATCATTCATAAAACTTATCTCATCTTTACAGAAACTAACACTTGTAAATTTATGATAAAACCCTTCCTCATCTACCATGAATATCTTATGATATCATACATATACTACATGTGCCAATGAGCACTAATAAAACCTTCTCAGGTAGACAACTCTTTATTCTGTGCACTTGAGAAACCTTGAAATACTTTTCCAAGCCTTTTATTGCAAACCTTGAACTAAAACTTCATGCACATACCTAAAACAACTTGACTCACCTTTTTCAATGTTCACCTGCTCACTCACATCATGGGAATTGATTTTGTTACTTCATTTGACCACCATTTCTCTTCTTGCTTTCTAAGCCTTGACCTTCAAGTCTTATTATGCCTTGAATATGACTTTTTAGCCACTATGTAGTCTTTATTTTGTAACTTTATTATGTTTCAATGTCTATTTTTTATGCTCAATCAACCTCGTATACTTACTCTTCTTTGGAGCTTCAATAGAACTTCATCAGAGCTACTTACAGATCTTTAGAGCTTGACTGTGGTATCTACACAGTAACTTCAGAGCTACATATACAAATCTTCATAACTGATCTTTTAAACATTTGCAAGGTCCTAAACATCTCTTAAATAGCCTCAAACAATCTGTCTCATGCCCAAATATTTTCAAGTGTTTTTTAGAGCAATTTATTTCGAGCATTCTCATCTTCATATCTCATTCAGAGCATCTTTAGAATTGCTTACACATAACTTCGAAGCACATAGTTTCTTCTTCGGAGCTCGCTCATTTCATCTTGCCACCTAGAAAGTCTATCTCACAAGGTCTAGATAAAACACTACAATATGTTTTACATTTGCTATAGTAACCTGTACTCACTCATGCTGCTTCTCAATGATTTCACTCAAGCTGACATTAGAACATTCTTCAAATAACTATAACACTCATTATGTTGACAACATAACTCATCATATACATATCTTAAGACTTACTTGGTTTTTGACATCAAATGACATTAGGTTGACATTAATGCAAGAACCATGCATCTTCATTAGAACCTTTGACATCAATGACAACATTAAATATCAAGGCTCAACACTAAATGACAATGCTCAACAATCTCTCTTGTAATAAATGACAATGTTCAACACTACTAATATTATTTCACTTGTATTAATCATTTTAAGAGTCTCATACTCATAAAAATACAAGAAAATAACTAGTTTTATTTGACTGTGATCTCCAAAAACCATGATTCAGTCCTCTATTGACTTGTAGGACTGATAGAAGCATGAAATAAGATCAAAAGCAATTATAGACATAAATAAATAGCTTAAATAGACTTGAGAAAGTATACCAAATCATAATAAAGTTTCTTTATTCATATATATGCTTAAAATGCACATACATACCTCTACTATGTTGGACAAACCATCAACAACCTTGAAAAACACATGTAACTTGCTTTTATTCTTAGTTCCATTTCTTTTATTAGCTCCTTCTTGCTTGGATCAAATCTTATCTTCTGACTAACATAAGCTTAGTCTTATTTCATACACCAAGATTTGTTGAACTAACCTTAATACTCTTCAAACATGTTTAGTTTAGTCCTTTTCTTACATTGAATAAGGATTATCATAGTAAAAAACATGTTTAAAAAAATTTACAACAAGTGTGAGAGTAGAAACATATTTACAACATATTATTAGACCTCAAGGATCACTCACATAAAGATCATGACCCAAACTCTCTCAATAGTCCAAAACCAATTCAAAATTTTGAATTTCTTGGTTTTAGTGGGAAAGTCCAAAACAACCCTAAATGACTTAAAACCAAAAATTGAAGCCTAAACAATATTTATTATTTATCAAACATGACTTCTAAGATCTCCTAATATTAGAAACTAACATAATTGAGTTATTTACAATGATGCATCGACATTACAACTTCATACATAAATACATGTTATCACCACCATAACCTATATTCGATTACAATTGTAAATATAATTCAACTACTTAAATAAAGCTTATATATTGCTACATATTCTTAAATGAATTTTTATGTATTATTACCACCTTTACTCATATTCCAAACTGCAACTTGTCAAAACAAACAAATCCCTATAGAAAAATAATGAAAAAATTCATACATTGCTCACTTTTGTAAAACATTTCCATGACTACTTGAAGCATTGTTTTACATCCTTCCTCTTTGGGTTATTTTTCCTTCTTAAATTAATTTATTTTTATAATTTTAACCCTTTTTTCTTCTAAAATATTTGTCTAATATCAAAATTGTATGAAATAAATGATTATTGTTATAATCTTTAATAAGTTATCAATTTTCAATTCTAAAGAGTTACCTTGTAAAAAAATAAATGCTATTATAAACTCCATAGTTATAATTTTGTTGTAAAAAAAAACTCAAATATCAAAAAAACTTGTGATCAATCCCAATTCTCATATTTATTATGGACAACCAAATGAAAATCACAAATTAGACCTAAATGGGTGACTATTATTTGAATATAGAAAATTGTGCATCTTCAACCTAACTGTATGCCCATTTCCTTACCATTACATTATCATATAATGAAAGTACCTAATATTATTATCAAATTACGATCTAATTTTTGTGTTTAAAAAACAATTCATTCGCTTACAATAAATTTTAAAATGTAATCAAATAATTAAACATTTATTTCAGTAAAAAATGGTCGACGTACTCAATTTATATGTTGTACATATAACATATATTTATTTATTTTGATATATAGTTGAGGGGTTAATGGTCCCTTGACCATAATAAATATTGAATAAAAACACCACCCATTTACCTCAGATAAAAATCTACAAGGAAACAAAAAAACTAAAACCTATATGAACTAGCCCATACCCACCAAGGGGAAAACAACAGCCCCAAGTAGTACAAAAAATAGCCAAGATAACATAAAACCAAGCCAACATGGATAATATCCAAAACACTAATACATATACAAAATAGCCAAGAACTATAAAGGAAACTAGGGCTAGTCATCCCTCGAAGCTAGAAACTTCCAAAAGAATCAAGCCTTATCATTTGTTCTTTCTTTACCCTCTCCATCGTGAGAGCGTAGAGTCATGGAGGATGGATTATGAGTGAAATGTCCTTTTTTCTTACTCCTTACAAAAGTCCAATATTCTTGAGAGAGTGGGTATTTTGAATCAACCCTAGAAGGTGTAATGAGATTACTAGAGGAGAAACAAGACGAAGCTTCAATATTATCTAAATCAGTATTATAGGGCATATCAACCCCTACTTCCTTAGAATAATTCACTTCCCCTTAAGGCAATATATCCTTAGGCACAACAACCTGAGGAGGAGTTGTCAAATCCCCAGAGAACAAAGCTGGAGAGTTATTTGAAACAACTGTAAGATGATCATCCTGAGCATTCTTCCACTAGAAAGATTCAAAAATTTGCTTAGCACTAAGATAAGAAGTAACAAGATGAATAATTTTAAAGCATCTTTGATAATAAAAGGTCATCCCTTCATAGTCAAAGGTCCAACATTGGTCCTTGAATAATAAATCAATCATTGTTAGAAGATCCTAAGAAGTGTCCAAGTTAACAAGAATTTGCGTAAAGGTGGTGTAGGATAAATTTGAAGTAGAGGCATTAACTTTAATAAAGTCACCCAAAATGCCACCAATGATAGAAAGGCAATAATTAGCCCAAAATTAAAGAGGAAGATTAAGAAGTTGCACCCAAATGGGTTTAATGGAGAGGTTCTTGAGAAGAGGGTTAAAAACTGGAAACCATGACTTTAGGAAGAGGAAATGTTGATCCTAGCTCCATGATTTGTCTTGTATAACCTTGTTATACTATCAAAAACCATAATTAAAAACCCATGTATCCAGGGGTAAATCTCTAAGTAGTCTTCCATAAAAGGCCACCATGTATTCGAAATCCATTGATGAAGGTTTGAGAAGCTTGGCCACAAGCGATCAAATCTACATACTAAACCCCTTTATTTGAACCACTACTCATTGCAGAGCATCTTCGCTAAAAATCTCTCCAAATGAAACTACCAAAATGACCAAAATCACTCCCTCTTGCTTTACTACTGCATTATCCAACTACTCCTTCTAGGATGTCAATTCCATAGAGGGTTTACCCATATTCTCCATAAGTGCAGACCTACCTGAGCTAGAAAAATTAACTTTAATTGGATCAAAACATGCCAAGGGATTGGTGCAAGGGTTTATAGATGACCATGACTGCAATAAAACCCCAACTGACTCAAAAATTTATCCAAGGCTAGTCGAAGACACAACCAAAGTTATGGTCACCAAAACAAATGTGTAGCAGGTATCCTCAAAACATGACCTAAAATTAGATTTAGAGCACCAATGACAGGATGCAGGCCTTGGTCTAGAAGAATTGGCCATAATAACTACTGTCGCTTACAAAAAATTGCACTTAGCCCTAGTAGAAGGCAAACCAACATAAGCCATTTTTTCAATAATATAAATATATAAAAAAAGAGTTGGGTAACATATTTTTTTAAAAAGGTTGGTAACAGGCAAATGTTGGGTAATGTGGTTTTTAAAATGGAGCTAGAACTGCAAACATTTTTATAACTGAAATACCCAAACCAATGGTGAGTAGTATTTTTAGCCATGGGATGTGGACTTACCTTGTCACATTGAATACAAGTTTCAAACCACATGCCGACCCCCATTGCATTAAACACTGAGCTAGTAGTCCATTGCATTAGATACTTTTCATGAATAACCTGTCGTAGCTTAGTATGGGAATGATGCTAAAGAATGGTCATCCCAATAATGAACCCTACGACCTCCCACTTCTAACACTCAACTCACTCACCGCTAGGCTATCATCATCGGGTTGTACATATAACATATTTTGTTTCCATGTGTTTCACATTAAAAAAAAACCTTGGAGTACTTGCCACCTTAATGGAAATTTCTAGTTTTAATAATAATCATAAGATGAGGGAAGATATTTAACACCCCACCTAAAGGATGTGGTATCATGGAAGGGGATTTCACTTCTAGATTTACACAAAGACCAGTCCCATGAAATATTTACAACCTCCTTATGCAAAGAAAATAAATCTTCTCGTGTAAAATAGGAGACCCAATTTTTTATCTTGTTGATTTTTAGAGGATGCATATGGGATGGGTTTGGAAGTCTCCTTGAACCATTTAGAGGTTTTTTTGCCAATGTGACACCTTGGGATGTCATCTAATAGTTTTATGGATTCCTCGCTCTATCCTTACTCTGTAACTCATTTATGTTTTGCAACAGAAAAAATAGATAAGATACCTGGGCATGATGGCCATGAAAGTGGGGAGCAAACCTTGTAATTCGGTTGAAGCTTAGGTTAACACTAGTAAGCGCATTGTTCCTCATGTATTTATTAGGTACTTGCACAATTGTAAATTATAATTTCACTTTCACTTGCATAAATGTAATTAGATAGTGAATGTAATTCTAATGTAGTGATTGTGATTCTTATAACTTCTGACTTAAATTTTCTCAGTAATGTTTTTCAAAAAATTTATGGAGTCCATGGGATGCTTGTGTAGAAAATTTAGGTAGCCCCCTTCATCAATTTGTAACCTAAGGATGGGGTCTTATGGAGGCTAAAATTTCTTGGAACATTACTAAGAAAATGTAGAAGCCTTTCTGAATTTAAGGGTTCCATGAATTTTTAATTTTTTTGTGCTAAGAAAGTTTAGGTGAAATTTTATAGGAATTATATTCAAATAGATGGCCCATATTTTTATCAAAATTTAAAATCTCAAAGAAAAGGTGCAATGTGGATAAAAAAATCCCTACATTGGTGGCAAAATATTTTCTCTAAAAGTGATAAAAAGTTTACACCTTAAAAACCTTAAAATGTGAGCCTTTATTTTCTAGAAAAGATTAATTTTATTTATCTCAGTGCATTGTTTAGATTCCATGGGACCAATATGCAAAATTCAACTTCTGGAGGAGTCCTTCTTTTCTAAGGAGCTTTATGAACAAGAATTACGCGGAGAGATTTTTTGGAAGCAGAAATCAAGAATTATTTGGCTATAGGAGGGTGACCAGAAAACCTCTTTCTTTCATAATTATGTTAAAGAAAAGAGTAGTAGTGATGTTTTCTCATCCATTATCTCCTCCAATGGAATGAAATTGTCTTTATTTCAATATATTAACAATGAAGTTGTTTCTCACTTTTCTTCTTTGTTTCTAGAAAATGGTCTTGAAGTTGGGGAGGAGGAAAGAATTATTTTAGAACATATTCCCTCTTTAGTCACAACAAAAATGAATGATATGTTAATGAAACCCATTACTCTTTAGGAGTTAAAAAAAGTTGTTTTCCAAATGGAGAAAGGTAAGACTCCTGGTCTAGATGGATTCCTTGTTGAATTTTATCAAGAATTTTGGGATATGATAAAGAATGATATTTTGGAAGTTGTGTGTGAATCCCAAGCTAATAAACATATGCTTAAATCAATCAATACAACTTTTTGGCTTTGGTTCCTAAGAAAGTGGGGGCTAACTCTTTTGACACTTTTCGTCCTATTGTTTTCTGCAATGTTTCTTATAAGATCATTACCAAAATAATTGCAAACCGTCTGAAACAAATTTTAAACCCATTGATATCCCCTGAGTAGGGCACTTTATGAAGGGTCTTCAAATTCTAGATGGAATTGTTATTGCTTCAAAAACCATTCATTCTATGGTGAATTCTATGAAAAAAGCTATGTTTATTAAGTTGGACATGTCCAAGGTACATGACAAAGTTCGATGGTCCTTCCTCAAGAATGTGTTAACTATTTGAGTGGGTCATGAGTTGTGTGGCATCATATTCATTCTCTGTGCTCATCAATGGTATTTTGTCCTCTCTTTTCTTAGCCTCCATAGGATTGAGACAGGGAGATCCTCTTTCCCCTTATCTTTTTATTCTCATGACTGAAGGATTAGGCAGGTTACTTACTCATCAACGAGTTTCAGAAAATATTTAAGATTGGCAAGTGGCAAGAAATCTTGATTCTCATTCTCATCTATAGTTTGTGGATGATGTTGCCTTAATAGGTGTGGCTTCTCTCTAAGAAGTAGACAATTTTAGGCAAGCTTTGGATAGGTGTTTGATTGCCTCAGGACAATAAATTAATGAAGATAAGTCAAATATTTATTTCTTTAATAGACCTTTGGATGTTCAACAACAAATTGCAGGTATATTGCAGTTCAAGACAGGGCAACTCCCTTTCGATGATCTTAGGATTCCCTTATCAGTTGGGCCTCCTAATCACCTTTAGTGGAATAAGATTATTGATAGGTTTAGAATGCAAGTTAATTATTGGACTTTCAGATGTTTCTCCTTTGTAGGACACCTTACTCTTATTAAATATGTGATGCAAGCTCTCCCTGTTTACAATTTTTTTTGTTTTCTGCTCTTAAAAGTTTCCTAAAGGAGTTTGATTCTCTTTCTAGAAAGTTTCTTTGGGTTGGGAACTTGGATACTCAGAAGTGGAGTCTTATTAGTTGGGACCAGGTCTATAGACATAAGCAAAATGGGGAACTTGGTATTCGACAATATGAGGTTAATAGTCAAGATTTTGCTACTAAACTTTATTGGAGATGGTGTAAGCAACAAGAATGGCCATGGGCTAAACATATTCACTATAAATATTTTACGTGGTGTGGACGCTGATGAGGTTTCAAGAATGAGTCTAGCTGAAAAGGCTCTATGATTTGGAATACTCTCAAAAAGGAAACATCACTCGTTAAGCATGGTCTGTTTTGGATTGCTAACTCTGGTCATAAGGCTTTTTTTTTGACATACTCTTGGGATAAATATCCACCGATTATCACCTCTTTTCCTCAGCTTCACCCATTAAGTAAAGTTTTTTTGGATGTTCGTTGGTCTAGAGTATCAAACTTCAAAGGCCTCTTGTTTCGTGGGGAATTCTCGGATATATTATTGGAATAAATTAGATAGTTGGCCTTTGGGGGGTGATCTGAGAAGTCAGATTGCTCTATCTTCTCTTCTAGTAGGTCGACCATGTAGTTCTTTGGAGGACGTTGATGCTCTTGTCTAGGTCTATGATCCTAAAGGCAATTATTCGATATCTCATGGATATCAAATTTTAGAACAGGAAAAAAAATGGATACTAGGATTTCTCCTAGCGGAAAAGAACATGGAACAAGTATTGTTGGCCTAAGTGTAATTTATTCCTTAGGCTTCTCTATCAAAATAAATGTCTTACGTGGGATAATATATGAAAAGAGGGTTCCAAGGCCCATCTAAGTGTGTTCTTTATGGAGTTAATGAGGAGTGTGTGGCCCAACTTTTCTTATAGTGCCTATTCTTTGTGGCTCTTTGGAAGTAATGGTGGAACATCTGGAATTAACCTGTCATTCATGCTACCTCCTTGGTGGATTTTTGGGCTAGTATGGGGCGTCCTCCTACTTTGGATTCCTTCCTTTTGGTTATTTGGGATATTGGACATGTTTTTGTCCTCTGGTAATTTGGTTAGAGAGAAATTGTAGGATATTCCAAGGTTATTTGAGTCTTATTGAATATGTCTAGCAAAAAGTTTTGGATTCAGTTATAGAAATCTTGATGGTTAAATGCTCTGTTGATTGATATCCTAACTACATTTGATACTCTGATTTTAAAGAATTTAAAACTAAATCATTTGATTGGCTCTACTAGCCCTGGTCCTAATATCAATTCCTCCAAAAGGTAAGTAGAGTTGGTAAATGGTCTCCCCTTTGGGTTTTTTCAAAATTAATATCGATAGTTCTTCTCGGGGCAATCCAGGTGCTATGGAAATTGGTGTAGTTGGGAGAGATAGTTATGGATCGGTTCATTTCTTTTTCTCTTCAGCTTCAAGGGTTGACACTAATAACTTGATGGAAGCTTGGGTAATTTTGGTGGCTTTGGAAAAGGCTTGTGAGCTAGGATGGAAAAAGGTGATTTGTGAGACAAATTCCATGGTTTTGGTCTTCCTTATGAATAATGGAAAACTTCACGAGTATTCTTGGAGGCTGGCCTCATTTGTGGAACAAATTCTATGTATTTCACAGAACTTTTATTCTATATTTTTTACTCATATCCCTATAAAGTGGAATGTTGTCACTGATTGTTTAACTCGATGGGTTTTTGAAGCTGATTGCAACTGGTATGTTAGTGATTGGGGGTCTTTGTCTTTTGTGCACTCTTTGTAATTTCTAAGATTCCTTGTTAATGACTTGGTTAGATAGCTTTGATCTTGATTGTCTAGGTATTTTGTGCTTGGTGAATTTTGTGGCTTCTTTTGGTTTTTAAAAGTGGTGGAATACCAAAAGAAATTATAGGTGCTCATTATTATTAACCTTTTTATATATTTGTTATTTATTTTTTATAAACATTATTGGAAAAAAAATTGGTTTTATTAAAATGACGAATCACACTCATAACTATCAATGAAAAGAATAACAAAATGATGATGATGGTTTACAAAACATTTTTGAGAAATATGTGTTCAGATTTTAGATGTTTAATATTTCCAATCATCTTTTAATTTCATCAGGGGAAAAGATTTATGTGGAACAACACTGCCTCCCACTCCTTAAAAATCAATGTAAATTAGTTGTTACAAAAAATTGTTCATTGTAAAAATATTTTCTTTTTTTTAAAAAAATTTTGGAAACAAGATTTTAACAACAGATAATTTCTTGTAACGACTAATTTACATTGGTTTTTAAGGAGTGGGAGGCCCTTCTGTTCTATACGAATATTTTTTTCAGGAGTTCCACATGATTTTTTTTTTCTTTTTTTGGTTGACCATTGCTTTACGCGGTGATCTTAAGCTAAGAGCCAAGGATTGAGGGGTATACATTCCGCCAAAGTCACCCGAGACATGATCCCAATCTCATCCCTTTCCTCGTGTCAAGGTTTTGCTAGACCCTGGTGAGCTCTTTGTGAGCCAAACAACTTCACCAATAGTTCACACACATGAATCTTTTTTTCTTGATAAAAAATCACGGAAGATGATCCGAAATATTGAACATCTAAAATCTGAACACAAATTTTCCCAATTTTTTTTTAAATAACAATATAAACTCTAAAAACATCAAATCTTTAATAATAAATCACTTAATATAATCCAAATCAATTTTTTTTTTTACTAACAATCTTCACTTCACTCTATAGACCGTTGAAACACCATCTCTCTTAAAAATGATGAATGTAAAATGCACGGCGTCGAGCATTTTCCCTTCGATCAAAGGGAAGAGGCAGAATGAGGGGCGGGGGAGAGCCTTATCCAGAAGCTCATCTCATCCGCTACTACCTGTCCATCCTCCTCCCATTGTCCCTCAACGCGGCCCGTCCGATCCACCCATCCCCACATCCAAGCCGTCCGATTCCCAAACCCCAACGACATACCAACAGCTCTGCTCATCTCCCTCCCTGTACATGACCTGCCTCGTCTGCCAAGGAAAAACAATCTGTCCCACTCTACTGCTGCAACATCTGTACACCGCATGGCAATGGCATGTGCGCAGTTAACCCTCTCGGCGTGGCCGTCAAAATCGATCCCCTCCGCCTGCGACAGATATGGCGCGCCGACGGGGACGGGGGTGGAGCGGAAGGGCAAGCGCGGCCGCCGTTCGGTTCCCCTGGTGGTCTGCGACCTGCGGCAACTGCGCCAGCGCATAGACTCGATAACGAACACGAAGAAGATAACGGACGCGATGAAGCTGGTGGCGGCGGCGAAGGTGCGGCGGGCGCAGGAGGCGGTGGTGAACGGGCGCCCCTTCTCGGAGACGCTGGTCCAGGTCCTCTACAACATCAACGAGCAGCTGCAGACGGAGGACGTCGACATCCCCCTGACGCAGGTGCGCCCCGTGCGGAAGGTGGCTCTGGTGGTGGTTACGGGCGACCGCGGCCTCTGCGGCGGCTTCAACAACATGGTTCTGAAGCGAGCGGAGAGGCGCATGAAGGAGCTGCGACAGGTAGGCGTGGGGTACACGATCGTGAGCGTGGGCAAGAAAGGATCCACCTACTTCCAGCGGCGGCCGCAGATTCCTGTGGACAAGTACATCCAGGTCGGCAGCCTCCCCACCACGAAGGAGGCGCAGGCCATTTCCGATGATGTCTTTGCGCTCTTTATCAGCGAGGAAGTGGACAAGGTGGAGCTCCTTTATACGAAATTCGTGTCGCTGATAAAGTCTGACCCCGTCATTCACACGCTGCTGCCGCTCTCCCCGAAGGGCGAGGTTTGCGACATCAACGGCGTCTGCGTCGATGCGGCGGAGGACGAGCTGTTCAGGCTCACCACCAAAGGCGGCAAATTGGCGGTGGAGAGGGAGAGCGTCAGAACCCCGACGCCGGAGTTTTCGTCGGTGGCTCAGTTCGAGCAGGACCCCGTGCAGATTCTGGACGCCCTTCTGCCCCTCTACCTCAACAGCCAGATCCTCCGCGCCCTCCAGGACTCTCTTGCCAGCGAGCTCGCCGCCCGCATGAACGCCATGACCAGCGCCAGTGATAATGCCGAAGATCTCAAGAAGGCTCTTTCCATTACTTACAACAGAGCCAGGCAGGCCAAGATTACCGGCGAACTCATGGAGATTGTTGCCGGCGCCAGTGCTCTCGCCTAACTCCTCTTTCAGTTCATCCACTCAATTCTGAGTTTTTGATCTATAATGTAACGAGGGATAAATTCCATCTTCAATCCCGCCCTAAATGCCATCTTGTATTCGAGCCTGCTGTAAATTATTCAAGTAATGTATATTTTTCATCAGGTTTTTAGCTTCACAGTCAGATTACAAAAGATCCGTTGTTGGGCAAAAACATTAAAAATTCAGGAATGGTCAAAATTGTTAGGAGAATACTGTGCACATATTGCTAAGAAAAATCACAAAATTGAACCATCCGCATCGTATTGTGCATTGATCCTGAATTTATAAAGCATAGTGTTTGAAAATGATTTCGTCCAGATCTTCTCTGCCATCCGTTTTTTAATTCACGGTAACATTGGTAAGTTGTTTTTATTTTTCACTTTTAAACAGAAGTTTTAGGTTCCGCTATTGGGTTTTGTCCAGACAAGGTCCCCTAATCAGAATGTTTAAGAGTGTCAGCTGACTTCTGATTACACCTTTTAACTACGCCTCTGCCTGTGACTGGTTACTGCTTTAAATTAATCATCATTTTCATGAATTGTTGATTTTACTATATATTAGTATAGATATTTTTATCTGTTTGAAAATTGCTCAGATGTATTAATCTTATATTGGATTAGATAGTTTATTGAAGAGTTTTACATTGATTAATGACTCCATCATTATCTCAATAAATTTTCTATTGATTGTTGCTATATGTTCTCAAATTAGCACAGTTATATTGGGTTAGATAAAATCTTACAGAATTTATAAAAATAAATGGGCTTCAAACTCTACTTCAGATTCAAGATATAGTAATTTTTGGATCACTTTCTTCAAACAAAAAAGAAAATAAATTATTAAATGAACATCAAATTTAAGACCCATCATTATTATTAACATGTCACATTATTACAACACTCCTCCCATCTATCTTGTCTATTTTGGTAGTTACACCTCTCAGCATAATTAAGTTTTAGTAGATTCCTTATCCTGTCTTCCTCTTTGAATACAAAGTTGTCAGTCATTCCAACCTTAGTCATGCTAGTCTAAAATATCTGTTTTTTTTGGTTGGTGGAAAGGATTCTGTTGGCCTGGAGAGGGCCTACCCGAATTGCATGTCCACCAAGCCAATTAAATTAGAACCTCTCAATGCTAAAGTTCCAGTTTCATGTGGGGCCTGTTAAACATTTTTCAGCAGGTGCTGCTGAGAAAATAGGGTCTTAAATTTATTTTAGGTCTTATGGAATTTCTTTATACTTGTTGTAGAATTATACGGGTTAAAAAATTGTGCAGGGAATAAAAAATAAAAAGAAAATGTTAGGGGGAAGGGCATGCAATTAAAACAACTGGCAGAAGAATCTGCAAAATTTTAGGAGCAGGGAAAACAATCCTTCTACCCTTCACTGCTTACCTGCCCTGGAAAAATTCTCGCTAAGCAGTGCGCTGAAGTGGAAGCCCCCCACATGAGACCCTGCTCTACGCCACCTTTGCGCATAATGTACTATACATGTATAGCATTTTTTATGGCTTTTACTTCACAGGTTTGTTTAGCTTGTTAGACCAGAAAAAATATCACAAATACATTTAAATAAATATTTACATCAGAAACTTGAAAACCCAAGTATGTGGGGAGACCCTGTGGGGAGTTGGTAAACCATTTGATGTGTGTGAAGGATTCAAAGCTTCTTACCAAGGTTCAAACCCCACTGCCCAATGAGGTAGAGACAAGCTTCACAGGTTAGGAGTAGAAGTAAAGGGTAGTGGTGCCCCCCTTCCATGAGGTATATACAATGGTGGTCGTAAGTAGTAGACTTGGGAGCTACACAAAACCGTCGATGAGGTATATACAATGGTGGTCGGAAGTATTAGACTTGGGAGCTACACAAAACCGTCGATGAGACATATACAATGGCGACCAGTAGAAGTAGACTTGGGAGCTACACAAAACCAGTGACTTACCTTTGAGCTGACGTTCACCATTTTGAAGTAAATCTAATCTTAATCTCAAGTGTATTTATTTACCGATTCTAAGGGAAGTCAAGCAAGTTTTCAGAAACTTATTTTCCGTTAGTGTTAACAAGATTTTTTAAATATAAGAGTCAATGTATGTTGCAAAAATGTCTCTCTTTGCTAGTTGCTTTGTCCAAAGACACTTAAGAGTTCTACACCTGTTTTTCTTTAATATTCAAATGTCTATGCTTAATGTGTTTGTATTTTCTTAATAAATTTTGATATGCTTGAATTTCTCTGGACTGCTTCGACCTATTAATAACATTTGTTTTGCCATTTGTTAGACTAGCAAGTCAAATCTGTGTTTTCCTGCAATATTGAAATTCTTTCATGAATTGTCTTAATACTCAAATGGCATACCGAAAAGAGCACCAATTTTCACACTACTGCTCATTTCGAAAGCACGGTAGACAATTGTTTTCCTTCTACTCGGCCATCTAATAGCAGGGATGGGAGCTGCTAGCCAAATATGCTCACCTAATCGAGCTTTTATCAAAATTGAAATTATGATGTAGCTTCAAGTTGCTAACAATCTATTTTTTTAAATAAAAATCATTTTTTTAATTTTTGGGATTATGGTTAATGGGTTTCAGATTCATTGATTGTCTAACTCAAATCTGTGACCCAGCAGAGGCAGTTTTACTTTCACGTTTGCCTACCTACCGATGAACCACAGGCCTTAGGCACAGACTTCTGGGTCTCAAATCTTTTAATGCAGAGTTTGGCTACAATCTTGAAGTCTTTATAAGTCTCCTTTACATACTGTTAAAATTGCAAACATACATGGGCATGGGTATGTAACTATTTAGGTTTGGATTCTTTTTTTTTTGGCTTGGTTATCCAGTTCAAGACCCTTTGTCCTATGACAGTACAGTAACACTGAAGGCTTATTTCCACTTTAATATCTACCTATCTTGGACATTCCATGAGTAGACATTATATTTATCTTCAGTATAAAGGTTAGACTCTCTGTATCTCAAAATTGTATGGTTCTCTTTATGAACTAGTATTACTTCCAATAGATGGTTCAAGTTCATCAAGGACTCTCGTTAGCAGAGTACTTTTTGGTAGGAAAGTTGTACCAGTAATTGTGTAACGTCTTTAGAGCTTTTCTCGGCATCCCTAATACCCTTTGGTATCAAAGGTTGGTTATCCATGAGGATGAAAGGGCACATTATTTAGTCTTGCTTATATTGATCCGCAACAAATTTTAGATTGGAGAAGCTATTGATAGTCTGTAAATGCTTTGCTATGCCTTGATGCCATTTTTTATTTCTGCATCTGCCACTTCTTAGGATGTTGTCAAGCGGCACATCAGTCATATTCATGCTCATTGGGACTAGATAGCTTTTTATGTTCTAGATGATCCTTGGGATTAAAATTTCCTTTGGCTGTAAAGAAATCTAGAGACTTAAAAGTGGTATAAGGTTTTTGCAAACCATTTTCAAACATTCTTGCTCTTGTATCTTAGGAATGGCCCAACCGATCGGAAAAGTTGTATTAAAACAATCTGTACTCTGTAGTTATGGGTTTGACCCCGACTAATCCATGGTGCAGGTTTGGGGCTTCTCAGTGTTACCAAGGTTATAGTGGAGTCAAAGGACAGACGTAATCTCCCGACTTTGAGCATTGGATACACTGCTGCTCATCAATTTTTCTCATATCAAAAAAGAGAAAAAAAACAGCCATTAATTGAATTCAGCCTTCGATAAGTTAGATTTTATTTCATCTACAAAATTACAGAAAATTCTTTCTAGCATGACTTGGACACGAGCAACGTGATTAGCAAAATCGACATTTCTTTGAAGGCTAAAATGTCTCTTTATGATTACCAGCTATGTCACATTTTCTTTTCATCCCTCAAGTTTCTTCAAGTCAAGTGGCCTCGTTTTTTGTTTGATTTTCTTCTTGATGGTTTAGCCAAATTCTGATTCCCGTGTGTTGGTCTTATACAGATCATCTTTCTTGAAGATGGATTTCACTACACTTGTTGCTAAGAATCAACATCAAGAATATTAAGATAATGAAGTAGGGTCTTCCTGTACCATATGTTGCTCTGAATACCATTAAGAATTGAGTTGTATTTGTTCCAACACAATCCAATACCTTGTGAGAAGACAATATGGCCATATCTTGGTTGCCTATTAACCCTGACGATCCTATTAGTCTTGCTCATCTTGTTTGGGTTAAGTATCAACATAAAGTTTGTGAGAACTATATTTTGCTCGTGGAGCTAGAATAAGGTCGAGACTCATTTGGCTCAAGTATGGAGATAAAGGCAGCAAAGATTTTTTCAATTTTTTTTGAGCAAAACAATTATTTTACTTAATGATATAAGGGGCAAACTCCTTATCGTTTGAAATTGAGAATTGAAAGCTTGAAGGATTGATAATTGAAAGACCAAATAAAAGAGATTGGTAAAGAGAGACAATGATTGAAACATACACACTTAGGTTTTGTCATTGATTTTTGAGATTGGTAAATAGGATTTGAGATTTTGATCAAACTAAAACCTTTAAATCTATTACAATACGAAAGGTGACCAAAACTGTGGACCCACAATAGAGACAGGGGCTACAATCGGCCTCTGATAAAAACATGTTTATGCTGATTGTGGTTTCCTACTAGAATTATGCCAATTTGGCACTTATGGATATAAAACTTTCTAGGATGATTTAGTAGACATAGGTGATTGAGAACATGGTTCACTTCACAAAATTTTATGTGCAATCCTCTTAATTAATTTATCTTTGACTAAAACTTAATTGATGACAATGTTGCAAGAAAAATAATATGTGCAAGTTAAGTGCACGGGGAACGTATGTATCCCATATTTAAAGAATCAAGGCTCAATGTAGTTCTAGTGCTCCGTGAGTGACCCCACCTAAATGAGAGAAATGATTTATCTTCATCTCCTACAAGATCAAATAAATCTATATGCTTGGCTATGACCTTCTTTTGGTACAAGACAGACAAATTTGAATCAATGTATAGGGTCCTTAACAAGCGTCAATAGAGATACTCAATGTGCAACTCAATAAGGATATCTTTGGGTGGAATTGATTGATAGAAGATGATTTCCTTTGAAATGGCTTAGGATTGATATGGATACTTGGAGTACTTAGGATACGATTTTAGCCTATAATTGCATTTAACCCATATATATATTACCATGAGTAAAAAGTGTACATATCATTTTACACTTAGTGTTGTGGGTAGATCTTTACGTAGATTCTCATGAAGTTTTCCTATTCATTAGGAATGTATTATTTTATTTTTATTTTCACGTTGGAAATCCCAACAAAGGGATAAGTGAGACGTCCTAGATCATAAGATAGTTACATTGTAAAGGCCTCTTTAAAAGCACCTCAATTAGTTTGAAACTTGAAAATTATCTTCCGCATTCAAACTCGTAATTTGTTAGGTAGGGAGAAGTAAGTTACACATCCTTGTGTAGACTCATGGAGGACACGTTGCACTCATCATGTGTAGACCCTCGTGTGTTGCATGACTTGTTCATTTGAGAGGATTAACTTGTTCCTCATCATTGGTATCATCACAGTTTTGTTCCATGGGATCTTCGAATCTCAGGGCATCTCCATGAGAAAGTTGTAATTTCCTACCACAACGCTTTGAGTTTATGTTACTTGTGTTTTTGATTTGACATAAGTTTCACAATTTTCCAATTTGGTTGGGTTCGAATATTGAAGGCTTGATTTTTAAAAAAAAATTAGAATCCATTTGGTAAGATTTTGATGTCATTGATATGACCAAAGCATCTAAAAAAGTGGGGGTAGACTTTTGTTTCAACAAAAAGGGCCACTCCAAGTCCGAGATACGACAATTTAAAGTTTTAAAGGGTATTCCCTATCTAGGGTTATTATAGATCCAAAGTGATTTTTGCAGGGTTTTCTAGAAGCACATTCGGCTAATTTTGATGCCACCATCGCATTTGGAGTATGCCAAAACATAGGCATAGACATTTGCTCCATCTTAAACATACACTCAAAAACTAAGATATCACCTCCATAGGTTTCCTAGGGTTGTTTGTTTTGCAACATGTCATTTGTCTTATTTATTTTGTCGCAATACAAATTTTGGATTCCAAATTAAAAAAAACAAAAGAGAGAAAACATCCACCGAAAAAAAGGATTGGGGCAGTGGCCACCCAACAATGCCTTGCAAGGACTAAATTTAATGGTTGCATAATTGTATTTACATGGTTTTGGTCATAAAATACAATCAATTTTCTAAGATACTGTTTTGATACAAACTAAAATTTTAAATAAACAATCAAAAATTGTAAAAAAATAATATATATTATTTCCAATATTTATTTCTTTTACAATAAATTATATTACCATTTGAAGGGCAATGTTGAATAAATAACTATTAAAAAAAAGCCAATTGAAAATGTTGGTAACATTATTAGAAAATAATATATAAATCAAAAGATTAAATAAGATATTTTTAATAGAAAGAAAAATCAATTGAAAACCAATCATTAATGTTACAAAACAATCCCTATAAAAGAAATAGGATGGAATGGTATGAAAGACCCAAACTAAACTATGCATCAAGATATGTAATCGAGGCTTTGGTCATCGACATTCGACGGTCTTGAACCTCTCTCTTTTGTACCACTTGTAGATGTTTCCTTAATCTTCTCGAGCCCAACATGCATTGCTTGGTTTTGATGTTGATTTGCTCCAACCACAAACAAATACAAGACAAATATGAGTTTGTTGGATAGCTAATAAAAATACAAGACAAAATATGAGTTTGTTAGATTGCTAATACAACACCATTTCCAACGTACAATTATTGGCAATAATTTTTCCAAATATGAAAGAGGATGACCAATCGACAAGTGTTCCACATCACTGAGAGAGTGGAGCAGGAAATAATGCTTAGCAAAGAAGTTTTTTTATTGAAATTGTTAAGGAAGCCGAGAGGTGAGAAGAGGATGGGCAATGCCAGAAGAGGTGGGTGATAGTTTCAAGGGAGGGGCAAAAGGCACATTTACTCGCACTAAGACCAAATTTGGACAAGGTGTGGCTAACGAGAAGTTTCATAAACAGGATGTGCCAACCCAATAGTTGACATTTGACCTCAATGGGGGACTACCAAATTGTATTTTCCATGTGTTGCCATTAAGAGTCAGAGGACATAGACCCCTTGGTATTAAAAGAATTTTCTAGTAGGAATGGGCACTAAACGAGATGATATGAAAACCTTGGAGTGATGGTGGTAACACCCCCTTAGTTTGGCGAGTGCCAATCGTAGGATTGACAATAATATTAAGGACTTCAATGGGGATTAGTTGTATAAGAGAAGCATAGACTTGATTGAGTTTTGAAAGCAAACCAAACATATGACATAGGAGGGTCCAAGCGAGTCAATTGCTGGTGTCTTTATCCCAAATATCCTTAACTATATATTAATGCATTTTTTTGCAAATGATTTGGCATTGTACTCTGGTTGGACAACAAGGGGATGATCATTATATTGAATAACCCGATTTTACCAAAAACTGGAGTTGGGGATACTCAATTCATGTTGAAAGGATTGGTGGTGCCATTGGAGAAGAGGGGTCATTTCCTACCAAGCTACCCAATTATGTCCGAGAGGAAGAGACCCAAAAATATACAAAAATGCGTGTTTAGGATTTTATCTTTCCAAGGAATGGAGGTCCAGGATCCTTTATGAGATGCTTAATGAACCCATTCCTTGAAAAGGATCTTCCAAGGATTAGTACCTTGGGTAGCTATTGCAAACCATTTAGCAACAAGACATTTTACTTCTTGTAGGGGATCAATGATTCTTAGCCCACCCACAAATTTACACCGAGTGTAAAGCTCCCATGAAATTACTACCATACCTTTCTTAACATAGTTGTTACTCCAAAGGAAGTTGCAAACCAATTGTATACGTTTGCCATAACCTGATTATAAAGGAAACCAACGAGATGAGTAGTATGCATGGTTGTCAAAAAATGCGATTGATAAAAATCAATTTGCCCGTGAGGGACAAAAAATTTCATGACCAATTTTCCACCTTTTTTATGAATTTTATTGAGCACCCAATCCCACATGTCTCAAGGGAAAAGATGAATACCAAATGGAACACCCAGGGAATGGACAATATTCTTGTGGGGGATGACGTTCCAAGCTAAGGGGATCCAAACCAAATTTGGATTGCTCTTGATGAATATGAATTCCGTTTTATGGCTACACAACTTGGATTTATCTAAATTACAATAAACATCAAGAAGTGACTGGGCATTAGCGATTCCCTACTCAGTATTTTACAGAAGGAGTAGAGGATCATCATCTAAATGGGAGTTAAGAGCATAAGAATCATGAGGAAGAGTGATTCCTTTCAAATATCCTTGGTGATGAGCTCGTTAGAGCATATAACCAAGGGCATCGATAACGAGCACATATAGAAATGGAGTGAGTGGACAACCTTGATGAATGGAATGTTGGAGGTCAAAGGATGTTGTGACATCGCCATTGAACATGACTTGGGTCTGTGCTTCAACAAAGAACATTTGGATGCAATGTCTGAAACAAGGACCAAATCCCAACCATTCAAGCATCTTGAGAATAAATCACCAATGAATATAATTGTATGCTTTGCTAAAATAAATTTTGACCGATAATGCATCTTGATCAGAATCTTCAGTGCACTGAATGGTTTGTGTTGCATATAGAAGATATCTAACATATATCTACCTTTTAGGAGTTTGATCTACTTAGGGCGAACAATATCCTAAGTGATAAGTTTTAGTGTCATAGCAACAGCCTCTGCAATAAATTTGTAAGATACATTAAGAAGAGTAACGGGGCACCAACAACATATCATATTCTTGTTTCCAACATTAGGAATTATTTTGATCAAACCATTGTTAATGACATCCCCCAAGGATCCATTGGCCTCCACTTCCTCATAAACATTAAAACAAGTCCATCTTGATGGCAGGCCAAATAACTTGGAAGAATTCAACCAGGTGTTTGTCCAAGCTAGGGGTTTTCTCGATCTTCATTGCCCAAAGCATTGTTTCAAGATCAGCTACAATGAGATGTTGCTCAAGAAGGTGTTTGGTAAACTGATCCACATTTCGAGGAATAAATTCATGCAACCATTATTTTATAAAATATTCATACTCCTCAAGAAAGTGTTCTTCCTGAAATAACTTACTATTATGCTGGAAGAAATCTCACTTAGTATCATTAGGGGATGGGGTCTCCACACTCTATTTATATTGCAAGCATTTGAAGAAATATTTAGAACCACGGTCACCATGTTTTAATCCAAAAAAGATGGGCTCACATTTTAGTACCTTGGCCCCTATAAACGTTGAATCTCTTAGATGACATTTAATTTTGGTAACAATAGCTTGTAAGGAGATGTCATGGGGATGATCATCAAGAGTGAGGCACTACTGACTACACCTATGTTTCAGATTTTGTTTTTTCTTTCATCTCTCTTTGGCCATAAGATTTCCAAATCCTCTTAGAAACTTGAATGTTCTTACCACATCGACTTCCCACCATAAATCCATCCTACAGATGAAGTGGGTTAGGGTAGTAGCTCCAAAACAACAAAAAGTTGGGAAATATAATGCGGGAAAGAGAGATGGGAAATATTTAGTTTGAAGGGCATTTGAGTGCAAGAAGGAGGAGAAGTGTCCAAGCTGAAGGAGTAGGAAATAGGGAGATGATTAGAGAGGTCAATGTCATTGAAAGTGGTAACATGAGGAAAGGTAAGAAGCGACTTCAAAAATGTGCTAACATAGAACTTGTCAAGTTTGTAGAGCCACATTCAATATCTAACTTGATTATTGGACCAAGTGAACCAATTGTGTATTTTTCAATTTTAACATCTAAAAAATGGGTCAAATACTCCCAAAGAGTTGTGACAATGTAGCCATGTTGAAAATTCCTCAATAGGGAGAGGAGATGAGTGAGAAACTGTGGCCTCTTTTGTTTTCAATCATGTTGAAATCACCTCTTAAGATCCAATCCACAGGTGGAATATTTGAGCTCATCCAATTCCAAACATTAATGTGCTTTGTTGTTATATTTGGAGCATAAATTGAGCTAAATCCAATGGTTTTCTCCTCAACATAGACCATAGCCCAGACACATCTATGAGCAGGGTCTTCATTGGTGGAAATAATCTTGGAAGAAAGGGAGGGTGGCAGGAGTAGAACTACACTTCCTCGTATTTCTTCATGAGAGGCAGATTAGGGAGAGAGGTGTTTATTGATGCAATGTAGGCTTAACAGAAGAGCAGGGCCACCAAATTTAACCTCCTGGAGGAAAATAAATTCAAAAGGATGATCTTGTAATACCCATTTGACCTGTAATTTCTCTTCAGGAAGGGTGAGTCCCCAAACATTATGAGAGTAGGGAGACATTCATGGGACATCACCAAAGAGAGGTTGTTTGATCTCGTTAATAATAAGGTGAAACGATTGGAACTAGGATTCGGGGTAGGGGAAAGAGATGTGGTTCGTCCAACACACTTCACTAAATGAAATCTCTCCTCACCATCAAATATAACCTTAGTCACTTTGTGTGAATCCCCTCTATTGGACCTAGTTCCCTTATTATTAGGGACGTATGTTGGGGCTTTACTTTTTGAGGATGATTTAGTTATTTTTTGAATAGCCTTCCAATTATGAGGAAGGTGGATAGCGTTAAATTGAGTTTTTGGAACATAATTAGGAATTGGGTTTACAGAGAGATGTTGAGTGTCACTATTCTTAAACTAGGGTTGGGAACAGGGGAGCTAGGGTTATTCAAGTGCGAAGAAGGTGTTTTTAATGGACCAAGGAGTGGGTGGAAGAAGTCTTGGCAACAAGTTCATCTATCCTCTACTACTTGAGTTTGCATTTAGGGTAGTCCCAAATTAAGTGGCCATCTCCTTGACAATAGAAACATGCATTAGGTTTGTTGAGGTAAACAACATGACAGAGTTAGGTAAAACGTGGGTCAAAAATCTGAATTGAAGGTGGAAGTGGTTACAAAAGGTCCATTTCAATGTAGACTCTAGGATGGCTTAGAGGCTTTAAAAATTGTCTATGTCACTTTTACACTAGAGGACATTACCCAACTAACTAGCTAGCTCATGAAGAAAGGGCCTAAAAATTAGGTTAAGAAAAGGGAACTCAACCCACATGGGTTATGGTGAATGAGATGGTCCTTCAAGGTGAAAATTGAGCTTCCATCCTTACAGATAGCAAACTTGGCCACAATATCCCATGTGCCATACTGAAGGGTTACCTGGGCAAAATCAAAGGAAGCAAAAATAACACAAACATATCCTCTACTTGACCCCCTTACAAATTCAATTTTCCACCTCTAGTTTACTCCAAGAACTAGCATGTCCATCTATAAAAATCACTTTTATAAAGAATGTTTGTAAGGAAAAAAAGAATAGTTGTACAATGGGAAATCTATGTAGAGACTTCAACAAACTCATCAGGGAGTTAAAACTCAAAATCCTTACCTTCCTAATGATGTCCAAGGTCATTGGTTACATTAGTGGTAGCCTTGGGATTTTTGATAACTTGTGGTCCATGACACTCCAGTTGCGTTGTGTTCTTTGAGGAAGGATGAATGTCGACATCTATCCATGTTTATTGTTCCACAACTAGGGTCTCTCTGCTTTCCTTCTTGTCTAGGATTTTTTTTCAAAGTGGGTTCTCAATGCATTGAGGAATAGATATCACCAACTTGATTTTGAATGCATTGAAGAAAATATATCACCAATTGGAATTGACAACTCCATAATTTAAAAAAATAAAAATGCTTATTTAACGGGGATCGATCTTACAACATTGGGTATTAATCAGTGCACTTACTTTTATAAACTTTGTTAAAATTTCTATTTTAAAGTTCATACATTTTGATAATTTTTTTATAATCATAATTAAAGTTATATATATAATATGAAAAACAAAAAAATACATTATTGTTATAATTTTTTCTAATAATATTATTTGTATTAAAACAATCATTTTTTTAGAAATAAAAAGATTTCTAAAAGTTCTAAAAATTTTATTACAAAAGAGAAAATAAATAATAAGAGGATCTATGTTGTAAGACATCCTGAAAGTCTGGGATAGACCCCCTTGGCCAAAACTGGCATATTTTGGTTTTTTTAATAAGTTTTGAGGCAACTGGTACTTCTATTTTAATCTGTGGGAAACCTTCATGCTCTGTTCAAGGTCCTTCTAGTCTTCACATTCAAGCTTGTAACTATGTTGACAGCGAAAATATTGTCACACTTTTTATAGACACCCTATCCATTTTGCAAAGATCTTTGTCACACTTTGTGTTAATGTAGACCTTTGACTGCAGCTTTGCATGTTGATATGTTCATCGATTTCATTCATCGCTTATAGTTGCAACTACACATCTTCTCTTACTTCTTTGACACAACCATTATAGTTCACAATCATCACATTCCACTCATAAGGTTTTGTAATTTATTCATTGTAAGGGATTGATGTCGCAGTTCGTGTAGACCATCTGAATTTTATATAATATTAATTATCGCACTTCATGTAAACCTTTTGACTGTTGTAGAGGATTGTTTGTCACACTATGTGTAGACCCTCTACTCTGGTTATTGATTAGGGGACTCTTGTTGATAGATATTTCACTCCACTGCTGCTATTGTTGGTAAAGTTATCCAGTTCAATAGGCTAACTCGTCCGCAACACTATTTTCATTCTTTGTTGACACTATACCCATTTCTCTCGTGGTCTCTTTGTACATTGTATGTTTTGAAGGCCAAAGCTATTATTGCGGGGAGGGATGATATGAATACTTATAGTGCTTAAGCTAGGATTTTAGCCTATACTTGCATTTCACCCTTATATGTGATACCATGTGTAAAAAAATGTACATATAGTTTTACACTTAGTGGTTAGTTGTAGATATATCCTCATGGAGTTTCCATATTCATTAAAAATGTATTATTTGATTTCTTTTTTGACATTGAAAAACCCAACAAAGAGATAAGTGAGACTTCCTAGATTATAGGATAGTTAGTTACATTGTAAAGGCCTACTTAAAGATATATGTGAATACAATTAATTGAAAACTTGTAAATTATCTTTCGCATTCAATCTCGTATTTTTTGAGTTAGGGAGGAGTATGTCACACATCTTTATGTAGTTACTTGAAGGGAGAATGCATTGCACTCACTACATGTAGACCCCTTTCCATTGCATGACTTGTTAATTTCTCTTTCAAAATTTGCTTCTCCTTTTGTTGGTTATAGGCTCCATAAATATAATTTTGCACTTATCATTCCTCTTTTGGATAAGTCGATTAAAATGGTGAGAGATTTTCCTCTTTTAGTATCTACTTCTCTTGTTAGTTGTTTTGTAAGCTATTTTTCCTCAAAAATATTGGTGAGACTTCTTAGATTGTAGGATAGTTAGTTACATTATAAAGGTCTATTTAAAGACATCTCATATGTGAATACAATTAGTTGATAATTTGTAAATTATCTTCCGCATTCAAGCTCGTAGTTTGTGAGGCAGGGAGAAGTAAGTCACATATCTATGTGTATACCTTTGAAGGGAGAATACATTGCAATCATTATGTGTATACCCTTGAAAGAAGAATAGGTTGCACTTGTTGTGTGTAGACCCTTGTCCATTGCATGGCATGTTCATTTGAGAGGATTGACCTTGTTGTTTCTCATCATTGATATCATAGTAGTTATGTTCCGAGATCTTTGAAGCTTGATTGTTGTCCACGAGAGAGTTGTAATCCCCTACCATGGCCCTTTGAGTTTTGGTTACTCATGCATCTGATCTGACTTAGGTTTTAGTGAAAATTTTCTGATATGATTGGATTTAGATATTGGAGAATTGAACTAAAATTTTTTGATAGAAACCCCCTGACAAGATTATGATGCCACCAGTGTGACTAAAACATTTGAAAAAGTGGAAGTAGCCTTTCGTTTCATTAAAAAAAAGGCCACCCCAAATCCAAGATATGACAATTTGAAATTTCCAAGTGTATTCTTTATATAAACAAGATCTAATTTTTTTTAAAAAAAATTTATTGAAAAAAAAAAAAAAAAAAAAATTAATAAAAAATCAAAGAAACAAATTGAGGCAATAACCAATCGACAATGGCAAAGATCCACATGGTCAAAAAGTTGTGCGAATATTTTGAATGCAGTCACCACCACTTTCTACATTTGCAAGTCTACCTCGAACATGGAAAAACAGTTCAAAATAACCGAGGTTATAGTAATTTGTTTTAAAAACTTTGTTTAAAGTTTTTAATATATATATATTTATATAAAGTTTAATTACTTTTATGAACTTTACTAAAAGTTTTATTTTAAAGTTTATACATTTTTATAATTACTATCATAATTTTGTTAAAATTATAATAATTATTTAAAATATATAAAAAGAAAAAAAACAAAACATTATCATTATATTTTTTTAATAATTATATTTAAAATATGTTAGTTAAAATAAAAATAATATTCCAAAGAAGGATGGTATGCACAAATTTGTCTTTGTGAAGTATAAAAGAGGAATGGTATATAATTTTTTTCCTCACTATTCTATACATCTCTCATCATTTTATATAATATATTTAAAAGAGAAATAGATTCTAAAAGAGGTAAATCTTTCAACATTTTATGTATCTTATTAGTTCCAGAGGGTATACTAAAGCTTTCAATTTGTTTTAACTCTCGATTAAACTTTGTATTTTAGATCAATCAGAATGTATTGTTTTTCGTACATAATTTTTTTTGTATTTTAATAAAAGTTGAGTTGCACATTTGTTAACCAAAAATATGAAAAAATCTATTTATTTGTGTTTTGATTGGTTAAAATTGTAGATATGTTATTAAGGGGTAAAGAGTGTTGATGTCATGCACAATATCCGTCAGAACGTGACATCATAAATAGTACTAAAAAATAAATGCTTTGTTAGGGGGAAAGGCTCAAAAAATCCCTCGTGATCTCGTGTGCTGTATTTTGTCGACCAACATTTTGAGACACCCATCGGTGGCTTCGATCGGAGTGGCGGGCCTTCTTTGGGCAGAGAAATCACTCGAGCACCTGCCTCAACCGCTTCACTCTACTCTGCATCCAATTCAATATTCTTGGCCTTTGCTTGGCCTTCCAAGGGAACTCATTCCCCTCAACGGACGACAAACTCTTTTGGCTCATGTCTCTGCCAAATGGATCACCATCGAAGCTTTGCTGCAATTGTAAATAGATTTTAATACAAGTTTTAGGCTGTGTTTACTTTTTTGTCATTTTGGATACTGTATATGCTTAGTTGTGTTTTAAATCCATTCAGGTTATAATGATGACTAGTTTTCTTTCCTTCTTATGCATTTACTCATTAATCATGTGTCTTGTCTTACAGATCACCACAAAGCACTTGTAAATGACTGCATTCCCCACCATGCAGAGTGCATATAGATGACTACTATTTCATGTTGACTTCTGATATGGTGCTTATTACTCTCCCTTCCGTTTAAGGCACGATGCCATCTATATATACTTCCTCTGCTTATATTGCCACATAGTTGAAGTTAGTTGAAGCAATGGAGAACCTGTCCAAAATTGCACGGAGACTCTGCGTCTTCCTAACCATGGCATCTCTCTACGCTGTGGATAACTCAAATTAATTGAAAAATACAAAGATTTTCCATTATTAATGTATTTATTTGTGGTGCTTTTATCCCGTCCTCATTTTCTATTGTTTGTTGTGACTGATAAGGTTTGTTAAGGAAAACGATCAAGCTGAAAAACCATTGCGCATTTCCTGTGTGGCCTGGGATAGTTTCATGGAACATACATCAATACAATATACCAGTAGGATTTTCACCACTACTAAAATCCGACGAGTCATATTCAATTGCATTTGATATTTCATGGGAAGGAAGCATTTGGGGAAGGCATGGATGAATCGTCAATTGTTCAAGACAAGGTCGCTGTAATTCTGGGGACTGCAGAGGAAAGATGTGGTGTGAACAAGCACCTGCATAGGTGAAGATTTTAACCCTAATTACATAAGTTGTCTTTATGAATGGGTCATGTTTGGTCGAATTACAGTCTGGCTATAACCTACCCATCTTAGAACGCAATGTGAAAAATAGAGTGTTTTTCCTAAAAATAATACATCATGTTGTCTCAGAGAAGGAATCTAGTCCGAAATTTCTAATGAAAAGAGTTGTGAACACATGAATTTTACCATAAAAGTGTCTACTACTTTAATTTTTTTTTTTTTTTAGGCCAACTCGGGTTCTCTAGGTTACTTTACTTATTCAAAATGACAAAGGTGAAGTAAGTTGTCTTTGCAAACCCGAGTTACACCATCCAAATTAAATCGGAATTGTGAAATGATGTTACTTCTTAAAATCATAAACGCTGAGTAAAGTAGATTTGTAAACCCGCAAAACACTAATTAGAACAATCTGGGATTTTGAAGTTACATTATTTCACTTGCTTAAATCATAAGTAAAAGCAATAAAGGTTCATAAGCTCGAAGTCTTCATAAGATTAGACCAAATCAGGGTTATGGAGTTACTTGACGTTGTAAACCAAATTAAGCAAAGTAATTATGTTAATAATTCTTTTTTAACAATGTAAATATCAACTACAACATGTTATCCAGGGCAAAGGTAGACACTTGTCACTATGCTACTCTTGTTAAAAAAACTACAATGTTGTAATGATTCTCTAACTAAACAACAAACAGGGCAAAATCTACTAACTCTTGTAAGGACTTAACACATAACATCCTTGTTTAAAAGAGGAATGATATATACAATATTTTCTACTATTTTTTTGGTACAAATCTTTTTACTGAAAAGAGAATGATATTTATTTCATCTTTTTTAATACAAATCTATGAATATTTTGTGAGAGAATTTATTTTTAATATTTATAATTTTTATTAGTCCAGAGGAGGGGATACTAAAGTCTTCAATATGCTTTAACCGTCGATTAAATTTTATATTTTGAAACAATCAAAATGCATTGTTTTTGGTGTATGAAAAAAATTACATTTCTTCAAAAGTTAGGTTGCATAATTCTTAACCAAAAATATGAAAAAACCTATTTAACTACTCTCTGATTGGTCAAAACTATCTTCATGTTATTTAAGGGTGGATTGTTGATGTCATCATAATAAATGTGTGTATCTTGGGCCGACAGTGTATCTTGGTGCTTTTAATCCCATCGCATACAGAGGAGTTGCGTTGGCATTTTGGAGATCGAGTCAAAGTGCAATAAGCTAGCTGCCAGGACTATTTTAGAATTGATGATAGATTTGCCACCACTCTTAATGTACATTTGCCACCTTAACTTCTATGATTAGATGGCATGGTTTTTTGTGATGAAAGCCATTGACATGATCAATTTTTATAACGAATTCTTCCATCACTTGTGTTGAATGGAACAAAGAACTCTTCCAGGAATACCTGGAGCTAGTGTCTGGAGGAGGGCACCACTCTGAAGGAAGGGAGAACAACACGGAGGAAAAAATTACATGATAGATATGATTTGGGCTTAGGGCAGTTTGTTAAAATTAGGTCTTGTATAGATAAGGTAACAGGGGAGGTTCTGGCTTGTAAATCTATTACTAAGAATAGATTGGTGACTATAGAGGATGTGAGGAGTGTGAAATTAGAGATTGAGATCATGACAAGGATATCTAGGCACATGTCACTCAAGGCGGTGTTTGAGGAAGATGCATACATGCATTTGGTTATAGAGCTTTGTGCTGGTGGGGAACTTTTTGATCAGTTGCAAAAGCACAACAGATATTCTGAGCCTGATGCTGCATAATTATTTAGGCATCTGATGAAAGTGGTCAAGTATTTCCATGACAATGGTGTAGTGCACAGGGATTTGAAGCCTAAAAACATCCTCTTGGCTACCAAGTCTCATTCTTCATCGATCAAGCTGGCTGACTTTAGATTGGCAACGTATTTCAAACCAATTGTGCATTGATTAATTGATGGGATTTGTTTAGTATCTATTAATGGGCTTAAAATACTTGTCTGTTTTATTGGTCTTTGTTTGATTTAAGGTTGTTTAGGATTTTTATTTTCAGGGTTTGTCACTCTCAAAATCTAGAAATCTACCTAATTATTTAGGATATCGCCCAAATATAAAAGTATTTTTAGGCTTTACACCAATCAACATTTGTGATATAGATTTTGAGAATATCAGTGTATAATTTCTAGCAAAAAAAAATGGTTTGGGTTGCAACTTCTAAACCCATCATTAGTTGTAAGTGGTGATAGAATTGAATTTTCTCAACCTACGATCATTAAAGAAAATCAGTTCTACCCCTCCTTTCAACTAATGATGGGGTGAAAAGTTCCAAACGAAAACATCTTACCTTTGAAAATTGAACATAGATAGTTCAGCTACGTGTACTACCATTTTGTTACAACAGATCTAGGCTATCTGAGCATGAAACAGGGTGGGCAGGTAATTAAATAAGTTTTTGTTAATTTGGAATATTGCATTGTATTTATAAATGAGCTATTTGAGGTTGATTCACATAATTTTCTTTTCTTAATCTTAGATTATGTATTTCTATAATGAGCTTTCTATTTGAAACAAGGTAGAGCCTCCATGGCACAGTAGCAAGCCCCTTCTACATAGCATTGAAAGTTTTATCAGGAGGATACAATCAAGAAATAGATGTTTGGAGTGTTGGGTGTGATTCTCTATATTCTTTTGAGTGGGGTTCTGCCCTTATGGGGCCAGACAAAATAGAGGATTTTTGATGCAGTCAGAGAAGCCAAGTTGGAATTTCTCAAGGATCCATGGAGGGTTATAGCTGCTTCTGCTATGGATTTGATCTCCAAAATGCTTTGCACAGACCCAAAGAAGAGGCTCACCTTTGTTCAAGTGTTAGGTAGCTTTCGTTAATAAAATTTGTGTATTTTTTACAGTTTTTCAAGTTGTTGGTTCTATAAGATGTACATTTTTTTTACATATGAAATCAGCCTTGCTTTAATTTTACACTGGATCAACAGTCAAATCGAGTTGTCAAGGCATACTCAAATCAGAGAGAATAGGAAAGAGGGTAGCCTCTTGAGCTCAATGAGGTTGTTACAACCAGAGACAATTACTTTCATTCAGTTCACTGGTTTATGGCAACCCTGAAATAGTAATTTAGCCATCTTTATGTACCCAGTCATCATTTTCAGGGTTCTTGCTGAGCAATCAAGCCTCTCAAGGGTTTGTAAGCTTTGATTTTCATAGCTTCCCTAATTCAAATGGATCAGAATGTTTGCCAGTAAACCCAATTGTGTTGAATTTTTCCTTTGTAAATGTTGATGGTGCGTTTGTCTCAGAACTTTCATCATTTCCACTTGACAAAAAATTGCAGGATCATTATTCTCAGAGGGATATAAACTTTTTTTTATTTTATTAGTTGATGCGTCCTTTAGTGCATTACTAATAGCTTGTGACTAGGTTGAGATCGAACATAATTGTTTTTGCTAAACCCGCAGAGTCAAGCTTTGGGCATCTCTTTGTGGTAGCAGTCTCTAGTAGTATAAGGAGTGTATCTCTGTATGTGATGTCAGTGGAAGAACGTGCATTTGAAACAAGAAAGGTGGAGACATCTACTTCTAGGTACCTTAATTCACACAGAAGGAATCGAATAATAGGCTTGGAAGAGCTTGATTAATTGGATCTCAAGGTTTCAAACTCCATAATTTGATGGGCTTCATGTACACGATTGTCTGGTGCCACCTCATTTCACTCTTCATAAGTCTGCTAATAGTGCCTATGATAATTACCAATGTACTATTACAGACTGATTATAGCCTTAAAAAACTCAATGATATTTTTATCTTTTGGATGGGTTATTTTAAAGAGTTTTTATTTGTGGCTTTGGTAGTTAGAGGGATTGGTGTTTCTGCAAAATTTAACATACAAAAGGTACTGAAGAACTGGTTTATAAGATTATTGTATTTTTATGGGTTGTATACTACAAAACAAAGTAAGATTCTATTGTTAGCTGAAGAAGATTACTTAATTTGATTTTGTGTAAAATTATGTTTATTCTAGTGAGTGGATTCTATAATGATGATATGGTGTGAAGCAAACCATTATTGTAATGGTAAAAGATTGAGATTCTTGTTTTTCTTTTTTGTTCAATTGGACTTTATTCTGATGGTTTGGCAAGTGATATATTTTCTATCTTTTCGAGGACAAGGTTGAAGAGATCATTTTATTTGAAATGGTTATTAATTTATTTTCTTTTATCTAATGTGCCTTCTTATTTTCATAATTGTGACATCTTTCCATCTCTCTCATACATAATGAGAGTATGCAAAAGTTTTTGGTCTCTTGCATCATCTGTATGTTTTTGTAACTGGCAATCACCTCAGCTGCATATGAGAGATGCCACCGATTTGAGTGAAAGAAAAAATACCACTGAAATGTGTTTAGAATATTTGATTATGAATTATTATGAGTGAATGACTAGGATGCCTAAGTGAATGCAAGTGTGCATTCAGCTCTGAGTTGTTGTGAAGGTGTTTAATTCTGGGACAATAAGGATACATGTTTAAGTTTGCTAATTTCTTAACTTTCTTGGGTTGTGGATATTTATTTAATCATAGTTTTCAGTACTCTCAAGTGTAGATTTTTAAATTAACAAAAAATTCTTATCTGCTATATGACGATGTTCATGATCTGTGGCTTTAATTTTACCTCTTAAAATGTAAGAGAATTATAGAAAATATGGTGATTGAGAGATCCTATCTTACCAAAAAAATCTAGGGCAATAAGCATCCATGAAATTTTGCATCCATCCATCTAGACAATAGCCAAGGATGCAGATTTGTCCTCCCAGCTGCAAACTACTTTGGCTGATTCTTAAAATTTTGAGGTAAGTTTTTCTAGAATAGCAAAACAATCTACACAATCATCAATTTTTGAGTGCAGCTTCTCTTTATTGAATCACTAGACCTGCAACTTCCACCAAAAAATACGCATGTTGATAAAATATTTCTACGTCTGAAACAGGGGAAAGATTAAAATTGGCTACACGACGTCATAATTTACCTAGAGTTTTTGTTGGTCTGGGAAAAACACTCATTCAACCAAACAATTCAAGGTGCATGAATGTAAATGTATTAATTTTAGGGTTGCAATTTGAAAACTTTAGAAACACCCAATCGAATAATTATTTTAATTATTCTACACATTTATTTGCTAAATTGGATTCATAAGAGCCTTGTAATAATGTTTTAAATCAAATGCTTTGTTTGTTTCACTGGGTGCTTTTTCTTTTTGGATTTGAAACCATGTCTCTAGCATAGACTTATTCTGGGAAGCAATAGCTCTGCCCCAAAAATAGTTAAATGTTTCTTTCTTTTTGTTTGAGACCTTAAAAGGGCAAATCTATGCATACTAAGTCCTTTTTTATTTTGAACCCCAAGTATGGCGTAACTGCTCCATGTGGATGATTCCTTTGGTCTTGAATTTGCTTTTCTTTCAATTGTTTATATGAACTGGGAACTATCTATTTAATGATATTTGAAAGCCATTAATGGTTGTGCATGACTATCTTATTATTGGACTGCATGTTTCTTGAGATTGGTTGGGTTGACTTAATCCTAGTTGGTAAATGTGACTTTGCTATTGATTTTATGTTATCTATGGAAACATACCATCATTTTTTTAGTATTGCATATTTTTGCTATTGATTTTAGGTTATATATTGAAACATACTATCAAATTTCAAGTATTTCATGCCTTAGATATTGATATTTGGTTATCTATGAAAACATATGGTCAAATTTTTAAGTATTGCATACCTTTGTTATTGATTATATCAATATGTTATCTATGAAAGCACTCCATCAAAGCTTTGAGTATTGCTACCCATGCTATTGATTTAAGGTTACCTTTTTAAAAGTACTATCAAATTTCAAAATATTGCATAAGATAACCTTTGCAATTGAAATAGTGAGCATAATGATCAATTGTAGACAATGTATGCATCTAAAAATTATCCAGTTAAGGCATCAAATCCATTTTCAATAGAGATTTTATAGGATGTGTACAACAAACCTTGATGATTTAATTAATTTAAAGGTAAAGATAAAAGGCAATGATAGTTTTTTAGGTCATTGTCAAGCGAGACACCAATTTGGTGTATTAGACCACTCTTGTTGAAATGTTTACCTTGTATACTGTTCACATTTGGAACTTCTGAGTTTTGACCCTTCACCAAGTTGAGTAGTAAACTCAAATTTGTCAATTCACCTACACCTAGAGTGCCCAATCAACAGGTAAATGTCATTTAGAAGACGAGGATGTATATTTGAGGTCATTTTGAGGGAAGTTTTTGAGTGACGATAACTTTCATTATCATTTTTTTTGGAAAATTTGCTATTGGGTAATTTTTTTTTTTTTTTGTTAAGAAATAGCCAATTGTCAAAAAACACCTTGATACCTTTCAAGCAAAGCTTAATTTTAGAGTCATCTATGCAGATCAAAAATATATTTCACGAAAGCCACATATCTAGTACACCTTTTGCAGATTCATTGGTTTTGTTTTAAATGATAGGCAACTGCTACCACTAACACATTAACATGATAGGATAAAACATATTCTGACTATGTCCAGCCAGCTTGGTAGTGAAAACAAAGATACAGTGATGGTACATATAATGGCTGCAATAGTATTTCAAATTTATTATCCATTTTGTTAATGTTGTAGCTGTCATTGTTAATGGCAAACTAGGTGTTTCTCATGATTGCTTTAGGGATCTCCATTTCTCTGTTTGTTGAAGCATCTAGAAATCATTAGAGGATCCTCAAGCGGAGATAATGTTGAGTTTCCACAGAGTAATTTTAAAGGAAAAATGACATAATCAACCAAGGTATTATAATATATACAATCATAAAAGAGATTTAGCCCTGACGAAAGAAAGAGAGCATATTAATGTCCATTAATGGACAAAGTATGTCAGTTGAGCTTGAAAAAACATGAAGTTTCTTTAGCAAATCAGGGGTGCCAAAAGGGACTTCAATAAACAAAAATGGATAAAGTATCTAAAATTAATCTTAAAAGGCAAAATAATTTAATAAAGAGGAGTTAAACCCCATTAGATAAATCATAGACAAGTCGGTAGATACAAAGCATGGTGAAATTTTTTTGCTGATAGAGCAAAGAGAAGGGTGTTGGTGGAGAACGAGGTTCAAACTTGCATTAGATTTGGGAGAAGAAGGGCTAGTGCCTTGATTGATCACACTAAAAGGGTTTTTTTTAATTTTTTACTCTTCATTTGATGGTTGCATGAATTTCATTGCCATCAAGTATTAAGGCTAAAGAAACAAATCTACTATAATTTAAATCGTGATAGTCTCTAGAATGAACTGGTTTGATACCTATTTTAATGCAACTATAAACAAGGATGAGTTGTTACAAATGTTAAGGTTTGGTGTAGAAATGGCCTTTAGCTCAAAAAACAATAGAAATATTGCATAGGGAAAGGAAACCACTATAGAACTTGATGCAAAGATGAAGAAGTTCACAGAAGATGCAGTCAAATTCAGGATGGATGACAATATGACATCCTTTTAATGTTGACTAATATATCTGTTACATTGTTTAGTAAATTTTCTAAAATTGATTGTTTATTTATCAAATTTTATTATAAAAAATATAAAAAACTACTTTTGTCGAGTTGGGTATTTGAACTAGTCAAGTATTTTTGATGATTCTATCGAGGGGATTATTGTAATATAATTAATTTTTCCACATTTACAAGTTTATTGAACATTAAAATGTATTGGCAATTAATTTTGTTTTGATCTTTTGCTCTTTGTGTTCACATAGTGAATGATGTACGTATAATATGCATTGATTATTTAGCATTCAACATAGTTAAGAAACTTGAAATGCAAACATGCTATCTATATTATTAAAGATAATAAAACAACTAATCTCCACTTAATTGTCCAGTACTAATTCTTCATTCATATCAAATTTATAAGCTATTCTAAACTCCCGCAAAGACTTGACGCATGACACCTTTGTTTTAGATAAACTTCATAAAATTCATACATACCCTTCCTCTTTTAACATCTACATCTCCTCTTTATTGTTTCATGATACTCATTTTAATAAGCTACATAAATAATGAGATATTTTATTTGGTATGATAGGGATAATAGAAAAACACAAGTTTTCTCTAGAATGTTTTTTTTGGGGGGTAAACCTAAAGTATTTGGAGGACTTCATAATAAAAAACTAAAATTACAAGGGATTACTCTCCCTATCAAATAGATCTAAAGATCCTTTAGTGTAATGAAGCTTGGAAACTGTTGGTAAGAAATAGTATGGTTAATAAAGATTATATGTTTTTAATGTTCAAAATATCTATATTAAAAATTTTAAAGAAAATAGTCTAATATATTTTAGATGAAAAATTTAGTATATCTTCTTTTTTCAAAAAAAATTAATAAAAAATGATTAATAAATTTATTAAAAATTAAATGTAATGGAAAAGTATTCATATATTAAATTTATTGCTTAGTTATTTTTTTATTAGAAATGTTGGCTCTACCATCTTTTACTCTCTATGAAGGGTTTAGGAATCTATTAAAATTTGGTGGTTAGGTAACTTGTGTTTGTTAGTTAAGTAAGGGCTTTAGGTCTTTTTGATGGAACTTATTTTATAATAATAAAAAAATTGTTAATTTTAAAAGGTGTTATGTTAATTTTTGGTTAGTAAAAGGTATCAAAAACTTTGATAATGTTTATAGAAATTGTAAGTGGGTTATATGGTTAGAATTTAGTCTATTTTTATTTTTCTTTTTATTTGAAGGATAAATATCTCGATTATGGAACTTTACAGTTTACTGGTATTAGGTGCACGAATAGTCGATATTCTTCAGCTTAGTGTCAAAGATTGAAAGATATCCATTTCACCAAACTTAATCTCAATATCCTTTTTTATTTAGTATTTACTTGGATTTATACTTTAATGGATAGTGTATCAACTCTAACTTACCATCATATACACCAATTAAAATAAAAACTTTTAAATTCACTTTTCATTTTTCAAACACTGAATTGAAAACTTATTATATCTTAATGAAGGCCTTGAAGCCTCATGTTGTTGGTCTTATTATGAAATATGATGATAACATTTAAGATGATATTGGATGGATTAAATGGCCTTCTTTACTTGAAATTACTCCCAAAAAACTTTATGATAAATTTTATTTCTCTTAATAGATATTTTTTACATCGAATATAAAGTTGTCTAAGTGATCTTTATCATAGATGGAGGGATAGGTTTGATGTAATGGAGTCCTCCTATATTAAGCCTAAAAAGTCTTTCTTTAAATGGTAGTTACTTCTTCAAGAAAACTTCTTGTTGGGTATGCTATAAGAGTGGTCTTGGTAATGCTTTTTGTTTTGTTTGTAGGAAAGAAGAAACTATTGTGTATTTCTTTTTCCAATGTTTGTTTTTTCGTGTTATATGGAAAATTTTCAAACTAATTTTTTTTTGGTTGGATGTGGTTCTTGTTGTTTAGTATAAATAAATATTTGCCTCTTTTCTTTCAACTTTTTTGAATGTTTATGTTACTTAAATTTTTTTGGTTCATTTGAAACTAGAGAAACAATGACATTTTTCAACAGAAACGCCATAAATTTATTAACTTCACAAGTGAAGTTGTACTTCATATTTTGAATGTGCAGGTCAAAATTTGAAAAAAAAAATATTGAGAAAGAACCCAATTTTTTTTTGAAACATGGTTATTTGAAGATTTCTTTAGAATAATTTGTGGATACATGAAGCTTCTGTAAAATAGACCCAACTCCTAAATGGAAGATTTAGGAAGCATAAACTAATAATACGGAGACTTGTGAGGAAGAGTGGGAAGTAATAAAAAAGAGTCTTACTCTAAAGAGGATGACCAACAAAGCATTGCCCTAATATTAGTAATGAGGTTCAAAATATGACACAAACTAGTGAAGGGAAAATGGTGGTAATATTCATTAAGATGTTATAATGGATGCCATTTATGCTATTTTACAAAGGATTGAACAAAACCAAGCTTAGGGAAATATAAATATTGAACAATATGTTACTCTTGAATCTCTTGATAATGTTAGAATGGGAGGTGATGCACAATTTCCTCTTCTTTCTCCCTTATAGATCAACCTATTTTTAAATTTAGTTATGGTGGGGTTATAACCCTTTGGATTGAAAAAATAATTAAGACTTGTGTTCAAAAAATTATTAATAAAATGCATGCCACCATAAATAACTACAAGGATGAGTCTAAGAAGATTTCTAATAAGGTACTAGCTAAGGGGCCTAAGTAAGATGATAAAAGCCTTGAGATTGATGGCAAGAGACCTAAAAAATATGATAAGGAACATGTGGTTGATAATGATGAGGGCCTCATGACCTAATTTATGTTCTCTTTGTTGTGTTCAAATTGTAATTTATAGTTGTTGAAAGAGGATAGACTTAGCCTATTTTCTTTGCTTGTTTTTGCCATGTTTCATGTAAAAGCTTAAGGCCTTAACACTTCTTCATGTGTTTCTCACTTGTTGGGTTTAATTATTTGTGACAATTATATTTTTTTAATGTCTTGACTTGTTCAAACTACTAGTGTTACCAGTAAATGGTTCAAATTCATAAAGGCTCTCTCATGAAAAAATACTACTTTATGATAGGAAGGTTGTACTAGTGATTCTATAGAATTTTATAGCTTTTCATTATGTCCCTATTTTTCTTTGGTGTTAGAGGTTGGTTATCCATGAGAATGAAATGGAACATTAGCTAGTCGAGCTTTTATATTAATTAGCAACAAATTTTAGATTAGAGGAGCTATTGACAATCTATAAAATTTATTTTAATACTATTTATTATTTTTGCATCTACCACCTCTTGGGATGTTGTTGAGTGGTACATTTTAGTCATATTCATTCCCATTACGATTAAAAACCCATTTATCTTCTAGATGAATTTGGGATTAAAACTTCCTTTCATTGTATAGAAATCAAAACACTTGGTGATACGATTTTTTAAGTAAACTATTATTTAATTTACATTTATCTCTATGAAACAAGGTCGCAAAGTGATTAGTTCATGTCACACCATTACAATTTTCTTTGATATTGTTGTTTATGCATTCTTAGTAATTATTTCAATATTCATTTGTTAGTATATATTAGTAAGATTTGGGCCAATGAATTTTTTGTATTGTGTTGTAAATATATAATTGAATCAATAAGTTTGTAATGATTAATTACGTATAATATTTGTTAATTATCTCATAAAAAAATAATTGTTTAATTAAAATAATATTATAAATTTCAATAAAAATGAAATTCAATTAATAATTTCTAAGTTATGGGAACAATAATGAATTTATGATATCATTTCTTTAAATTTGTTAAAGATTATAATAAGCACAAAAAGATAACAAATAATCACTCTTAAGATAAAATATATTTATAATTAAATATAATATAATTATTTTCTTCAAATTATAAAATAAACAATATAAAATTAAATACTTGATTATAATTAATTGGAAAAAAAAAAAATGGTAAAAGTGAATATTATAGTAACATATATTCAACATGAACTAAGAAGAAGAGGAGATTTTGTTGAGTTACATTTAATCTCATTTACAAATTTTAAGAGAATTATTTCTAGCATGACTTGGATATGAATAATGAAATTAGAAAAAAAAACCAAAGGTATTTGAAGTTAAAAAATTGTCTCTTTTATGATTACCGACTATGTATGCACGCTTTCTCATCATCCCTTAATTTTTTTTCAAGATAAGTGGCCTAGTTTTTTTTGTTTGTTTTGGTTCTTGGTGATTCAATCAAATTTTGCTTACCCATGTTGGTATTTTACAGATCTTCTACTTGTTGAATGAACATCATATACAATAATGTGTTTCTAGCATTTTAAGTAAGTATTAATACAATAATGTGTTTCTAGCATTTTAAGTAAGTATTAATAAGATAAAGAAATATAATCTTAATAAATTATATAATGTTTATGGAATATAATTAAGAATTGAGTTATGCAACTAATGAGATATGGATGAGTTGGTTAAGTGGTTTGGTTATTTCAAGTTCTATTTCAAGTTTAAATTTTTAGAAAAGTATATGAGGTTGATTGTGGCCATTGCTTATATTCTCAAGGTCATTAATGACTTGATTATTCTCAAGGCCAGTAGTGGTCATTGTTGGTAATAGTTGGTATACATCTGGTAATATCTCATATACAGGCAATTTTTAAGTGGTTAATAAATTATATGAGGATTTGGGCCCCCAATTATGTCCCAAGCCGATCCATGATCAGGTCAAAAGCCATTATCAATAAAAAAAGAATTGAGTCATGCAATAAAATTATCATAATATAATCTAAAACCTTATACAAAAATACTTAAATTGTTATATCCTTGTTGCCTGTTAACCCTAAATTCCTTTATAATATAAAAAATTACTCAAAACACCTAAAATATTTAGTACCAACAATATAAGGTGATCAACTTTTCAATATATCTTTGATATAAAACACAATATGGATCATCTAAGTTTTATGATTGTCACCAATTATTTTGAAAAAAATTAGATTACAATTAAATGCGTATGTCGAGATAATTTCTCACCATTATCTTGCAAAGGGTGCCCAAGTAATTTTGGAGAATTTCTTGCCACTATCTTGTGAAGGGTATCATGGTGGGGTGGGCCATCTAAAAGCAAAAAACCTCCTTAAGAATGAGTTATATCGTGGGGTTAAACTCTAGGTATGTCTTTGTTAGCTCAAGGAGGGCATCAAGGGGCTTGACAAGAACTCTCAAGGCCATCTTTCAACATCGTTTTGCTAACTGGATAGGGGCACTGCCCCAATATTGGATCAACTATTTGTTACATACTCAAAATTTACTTAAGATTTAAGAACAATTTTTGTTTTGTTTTTGTCAACCTATGTTTGCAATTTTAGACACTTAAAAATGGTCATCAAGGATTATTTAGTGATGAATTACATTAATTTAACATGTTTGGGCATTGTTGCATATTTAAGTTGAATTCAACACTATGGGCACTCTTACCAACTTTTAATAGGTAAATCCCCCTTTCATTAGACATCCACTAATTCATATCAACTTATTTTAAAAATTATCTCTCATCCTCACATTATCCTATGGTTTAGCCCCCCTCTAAATCGTGTATATGCATTCCCCTTCCCCTCATTTTTGAGTCATTACATTGTGGTAGTCAGATTGGGTGTGCATAGTGCCTAATTTAATTTAAAATATTTACCATCAATAAAGATGCATAGGAGTTCATTACACAATAGAGATGCACCCAAAATAATGAAAGAGCATATGGATTATACAAGCTGCTTACATCTCATACATAGGGGATCTTCATACATATCAAATTTATTTTCTAACTTACATAGTGTTGATTGCTAACTTGTCATCAAATATGGGTGTGACTAAGGCATACCCCCTCATAACTACCCTTATTTTTATCCTCTTACAAGGACTTTTGGAATGGATTAAGGATTAGAGTAAGGAGAAACAATTATAGAAACTATGATCATCAATTCAATAATATGAGAGATGATTCTGATTAGAAGATATAGATGAAATCACTCGTAGAATTTTAGGAGGATATAACACTATCAAAATAAAGAAACAAAAATTTAAAAGGATTTTGCATGAAAGTTTGAGAATTTGAGAGAGGTTTTTAATTTAATCGAGAAGATGAACAAAACCCATAAATTGTTTTGGAAATAAAAGTGACCTATATATTTTATGTTGATTATGGTGTGGATAAAGGAGAAGTATTTATAAAAAATATGCAATGAATTTTGAGAAACTAAAAGAGTTTTTTATTGGCTCGAGTGGACAAACAAAAACATGAAATCATTTCATAAATAAATCTTTTTTAGATCATGTTTAATCACCAAAAATGTCCATGTACTTTTCAAAATCATGATATTGACTCTATGAATTATCTTTGTGTTGTCATCAAAAATTGAAAATCCCATTTTTTTCAAAATTTACTCCATTGAATAGACCAAATTGAAGCGATGAACTTTCACTATAAACACTTAGCCTAAAATTTCATTTGAGGTCTCAAAATTTGTAAAATTGAGTAAATGATTTTTTATTCCTTTTGGCACGTTGGTTCTCGATGAGGTTAATTTCATTGATCGAATAATTTAAGCATTTTAGAAACCTATTTGGTTCTCTGCCTTCCATCTAATTGATGATCAGTGGATCAGACTATTATCAAAACTGAACTAGTTTTTGATACACAAAAAATCACTGATTGACTGACTATGCCATGCCCAATACCTACCTAATTCCCAACTTTAGTTTAATCATTGATTGATTGAGCGAAGGGTTCTTGGAACTGAATAGTTTTTGACAAGATGATACATCACTATTATCAGAACTGACTAGACAATTATCAGTTGATTGAATGATTATGTCGTGCCCAATACTTACCCGATTCTTGACTTCATTCCAATTACTAATTGACTGAGCAAAAAGTTTTTGGAAATGAATAATTTTTGACAAGACATAAATCTTTATTATCAGAATTGATAAAAAAAAAAGGAAATATTTTTAATGCAATGATATAGAATATACAGTTGATTAATTGAGTTGAGAGAGGGGTGGATGTCTTATTTATAGAAGAGTAGGAAGCATAGAAGAGGTTGGGAAATTTATAGATAGGAATGATCTAGAAGGGAGAAGACTCTAGAAGATGGGAGAGTTAGAGGAAGCAGATGGTTCCAAATGGAATAGTCTAAAAAAAAAAGAAGAGGACAAAAACAATGTCTTACATGGAATAAACATTATTCCAACACCCCCTCATAATGTTTATTTGGGTTACAAAATTCTACTATGGGTCCCGATAACTTGGCCTAATTATGTATCCATTTACAAAACATAATATTTTTCCTAAGTCTTCATAGATACTTGAAGAAGAACATCCACAAGATGCAACATGTCTCAAAATTTGACAAATTTAACTGTAGATAATGGTTTAGTGAATATGTCTACGACTTGGTCTTTTGTTCCACAAAATTTTAGTTCCACCACCTTTCCATCTATCAAGTCACGAACAAAGTGATAGTGTACCTCAATATGTTTTGATCTAGCATGAAATACAAGATTTTTCACCAACTTGATAGTGCTTTGATTGCCACAAAATATAGTAGTTGGATGATCTTGAGGTATATGAACTTCCTTAAGCTATATTTTTAACCACATAACTTCTTGAGATGCCTTAAAATAACTAATGTATTCAACCTCTGTAGATGACAGAGACACTGTAGCCTACTTGTTGCTGCTCCATGAGATTGGACCTGAACCAAGATGAAATATATATCCTAAAATTGATTTTCTATCATCTATATCACCTGCATGATCTGAATCTGTATAGCCCACTAAGGTAGGTTCACCTCCTTATTTATATTCAATTCCATGTTGATATGTACCTCTAATATACTTTAGTATTCTTTTGACAGCTTTCCAATGGTCAATATGAGGATGTGACATATACCAAGAAACAATGCCAACTGCATATGCAATATCTGGTCTAGTGATAATCAGATACAAGAGATTGCCAACAAGTTGTCTATACGGTGTTCCATCTAATTTCTTTATATTGGAGTTAGTATTCAATTTCAATCTAATTTCACATGGTGTACTAGCTGGTTTACACTCAAGCATCCTAAATTTTCTTAATACATTAAGGGCATACTTGGTTTGAGAAAACAAAATCCTATCTTTTTCTTGCCATACTTACATACCCAAAAAGTAACGCATTGGGCCTAAGTCACTTATCTCAAAAATATTTTTAAGTTGATCCTTACTATCTTCAATGCATTGCGTATGATCTCTTGTAATGATTAAATCATCAACATATAATACAACAATAACAATTTTTTCATCATTATGCTTTACATACATATCTGGATCAGCTTTGCTTTTTGTGAATCCTACTTCTAGAAAGTACTCATTTATTTTAGAGTACCATGACCTTGGATCTTGTTTAATACCATATAATGACTTCTTTGGTTTGCAAACTAGATGTTCTTCAATAGGCTTAACAAATCCAAGTGGTTGTTGCATGTAATTTTATTCTTTTAAATCATCATGTAAGAAAACACTTTTTACATCTAATTGATAAATCTTCCATCGAAATTTTACAGCTAAAGAAACTATTTTACGAATAGATGTCATCTTAGCAACATGAGCAAAATTTTTGGTAAAATCAATACCTTCTTTTTGTGAGAATCCTTTAGTCACCAACCTTGCTTTGTACTTCTCCACATTTCCATCTGATCTAAAATTTATCCTATACGTCCATTTGCAACCAACTAAATTCTTTCCTTTTAGAAGAACACATAGCTCCCAAGTGTCATTTGTCATTAGAGAGTCATATTCTTCTTGCATAGCTGAATCCCATTCAACTTTTCCTTTTGCCTCCTCATATGTGCTTAGATCTTCTACCTGCATCACTCTAGTCATAAGAGCATAGTTAGCAAACAAATTCTTGGGGCTTTCTTGATATATTTCTTCAATGTTCCTTGTCTTCCCCATGTTCATTTCATCACTTGATGTTTCTATTTGATTTTGAGCTCCTCATATAGATGATGACAAATATTCATTTGAATCATTGGTATCAATAAGTTCATCCTCCTTAATTAGAATTGGAAGGGAAGATGGTTGAGGAAATATTATCTTCAATATTTTCATCAAACCACTCATTTCTTTTGATATAAATTTCTTCTATTTTAGGATTACATAATCTATAAGCTTTTGATTCCTCACTATATTCAATCATCATGTATTTTTCACTTTTCTTATCTAGCATTTTTTTTATCAGGAACATGAGCATAAGCATTGCAACCAAAAACTCAGAAATGAGAGACAATAGGCTTTCTACCACTCCAAGCTTGTTCAAGGGTTTTATTCATTACTGCTTTAGTGAGAGTCCTATTTAGAATGTATGTTGTTGTGTGAATTGCTTCAACCCAATATTTAGTATCTATTTTTTTACAATACAACATGCATCTAGACATTCTATTAGAGTTCTATTCTTTCTTTCAACAACCCCATTTTGTTGAGGTGTGTAGGCAATTGTAGACTCTTTTTTTATACCATTTTATTTACAAAAGTTTAAGAAGACATTGTTAATGTATCATGTACCTCTATTTATTCTTATTATCTTTAAATGTCTTCCACTTTGTTTTTCAACTAGGGCCTTGAATTCTTTGAACTTAAAGAACACCTCGCTCTTCTATTTTAGGAAGTACACCCAAATTCTTCTACTATATTTATCTATGAAAATCAAAATATACTTTGATCTAGGGAGTGATGGTGTCTCGAATGGCCCCATTAGATCACTATGAACTAAATGCAGTGGTACTTTGGCTCTCCATAATTTTTCATGAGAGAAACTTTCCACATGATGCTTTCCCATAGCACACCCTTCATAAACTTTTTGATTTTGAGAAATACTTGGGAGTCCATAAACCATGTTCAACTTCTTCATAAGCCCAAGGCTTTGATAGTTGACATGTTCCATCCATTCATGCCATAACCTGCTCATGTCAATATGTTTTTCAATGCTACACAAATGACTATCTTCATGTTTTGAAGTAAATTCTTGAAACTTGTATAATCCATTCTCAACTTTGCTAGTTGATTTGATTCTAAAATTGTCATTTATGTCTTTTATTAAACACTTATCATTGTATAATTCTATCGTATATCTTTGATTTACAATTTGAGAAATAGATAGAAGATTAGTTTTTAAATCTGGAACTAGCTTTACATTTTTTAATATACCATTGTCAACTTGAACATTCTTAGTTCCTTTAACTGTTTCCCAGAAATATTTTTTCTTTATTGCTATCTTTGCTTAATGACTCAAACTTCTCCTCATTATAAGACATATGTTGTGTAGCACCAGAATCAATGACCCAATCATCCTTATATAAACTATTTGCTTTGAGAGCTACACATAAAGCATCACTTTTAGAGTCAACCGTATTTACATATTTCCTTGACTTCCCTTTTGAATCATTTTATTTCTTATAACATTGATTTTCATGATGGCCTAATTTACCACAATAGTTACATTTGATGTTGTGCCTTTCTTTGTGATGATTATGACCCTTAGAAAAATCATACTTGGTATCTTGCATCTAATTTTTCTCTCTTGACCTTTCATGAAACTTCTTGCAGCTAGGCTTTTCCTTCATCACAAAAGCTTGAGAATCATCACTTGAAAACTTTTTTTCTTTAGCTAAATACTATTATTATTGTATAAGCTTAGCACACAACTCTTCAAATGTAATTGTAGTTAGCTTATCAATAGTATCTAAACCCCTCATAAATGGTTGATATAAACTCAATAAACTTTGTAATATTATTTGCACAAAATCTATATCATTTATGCTCTTTCCAAGGGAAACAAGATCATTCTTCTTTTCCTTTATTTTATTTAAATGCGACACCAATTCTTTTGATTATGATAAACTCATATTATATAATTCTATGGTAAGGGTCAAAATCCATATATCACCTGAATTTTCATAAATTTTCTTTAGAATACTCCATACCTTGACACCACTTCTTTCATTTTGAACTTCTAGAAATACCTCATCAAAAAGCGTAAGTTTTATCCATGATGTTGCCATCTTGTCTCGCTTCTCCCAACTCTCTTGATCGTTGTCAGCAGTTGTAGGCCTTTTCTCAACATCAAAAACAAGCTCACAACAATTATTAAGAGTTAAAAACATCTCCAACCATGAAACCCAATCATAATAATTTTTCTCATTCAATTTAATTTTTGGCAATGAAATTCCACTAATTTCCATTATTATTCAATCTCCTTACAATAAATGAGAATCACTTCTTAAAAAAAAAACTTCCTTAAAATTTTAATATTTCCCTTCTTAAAATGTGTTTTTTTTTTTCAAAAACATTAAAATATCACACTTCAAGAATTGTCAAGCCTTAATTCCCACTTTTAAAAATGCATTCCCATAAACACTTAAAAACTCCTTTTAAGACAATAGAGTATTTTCTTGCCCACTCTTATACTCATGGCTTAAAACATGTGAAAGATTTACTTCCCCTTCCAATAAAGATAGGCCCCTTAAAAAATGGTTTCATACAATGCCTAAATATTTAAGACCCTTATTTGACTTTTCCATCACTTTAAGCAAGCCCACATTAAAAATTACCATTTTTTATTCTATTTCTAAGGAAATCTATAGAATGAGAAAGACGCTTCACCAAACAGATGTTAAATTAAATCAAATAGGGTTTGGGAAATTTTCCCTTTAATTTTTTTGGTGATCACTTAAAGAACAAAATTCACTAAACCAAATATTCCACTTCAACATTGTGAAATACACCTTGCCATGTAAAATTTTAGCTCCTTTCTTCTACTCAACACACTGGCATGTTCTGCTGAGCAGTGTCCACACTGGGTTTAAATTCCACTCAGGCTTGAATTCCATGTGGTTATTAATGCATGCTTCAACTACTCCTTTTCTCCCACATTCTACAAAAATGTTGTCGGCACCTTTGGAATAGAGTTCCCTTGAATTGGTTTTGGATGGACCTACACGAACATTTGGACTATGACAAAACATAGCAGGAACAGGGAAAGTGATTGTAGGCACCCTGTCTTTGATGACATGCTATAAAAAAGGAAATATTATTAATACAATGATACATAATATACAACTGATTAATTGAGTTGAGAAAGGGGTGAATGTCCTATTTATAGAAGAAGAGGAAGCATAGAAGAGCATGAAAATTTCTAGATAGGAATGATCTAGAAGGGAGAAGACTCTAGAAGATGGGAGAGTCAGAGGAAGCGGATGGTTCTGGATGGAATAGTCTAGAAAAAATAGAAGAGGAAAAAAATAGTGTCCTACATGAAATAAATATTGTTCCAACAAGAACTGATCAAACAGTTATCAGAACTGAATTAGTTCTCTGATGCACCAAAAACATCGATTGACCGAAGATGCCATTCCTAATACCTATTGATTCTTGAATTCATTCCAATCATTGATTGACTAAGTAGAGGGTTATTGAAACTAAAGAATTTTTGAGGAGATGAAAAATCACTATTTTTATAGACAAACTCATACAAAATTTAGAATTTAAAATTTGAAGTTTTTGGAAGGCTTTGCACAACCCGACAGAACTTAAAACATTTGAAATATCCTATAAAGGAAACAAAAGTCATGAAAAATCCCTATAAATCAATATCAATGATTTTTTTTTTCATGAAAAACTTCGATGCCTCTTGCTGTTTGTACCAAAATCTCTTCAGCGTCGATTTGCATGCCAAGTTATCTTCCTCATTGCTGGAAACCTTCTAGATTATCCACAACATTTAGGTTAACTCTATAATATATGTTAATTGTCATTGTAAAGTGTTTTAATCTATTCTGCATTTCTTCTTTTCTTGTCCTTATTTTAACGTTGACCATAATCAAATGTTAAAAAAAAATTCCTCATCAGTTAGATTACAACCCTTTTCGAATCTTATTGATTTAGATACATGCTTATTCAGTATTGTAAATCTGTTATATTTTTATTTTTGAAATATGAGTAGAGATGCATACAATCTATATAATTCAATGATTCCATGTAATACCTTCCACTATACAATCAAAATAATAAAAAATCAAATTCCTTTCTATCCTCTTGTGAAACTCTAAATTTTAGAACCCATAAGTTTTTATTAATACTATTGTTAAATCATTGTACCCTTGCAAGCACACAATCACTCCTAATGTCATATATGGAATCCACCTTGACCTCATTGTAAAAATAACTTATCTAATGACCAAGCCTAGCATAATGGAGTACAAATATCAAGGGTATGAACAAATGCCCTCTCTACAAATTAGCTTTCTACAAATTGATTATTTGAGGTTGGGTCATATCAAAATGGGATACTTTTGGAAAAGATCAAAAGATGGAAATGATCCCTCATTACTCAAAGAATCTTTAAGAATGAGCTTGCCCATGCAAATTTTTTCCCCACATATACCCTATGTATTGAATTGGTATGTGCTTATGCCAAATATTATGATCAGGGGACCAGAGAAGTAAAATCAGTTGATGGTGAGGTGGTAAAAAAAATTGATAGCCAATCAATGAATATTGTGTTTAGACTTCCATAAAGGGAAGAATATGTTGAAATGACAAAGGATATTTTAGAGGTTCACTTTGAATAAAATAGAGATACATTTAAGATATACATAACATAATCTTGATTGAAATACAAAAAGAAAGGAGGATCCAAGTTACTAATCCTTTTATAGATCCAATTTTAACAATGAATTGTCATATATCATAATACTCTTGAATAGAGTGATGGGCCACCAAGAAACCAACACTTTTCATAATTAGATGTGCTTGTTCATCAACATCATTTGTGATAGAACATCGTTTATAGATTGGGGTTAGATTATCAGTGATAATCTTCATGAATAATTGACTAACCTAGAGTCAACTCAGTACTTCTATATGACCTCTTATTTGTTCTAATCCATTGCAACTATGAATACATGGCCTAGACTCATAGCTAAAGGAGTATTCACCAATACAACCACCATGTACCAATACTATCCCCAACTAATATTTTAAGAGAATAATAAACATTTAAAGAGAGTGAACGATGCCTTCACTATGATGACAATGGCGACATTGGAAGGAAATATTGCAATGAGGATTTCATCTAAAGCCACATCTCTGCTAATGAAATATGATACCTATTTAATTTAATTTCCAAGATTCACATATATCAGGATTGACAGTTTTATCGACACTGTATAGAAATTACTCCAATTAATGGTTTTATGGTCTTGATTGAAGTATGTCGGTAGATTGGGGAAGTCAATATGAAGTGCAAGGAGAAGAAACTAGTTGGAATTCCATTTGGAATTTGTTTAAGCTATTATATTTTTAAAACCTCATTTGATTTAAATAATGTTGAGATAAACTTGGTCACTATATTAATGCATCCCTATCAGAAGAGATATGCTTTTGACAACAAAGGTTATGTGGAAGCCAATTTGAGATTGGGAAAATAATATCATCGCATTCCACAAATTGAGGATTGTTAGGAAGATTGTGAAAATGATTTTGAAGTAAGGAAAAGATATTGGATACAAATGACTTTAGGCCATATAATGTCATACATGTTAGAATGGGTCACTTAGGGCATTATAGATAATGGTAGTGATTTGATTGATCCCATGTTTGGAAAGACAATCCAAGTTCTCCCACTACCACCAATAAATTTGGCTATCAAAGACCTTTTAGACCTTGAAGAGAAAAAAAAATTCATATTACAAAGATCTAAAATTTTATTTATGAAGAAAGTTGATCAACATAAATTAGGAGGTAGTTTTTCAAGAGGAGAACCTTACGAAAAGCATCAAAATGTAACCTTCTCTCCATCTTCTCAACCTACTACTATGTATACAAGGGGAATTCCAAAACCACCTAATGAAAGTGATGGTGATGATCCCAGTAAAAGTAAAATACCTAAAAAGACTTATGGTGAGGAAATGACAACAAGGAAGGAATTATAGATTAAGAGACCTATAACTCTTCTAGTGAAGATAACTGTTGATATTGCATATGTGGATGTTGAGTCTTCACCCCTAATTGATAATAAAATGTAAAAAAGTCTTTCCTATGGCATGGGTGATGCTCAAATACTAATGGAACCTACTATTTATTTGCTTCTCATTTGATCTACCCCTCTTGAATCACCTTCTCCAGTGCACATGTTTATTCCACCCCTCATTCCATCTCCTTCACACATGCACTCTTCAAAATAATTCCCCACTATATGATCCTTCTCCACCTCATGTTCATTTTTTCCCTCCAAAACATGTTTCTAATTCTAGAATGTATACCATTTTCAGTCAATAATTAATTTATCTTGTTTCCCCCATCAATGCCATACATAATCAAATGATTATTTCTTCTTCTATCATTTCATCCTTTCATTAGCTCCAACAAATGGTAACAAAGAAAATGAAGGTCACAAAAGTTTTTGTTCCTAGTTTGTATGAAGTTTACAATATGTTGCAAGTAAGCCCCTCACTGAAGAAAGCCAAAATCACTTTTCAACTCATGATAGACTCTTCCTCAAATGTAAAATATGTTGAAATTGTGAAGCCCATCGGAGATAAGAATTAAGAAGACATGACAACAACTGCTTATAGTGTAGCTTGAGTATACCTCAGTCCATAAATTCATGAAGGAGATGTTCATAACTTTCAAGTGTTTGATGCTAAGATGATTTAAAGAATTGAAGAAGAAAAGTAGACTAACTAACAACTTGAAGAGCAAGTTCACACATTGTCTACCTATATTAGGTCAATCATTGATGTGACTAAGGAATCTATTAATGTAACCCCTAGATACAAAAACACCACCAAATTCTAGTGGAGGCTTTGATAAAGAAACCATTGCCAATATCAGTAAATACCATAGTTATCAAAGAGTGCCTGAAACTTGGGTTGAACAAGTAACTTTAAATGGTCTCAAGTTCATTGAAGAAGCTAGAAAAGATTATATTTTATTAAAATCCAATCATAAAATCATTAATGAAGAAATTAATGCAGTGAGGAAAGAAGAAAATCTATGGAAGAATGTTGTTAGATATATTCAAGAAATGGATTTATTAATTACTAATGTCTAAAAATATTTTTATTGAAGGCCAAAGAGAATTATTCTCATGTATGGGTAAAAAACATATAATGGAAGTTGAATGTACTTGTATTGCCTAATTTGAATTTTATTGGTTAGATAGAAAACCAAGAACAATCTTGTCTAAGATTTCTCCTTATCCAAATCAAACAAACCTCTAGTTGGATCTAAAAAGGTCAATTGAATGTAAACTAAATAAGGAACAAATAACTAATTTATACCTAAAATTCACTGTCAAAAATCTCCTCCTTGATGTTGTGGATGTGCTCGAAATATGAGTGGATGTTTGAAGCTTGATTATGTGATTTCTCTTTGATGGCTCACAAATTTGACATCACTTAGCTATGGATGCTTAGATTATTAGATGATAGTGATATCTCAACAGACAAAATTTTCATTTACATGGGGATGTAGATGAATTTATAAGAGGTTGATGAGAGAAATGAATGGGTTATATTTCATCCATGGAGTATGGAAATATATTACTAGAAGATTTAGTAGGAATTCAAAATTCCCAGAAATCTCTAGAAAGGATTGGGGACTGGCTCAAGCAAGATTAAAGGCTTCTAGATGAAGACTAAGATAATAAATGGAGATCAACTAAGGTTTTAGAATGTGATTTTTAGGAGTGTTAGTTGGGGTAGGTGAAGGTAGGTGGTGAGGAATTTTAAATTATTTAAGAATTGTGTAAGTGGATATTAATATTAAATGACATTATAATAGAATCATTAATTGATATGAGGGATGCTGTAAGGTTGGTGTGATGTGGGAGATGTTATAAGAGTGTTAAAATATGTATATAGTGTTAGTATGAAGTTAAATTAACTTAGCAGAAGTGGATAATTTTAGATTTATACATTTACCCCCTATTTGAATGGGCATTATGACTAGAAGAAGTAATGTCATTTCAAACAAGTGAAGGTCATAGGAACTATTAAGTGATGAGAGTTAGGACATGTGATTCCCATTGAGGGGTCATGTAGGGAGGAACGATATGGAACGCCATTCAAAATAAAATGAGGGGTTGGATGTGATATATGGGATGCTATCAATCCATGCACTACAATTAGATAATTATTTGTATTTATTAAATAGATGGTTCCCTAGGTAATGATATATTCTAGAAAGTGGGATAGATAAATTTAAGACCTTAGACGTGCCCCAGTCAATGATGTATGAAAGGGATAAGCTATAAAATTTGGATATATTTATTTTCAAAGCTATGAGCTTTAGACATATCCAAAGAAATGATATATGCCAAAGAGAGCTACACGATTTGATTGGTTTGATTGATTGAGTGAGTGACTGGTTGATGATTGATTGACCAATTGACTAATTGATGATTGATTGATGGATAAAATATGGATGTTGTGATTTATGTATCTCAATCGATAGGTGTGAGAGATTGATATAAAGATTAGGGAAATGATTGAGTAGATTGTTTATTGATTAATTTACTAAATATTTGGTTGGTTGTATGCTTGATTTTTCATGAAGAGTAGGAGCGATAAGTCTTGGATGTGACTCATTGTTGTAACTCAAGGATTTTATTGATACAATTATAAGTGATCAGGTGATGGTGATAGGGATTATTGATGATAGATGAGTTTATATGATTATGATTGAGCTAACCTCATATAACCCATGTGATTGAGTGTTGCTTACATAGTCTTTATAGACCTTAGGTTGATGTAGTTCTCCCTAGGAGGCAATTATGTAATGACAGATAATAAGATATATTAGATGATAAAATATGATGTCCCAATAATACCCCAAGGAGATAGATGACACTAATATTTAACTTGATTAAATATGGATGAGATGATTAGATTGTTAGTATAAATGTTATATTAATGATGATTATGATAGTTAGGTATGATTAGAGGAAGGATGGATGATTGGATTTAAATTCTCGATTTAACGATTTGATTTTATTGATAGATGATGGAATAGATGATTGACTTAGATGATTGTATTAGGATGTTGATGATTTTGATTAAGATGTGCTATTAGGAGTAAATAGATGATTGGATTGGATAAATGAGTGGATATCGGATTTAACGTACTATGATGATTGGATTTGAGTGAGGATTTGTGTTTCTATGGTCTTAAACCATATGTATAATCAATCATGTTTAATGTAGCACTAGGTATTATGCACCATGATATGTGTAGCCATGATGACGTTTTAATATAATGCATGTTGGATTGATGCAAAAGTTATAAAGATTAAAAAAAGTGTACACGTAGAATGTAGTGTAATGCACCATTGGTATAAAGGACCAAGATGACATATTTTTTTAATGATATTGTACAAATGATAGAAATATAAAAAGAAAAAGATGTACACAAACATTCACATAATACCTAATCAAAGACACATGAAAATATGTAGATAAATAAATAAACATAGATGATTAGACAAAGATATGTACAAGATAAAAGATGTTCAAACAAGTCAAACATTATAAATATCATACAAGTAAAATAAACTCACAAGTATTTAATGCAAATTATGTGATGCATAGATTTTTATATAATCAGTGTCTTATCGATTGTCCTATTGAAAATTTGTGGGATGGGTGATTGATTCATGATCCAATGTGCCTTGTTTGATTTTTCACCTAGGTAGTGATGTATGCCATGAGGTTAGGTTTGATACATGATTGGATTAAAGGATAGTCACAATTATTTTAAGGGATATGGATTTTTTGCAAGGATTTTGATTTATATGAGGATAAGGATATGGATTCTGGATAAGAATAAATATTTTGAATAGGATACAAGACAAGATGACTTAGATGTTTTGTTTTTTCTAGATTTTATGACTTTTTTGGATTTTTGGGAACTTTATGATTTTTAGGGTTTTTCGAATTATATATGTACAAAAGGGGTTACTAGAAAAGAGAAAACCCAAACTTAACAATAAAGATGGGAAATGATGGTTGACAGAACAATGAAAGGATTTTATATGATGGACAAAGAGGATGAGGGCCAATGAGGAATGGACTAAGGATCTCCAAGGATTGCATTGCATGGAAATAAAATGTCTAATCATTAAAGTGTCACTCAAGGATATGCCCAGATGTTTCCAAAGCAAGATTAAAACTTCTTCCACTTCCTTTCCAAGGTCAAGATGAGAGTAAAGGATGGAGACAATATGATGAAAAACATGATAGATAGGACAAATAAGAATGGTTATAGGATAGGGATTTTGATGCAAATAGGGATGAAAAGGGATATTAGAATATCAATAGAAGGATGACGTGGAATTTCCCCCAAGTGTTGAGGTACCTATAGATAACATATTATTTACACATGATGCTAAAAAATGGTTTTCATCATGGTACTTTCCCAAGGCACCAAAAAATTAGTTTTCACCATTGAATGATTTTTTTTAATATTACAATTTAATTAATTTAAATTTTATTATTTATTTATTTATTATTTTTGATTGCTTTATGGTATCTCAATTTATTGGAGGTGTACAAGATGCATGATGTTGATGCCTTTGTTCTTCAATCGATGAATTTTTTGGATAGCTTTGGCTTTAGGATCATGTTGTTGATGCAAGCTAAAATAATGTCCCTGTAATCTTCATTTATTATTAATTACAATTCCTCTGGACATCTCAACCAGGTGTCTTCATAGCCCCTATGCAAAATAATGCCACTTCAGAGGGTAAAGTGTGATAAGGATTGGATTAAGGATCTAATTTGATGGTAGCGTATAGTATTTGGATGGATGATAGGATCATGATGGGAGGTATAACTATTAGGAGATCAAAAATTAGGACTCATAGTCAAACACATTACTATTTATTTTGGAAGTTCTTATTATACTTTACGTGACGCGATTTTGGATATTGTGGGTCAAATACCTTAATACTTTTATATTTTGTGATTTGAATTATTTTAGGATTATCGATCATTTTGATATTGATTAAATGATGCAAAGCTTAATTGTTCGTATATTAGTGCTTTGAAGATGTTTTCACCAATTGAATCTTCTTGTCTTACTAGATTTATCTAATTTTGGTTGCCCACTAGTGATTCAAATAGGTTTTTACTAAGGGGCTTCAATTTTTTATATTTCTAATGGTTTTGATTTTGATTATCCCATAACACCTTAAGGAGGTTTTCACTAGGGGACGTTACTTTTTGACTTTCTTGATTATTTGACTTATTTTGATTTTGATTTTGGATGGATCAAAGTTGATTTATTTATTATGGTCTACTGATTGGATATTGTATTGGATCCCAATGTATTCTACAACTAATGTGTCACTATGGATGGAGTTTGACACTGTGTGATTTTATAGGTCCCAATCGACCATTGTAGGACGTTGATTGTCAAGATGATGGAAAGGATTATAGCTATAAAAAGGATGGGGGATATCCATGAAAGGATTGGTGTTGTCGATGAAAGGATTGAAAGAAACATAATCCTTGTAGAGGCTACTAGGAGGTCCTATTTCAATGCTAGAGAAAAATTCCTCAAGAATCACAGAAGGATCACTAAGGTTGATGTACTGATATGGTAGATATATGTAATAATTACCATGCAATCCTAATTTAGATGGATATACCTATGATGATTATAATGTTGAATCCAATACTAATTTAGATGTCGATGTTAGATTTATAGATGATGTTGATGCTATGATGATACTAGTATAGGATGTTGATTCTGATTTTGATTGTGATAGTGTTGTTGACATTGATCTTTATGTTGATGATATTGATGTTGTTGATAAATGATGTTTGGATTTTGGTTGTAAGGAAGGCCTATTGAATAGTGTTATCTACATGTACCTTCTTCAATTTTTGCTTAGTGATGGAGGCTTTGGAATGAAAGAATTTTTATAAATGATGGATTTTGTGTGATGGATAAAAGGTAGATGTTTGGTTGATGAAGGGTTCTTTGAAGATGGGCTCATCAAAGGGAGACTCGTCAAAGATGAGTGTACTAGGCTCATAAAAAATATGATCTTTTAGGGTAGGTGAATAATCATATAGGGGCTCATCAAAGTGATCCTCGTCAAAGATGAGTTAATTATCAAAGATGGGTTTATCAAAGATGGATTAGTTGCCTTGATCTTGATTTTTAAATGGGAGAATTTGATCATGATTTAGAAATAAGTATCAACATATCCTGCCCTACTCACTCTCAAATGTAGATGTATTTGATTCAATTTTGATTTTGATGTCACCAAAAATGATTAGATCTTAGACGTAACTTTTTAATGTGGAGCATTTATTAATAGAATGCCCTTGGAATTTGTGGCATTGACAATATTTATCTTCTCTATAGTAAGAGGGCTTGGGTTTGGTTGGATCAAAATGTTTGATGTATGGGTAGATGATCATATATGTTATGGATAGTTTTTAAAGTATGGCTTCCAAGGATTCATTAATATCAACACTTTGTTCAAATGTGGAAGCATTTGATTCAGAATCAAATGATTATCCTTGGTGTAGTGATGGCAGGACATAGCTAGATGATGGTTTTTGATGTCACTCAAGTGTCAGATAGGTATTAGATAGGGTTTTTAGGATAGGTTTCCATTTTGATAGTTTGATAGGGGATGCCATGATTAAGGATATAACTAGTGGATGGAATGTTTGAATGTGATTGGATAACATGGGGGATAAAATTTATATGATGTGGATATGGATATGTTTGACTATCCCTTCTCATGATGGAAGTTATATCTAAGGGATCAAAGTGTACTAGAAGTCAGGCACCCATTTCTAGGATCCTTAAAAGGAGAACATCCTTTTTTTCAAGGATGTATTATTTGAAATAGGATATATCCAAATATATTTTGGGGGTCATGGATTGAGATGAGTGAAAGGATGGATTTTTTTATTTGTCATCCCCAATTGATCAACCCCAATTGATAGGTGTGGGGAATTGAATGGAAAGATTAGGGAAATGGTTATGGGATGATTGGATTAGTGGATCATATTTATATTTTGGATTATTTTATGAAGGCTTGCTTTAGATTTATTTAAGCTTTGGTATGGATATGAATGTTGATGATTAGATAGGTGATGAAGGATGTTGGATAAAATTTAGCATATTGATTGTTCTTAGATATAGGCTAGCTTGATTTGGACTGATTAGGGTATGGGTAACCATAGAATGTGGATAGGTGATAAGCTTAGACAAATTTCAAGATTTATTGTATTAGGGTCGATTTGGATGTAACCCTAGATGATGATTAGTTTGATAGATATCAACTAGGTTCTGACTAGCTCAAATGATTGGATTATGGGGATATATTGATCGATCAGGGTGTAAAGGACCCTAGATAATGATTAGATCAATAAATGTTGGATCATTGATCTTGGGATTGGTAAGATAGCTCAAGTGATGGATGTCTCAAGTTAGGTTTGATAAAATAGATGTAGGATTGGATTAAGTGGATGATCATATTAAGCTTGATTAGGTTTATGTTATTAATTATGATGGTGTTCTTTGTGATGTGGATTGAAGCAAGCTATAAGTTTAATTAATTGTGATATTTGATCAGGGATGATTTTAGGCTTAGTATGATTAGGGGTGATTGGTTTGATAAGTGTGGAGATGGACAAGATTAGACTATAGGTGACATTGTTTAGTTTGAATGTATGAGGTAATTGGATTTTGTTTTAGGATGTTGTATTATTGGGATTGGATGAAATATGTTGGTCAATGTATGTTTGGACTAAGGGATGCCAAGGTATGTTTGGATAAAGGGATGTTGATGTTTGATCAATTGGATCAGTATGTTTATTGAGGACATCGATATGTAGGTTGATTTTAGATGATGTATATTATTTGGTGTAGGGTGTGAGGTTTACAAATAGTACAAGTCATGACAACACACAAAAAAAATCAATCAAGCCACATGCCTATGATACTAGATAAGGGTGAACAACTCAACTTAAAACCCATTGATTTAATCACATAAATTGGTGACTAGGTTTGACTCCCAACCCTCATTCTACTTCTGTATGTGGCGAATTATCTTCAAGGATGTTGTTTCTCCTATAATGATGTTATTTTTGGCTAAAGGGTCTTAATCTAGGATGTATGAGAATCTATAAGGGTGTCCCCTAAATACCTTGTAGTACATGGGGCCTAAGTCCATGCAAAGATGTTTTTTGATGCCTAAGTATTGGAGTATGGTCTCCTTACTTCATAATATCCATTGATTTACTCACATAAATTGGTGACTAGGTTTGTCTCCCAACCCTCACTCTACTTCTGTATGTGGCAAGTGATCTTCAGGGATGTTATTTATCCTACACTGATAGTTATTTGTGGATAAAAGGTCTTAATCTAGGATGTATGAGAATCCATAGGGGTGTCCCCTAAATACCTTGCAGTACATGGGGACCAAGTCCATGAAAAGATGTTTTTTGATGCTTGAGTATTGGAGTATGGTATTATCACTTCACATAATCCTTTTATAGACAATCCCACTTAGCTTTATGAAACTATCCTTGATATTTATACTCCATCAGAACATAGATTGTGGATTAGTGTGTGGTGATGAAATCCATGCCACAACTTGCCTAATGACTATGAGAACTATGTGGAGATGAATTCCACATCACATTGCCCCTAAGAAAAGGAAATGGGAGGAGGTGTCGATTGTTTTGATCCCTAAGGTCTCCCTACGGGTGCGAGGGGAACATGCATGATATTTCCTTGGGTGAAGCATACACACACACACAAAATGATGTATATATAATATTTTAATCCATAAATAAGGTAAATTTGATTATTTTTATCCCCAAGGTTGCCCTATGGGTGCGATGGGACAACAAACACAATCAGGTCACCCAAACAAAATTGATTGATTAGCTTGATTAAAATATGATTAGTATAAAAAATATTTACAAAATAAGGTTTGGATATTGATTATTTTATGGTGAGCCTACAAAAAAAAGTTAATAGTTTGATTTTAAATCTTGATAAGTAACCTAAAACAAACTGTAAGAAATCAAACCCACTAGTATATAGGTCAAGGCCACTGCTACATAGTCTGAAGTTGTTAATGTATAGAACAAAGCTACTATATAGATAAAACATTAGTAAAAAATAAAACCATTAGGAACAAATCCATTAATTTCACTTACAAAACTATTAATGAACATATCAAATTCATTAGGAACAAAATCAAATATAAATAAAAAATGATCAAAGTCACTACTATCAGAATCAAAGTTGTTGTTTGTGATGTCAAAGCCATTAGAAAAAAATGAAACTATTAATGATAAAAAATTAAGAAAAAATAAAATAGAGGTACAATGAAGATGTTATAAATATGTTCAAAGCCACTAATTTTGAAGTCAAAGCTGCTAGTTGATAGTGGCCACTTCACTATAAAATAAAAATTGTAAATAGAAAAACCATGCATATAGGTTCAAAGACATAACTTACCTAGTTGAAGTCATGGATTGTGAAATCAAATCCTTTATTCTATAATGGTCATTTCAATACTTGCACAATGCATGTTATCATTTGGGCTCTCAAACCATAGTAAACAAAACATGCTTCCTGAACCTTTGAAAAATATCACACATACTCCCCCTTACTCTATGCACACCTTAGTAGAATCATACCAATTGAAGTGATCATACCTCTAATTGAACTGCTCTATATGACCTCTTCAACCAGTTGACTGCATGAAAGAGATACAACTTGACCTTTGATGACTAATATGACCAATAAGTCTTTACACAACTACCTTGGATGATCAAACCTCAGATCATGACCACCTAATCAACAAAGAACTGATTTTTGACTCTTAGATCACAAGAATAACATACCTTGATTAAAGCTAATTTTATTAACACATAAACTACCACAAATGAATAACACTCTTCATGAAACAACTGACATCAAATATTGATTTTCTTGGACCTAAGTGACTTCTTCTAATGGTCAATAATCCTTCTCACAAAAAGCTAACAACCATTAAGAACATACTCAATGCAACTTGTCTCACCTAAAACCACTTACATAGCTAACAACCACTGATTAAGATTCACAAACTTAGAACCGACAAGTTCCCCCTTGGAGCAAGCATCTAAGCCAGATATACAAGCTAATTAACTTGCAACACATACCTTATTTTCATGCAACACCTACCAAGACTCAACAAACATCCACTAAGATTTCTTCTTCCACAAGATGATAAACATACTGATCTTGAAACTCACCTTCACAATCTTAGCCCTCATGGACCTCTTTCTTACTCCATATAAGATATTTATATCCTAGGTCACTTCCAAAGAGATACATTACATATATATATATATATATATATATATATATATATATATATATATCTCATAACTGTAGACCAAAAAACTACCTCTTGCACACCTTATCATGACTCCTCATGAACTGAACAACACAACTCTACACTCATCTATTTAATCTTCTCACAACTACCTTATCATGCTTTCATTTGTTGAAGAATGCCTCTATGAAGCCTAATATAAGAACCCTAATTCATAGGGCTCTTAAAATTCCATAAATTTAGGAGATTATTAGATCTCCAAACCATTTTTATTGACCTCTTTACAATCATGAAGCTGAATGTCTTACCTTAGAGTCTATTTAGGTTTTATAGGTACCTTTGGCTAAATGAAATCATCCTATTTTTATTTTTATTTAACTACTTTGTCACTATATTTAGATAATAGGAACTCTTGGCAACCTTCAACAACTGACCCATGCTCTATAATGGCAACCAAACCATCTTGAACCTTGAACACAACACGATCAATTTTAACTATCTTAGGCTTCCATACCAATGTTTGACCTTTCTCATAAAATATAGGATGTCCATATCCATTGTCATATATTGATGACATATTAACTCCATTTGAATATAATCATTCAATTTGACCAACCTTATGATAATAATAACAAACGACCTCACTCATACCTCTTGTTTGATGATGACTATGATATCCCTTTGACCAATTACTTCTCCTCATAAAATCTCTTGCCCTATGACCAGAATGATGAAAAAAAAAATTATCGTGAAAATAATTTGAATACCTTATTGTGCTGGGCTTCCTGATTGGTTTCTTCATGTTGCCCTTTATGTTTGCATCCTTATTGACTCGATCTGACTTTTCTTTCTCATATAACCTACTTTAAGACCTTATAAATATGAATCATCATCTCAAAAATACATGGCATGGATTGATATCCATCCTTATCCCTCTATCTGCTCTTTTAAATTGATATTCAATCAAATCCTTTTCATAAGCATATCTAGACAAATAGGCCTAACTGCCTTATATCAATACAATTTACTCACTCATCACCTACAAAAACACTATTAGAACGTCATGGAATATTAAATATAGTATTTTAATGGTATTCATGATCTCTCACCACTCAAAAATCTTCTATTTCCTTCACTCCAATCACACACATTATATAAATAGGCCTATTAGGCCTTATTCTTATACAAACCACTAGATCACTCACACTATTAGTCAGCCAAGACACTAATCCATTAGGGTCAATCAGAAGACATGTCTTAGGATAAGTTACACATATTAATAAATTAAAATATGATCACCATTATGTTTTTCAAACTCACTTAGACCTCTTTCTTATTTTTGGCCTACTAGAGACCTAATTGTAATTAGGTCTATCCTTTCCATGGAACCTCTATGACCCAGATGGCCCTCACCAAAGAAATAGAACCTTTAAAAAAATTATATAGAAACCTAAAATAACCTTATTCATTCTCAATAAGTCACAAATATTTTTCTCACACCCTGAAAGCACCATTAAGCCTTAAAGACCTATTAGGCCTAATTACCCCAAAAACACTATCTTCAAAAATGAAGCTCAAACAACCTGTAAAAAAACATTAAAGGCATAATAAACATATGCGTGGAAACTTCATGACCAAATTTTAATCTTCAAACTAATTATAATCCATAATTTAAGCTCCAAATACTTAAAAATACCTATTCAAAAAGCTTACTCAAAACTGCCAATTTGCTAAAAAACCCAGTCATGAACAATTGGCCACCAACATCAATACAAGGACATTTAATGATTATAAATGCAATAATATGAACATGAGATTAATTTATAAAACATTAATATTCATTATATTCATCAAATTTGGTCAAATCACCACAAATCATCACTATTAGATGATTACTTAGAACTGCCAACAAGCCTGCAAACACAATCATGAAGTTTTAGGCTTCTATCACTTTTAATGGCACTTTACAATAATAAAAATGCATGTAAATGATCCCATTAAATATATATAACATTTACACATGATTTAATAACTTCAAAACTATGAATAATGACTCAAAAACATCATTTTCACTAGCACACAGAAAACTACTAAAATTCCTAAAAACATAATCCTAATGAATGTTGTTTACAGCTACTGTAAGGACACTTAAAAGATAAATTATGAAAATTAATAATTCCTATGTGACCTATATAACATTCTTATATATATATATATATATATATATATATATATATATATATATATATATATATATCACAATTTTTAGTGTCAACTATTGGTCTTACAGACCAATCTGTTGACCTTCTCTCTCACAGTCCTTACACAACTAGATAAGTCAACTTTGAGAGCAAATTTTTGCTCTATACGAGGATAAAAAAAAATTATAATCACCATGAACATGATTTATAAATATTAAAAAACATTTTAATTCAATTGGATTCAACCCTAGTCCATGGCAACACTACCCTAATCTCATCCCACTTCTGCCTGGTTTCTTTCACTGTTTGCCTCACTAGTCTTTTTATTGATAGGCCAACTTCCATGATTGGTTTAGAATATATAAGGTATTTATCTTGATAAAAAACCACCATTAACATGAAATAATGGTCTCAACCATCAACCTTCAATGATTTTCATATTTTGACTAAGTCAACTCTGTCTGCTACATCAAATTTATGAAAAATAAACACTTTTCTATGGGGTCCACTCACTCACATGACAAAAAAATGACACCTAGAGATACCTAGGAGAGTATAATATATTATCCAATGATAAAACTAGGTCATCCAATACATTATGAGCCATTTCCATCAATAATTTCCATATCAGGTCACTATTACGGTTTCAAATCACTAAAAACCTATTTCTACTCTTAACAATCATTCATAACGGGTTACACTTAAAATCCAAAAAAAAATACAAAAGAACAAACCTAAGACCCTTCCCCAACTAGCATGAACTAATCAGGGCCCCATGCATAGGTTGAATGTGCCAATGAGCATCAATAACTCCTCAGGTCTTTATCTTTTCATTCTACACACACAAGAGACCTTCAATATCATTTTCATTATTTCTCCTTAAAATCAAGACCTAAAAATACACCAAGATACTTTAAAAAACATGTCAAACCTCAATCCATTCTCACATGATCTCAAAGTCCTCCAAACCTAATCATGATACCTCATTCTGCCACCTAGGGTCTTAAGACTAGGTCCATGAGAAGACCACTAAAGAAGAACTTATCCCTTTGGCTCACTCTGAGAGTCATGTGACTGAATAAAAACCTTTATCACATGATCTAAAAATATATTTCATAAATTAAAGCTCATACACTTCCATATCACCTCCATCATGCCTCTATAAGCCATATACATGTTTAATAACTAGTCTATCAAACATACCTATACCACTTTGAGATCTTCAAGACACATTATGAAGATTAATACTCACCTAAATACATATAAGATAGAATCCAAAACATCTCCCATCATTCTTATTTGACCAATTCTCCTTAAACCATATAGTTCACTACCCAAGACTAAACTAGCCTTCTTGAGCACACAAGACATGAATACAATCTCTCTATCTGAACTCATGAAGCTGTAAAGATATTCACCAAAGACATGAAAATTACACTAGCTCAAAAAACTCCACATACCTGTATCCACTCATTTCATCATACCTCAACATGCTTCACAAGACACTCCATTTGATCTCTCAAATCCACACTAGTAAGCTCAAACAATCAACCTCATACCAATGACCATAGCCACCTTCTTGTGAACCAACACTTGACCTCAAACTTCCTTTGAAATTAATGATAGTACACAAATACATGATGTCAATGAAAACTTTAAATAATCTCCCCCTTTTTCATTAATGGAAAACCATTTTTAGAATGTCTTTTCTCCTAATATGAACTTCTCCTCCATTCTGATCTTTCTCCCCTTTTGACATTAATGACAAAGGCTCATACACACTCTCACAAGGGCATCCATAGATAGTCCACTGATCCTTAGACTTGACCACTCATAGAGCCAGAAATATCCCCCTTTGTCCATACATACTTCAAAATTCTTATTCTCATTTGGGATCTCAAACCATACTAAGCAAAACATGCTTCCTAAACCTTTGAAACATCTCACACATACTCCCCCTTACTCTATGCACACCTTAGAATCATACCAATTGAAGTGAACATACATCTAACTGAACTACTCTATATGACCTCTTCAACCACTTGGCTGCATGCAAGACCTAAAACTTGACCTTTGATGAATGATATGAAAAATAAGTCTTCACATGGCTGCCTTAGACCATCAAACCTTAGATCATGACCACCTAATCAACAAGGAACTACTCCTTGACTCTTAGCTCACAAGAATAACATAACTTGATTGAAGCCATTTTATTCACACATGGACTACCATAAATGAATAACACTCTTCATGAAACATCTAACATCAAATACTAATCTTCTTAGACCCAAATGAGTTCTAATGGTTGATAATCCTTCTCATAAGAAGCTAACAACCATCAAGAATATACTTAATGCAATTTCACTTGAAACCACTAACATAGATAACAACCATTGACCAAGATTCAAAAACTAAAAACCAATAAGCTCCCATTTTTAATACATATCTAATTCATATATACAAGCCAATTGACTCACAACACACACCTTCTTATTATGCAACACTTGCCAAGACTCAACAAACCTCCACCAAGCTTTCTTCTTCCACAAGCCGATAAACATATTGATCTTATAACTCACCTTCACAATCTTATCCCTTATTGATCCAAAACTCAAGGGTTTTGTTTGAAAGATATTTCAAGAACACAAAAATAACATAATTATCATAATAATGTTATCTCTAGGAAGAGGTTTCTTATTGCTCACAAGATTGCAGATACAAACATATGCTTATCTTTGGGAAGAGATGTATGATCCCCTTCTCGAGCTACATATTTATTTATACATATTTTTAAGGTATGAGGAAGATGTGTAAGGCCACCAATCTCAAGGGAGATGAAGTGGTTTGACTTCCACTATTTACAACAACATATAATTCGAGAAATTACTATTTTTAGAAACTTTCTATTTTTAGACAACACTATTAAAATTAAAAATTTGGGAACTTCTAGTAGTTTTTAGAGGTAAAAAACCACCAAGAATAGCTCTATTCTATCTCATTGTGTTCTCTTCATTCTTATCTTTCCAACAATTTGAATGGGGAGTCAAATGGAGCTATGGTTCAAAAGTTATGGCTCCCATAAGTTATACCACCAATTAGGGTAGAACCATCACCCGAATTGTCACCTAAAGTATTGCCTGGAACATTCCTCCCTCCTTGAGAAGCAATGGTCCCCATTAAATTAATATTACCCATCAAGTGTAGAATTTGTGTCTTGATTTGATTCTCTCCTTGGTGGCTAAGCTTGCCCCTTTTGACCACCTGATAAAGTAGAATAAAACACCCTCTTATTGTCTTCATCTAGGTGTCCACAATTTGATCCTCTTCCACTGGAACAAAACTCATTGGATCAAGCTCATAAATATCTAGTTGTTTATATATGATTGAAGTGTGTAACAAAGGTGTATGATATGGTTTGAGGAGTTCCACATTGAATATTAGATGCAGACCAAGGTAGGCTGACAGGTTAAACTCAAAAGCATTTTCTCCAAATTTTTTGATGATGGTGTAGGGACCATATCATAAAGGCCAAATTTTTCTATGTGGGATTATGAGTCATTCCTTTTGAATCTATAAACAAACCTTGTCACCTACAACAAAATGGTGTGTAACCCTATGTTTGTCATGGTGTTGCTTATAATTCTAATTCATCTTCTCCAAGATGTCATGAACCTACTATTGGATGTGTTGGATTTATTTGATTGGGTGTGTATTCCATGGTGGAGAATGGGATGGATACATCAATTGGTGCCATGGGTTGGAACCTGAAGCATACTTGAAATAGACTGTGCTTGGTGGAGCTATACCGGGCCTGATTGTGTCCATATTGTATGAAAAGAAGCCCCTCATCCCATGTGCATGGATGTTTAGAGTGATATATCTAAAGCATGTGGAAAATAAGGTGGTTCACCACTTCTATCTGACCATCAGTCTATAGATGGAAGGCCATGAACTTCATCAGCTTGGTATCCATCATCTTCGACAGAGTGGACCAGAAGATAATCAGGAACCTACTATCTCTATCTATAATAATGGACTTAGGGAGACCAAAATGGAGCCATACATGAATAAAATATAGTCAAGCAATTTTTTCAGTAGATATATTTTTCTTACAAGAAATCATGATAGCCACTTTTGAAAAATGATCAACTACAATAAGAATATAGTTCTTGCCATGTTTCAAAGTGGGTAAACCTGAGAGAAAATCCATTGAGATAGATTTCCAAGGCCTAGTTGGTTTTGGCAATGGTGTGTACAATCCTTGCTTCTTATTTACTGGTTCGGCTATTACACATGGAGTGCAATATTTGAGGTACATTTCCACATCCTTCTACATATGGGACCATTAGAAGTGCTTTTAAATAACTATCAATGTCTTCTCTACACCAAAGTGCCCAGCTGTCTTGCTGAAATGTGTTTCCCATATCATCTTCTATTGCTCTATAGCTAGAACACATATGTGCCCCATGTGATAGAGGATAATATCTTGAAAATAGAAATTAGAGACATGTGTACCTTCTCAAAGCACTTGATATGTATTAGCAAAGTCAAGATCTGCTTCATATAGAGCACCCCAGGTGGCAGTCTTGTGTCTACACAAATCAAGAATTATTGTGAGTGCAACAATTGGTGGGTGGCTCAAACAATCTATGGTAGTATTTGAGCTCACCTTTTTGTGTGTTATTATCAAATATAATTTCTACAAATATGTGGCCCACTTATGGTGGCTCTCATTTCATATTTTTATCTATTATTAGATGAATTCCAATTGTCTATGGTCAGTGTGGATGACCATCTCTTTCCCCAAGATGTAGTGTTTTCATTATTTGTAAGCTTGCACAATAGCATAGAACTCCTTGTTGTATGTCAAGTATTTATTGACTATATCATTGAAATTTTTACTATGGTATGCAATAGGATGGCCATATTGCATGATGACAATTCCCATGGCATATTTAGATGCATCTATCATCAAATCGAAAGGTTGATGCAAGTCTAGTAAGGTAAAAATAGGAGATAAACAAAGTCTATTTTTCAAATTCTCAAATGCTCTTAATTTTATTTAACCCCACTAAAATGTAGCTTTAGCTCCTCTTTTAGTCACTTGGTTTAGTGGCCAAACAACATGTGATAATCCTAGAACAAACCTGTGATAAAACTTTGTAAGACCTAAGAAGCTACGAAGTTCTATGAGGGTCCTTGGTGTAGGCCATTCTTGAATAACCTAAATATTATTTGGGTTGACATGGTCCCCTTCCTCATCCACAACGTACCCTAGGTATTGAATTATTTTCATCCCAAATGTGTACTTGTCAAGATTTACATACAACTTGTGCTTCTAAAGAGTTTGAAGCACCTTACATACATGTTGTAGATGTTCCTCCCATGTTCTACTATAGATGAGTATGTCATCCAGGTAGACAATCACAAATGAGTTGGAGAAGGGTTGTAAGATGTCATACATCATCCTCATGAAGGTTACAAGTATGTTAGTCAAGCCAAAAGGTATAACCAACCATTCAAAGAGCCCCTCCTTGGATTTGAATGCAGTCTTCTAGACATTGGTGGGATCGATAAGAATTTGGTGATAGCCAGATTTGAAATCAATTTTGGTGAAGAACTTCACACCGTGGAGTTGGTGTAATAGGTCATCAATCCTAGGGAGGGGGTAACGATTCTTCATTGTGATTTTACTTAGGACTCAATAGTCAATGTAAAGCCTCCATGTTTCATCCTTCTTTGGTGACAAGATAATTGGGCTTCCACAGGGTGAAGAGCTTGGCCTGATGTGACCCTTTTGGATCAATTTTTGAATCTACCTTTTTATCTCATCATTCTCTAGAACTGATCTATGATACACATGGCTGTTAGACAAAGGTGATCCTGGAACTAAATCGATAGAATATTTTACCTAATAGTGAAGTGGAACTCTCATGGATGACTTGAACAAGTCATCATATTCTCCCATGATTTGACCCATCTGCTTTTGTTATTATGTTGATTATGTAGTTAGGGCTATAACATTGACCTTCTTGGATCTTTGTGGCTTGACCAACATGAGAAAAAATTGATTTGTCTTCTCCACCAATCTCTTGCATTGATTGGCACTAATCAGGGAGATAGATGTGGGAGGTGGTACCTCTGGTACCCTATAACATCGCATTCCAAGAGTGAGGGTGATCCTTTGTGTTCTTAATTCATAGATGCCATATTGATCATACATGAATGTCTGACCAAGGAGTATATTGTAAACATCCAGATTGACCACATGACATAAGACCTCATCTTGGAAAGGTTTTATTGCTTATGGAAGAAGACATTGGTGGGTGACACAAAGGTCTCTCCCTAGGCTCAACCATATAATACTGTATGGCTTTGGGTGAGGCTTCATGGATAGATTTCAAATTTTCATAACATTAACAGAGATTAAATTCTTTTGACTCCGACTATCAATAATAAAACGTAGAGGCTTACCTTTCACCCATAACTTAGAGTGAAATAACCTTTTCTTGTCATCTAGCCTTTCCTCTCGAGTTTGTGATGAAGTAACGATGGTATAAGATCAAAATCTACAATCTCTTCTTTACCCTCTTTGAATATAGGGTGTGTATAAAGTAGAGTAATAGATGTCGATGATTGTGACTCAAAAATTAGGGACTTGATGGCTTGACATTCTTCTTTGGAGTGAGTTCCAGTTTTGTGGTAATCAGACTATTTCCCAGCTTTCCCTTTTTGGGGTTTCTTATCTTGGAACTCCTTTTGCTTCTAATTTTGGCCTCGTGTTTGACCTTCTTTATCACTTTTCCATTTCAAAGGCTGAATCTTCATATTCTATCTTTCCATGTTTCTACTCAATCTTCAGTGTGAACTTGTATGCCTCATCAAGGGTTTCTGAATTGAAGAGTTCTATTTACCCCCATATATACCATTGTATTCCAAAATGATATTTGAGAACCTTGTGTTTCTCACTTTCCTGGATGCCCAATCTCACAGACAGAAAATAAAAAATGTCAATGTAATCTTGAATAGACTGTTCTTTACCTTGGTAAAGTTGTTACCATTGTATATACAGATCATCATATGCTCTAATGGGACAATATTCTTTATTTACAGCTTCCAGGAAATCATCCTAGGTAGGTTCCACCTTAAGGTGAATGTCATCCATACTGAACCTCTTCTTGGATACTTCCCATCTATTTTTGATGGACAATGATGCTTTCAAAAGAGCAAAAGTGATATTCTCTCCATTGGTGAATTTATTTACAAAAAAATAGGAAGATAATTGATCCAAACAATTTTATACTACATCAGCATTGATTTTGCCTTCAAATGTATGGATATCAAAATTCACCTAAACCTTGATGGGTGTTGGGGAACTGAAAGGACATTCTATGGATGGGGAGCTAGGGGGTGCAGATGAGGAGCCAAAATTTCCCATCAAAATTTGTTGGAGAATTTGATTAAATTATTGTAGCATATGTGCTTGCTACCACTAGAGGGATTCATTTGTTATTTATTTTAATGGATTGAATGTCTCGATGTTGTCCATCATATGAGATCATTTGGAGTGAACAAGTGGATAGTCTGCGGGATATGTTGTTTTCCACCCATGCTTTTTGTAGCTTGACCTCATCCTCAAGATAATACACTCTCAAGACAAATAGCTCTGATACCACTAATCCAAAACTTAGGAATTTTGGTTGAAAAATATTTCAAGAATGCAAAAATAACACAATTATCATAATAATGCTATCTTTGGGAAGAGATGTCTTATTGCTCACAAGATTACAGATACAAACATATGCTTATCTCTAGGAAGAGATGTTTGATCCCCTTCTCAGGATACATCTTTATTTATACATATTTTGAAGGAAGGAGGAGGATGTGTAAGGTCACCAATATCGAGGGAGATGAAGTGGTTTAACTTCTAAGATTTACAACAACATAGACTTCAAGAAATTACTATTTTTAGAAACTTTCTATTTTTAGACAACACTATTAAAATTGAAAATTTGGGCACTTCTATTGAGTTTTTTGGGTCAAAAACCACTAAGAATATATTTGTGCCATCTCATCGTATTCTCCTTATTATTAACTTTCCAATGATTTGAATGAGGAGTCAAATGGATATATGGTTCAAAATTTATAGCTCCCAAAAGTTATACCACCAATTGGGGTAGAATCTCACCCGAATTGTCCCATGATGTATTGCCCAGATCATTCCTCTCTCCTTGAGAAGTAATGGTCCCCATTGCATCAATATTCCTCATCAAGTTTGGTAGTTGTGTCTTAATTTGATTCTCTATGAGCCACTCACCTTGGTGGCTAAGCTTGCCCCTTTTGACTGCCCGATAAAGTGGAATAGAGCACCCTCTTGTTGTCTTCATCTAGGTGTCCACAATATGATCCTCCTCCACTGGAGAAAAAAATTATGGATCAAGCTCATCAATGTCTAGTTGTTCTTCTATGACTAAAGTGTCCAACAGAGGTGGATTATATGGTTTGAAGAGCTCCATGTTGAATATTGATACATACCAAGGTAGGCTGACAGGTTCAACTCAAAAGCATTTTCTCCAACTTTTTTAATGATGGTGTAGGGACCATCTCATAGAGGCTAAATTTTTCTATGTAGGCCTGTGAGTCATTCCTTTTGAATCCATAACTGAACCTTGTCACCTATAAAAAAATGGTGTGTAACCCTATATTTGTCATGGTATTACTTATACTTTTGATTCATATTATCCAAGATGTCATGAACTTATTGCTAGATGTGTTGGATTTATTCAATAAACTTTGTTGCTTTTGATACCTCATATCTCCCATGAGGTGTGTATTCCATGGTGGAGAATGGAATGGCTATATAAATTTATGCCATGGGTTGGAACCCAAAGAATACTTGGAATGGACTATGCTTGGTGGAGCTATGTAGGGCTTGATTTTGTCTATGTTGTATGAAAATAAGCCCTTCATCCCATGTATGTGGATGTTTGGAGTGATACATCTAAAGCATGTGTAAAATTGAGTAGTTGACCACTTCTATCTAACCATCAATCTATGGATGGAATGCCATGGACTTCATCAGCTTGGTATCCATCATCTTCCACATAGTGGACCAGAAGATACTTAGGAACCTACTATCTCTATCTAAAATAATGGACTTTGGGAGACCAAAATGGAGCCATACATGACTAAAATATAGTTGAACAGTTTGCTCAGCAGATATATTTTTCTTACAAGCAATCATGATATCCATTTTTGAAAAATGATTAACTACAACAAGAATATAGACCTTGCCATGTTTCAAAGTGTGAAAACCTGAGAGAAAATCCATTGAGATAGATTCCCAAGGCCTGGTTGGTTCTAGCAATGGTGTGTACAATGCTTTCTTCTTATTTGTTAGCTTGGTTATCACACATGGGGTGCAATATTTGAGGTACCTTTCCACATCCTTCTGCATATGAGGCTAGTAGAAGTGCTTTTAAAGAATTATTGATGTCTTCTCTACACCAATCCTATTGAAATGTGCCTCCCATATCATATTATGTTGCTTTATAGCTGAAACACAAATGTGCCCCATGTGATAGAGGAAATTATCTTATAAATATAAATTAGAGACATTTTTACCTTCTCAAAGCACCTTATATGTATCAACAAAGGTAGGATATGCTTCATACAGAGCACCCTAAGAGGTAGTCTCATGTCCGTACAGATCAATAACTATTGTGAGTGCAGCAATTGGTGGGTAGATCAAACAATCTATGATAGTATTTGAGCTCTCCTTCTTATGTTTGATTATAATATGGAATTATTGTAGATATATGACACAGTTCTAGTGCATCTCTTTTCATAGTTTGCTCTGCATCTGGATGAATTCTAATGATCTATGGTCAGTGTGGATGAACATCTCTTTCCCCAAGATGTAGTGTTTACATTATTTAGAGGCTTACACAATGGCATAGAGATCCTTATTGTATGTTGGGTATTTATGTTGGGTATTTCCTGACTATATCATTGAAAGTTTCACTATGATATACAACATATTGGCCATGTTTCATGATGACAACTCCCATGGTACATTCAGATGCATATGTCATCAAATTGAAAGGTTGATGCAAGTCTAGAAAGGAAAGAATAGGAGCTGAATAGACTCTATTTATTAAATTCTCAAATTCTCTTTGTTGTATTTCACCCCACTGAAATGTAGCTTTAGATCCTCCTTTAGTCACTTGATTTAGTGGCCAAGCAACATGTGATAATCTAAAAACAAACCTGTGATAAAAATTTCCAAGACCTAAGAAGCTGTGAAGTTATATGAGGGTCCTTGGTGTAGGCCATTCTTGAATAATCTAAATCTTCTTTGGGTTGACATGGATCCCTTCCTCATCCATAATGTACCCCAGGTACTGAATTTTTTTCATCTTGAATGTGCACTTGTCAAGATTTTCATACAACTTGTGCTTCTAAAGAGTATGAAGCACCTTATGGACATGTTGTAGATGTTTCTCCCATGTTCTATTGTAGATGAGTATGTCATTTAGGTAGACAACCATGAATGAATTGGTGAAGGGTCACAATATGTCATTCATTATCCTCACGAAGGTTGTAGGTGTGTTAGTTAAACTAAAAGGCATAACCAACCATTCAAAGAGCCCCTCCTTGGATTTGAATGCAGTCCTCCAGACATCAGTGGGATTGATAGGAATTTGGTGATAACCAGATTTGAGATCAATTTTGGTGAAGAACTTCGCACCTTAGAGTTGGTCCAATAGGTCATCAATCTTGGGGAGGGGGTAGTGATTATTCATAGTGATTTTATTTAGGGCTCGATAGTCAATATAAAGCCTCCATGTTTCATCCTTATTTGGTTCCAAGATAATTGGGCTTCCATAGGGTGAAGATCTTGGCTTGATGTGACCCTTTTGGATCAATTCTTGAATTTGGCTTTTTATCTCATAATTCTCCAAAATTGATCTACAATACACAAGTTGTTAGGCAAAGGTGATCCTGGAACCAAATTGATAGACTATTTTAAATGATAGTGAAGTGAAACTCCCATGGGTGACTTGAATAAGTCATCATATTCTCCCATGATTTGACCCATTTGCTTCTATTATTATGTAGTCGGGGTTGCAACATCAGCCTTCTTGGATCTCTGTGGCTTGATCACCATGAGAATGAATTACTTTGTCTTCTCCACCAATCTCTTAAATTTCTTGGCACTAATTAGGGAAACAAATGTTTGAGGTGGTACCTCTATTACAGTATAACATTGCATTTCAAGAGTGAGGGTGAATTTTAGGTTCTTGATTCATAGATGCCATGTTGATCATACATGAATTGCTGACCAAGGAGTACATTAAAAACATCCAGATTGACCACATCACACAATACCTCATCTTGGAAAGGTTTTATTGCATATGAAAGAAGACACTAGTGGGTGACACAGAGGTCTCTCCCTAGGCTCAACCATCCAATATTGTATGGCTTTGGGTGAGGCTTCATGGATAGATTTAGAATTTTCACAACATTAGCAGAGATTAAATTATTTTGACTCCCACTCTCAAGAATAAAATGCAGAGGCTTACCTTTTACCCATAAGTTAGATTAAAATAACCTTTCCTTGTCATCTAGCCTCTCCTCATGGGTCTATGATGAAACAACGATGGTATCAGGCTCAACATCTATAATCTCTTCTTCTTCCTCTTTGACTGTAGGGTGTGTATGAGGCAGAGTAGTAGATTTTGAGGATTGTGACTTATAAAGTAGGGAATTGATGGCTCGACATTCTTCTTTAGAGTGAGTTTAAATTTTGGGGTAATCACACCATTTCCTAGTCTTCTCCTTTTAAGGTTTCTTATCTTGGAACTCTTTTTTCTTTCATTTTTGGCCTCATGTTTGACCTTCTTTATCAATTTTCCATTTCAACAGCTGACTCTTCATATTCTTTATTCTATGCTTCTACTCAATCTTCACCACAAACTTGTATGCCTCACTGATGGTTTCCAAATTGAACAGTTGCATTTCCCTCCATATATCCCATTGTAGTCCACGACAATATTTGAGAACCTTATGTTTCTCACTTTCTTAGATGACCAATCTCGTAGACAGAGAATGAAAAATGTCAGTGTAGTTTTAAACAGACTATTCCTTACCTTGGAAAAGTTGTTGCCATTGTATATACAGATCATCATATACTCCAATAAGGTATTATTCTTCCTTTATAACTTCCATGAAATCATCTTATGTAGGTTCCACCTAAAGGCCAATGTCATCCGTACTGAACCTCTTCTTGTATAATTCCCACAAATTTTTGATAGACAATGATGCTTTCAAAAGAGCAAAAGTGATCCTCTCTCCATTGGTGAATTTATTTATAGAAAAATAGGAAGATAATTGATCCAACCAATTTTCTACTACATCAACATTGATTTTGCCTTCAACTGTAGGGATATCAAAACTCACCTAAACATTAAAGGGTGTTGGGGCACTGAAAGAATGTTCCATGGATGGGGAGTCAGGGGATGCAGATGAGGAGCCAAAATTTCCCATCAAGATTTGTTGGATAATTTGGGTGAATTGTTGTAGCATATATGCTTGATACCATTGGAGGGATTCATTCATCATTTCCTTGAAGGGATTGGATGTCTCCATGTTATCCACCATTTGAGGTTGTTTGCAAAGAGATCCATTACATGCAAAGATATATAACATAAATGCTCATACCTGTAGACCAAGGAACTACCTCTTGCATACCCTATCATGACTCCTCATGAATTTAACAACACAACTCTGTAATCATTTATTTGATCTTCTCACAACTGCCTTCTCATGCTTCCATTTGTTAAAGAATTCCTCTTTGAAGCCTAATATAAGCACCCCAATTCATAGGGCTCTTAAAATACCATAAATTTAGGAGATTCCCAGATCTCCAAACCACTTTTCTTGACCTCTTTATAGTCATAAAGCTGACTATCTTTCCTTAGAGTCATTTAGGTTTGATAGGTACCTTTAGCTCAATGACCTCATCCTCCTTTTCTTTTTCTTTGACTACCTTGTCACTATATTAAGATAACATGAACTATTGGAAACCTTAAACAACTGATCCATGCTTTATAATGGCAACCAAACCATCTTGAACCTTAGACACAATATGATCAATTTTAACTATCTTAGGCTTCCATACCAATGTTTGGCCTTTCTCATACAATCTAGGAGCTCCATATCCATTGTCATATCTTGATGACCTATTAACTCCATTTGGATAAAATATTTCAATGTGACCAACCTTATGATAAAATTAATAAAAAACCTCACTCATACCTCTTGCTTGAAGATGATTGTGATCTCCCTTTGACCAATTGCTTATCCGCATACAATCTCTTGCCCTATGACCAAAATTATGAAAAATAAAATAATGGCCATGAATTTTTTTTGAATACCTTATTGTGTTGGGATGCCTAATTGGTTTATTCATGTTGGCCTTCATGTTTGCATCCTTTTTGACTTGATCTAATTTTTCTTGCTCTTTCTTAAGCTCGCTCAAATTGACTACAAGCTGATCCAAATCTATCTTGTATTGCTTGTCCTTTTCTTCTTTTGATTTTAGGCATACATTTTCAGCCTCTAACTAATCCTTAATATACTTGATAGCATTCTCATCTTTTTTGGCCATTATGATGATGTCACTCTTCAAAGTACAATCCTACTCCTCAAGAACCTTGACCATAGATCTCAACTCTTGATTCTCTTTCCTTACTTGCTTAGCCATCTTGTGCTTCTAGGATCACCTTGAAGTTGTCAAGCCTTCTCCAAAGGACCCACTCTAATACCAATTGTTGGAATCAAAACCAATAAGAGAGAGGGGGTGAATCAATGTTCAATCTTTTTCATTCAATTTTAATCATCCTTTATTAACCATTCAAACATATATCAATTGATCTAGCAACATCACAATGAAAGCATACTCATATAAAGCATGAAACATAAAAACACATCATATAAACACAAGAGATATGTGGGAAACAAACATGGGGGTTAAAAACCATTAAAACATAGCTTGGAAAACTTTTCCTATAAGACTATGAATCAAGTTTATTTGAGCGCCAACCCAATAAGTAGCACCAACCCCTAAAAATTTATCAAGCACTAACTTGAAGTTAGCAAGCACCAACTTAATAGGAGGATACAACCCCCTTATTGATCAAGAAATCACTCAATCAAAACTCTAAAATTGTCCACCTTGATTTTTTTTTCTTTCACAGATGATGTTGGTCTTCTCTTGTTCTATCATACTCAAATCTGTCTCTCACATAAGCGAAACTGTCTTTCTTCTTCTTCACTCGAATAACCCTCATATTAAACAATATGGATCACCACAACATGATATCAACACTAATAAACACATAAAAACCTATAACACATCAGGAACACATCACTAATAATATATGAAAATCTCAAGGAAGTCTCATAGGGCGTTACTCACTACCCTCTCTCAACTTGTATCTTCAATCTAAAGCTCTCTATATATTCCTTTCACACTCTGCCCTTTTAAATAGAAGCTCAGACATATAACATTATTTAATAACTTTTAGATATGAATATTCATATCTTGAATACATGGCATTGATTTATATCCATCATTATCCCTCTATTATGCTCCTTTAGCTTGATTTTCAATTAAATCCTTTTCATAAGCATATCTAGACAAATAGGCCTAATAACCTTGTATCAATACAATTTGCTTGCTCATAACCTATATAAACACTATTATAACTTAATGGTATATTCAATACAATATTATAATGGTCTTCATGACTTCTGATCGACTCATCAATCTTCTATTTCCTTCGCTTCAATCTCCAATCACACACATTATATAAATAGGCCTATTAGGCCTTGTTCTTATACAAACCACTAGATCACTCACACTATTAGTCAGATAAGACTCTAATTCATTAGGGTAAACCATGATAAATTTATTAGGATATATTAAACATATGAATCGATCAAAATAAGATCACTATTAGGTCGGCCAAACTCACCTAGACCTCTTTCTTCTTTTAGGCCTACTAGAAACCTAATTGCAATTACGTCTAACCTTTCCACATAATAACTTGAACCTCTATGGCCCAGATGGAACTCAAAAAATAAATAAAAACTTTAAAACACTTATCTAGAAACCTCAACTAACCTTATTCATTCTCATTAATTCACAAATCCTTTGCTCACACTTTGAAAGCACTATTAGGCCTAATTACCCCAAAAACATTGTCTTCAAAAATGAAGCTCAAACAACCTGTAGAAACACATTATAGGAATAATAAATATATGTATATAAAATTAATTACCTAATGGTAATCATAAAACTCATTATCTTCCATCACTCAGGCTCTAAAGACTCAAAAACACCTCTTCAAAATGCTCACTTATAAACTGCTAATTTGCTCAAAAACCCAGTCATGAATAATTGACCACCAACATATATAAAAGGACATTTAAATATTATAAATTAACTAAAATTAACCTAACATACCTTGATAACATATTAATATTTATTATATTATTAAAATCTTTTCAAATCATCACAAACTCATCATTGCTATATGACTACTTAGAACTGCCAACAAGCCTGAAAACATAATCATGAAGTATTAGACTTCTATCACTTGTAATAACACTTTAGAATACTATATATGAATTTATAGTATCCAATATATATATATATATATATATATATATATATATATATATATATATATATATATATATATATATATATATATATAACATAAAAAAATTATTTAATCACTTCCAAAATTGGCATAATGACTCAGGAACACCATTTTAATATATATATATATATATATATATATATATATAACATAAAAAAATTATTTAATCACTTCCAAAATTGGCATAATGACTCAGGAACACCATTTTCACTAGCACACAAAAGATTGCCAAAATTCCTAAAAACACAGTCCTAATGAATGCTATTTTTAGCTCTTTTAAGGACACTTACAAGATGAATTATACACATTAATAATTAATATGTGACATATATAACATATTAAAATATATATATCATAATTTCTCATGTCAACTATTGGTCTTATAGACCAATCTGTTGACCTTTTCTCTCAAAGTCCTTACATAGCCAGATAAGTCAACTTTAAGAGAAATTTTTTGCTATGTACACAGATATAAAAAACTTATAATCATAATTAAAATGATTTACCTATGTTTAAAAAAAAATTCATTCAATTTTATTCAACCCTAGTCCATGAAAACACTACCCTAATCTCATTCCCACTTCTACTTGATTTTTCTCATTGTCTACCTTGCTAGGCTTTTTAATGATAGGCCAAATTCCATGTCCGGTTTAGAAAAATAAGGTATGGATACTAATAATAAACCATAATGAGCATGAAATATATGTCTCAAACTTCAACCTTCAATGATTTTCATATTTTGACTAGGTCAACTCTGTCTGCTACATCAAATTTCTAAGAAATAAGCACTTTTTTATGGGGTCCACTCACTCACATAACAAACCAATACCACCTAGAGATATTTGGAGATTAAAATACATTATGAAATCATCAACATATGACATACAATCAATTTTGATCTATTTCCATCAAGATATTCCATATCGGGTCACTATTAGGGTTTTAAAGCACTAAAAACCTGTTTATACTCTTAACAATCATTCATAAAGGATTTCCATTCAAATATTAAAAAAATTCCAATAAAATACACCTAAGACCCTTCCCCAACTACCATGAATTGATAAATACCCCATGTATAGGTTACACGTGCTAATGAACATCAAAAAATCCTTCTCGAGTCTTCATCTCTTCATTTTGCACACACAAGAGACCTTGAAACTCATTTTCATGCTTTATCCTTAAACTCAAAACCTAAAAATAAACCAAAATAATTGAAACAACATGTAAAACGTTAATCCATGCTCACATGAGCTCACAAGCCTCCTCTAAACTTAATCATTATACCTTGTTCTGCCACTTAGGGTCTTAAGACTAGGTCCATGAGTAGAGCACTAAAGAAGAGATTACCCCTTTAGCTCACTATAAAAGTCATGTAATTGATTAAAAAAATTTATCACATTATCTAACACTATATTTCATAATTTCATGCTCATACACATCCATATCACCACCATCATGCCTCTACAAGCCATATCCATGCTTAAGAACTAGTATATCAAACAAACCTATACCACTTTGAGATCTTCAAGACACCTTATGAAGCTTAATACTCACCTATAGACATATGAGATAGGATACAAAACATTTAACTTCATTATCCTTTGACCAAGTCTCCTTAAACTATATAGGTCTCTACCCAAGACTGAATTAGCCTTCTTAAACACATAAGACATGAATATAATCTCTCTCTCTAAACTCATGAAGCTTTGAAGATCTTCACCAAATACATGAAACTTACACTACCTCAAAAAATTGACATAATTGTATTCACTCATTTCACCATACCTCAACATGCTTCACAAGACACTCCATTTGATCACTCAAAGCCACACTAACAAGCTCAAACAATCAACCTCATACCAATGACCATAGCCACCTTCTTGTGAACCAACACTTGACCTCAAACTTCCTTTGACATTAATTACAATACACAAAAACATGACATCAATGACAACTCTCAAAAATTAAATATGAGATATGGGTAGATGTATGGTCAATTCATTCTAAATTGTTAAAATAAGGAGAAATTGAGCTCTTCACCACTACAAAAATAAAGGAAAGTTTTCAAAAGGTGATCAAGGATGAATTATTCAATAAATATGTATTTATTTTAGATGCTATAAAATAATTAAATAACATTTCCTTTGAATTGGTGGAATGTAACAAAATCCTACCCAAAATTTTCAAGCAGAGCAAGGAAACAATATAGACATTCAAAATGTGGTTGGTTCATCTTTTTAACACACTTGTCCCCAAATACAAAGGAAGTTATATAGTTGTGCAAGCATTTAAAGAATAAAAATTGAAGGCATATCAAATTGATTAAAAACTACAAAAATGAGCAACAATAAGTGATTTCACTTCTTTAAGTGACAAAGTTTATCTTCCCTCTTGGTAACCTTCTTTCTCTTCCAATTCTATTTTCTCATTGCACTTTTTGTAATAACTCAAGTTATTATTATATTTCACTTTTATGAATGTAATATTAAAAAATTAAAGTGAAAATATAAACTTTGCCTCCAAAAAGTAGTTATGAATTAGTTTTGGTGAGCCAAGGCTATAAATATGTGTTATACAAATTGTAAAAGGACTTTTCGACATTGCAAACAATTTTGTACAAATTTGAAAGAAAAAAGTTGTCTATGTATAACTCTAAGGAATCAATACAAAATAAATTTGCATGGAATTTATACCAAAAAATATTTTGAATGAATGTTATGCATGTGTGTATCAATTTATTTTGATTCTTTCTCTTTCCATTGTAAAAATGTTGCTACCATGCCAATAGGTCTATAAATAGATTCCAGACTTAAACAATAACTTAGACTTCTAATTTACAATAATTAGACTCGCAGCTAAAGACCAAAAATAGCCTTTTACATGCAAACACTCGGTTCAACGAACTAATTGTTCGTGCAATGAATAGTTTTGGAACTGCACAGGTGACCGACGTCGGTCCCTGTCTGCCTGGATCTGACCGACCTCGACCGACCCCCTGCCGATGCCGGTTGCACTTCTGCACTGTATGTGACTGACGTCGGTTATACTGCCACGCCGGTACTAGAAAATTCAAATATTCTTAGTGCAAACGTTCATTAAAATTTGCGTTAAGGACTTTAAGTTAAAGAAGCCTTGGTGGAGCTACAAATAAATTTGATATTTAATTTCAAAGGGAATACAAATTTATTTCATGGTTTTATGAATCATTTAATATCTCTAGTGTATGTATTTTATTCCTATGTTTAAAATATGTATTTCTCACTTCATTTTAATGAAAAATATTTCCATCACTAAAGACTCATATTTTAAGCTTTATTAGGCATTTTTTAATATTTAATCTATTGAATTTATCCTAATATTTATTTTAGTATTCGTTTCTCCATGTACCCTCCTAAATGTTCCTTCTTATTCTCATTCCCATCACCTTGTACTTTTGGGTAAAAAGTATGAAAACTGCCAGATAATTTTTTTTTGTTGTAAATATTTTTATTTTTTGCATTTTATTTATTTTCAATAAATCTTGTTCCACATAATAATAGGAGAGGGTTTTGGTCCCATACATTATTCGCCAAAAATTATATAATGTGTATCCCTATAAATTTTCTATCCAATAGTTTTTGGCACTCACCATGAGGCATGCTTTAGTGCTTCTTGTACAACCCACATAATTTTTTTTGGGTCCACATGACTCTTCTAGTAGAAAAAGGCCAAATTCACCAACCATATATTGATTGGACATAATCCACAAAAATTAATTTCACTTATAACATTAGATAATTTACCTAGATTTATAAAAAAATCAACATTGCTCACTTTTAAATGATTACAATTATGCTAACAAGGAAGAAGACTTTGTTAATATTTTTCAAATAATCATTTCACTTAAAATATTTCATAGAGATCATGATCCTAGACAATAGAACTATCATATGACTATCTATAGAAATTAGGATCCCATTCATCAACCTGGTCTTGACTAGATAGAAACTGCATAAGAAGACATTGATTCTAGCCTCCAACAACTTGATTGGGATAATAGAGTGAATTTGGACCATTTTTAGAGCATTGTAATATTTTTAAATGGAGAATAAGATCATACTAATATTTCTCAAAGGCTTGAAAAAATTTTCGTAAGAAAACAACTTAAAATAGTGGCTTGCATAGTAGCTCTTCAAGTGCCTCGTGCTCATAGACAATAATTTTTTTTTATATGACCATATCTTTAGTTCAAGCACCCATTTATGTACTGAATATTGATTGAGTTCAAGACACAAGAAGATATTTATTTAGAATAAGAGCATTTACATGGGATAATAGAACCGATGATGTTTAGTTTTGAAGAATTGTAGTTATGTTAGAAGAAGAGGAAGATTGTGTTACTCTTTCGTAAAGAGTTCGAACACTTGATGCATGGAGAACATAACCAAGAAGGTCAACTCAAAGAGTACTCCAATTTTTTTCCACTCCCCAACAATAATAATTTTATTTCAAGTTGGCATAAATAAGATTCACCAAAGCAAGTAAATTTTAAGGTAATATATATCCTTTCTTTCAATTTCAAGAAGGTTTCTATTTTAAGCTAAGTCTTGAGAAGAGAATAAATAATAAACATACAATTAGTTTACCTTCAATTCCTAGGAAAGGAAAACAAAAACAAAGCAATTTTATAGTGAGGTAGGTACTCGTTATCTCTAGAACTGTTATACCCTTATGAAGAAGTTTTCAAGATATGGCTGTACCATGATAAAATATAATACGACCATTGGCTATAAGTCAACTACATGAGTTTCTTAGAGGCTCAAAAAATAATTTTCCAATGTTTTTAGGTGATTTCAAGAAATATTCTGATGAACACATTGCTATATTCTTTTCTACATCTGGAATCCTCAGGATAAAACATGAAGACAATGTTTTGAGGTTGTTCATAGAAAATATCCAAGATGGAGACGTTAATTAGTTTTATCACTTCAATCTTAATTTATCAAAAATAAGGATATCATGAAGACTAAATTTGAAATCCAAATTAAACTAGCCAAAGATTCACATGCATTATTCGCTTAACTCACCCACATAAAGAAAGAAACATACAAACCTATGAGGGAGTTCATAATAAAGCTCAAAAAGTTGTCAAATAAAATACTAGTAACAACCAAACCAACAACTAAAAATTAAAAAAAAAATGTTTATTTATCAATTCACAGTTTCCATAAGTAAGTTATCAACCAAGAAGATCAAGATTAGTTGATTTAGAAGCTACTCAAACACTGGTTATTGATGTTGAAGATAATATGATCATGGATTGAAAATTACAAAAATAAAATTTGAAAGCTAAGGTGTAAAATTTGAATTAGACTTATACTAAACAACTTCTTCATAAAATGGCCAATGATATAGCTATATTGAAGAAACAATTGACTATGAAAGATATTTCTCCACCCTATCAAGACGTTCTGAGGTGGAATTATGTGCCATACTAGGGAAATCATCCATGTTTATAGGTTCTTAAATAATTTTTTAATATTGAAGCACCTCCAAACATAAATGCAAACACACCTATAAATGTTGTGTTATAAGCATAAGATATATTTGAATATGAAAAAGAAGAAGTTCAAATATAAAATTCAAGTTCTTAGGAATTTGAAATAGAGGAACTTTAGGTGACTCCACTAATGCATACCTAGAATATCAATTTGAAAAAGATGAATATAATGATATAATGGCTCATATAGATGGTCAATAATTTGTTGCCTTTACCAAAACATAAAATAAAAAATAAAAATCAAAGAAAATCAATAAGCTGAAAGACAAAAAGAATTTACAAAAGTTATTCTTCCTCGAGGGACTATGTCACCAAGTCAAGAAAAAGAAAAACAACCTATGATAATGGTATGTAACCATCCTCAAACCTCTACTTCTACTTATACAAAAGTTAATGCTTCTTCTAAGGATGACGTAAATATGTCTCAACATATTGCAAACCTTGAAAACTATTCTTCCACTAGTCTACTAGCCTTTGTCATTATTGAGCATGTGAGTAAAACCAAGATATAAATCTATTAAGATGAGTACCTAAGGTCAAAACCTAACCAATTTGATAGAATAGTTGAGTTCACCAAAGAAATAAAGTCTAGTGCAAATAAAATAAACTCTAAATGGATTTTTATAACTCCATCTTCTTTAAGTTCTTTGAATTCCATGGCTGCTGCTACTTCTAAATATGGAAAAGTTGAACCTTTTTACATTTCAATTTTTATTAAAGGATATAAAGTGAGTAATTATATTATTGGTACTAGAGCCTTAGATAATGTAATTCTAGCAAAAAATTCTTATTACTAGGGACTGGCATGCACTAAAAATTTTGGTTGTTACTATTCCATAGAAGCCAAATAAGTACCTTCGATTAAAAAAACAAGATTTCTCAAGTTGCCTTGACCTCTATGCTTAAAAAGTGAATAAAAGTGACCATCTTATTGGTAGACATTCCTATTTCATATGGCATATTAATAGGAATGATTATATATATATATATATATATATATATATATATATATATATATATATATAGCCCTATCTCGTGCCATGCTTTCAATAAAATGAGTCAAACAATGCTTGGAACATGAATTGAAAAGTAACACAATATAAAGTATAGATGATCCAAGAGATGATAATTTTTATGAAGATGCAGGAATAGGAAATTATATGTTGATGTCAGAGGATGATTTAAACATGCATAAATTAGTGGAATGTGACCCCAATGATATCTAGACACTTGAGTTTGATGGTAGTTATTCTTCAGATGGTGTAGGTGTAGGTACAAGAGTTGCCCTTTTATCTCCATGTCATGATATTTTTTTTGTTCTCATACAAACTATAGTTTAATACACCAAAAATACTGATAAATACGAAGCCCTCCTCATGAGTCTATAAATCATAGAATAAATGGGAATAATAAATTTAAAAGTACAAGGAGATGTCGAATGAGTTATAAAATAAGTTAGCAGCTAATATCAAGTGAAAAATGATCATTTAAGTCAGGCTTACAATAAGGTATGGGATAGTATTGAAAAATTTGAAGTTTTATATATAATAATTATTCATAGAGAAAATAATGAATATTTAGATACACGTGTTACTTCTGCTTCATTATTGATCTCTTGCTTTAATATCAATAAGATAATTACAATATTGAATTAGTATATAAAACTAGTGTGACAAATAATTCTAAAAATTGAAAGGTATTCAATGATGATCAATACATTATTACCTTGATTGATAAAGTGGATATCTATAAAAATATTTACTTTGAAGGAAGTGATTCAACATAGAAAGAATCTTGAATGCAGACTAATAAATAAGGAATTATTGAACAACAAAATAAAGACATATTAATTAAACTAAAATAAACAAAATTCCTAAAGTTTTTGTCTCTTTAGAATAAATTTTTGATAAACATGATAGGTTTATTAAAAACAAATGCAAAAATATTCCCTCAACTCAGTTGATTATGAAAAATTAAATATTGGATCTGAAGAGCAGCCAAGAATGGCCAATATCAAGAAAATTTGTTCTCTAGAAGAGTGAATAAGGTTTATCTCGCTTCTTCTAAAATATATCAATATTATTTCCTACTCATACGTTGATATAAAATCATTTTGACCAAAATAAATGAAAAATAATGTACCCCTCAAATCTAATCTAAAATCATTTAAGTAGAAACAAAGGTAGTAAAACCTAAAGATAATTGGGACTATCTTTGAATAATTATAGATAATTTTAAATGTTCAGATCATTTTTCCTACTTGTCATTCAATATGGGTTGTTAACACTATCCCTAAGTGGATTAAGAGTGAATAAATAAGGATATGCGTTAGTTTTAGGAACTAAATCAAGCATCCTTAAAATGTAATTATCCATTTCCTGTCATGGATCAAGTGCTACAAGTAGTCATGTTCTAAGATGATTTATATGTTGGACGTTTTTTCAAGATACAACCAGATTGAAGTATCCAAAAAAGATTAACATAAAATTGTCGTCACCACTCTTTGGAGTATGTTTTCATACAAAGAATTCCTTTTATCCTTATCAACACAGGTTCGACATTCCAAATAACAATGAATCTTAGTTTTAGTGATTTTAAATACAAGATAATAGTGGTCTACTTAGATTATTTGATAGTGTTTTCTAAGACAAGATTACATCATTATGAGCACTTAGAAAAGGTATTCGATAAATGTTAGATTCATAGTATTTCATTAAATCCCCAAAAATAGTCTTTGGTGTAACTGAAGGTAAGTTACTTGGGAATATAGTGTTGAAATAAGGAATAAATATTGATCCAAAATGAATTGAAGTAATCGATAAATTATCTTTGCCAACCAACAAACCTAGAGTTCATTCATTTTTTGGCAAAGTAAACTTATTAAGAAGGTTTGTTCCTATTTTTTCAGAGTTAACAAGACATTGATGATATGATGAGAGGTAAGCATTTTTTAAAATGGAATAATGAAGGAGATATTCTTTTTACAAGATAAAGATGAAAATTGCTCGTGCAACTACTTTGGCATGTCTAGAATTCAAAAAATATTTAATCATATATTATTATTATTTTGCTCATAGGTTTATAAGAATGATGAAGGAATTGAATCACCACTTTATTTTATGACCTGTGTTCTCAAATAATATGAACTTAAATACTCTTTTGTTAAAAAACATACATATGTTTTTATCAAAGTGGTCAAAAAATCTAGGTACTATATGTTAAATTCTCACTTTCGTATTGTGATGGTACCAAATACAACTATAAAATCCATTTTGATATAGAAAGAACTTAATTCAACAAGAGGAATTTTGATTAAAAAGGTTAAAGAGTATGATTTGGAGATCAATCCTACTATGCTACTCCAAAGTAAGGAATTATGTCAGCTTATGGCATAATAAACCAATCACTAGATAATTGTTGTTATTATAGGTGAAGATGATCATGAAATTGAAAATTTGTCATTGGTACTCTTTGTTGATTCCACAAATGAGTGGTACTCATATTTTACATATTTATTGACATATGGAGAATGTCCCACATATTTGGATTCTAAAAAGATAATAACTATGAATATAAAGGTAATTTAATATGTTATTTGTGATGGTAATTTGTTTAAGAATAATATCGATGGCTTCCTCTTGAAGTGCGTAGACATAAAATAATAAACGAGACTTCTCGAAACCTTTCATGACCAAGCTTATGGTGGTCATTTATTTGCATCAATAACAACATAAAAGAATTTGAGAGCTCATTATTATTATCCATCATTATTCAAACATGCCTATGAATGGGGAAGAAATATGAATATTGTCAACAATTTATTGTAGGCAAAATTTTTTAGCCTTCCCACTTAAACCAATTATAACTGAAGAATCCTTTCAGCAATGGGAGTTAGATTTCATTAGAACATTGAATCATCACTTAAGTGTTGGCCATACCCATGTTCTCACAACAATGAACTACTTCACAAAGTGGGTTGAGGAAAATACTTGTAAAAAAAAATACTTTGGAAGAGGTTTGCATCTTCATCAAATAAAACATCCTAGTAAGGTATGGCATCAATCAAAAGATTTTGAGTGATAATGCATCAAATTTTCTTCATTAGAGTTGATTGATTTTTACTACAAGTATGATATTTCTCTTTCTCATTCCACAAACTATTATCCACAAGGAATTGGTCAAGCTGAATCTAGTAATAAGAATCTTGTCACTATCATCCATAAGTTGGTGGATGAAAATAAGAGAAATTAACACATAAATATATATGATGCATTGTGGGTGGATCACATTATTCCCAAAAAGGGCCATTGAAATGTCTCCATTTCAGTTGTTGTACGGGATAGATATTTCAATGCCCATATCATTTGGGTTGCCCATATTTTAATTGAAAAGAACAATTAAAACCAATTTTTTTGAGAGCTTATTAGATAAAAGGATTTTGTATTTAAACAAGATTGAAGAAGAAAGAGTATAGGTTTTTGATAGAATTGTAGAACATCAAGCCCGAGTCAAAGATTGTTAGAAAAAATGGAAAAGAAAAGAGTTTTTTAGATGGGATATCTTGTATTATTATGGGATAAAAAAAGAGAATCAAAAGGAAGTGATGGTAAGTTTGGCTCATTGTGGATGAGTCTGTTCAAGATCAAACACTTTTGTGGTGATAACACATTTTAATTGGCTTACCGAGATGGTATACATCTTCCTTTGCTCTATAATGGGAAATATATGAAACATTATTTGAATTGAAATTAGGTTGTCCCCTACATGTAATAGGTGAATTTAATATTTTTTTTGTGTTTCTATTTTCTACCTTCTTGTTTTATTTCCATTCCTTTCTTATATTGTATTATTTGTTTTTTGTTTCTATCTCCCTATGATCTCCTATTTAAATCTTTATTTGTTCTTTCTCTTGGTCATTGGTTGAGTCTTGTCATAATTAAACTTTAAAGTGACTCTATTTCCAAAACATTAAAACACTTATTTATGATACTAGATTTTGGAGTTATCTTTTGAACCTTACATTTCAAAGTCCCTAATCGGAGCTAACTGTTGTCATCAAAAATTGAAGTTCTTATTTTTTTTCCAAAATTTTCACCATTAAGTAGACGAAGTTGAAGTGATGAAATTTAAATATAAAAAATTAGCCTAAAATTTCATTTGAGGTCTAAAAATTAAAAAATTATCTATGATTTCATTCTTTTTGGCACATCAGTTCTCCACAGGGTTAATTTTATTAATCAGCCGATTCAAGCATTCCAAGAACCAAGCTAGTTCCTAACTTCCATCTATTTGATGATTGATTGATCATATAGTTATCATAACTAAACTAGTTCCTAAAGCATGAAAAATCATTGATCAGTTGATTATGTTGTGCCAAATACCTAGCCAGTTCTTGACTTCTTTCCAAACACTAATCTATCGAGCGGAGGGTTCTTGGAATTGAACGATGATGAGAGAAAATTTGTTGAATTGGGTAAATAGAGGGTTATTGAAACTGAATAGTTATTGACAATACAAAAAATCATCATTTTTTCTAAAAAATATATAAAATAATTAAAATTAAAATTTTAAAGTGTTCATTTAGGCCCTATGTAGCTTGACAAAAATCAAAACATTCCAAATCATACTATGAAGGCATCAAAAGTCATAAAAAATACCTATAAATCATTATCAATGATTTTTATTGGCATGAAAATCTCTGATGCCTCTTTCTTTCCACATCAAAATCCCTTCAGCTCCCATTTGCATGCCAAACTATCTTCCTCCTTGATGTCAACCTTTTTAATTGTCTAAAACATGTAAGTTGACTCTAATTTTTTTGTTAATTATCATTATAAATTATTATCATGCATTTATTATTTTATTTTCCTTATTGTAAGTTTGAACATAATCAAAATTTATGGTTTCCTTCATTATGCTAACAAGTAAAATGACAAATTGATTTCTTTCCTACCGTGAAGCATTGTAAATTAGAGAACCCATAAGTTTTTATGATTACCATTGTCAAATCACTGCACCCTTGCAAGCACATCATCCATATTGATCTCATATATAAATGCCACCTTGAACTCATCACAAAAATGGATTAACTAATGACCAAGCCTATAAAAATGAAGTAAAAGTATCAAGCATATGAACAAATGTCCTCTCTATAAACTAGCTTTCCAAAAATTAGTGGTTTGAGGTTGGGTCATATAAATATCTGAGACTTTTGAGAAAGAATATAAGATGTCAATAAAAACCCCGTGACTCAAATAATATTTGTGATTGGGCTTATCCACAAAACTAGTTTCCCGACATCTATCCATGTATTAACTTGGTACTTACATGTGCTAAATATTATTGTTAGAAGAGCAGAGAAGTAAAGTTAGTTAATGGTCAGGTGGTAACAAAATTGGATAGTCAATCATTGAATGTTGTACTTAGGTTTCCACAAAGGGAAAAATATGTTAAAATTATGAAGGATATTATAGATGTTCAATTTGAATAAATTAGAGATACATGTAAGATAGTCATAGCACAATCCTGGTTGTAAGACAAAAATAAAGGAGGATCCAAGTTGCCAAAATCTTTATATAGATCTAATTTCAACAATGATTTGTCAGATAACGTAAGACCCTTGAACATAGTTACAAGACATGAAGATACTGACACCTTTCACAAATATATTTGCCTATTCATGAACATCATATGTGATGGAACATAATTTATTGATTGGGGTATGATTATCAGTGATAATCTTCATAAAAAATTGTCTACCTAGAGTCGACTAAAACATTCTATATGACCTCTTATTTTTGATGCTCCATCGAAGCTATGAAGGCATGGATTGGAATCATAACTAAATGATGATCCATAGATACATCATCCATATATGAATATTATCTAAAATTGGTCTTTGCATATATAAATAAACATTTCAAGAGAGTGAATGATGCCTTCACTATGTTGACAATGAGGACATTGGAAGGAAATATTGCAACAAGGATTTCAACCGAAGATGCATCTTTGTAAATGAAATATGGTAGATATTTCATTCAATTTCCAAGATTAAAATATATTAGGATCAATGGTTTTGTTGGCACTCTTTACAAATTACCATAATTTTCTAATGTCTAGATGGTCTTGATTGAAGTATGCTGGTAGATTGGGGAAGTCAATATGAAGTTCAAGGAGAAGAAAATAGTTGGAATTCCATTTCCAATTGGTTTAAGCTATTATATCTATAAAAATTCATTTGATGCACATAATTTTGAGATAAACTTGGTTAGTATCATAATACATCCATATTAGAAGAGATATGATTATGACATCAAAAGTTATGTGGAGTCCAATATGATATTGTGAACAAACTATCATCACATTCCATAAATTGAGGATTATTGGGTAGGTTGTGAGAATAATTTTTAAGTAAGGAAAATATATTAGATGTGAATTATGTTAGGCTTATTAAAGTCATACATGTTTTAATGGGCCACTCAGGATATTATGGATGATGGCATTGATTTGATTAATCCTACGTTTGAAAATACAATCCTAGTTCTCCTGTTACAACCAATAAATTATGCTATCAAAGGGATTTCATATCATGAAGATCAAACATAATTTATCTTACAGAGACCTAAAAATTGGTTTAAGAATAAATTTACTCAACTTAAAACATGAAGTAGTTCTGCAAAAAGATAACCTTTCACAAAGCAAAAAAAAGGTAACCTTATCTCCATCTCCTCAACCTATTGTTGTGTATACAATGGGAATTCTAAGACCAATTGATGAAGGTAATGGTGATGATCCCAATAAAATTTAAATGCCCAAAAATAATTATGGTGATGAAATGGAACCAAGGATGAAACTATAAATAAGGAGACCTTCAATGCCTCCATTGCAGGTAATTGTTAATACTACATCTGTGGATGTTGAGTCTTCACCTCTGATAGATAATACAACAAAAAAGTGTATTGCCTCTAGCATGGGTACTGCTCAAATACCAATGACATATGCTACCTCTCTGCTTCTCATCCTATCTCCCCCTCATAGATCATCTTATCCAGTGCATGTGTTTGCTCTACCTCTCATTCCATCTCCACATGTGTGCTATTTAACCCCTTTCCCACAACATGCTCCCTATAAAGCTCATATTCCTATTTATCTTCAAAAATAAGTTTCTAATTCTAGAATTTATACCATTTCCACCCAATAATTAACTCCTCTTATTTCCATATTAGTGTCATCAATACTCAAATAGTTGTTTCTTATGTTAGTTCACCCTCTCCCTGGCTCTAACAAATGATAAAAAATAAAATGAAGGTTATTAAGGTTGTTATCCCTAGTTTTTATGTTATTTATAATTTATTGCAAGCAACCCCTAATCTAAGAAATCCAAAATCACTTCTCAGCTCAAGAATGACTCTTCTTTAAATGTAAAATATGTTAAAATTATGAATCCCATCAAAGATAATAATGAATAATACATGACAACAATTGATTATAGTATATATTGAGCAGATCTTGTAACATCAACTCATGAAGGAAATATTCACAACACATATGTCTACTACTAGGTTGATTCAGATAAGTGAAGAAGAGAAGCTGACTAAAGAACATTTCTAGGAGTAGGTTTGCACATTGTTTATCTATAGTAGGTCAATCATTAATGTGAGCAAGGAACCTATTGATGAAATTCCTTTGGCTGAAATGACACCACCAACTTCTAGTGGGTATTTTGATAATGAAACCATTGCCAATATCAACAAATATTAGAGATATGGAAGAGTGACTGAAACTTGGGTTGAGCAAGAGACTTTGTATGGTCTCAAGTTCATTGAGGAAGCTAGAAAAGCTTATGTTTTGATAGAATATAATCATAAAAACATTAATTAATAAATTAATGCAATGAGGAAAGAATAAAATTCATAGAATAATGTGGTTATATATATTTAATAAATGGATTCATTTGATGAAAAATTGCTAATGTCTGAAAATATTTTCTTGAATGCCAAATATATTTATTCTCATGTATGGGCAAAAAGTGATGAATGGAAACTGAATGTACTTGAATAAGCTACTAAAGATTTTAAAAATCTTGAAAAAATATGTGATGAAATTAAATTTGAGATAAGGGATAAATGTATGGTCAATTCATTTATAATTGTTAAAATAAATAAGAATTGAGATCTTCACCACTGTAGAAATTAAGGAAAGTTTTCAGAAGATGACCAAGGATGAATTATTCAATAAATATATCTTTATTCTGGAGGCTATGAATAAATTAAATGACATTTCCTCTGCATTGGTGGAATAACTAAATCTTGCTCAACTTCTTCAAGTAGAGTAATGAAACAACTGAAACATTAAGAACTTAGTTGGTTCATCTTTCTAACACACTCATCCCCAAATACAAAGGAATTTCTCTACCTGTGCAACCATTTAGAGCATATAAATTGAAGGCATCTCAAATTGATCAGCAACAATATCAAAAATTATCAACAAGTGATTCCACTTCTCCAAGTGACAAAGTTTCTCTTCCATCTTCATAATATTCTTTCTCTTCCAATTTTATTTTCTCATTGCACTTTTTGTAATAACTCAAGTTATTATTGTATTTAACTTTTACGAATCTGATATTAAAAATTGAAATTTAAAATAAAAATTTTTGCCTCCAAAAATAAGTTATGAATTGGTTTTGGTGAGTTGAGGATATAAGTATGTGTTATGCACATTATAAAAGGAATTTTGGACATTGCAAGCAATTTTTTACAAATTTGAAAGAAAAGAATTGTTTGTGTATAACTCAAAAGAATCAATACAAATTAATTTGTAGGGACTTTATGCAAAAAAATATTTTGAATGAATGGTATGCATGCATAAATTTATTTTTATTCTTTCTCTTTCCATTCATAAAAAATATTGTTATTAAATTGTTACAAAATTCAAATATTCTTAGTGTAGAAGTTCATTGAAATTTGCGTTAAGGACTTTGAATTGGAGAAGCCTTGGTGAAGCTGGAATAATTTTGGTATTTATTTTCAAAGGGAAATATAGATTTGTTTCATGGTTTTATGAATCATTTAAACACTGGTGTATGTATTTTATTTCTATGTTTGAAATATGTCTTTCTCACTTCATTTTAATGAAAAAGGTTTCCATCACTAAATACTCATATTATGGGGTTGTTTAAGTAGTTTTCTGCATTTAATCTACTGAAGTTATCTTAATCTCTATTCCCATCTTCCTTTCTCCATTTACATTCCAAAATATTCATTTTCATTCTAATTCCCATCACCTTCTCGTACTTTCAGGTTAGAAGTTTGGAAACCCCTATAGAAAACATTTTTACTATAAATATTTTCATTTTAAAAATTTTATTTATTTTCAATAAAGGTAGTTCTACATGTTAATAGGAAAGGGGAATTGGTCGCATACACTATTGACCAAAAAACATACAATTTGTATCCCTACAAAATTTTCAGCCAACACTTTGTCAATTCCAAGAATTCTTGATTATCAATTCTTGCACATTTAAAATATGTGCTTATTGTTATATTATTGTATTTAGTTCATATTTGTATTGTGCACATGTTTACATTGGTTCAGTCTACATTTTTTAGCCTTATATCCCATTGTGAACTTTACATCAATTTTTTTTGGTAAACCTACACCCTCTTATACCTCCTAAGGTTAGCTTATTGCCTATTGGATCTGATTTTGACTAGGGTTTCCATAAAACCCTTATTTTACATGTTTCCTTCCCTTATAGGGTTAAATCTTACCTTGTTATATAATAATATTAGGGCTACGTATTATATGTGCATAATATTATATGCATTTACTTGCATGCTTCCTTTCCTTATATGGTTGGAATTATTGTGATTATCATAGATCTAATTTTTCTACGGCTATGCTCATTTATTTCTCAATTTCTATCCCTAGTTCCTTCTTCTTATCTTAAGGTATTTTCAATAATTTCCATTATGTTGTGCCCTCCTATTAGAGTTATCCTTTATTTTTATTGCCATTATATCATGTTGGAGTTAATAAGTCCTAGTTCTCCAACTTGTTATAGATATTTTATCTTATTTTTCTCTTTAGCATCTTTCATGTGTAGGTGTGATTCATTTATGACACATTATTCTATGGTAGTCTATACATGAGATGTTAATATATTTTATGTGTTATTATGCATGGTGATATGGTTTTTATGAACATGTTTATCAATGGTTGAATGTTTCTTTCCAATGATATATTATATAATACTAGCCTATAGTTTAAAATATGTTAGGGTTGCATGTAATGATAATGTTTTATGAGACAATGCCTTTGTAATTGATAGCTTTTTTGTGGCACCTTCTAGAGATATATATCTCATGAACATGTTTTAGATATATATCTCCAACTTGTTATATATATTTTATCTTATTGTGATCCTTATCATCTTACATTGGTAGGTGTGATTCATTTTTGACACATTATTCTATGGCAGTCTATACATGGGATGTTCCTATATTTTATGTGTTATTGTGCATAGTGATATGGTTGTTATGAACATGTTTATCAATGGTTGAATGTTTATTTCCAATGATATATTATATAATAATAGCCTATAATTTAAAATATGTTAGTGTTGCATATAATGATAATGTTTTATGAGATGAGGCCCTTGTAATTGATAGCTTTTTTGTGGCACCTTCTAAAAATATATATCTCATGTGGCTCATTTATTGATGTTTCATTATCAAGTAGATGTTGTAAAAACCTAGAGAGGTAGGGATGCAATGTTGTAATCCCTATTAGTTCTTCTCATCCTCAAGGTAGAGTTAACCAAAACACCCCTCCCAACAATCTTCAAACTCCAAGTCTTAGATTCCATAATGTTAAGGATTATGTTATCATTGATTAACTTAAGAATAATCAAGCCAATATATTTATTTTAGAAATAATTACAAGGTATAATGTTTATAAGGAATCACTTTATGAGGCCTTGCATGACACTAATTTACCACATGATATAAAACCTACATACTTTACTTCTTTTGTTAAAACCTTGACAGATAGTGAGAACATGATCTTTTCAAGTTGGAGGAATTATATTCCAAGCATATTATAAATCAACATTTAACCTTATATATTCACGTTATCATCAAAAACAAAGAGATTAAATTGGTGCAATGGTTTGGGTTAAAAATATATAGTGAATCTTTTCTTATTGCATTAGGAATCAAAAGACATACTCTTACAAACTTTGATTTGATTATAAAAGGTTTTAAAAATCAACCAAGAAAGGATCTTGGAATAATTACATTGAATATAACTATTAGACTAAAAACCATAGCTACTAAATGTCAAGTGATATCTAATAATGTGAGTTATAACATTTTATTTTAGAGGCCATGGATTCATGCCATGAATGTGGTCCCCTATATGTTACATAGATGTTTAAAACTTATACACGAGAGGATCATCTATACTTGTCCTACATATGGCATGCCTTTCCCATTTTACAAAATGGTAGAACCCAATGAGATAATCATACCACATCTAAATAAACCATCCATTATGGAATATAATCAAGTTATACCAATAGACCAAGCACACACATTAGAATTTGGTAATTGCATTGATACTTGGGAAAATAATATATACGATGATTATGAAGTTCATAACATAGATGATCACTTATCCAAACTTAATTTTACATCAACTAACCTTGGGGAACGTAGATTTGATATGAGTGCATTTTACATCATACAAATATATCTTACCCCAGAAGACTATGGAACACATAGCCAATCATTTGTGCCTATTGATATGCCATCCTATGATGATATAGGTAAATCAAGGCCCATGATAGATAATTATTCCAATACTTCTAAACCAAGAAATATTCTAGTCTTATTTAAGCATCATTTAAACAATATGTGCTTGGACTCAGGTATGTATATAAAATGGGATACAAAGGCCATGGTTTTTGAGCATGAGCAAGGCATCAAAAAATATATTATTTCAAATAATCAAAGTCTAAAATAAATTATAAGATGTAGTTAGGATTCTAGAGTTAAAAGATATACATTTTCAAATAAATCATGGATATTTTATTGCTCATAATCGTGAGAGTTATATAAAAGACAAATATTTGTATAAAATGTTTTCCAAATCCATTAAGAGTCATGCACAAGAAGTCAATAAAATCATGAATATACAACTTGGACAATCATAATTAATTGATGAGAACACTTCGCCTAAGAATATTACCTTAGATGAAATATCTAATAAAGAATCCATTAATTAATATTTGGGAACAAATGTGGATTTAGTGTCTTATTATCATATGAATAGATTCTATTTTATAAATTAATAATACTATTAAACGATTCAATAATATAGAGCAACCATAAACAAATTTTATGCCTTATCACAAGGAATGCAGGAAATTTATGAAATGTGTTGATAATCCACATACAATTTTAAAATAGTTTACTCAAATATGAAATGATTAATTTTCTACCTATCAACACATGTGATGTTTATTTTGAGTATTGTAGATTTAAATGCCATTCACCAAATTGATATTTTGATTTGAAGAAAAAAAATTGGAATCTTATTATATATGCCAAATGGATACACCTATTAAAATTCAAAGTCATAAGTGTAAATTTACCAATACTCATAAGTGTCAATTTAAAATGCCCATAGGATGCCAAAATATAAACCTAAATAATAACTCAAATGGATGCCTAACTAAAAAAGTGCATCAAGTTCAAATACTAACACCAATGATGGTAAAAAATAATCATTACATAGTATGACTCCAAAGAAAGACATTAGAAATAATTAATGTGTTGAAGACATCACTTTTGATGATTATTATTTACTAGATTCACTCCCTCTTTATGATAGTGGAAAGACATATCATTTTAGATTTGTATCCTAAAATGAATCTTTAGAACTTGATGATATCATTGATTAGTTTTTATTACATACTTTATGTTTAAATGATTGATCGTCTATTTAATTATAGTATAATGATTCACATGTTCAATGTGAGACATAAATTATATACATATGATCATAGATACATAGTTAGATTTAGGGTCATTGTTGTGGCATTTTAATTTCATTTTTTCACAAATTGTCTTGATTTATATTTTATTGATTGGGTTTTTTCTTAGATTTAATTTATTTTCAAAGATTTCCTTGGCCACTTAGATCTGGTTGTTACTTCTTTATTTACTCCAAGGATTTTATTATTTATTTTTCACATACTTTGTTTTACGTGTACATGCTTGATTTTCCTTTCAATTTATTTATTTGGTTGCCACATGTCCCAAAATTCTTTATCTGCCATCATCTATAGAATGCATTTATTTGGGGCAATGATCCTTTTGTATTATCTTATATATATATATTATATATCACCCATTAATGAGAAGATGTTATACTACATTAGCATTTTATTTATTATGTGTTTCCAACCAATGGGCATGTCATTATTAAGCTTGCATTGATCATATGTTTCCCACCAAAGAGGCATGATTCTTATACAATTCATTAACTTTACTAATTATATATTATCTATAGTATAACATGTATTATGATAGTGCTTCATCTATTATATCACACCCACATAGGGGGAAACCCTTTAGTGCACCTACATCAATTATCTATACATGGGCATATTATTATTGTGTTTCATTGCTTATGCACTACTAATTAGGGGCATGATATTCCCATGTGTATTTAAATTATACATTTCTTATATTAGGGTAGACTCTTATCATATGTGCTTTCATACATCATATTCACATTGGGTCATATTATTGTTTGTGTTAGCATTGTATATATTTTCTATATTTGGGCATATTGTTTGCCCCTTCTTTACTCCCTTTGATATATTTATTATAATTAAAAATATTAGTATTGGGTTACATATTAATGCTAAAAATTGATAATGATATACTTCTGTGCTTATATATTAACTATGTTGTAAATGTGTTGTAACAATTATTACAATTTATGATTATGTATATGTTATACATGGTACGTGTAATCTTTTTATTTTGAAATGAGTAATATGTAGGTACATCCTATTGTTTCCTTAACCAACACACCTTAATTTCATCTGGATTTGAAATCAAGAAACCTCTTTTACTCTGGGATTTGGTCTTCTCTTCACCTCTTAGAGATTGGTTTGTCTGCTTGGGGTACCCTTTTTTGCTTTACAATTCTATGGATGTGATTGATTGTTTTCTAAGTGATTCATTATTAAAATCTAGGTCTCAGTTATGAACCATCCACCTTAGCACTTGGTTTTAGAAGTCATATATTGGACTTGTCATTATGAATGTTTGAATGTGATAAGTCTTTCTAGGCCATGACCATGATTCATGCTTCAATATTCCTTTAAATAGTATTACATTTGAATGTTTGAGTAAGAATTGCAAGTTATCTAACTTCTTAGGGTTGATATAATTACCTCCCTCACCTAGATTGTTTCAATTTGTGTTTGTACTCAAAAATAGACTAACAAATTTTAAAATTCTATCTTACAAAATTAGTCTCTCTTATAAATCTACATTATCTTTGTAAATGCCTTCGATTAAAGTTTGCATCTCATTTTTTTTGATTGAAACCATTGTCTGAATTTGCACTAGTCCAGTGAGTCGTAACCATTTGATAAAATAACCTAAAATATGATCTAGAAAACCTCATTTTAGGTGATCTAGCCTCAACTTGTGCATGGTCACTTGAATTATCAAAGTCATTCTCCCTTCCTCTTAATAATTTGTTGTGTTAATGCTTATTTTCAAGATAAAGTGTTTGAATGTTTTAATATATTATCTTATATATTTCTCAATTACAACATCTTAGACTTTCATGTAATTGTCTAAGTGTTAACTCAATCAGATTGAGCCTTTCTCATGATTTATTTCGATTAAGAATGTTCTGGTCTTTTAAAATTTTTCGTTATAACTACTTGGAAAATATTCAATTTTAGACTTGATTATAGAGATGTCTAGGGCTTTTAAATATTAATATTCAAGCTTCAAATCATCATTGTGGATTGTCGAGTTATGTATTCAGACTTATTAATGGTCTAAATTTTGAGTTTTCAAAAAGTACCTTAGTTAATTTTCATGTTTTTCATGACTAAATTATTAAATTTTCATTTATTGTGTGTTTTCACCTTGACATTTGTGCATGTATTTATTTATTGAGGACCCAGTTGAATCAGATCATGCCATGTGGCATGATCCTATTCACTTGGGAGATCGATCAGTTTGAATTTCACTTGGTTTTTGGTGAAATTTACTAGGTTATTAGGGTCTTGAGATCATGCCATGTGGCATGATTTCAGAGACCCAAGGACCTGGTTAAGTGGTAATTAGTTTAGAAACCATGGGGAGCCTGATATCCCACAATGATGCCATGTGTCATCATTAGGGCGACTCAAGATCCTAGGTGATGTGTGAAGTAGTTATAATCCTTGAATCACCATGATAGTTCCACATGGCATGATCATGGTGAATTGATTTGGTAAAGAGACATAGATTCAAGGAATTCCCCCATGCTTTTAAGGTCTGAGATGGCACCATGTGTCACCATCCTAGAAACTCAAAACCTAGGGGAAATTGATGATCAGTGGTGAAGTCCTCCACAACCCCAAGCTTTGGATGATCACCATGTGGTGACCATCCAAAATCTTGGATTAGGGAGGGAGATACCAGTAGAAGTCAAGACCTGGATCAATGGTCAAGAGGCTGAAGGGCTTAGATCGATGATTGAGAATAAAAGAAGAGATAAGAGGCCATGTAGATGATGAAGTGAGCCCAAAAACCAAAGCCCACATGGCACATAAATAAATTGATGGAAATAAATGGAACTAGATGGGGAAGTGACATGTATAACCCAATGATGTCTATAGGATGTCTAAGACTTTAAATTGATATCTTGTCTGATCATCAAAGCTGTCAACAATTGAGAAAGACTATGCCACCTACCATAAAGATGAATTAAATGTATACGCTACCATTCTAAACATAGAAGTGATATAATTTAATTCCAAAGTAGATAATAACATACATCCTTGCATATAAAACATTATATACTCAAGTAAGGGTGTAAAAGACAATAATTTAGTCTTAAAGAAGGCATGGTTTACATAGTAAGAGCATAGATTGAGAGATCCTATTAGAGATCATAACCAACCCCAACCACATTCCCCAATAATCATTGAATATGATTATAACTACCCCATTAATGGGTGAATTTTATTATTGTAATTAGATGGAACAACGTGTCTATAAAATATCAGCTCTAACATTATAGTAGGGCTTGACTCTCTATGAATTGTAAGAGAGACGTAGAGAACCAAACACTTTCTTTTTATGATTCTTTACAAATTTCTAGATTAGTTTTGCTTCCCTACTTCTTCTGAGTTTTGTTGTTGTTGAGATGAAATCTGTAGTTGGATGGTTGTAGGGGATCTAAAATTTGTTAATCAAAAGTAAAATCTTTATATTTGAATACTGTTGATACTGTGTGGTCATTTATTACACATGTTGTATGGTTTTTATGCCTTTATTTTCACAGTCAACCTTCTCATACTCTTACACCATCTTTAGTTGGAATTGTGCTAGGTCTAGCTCAACTAAAGATTGGTTTGATGGAACTTATTCAATTATGTATCTCAGAGTCATTTTCATGACAACATGCTTTATTTTATCTCTTTATCCCTACTCTTTTGTATTTTCTTTGTAATCAGGTTAGTCTAGGAGCAAAATCAATTTAAAATGCATGTTTTATCTTGGTTGCTAAGTCTCTCCCATTATTACTGAAGCAATGTTATACATTAAAGGAAAGGAATTCATTCATCACATGTTTATGTATCATTTGATGAACGTATGTGATAAATCTATTTCAAAATCAACCACTTGGTTATTTTGGGCATATCATGAGCTAGATTTCATTAAAGGAAAAGTGTTAAACAAGTTTTCCTATTGAAACCTCTATAGGAGAGGCCCCTAAAAACCTAAAATATCACCTAGAAGTTATTAATGTTTGATCTAGGTTTAAATTTTAGTTTGTAAAATAGGCCCCTTGTTAGGAAAAATCCACATCGACCAACTTAGTAAAGACCAATATACCAAGACTTGGTATATTTAGACCTTGGGGAAGAATTTTATTCATGAGATATTCTTCATTTCAAGAGAGGAAGGGATTATCAACTCCTCCCTATTATTGACGTGATAAAACACCGATCAACATATTTGGTGCTAGAAGGAGGGCATGAACCATGAGTTGAGCTTGTAGCTAGCGTTTTAACTAAGATAATCTACAAAACCTTCAATTCCATTGAACTAAACCATATCTTAAGATATAAAATAGAAAGATAAACACTGGATCAAAGTTTTTTGGGGATATCTTTGAGCTATTAGAACTTACTGATGATAGAATACCAAAACAAAGAGATAACAAAGGAAAATAAAAGGCTAACCACATTCAATTAGATAGTAATTCACCAACATCTATGACTACTCCCTATATCAATCCATTAATTTTCCCTCAGCCTTTACCAATGGCCAATCCCATGGCCTATATTGGGCAAGGAGGTTATTTCCATCTGGCTATCCCAAACATAGCTCATGATCTACCCAAAAATTTAGACAAATTATATCCTAAATTCATAGTTGGGGCCATCCAAATAATAAAGGAACACATTCAAACTTTAAAGATGCACAAATTAGAATGTAGGTTAAACATGAGGATGTTTCCTAAAGGTTTTTTACCTATTAATGAGGAGAAACTATGTATTATTAGTACCTAAGGTTACATCATGGGCCTATTACTTATTGGGTGGAGTTAGAGATAGTGTTTGCGAACCATTTCAGACTTCCCATTGACCCTATTGTCTTGTATCACCATTTTGTTGACACAAGGAGGGAACACAATGAGCCAATGAGCATGTTCAATGATTGATTCCATAAGCTATACCAAATACTCTAATAACCTTACATATTAGTATAAAGTATTGCAATCTATACATATTTGAGGGTTCTTTATCCATGGACTTCAATGTTTTTGATTTAACCTTTTAAGGTTTAACTATATAAATTCTTATGTTTGGTTAAAGGGTTGAGATGTCTAAATCAGTTATATAAATTGCAATAATTAAGCATTGATTTGTTTTAAATTTTGACCTTCTTTTAATTTCCAAAAGTAATAATAAATAGGCATAAATATATATTATTTGAAAAGTGACTGTCACAGATGATCTGGGTTTTAAAAACTAGGTTTTGGACAATTTTAAGTGTCGTCAATAATATTATAGAATATGTTTGCTCACTGGATAGTAGCACCCCATATGCATAGTAGTGCCATGTTTCTGTAGTGTCCCCAAAGTGGCAGTAGTGTCCCCTTTGAGGGATTGTTCCTATTTTTTGGGAGCACCTGTGCCTATGTTTTTAGGTCCTATTTCTATTTTTTAGAATATGTTTGCTCACTATATAGTAGCACCCCATATGGATAATATCACCATATTGTTACAGTGTCCTCAAAGTGGAGGTAGTGACCCCTTTATGGGATTATTTCTTTTTTCTAAGAGTACCTACACCTATGTTCTTAGGGATTATTCCTATTTTTTGGAATATGTTTTCTCACTAGATAGTAGCACCCCATATGGACAATAGTGCCATTTTTCTATAGTGTCCTCAAAGTGGAAATAGTGTCCCCTTTGTGATACTATTCCTATTTTCTTGGAGTACATGTGCCTATGTTTTTAGTTCATGTTCCTATGTGTATGAAACCTAAAACTCTGTGTTGTGCCTAAAAACTTGATTTAGTTTGTAAACCCTAATCCTCCTTAGAACTATGACATAAGCAATAATTATGTGTTCATTAGTAGGAAAGATTGAATATACTCAACACCCCACTATGAAGAGAGTTACCTACATATAAATACTTTGAAGAAGGATTAAGATGGATGTAGTTCTCTCACCTAGTGCTTGATGCAAGTGCAATTAAATGTTATAATGACACTAAACTTGGATTCATTAAATGTGATTGAACTTTGAAATGTTTGAAAATTAGGCTTAGGTCTATTGTAGATGGTAGTATGCAGAATTAGCAAAAAATAGGGATTAAATAACTTAATTTTTCTCAACTTATCTTTCATTTGAATGTGCTTTTACATCTCATTTCCATCTAGTGAATAGAGGTCAATCAAACTTGTATTTATAGATATTTGTATTTTGTGTGGATAAGAAAATATGTTTAGGCTAACCTTAGGAGGGGCACACATTTGAAAAAGTATCCTTTTGGGAGAGTTATGGTTAAGGATAGTAGTGCCCATTTGGGGACACTAGCTCCATGTGGCTATAGTGTCCCAAATGTGGTGCTAATGTCCACCTGGTAGACTACTAGAAACTAGGTTGGGATCTGAGAAGATAGTCTTAGGACTGTGTTTTGGCTAATTGTAGATGTCTGTGGTCTGCACAATTGATAAAAAATGTGTCTAAGGTTCTAGGATAGGTATAGGGCTAAGATAGGGATAAGCTAACTCAAGAGACACTCTTAACATCCAACTATCACTTTTAGGTGATTACATTTGCCCCCCCCCTTTATGATATAAATGCAACAAAGTGAAATGATTAGTATAAAGTACAAAGATGCATACCTAGACTTACTTTGGAAGTGACGCTCGTGTAGTTGAGTCTAAGTATGCAATTATGGGTCTGCGTATGTGAAACATGATTCAAAGCAATGACCTACAATGAAACATGCAAAAATAAATCCTTACTTAAGAGAATGATTAAAATCATAAGACTATGCTGAAATAAAGTAACAAAGTAAAGTTGAGTAAAGAAAGAGGAAAGGAATGAATACACCTCTTGGGTACATGAACTAATGTATGAACCTAGTGATAACCTATGTGTGTGAGTGTGCATAGTGATCATATCACTGAATAACTTGGATTGATCTAATGGATTACTCAATCCTCATATGGGTGGTTCAAGAACTCAATCCAGTTTTGACTCCATCAATGCCCACCCCTACTCAGTGGATCTTGATCTATGAATATCTTGGATAAGACTATAAGTGTGTCTAACCCTCTCATGTGGGTGTCTCAAGAACTCAATTAGGCTATGAATCCATCATTTACCACACATGTGAAGTATATTCATATCTAACTAAACTACACAAAGTGCTAAAGGTATCTAATTGGGTAAATTTAACTGTGTATGTTAGCTCTATGACCACTTGGGTATATTAGGTAGCTCGGGGCCACTTAGGAATGCCAACCGCTACATATGGATATAGGTATGAATCTAGTGACAAATTGGAATGTGATATCAAGTGTATATAATGTAGATAATGACATGGAGTTTGCCATTCCATCCAATCAGCCTCTGTGTATTTAAGTATATGGAAACTATGTACCATGCACATGCCCCCAATTTGGTAATTAAGTATGATAAATTTGAATTGAGTATGTAATAATTGAATCTATGCAATTGAATTGAATGTGGGATTGATCATTATATGCATGATTCCCCCAAATCTGAGCAACCAATATGAATATGAGTTGAAATGAGTGTATATGAGCAAAATTTAAACATAGCTATCAAACCTATGATTATGTTTTTGAAAATATGTATTGTACCTGGTGTACTCATCTAAATAATCCAAACTTTCCTAAAGCTGGGGCTACTAAAAAGTATCACCCTATAGTGTAAAATAATGCCTTGTGGTGGTAGTGTCCTAATATGGGTGCTAATGTCTACCTGGTTTAAAATTTAGGTGATCTAAACTGACTTCTAAGTCTCTATTTTTTCTTGTGTCTGCTCATGTTTGATTTTAGAAAATGAGCATGTGTGATAAAATTTATCTGTGAATAACAAAGTAGGAGCCTAAAATCTGTGACAAACCCCTATGAATTCCCCCTCTTTCAAGGGTAGTTTTGAAACTTGTGCGGGAATTATCCTCAAAATAATTATCTCTATAAAATGTGCTAGCCAGAGCATGTGAATGATATTCTAATACAATGTACAAACATAACATTATAATGTAAATGAATCTGAGCATAAGTAGGTAATATAAGATGTATGTTATAATATAGCATTGCACAAGGGTGTCAAGATAAATGTAATCAATGTGTATAGTATAAATCCTGAGTAACTACCTAGGGTGATGGGGCATGATGTCCATCACATCCCTAGGTAGGAATGGTAGAGGCATGAGGTCCCTCATGGCATAAAAAATTTGTGTGTGTGTGTGTGTGTGTGTGTGTGTGTGTGTGTGTGTGTGTGTAACAAGAAAATACAAGTGTCATGGTGTAGAATCATACAAAGAAGCATACATACAAGCACATGAGGCATGTAAAAACTAGGCCAAGGGGACATAATATAAGGGACATGGGCACATGTCACTAAATCTGAGAATGAAGTCATACAAGGACATATTCAAATGTCTACATATACAATCAATGAAAAATTTAGCTTAGAGCCACATGGAAGGACATGCTCAAATCTTTGCATATATAAGCATGAAAGCAAACACAAAGGATAGGGGCACATGTCCATGTCATACAAATAAAGATGTGGCATAGAGCCAAAGAACAATGGCATATTCAAATGCCCTCAAATATGGATGAAGCATAGGAAATACAATCAAGTCTAATCTAGAAAAAACTAGAAATGAAAGTATGTATAATTATGAAGTATAAATCTATGTAGATGTTAGGATGCATATATACTAAGTTTAACTTGTGATAATTAGCAAAATCTGAGCAATGAGTAGCAATGATCAACGTCAAGATATATCAATGTGTAAACTAGAATGTATAGAATGTAAGGATAGAACAGTGTCATAACAATTGTGTAGGAGATGCCCCTAAGTGGGTGAATGTATCAAATGATAAACTTGGATCAGTGTATATGCCCCCAAAGGGTAGATGATAGCAAGTCTAGATCAGTGTAGTGGACTAGGGTCTTGTATATAATCTATAAACACTCAATAAGAATAAGTGAAGCATATGTGTATGATAAAACTGACTATACTAGGATAGCTAGCAATATGCAATATCTGTAGAGTAGTCGAAATGTAAATAGAGCAATGCATACAATCTCTAAAAATTGTGTTTTTGAAATATTTGAATTTTTTGTATTTTGACATGTTATATTATTTTTGTATTTTTTGAGTATAAGCTATGTATAAGAAAATAAAAATAAACTATGTATAAGGATCAAGAGAGAAGAGGAAGTGGATTTTTGTCTGCCTTTCCATCAAGTGAATCTAGATGATATACTTTCAAACTAAGCTTTTCTATGAAAATGTATGATTTGGGCCAATTTGGTTTAAACTTTCCTTTGTTTTCTTCTTTGGTGTTGACATTTCTAAGATTTTATTTTAATACTAGATCATTGATTTCAAATTCCCTATTGTAAACCCTATTATTGTAGGTTCTCTAGATTCTCTTCTGATAAGATCTGAGATGTTCTACAGCTTGAATACATGTATGATCCAACTATTCTAGTTCATAGAGATGTCGCTTTCTATATTGGTCATTTATGATGAGTCCTTTCAAAGATACCCATAAAGGTGGGATTTCTAATTCCAATGGAATAACAAATTTTGTGCCATATACGAGTGAATAAGGATTAGTTCTTTTTGGAGTATGTATATTGGTGTGGTAAGCCCAAAGAGCATAGACATGTTGATTGTGCCATTCATTGCCAAATTTGGCAATTGTTTTACTAAGAATAATGTTGATCATATTATTTGTTGCCTCTACTTGATCATTACCCTATGGGTAGTATGGTGTAGATAATGTGTGTTAGATTTTATATTTGGCACAAAATTTTTTCACTATTTTGTTCTTGAAAGAGGTTTGATTATTTGTAATTATGGATATTGAGAGACCAAAGTGGAAAATAATATTGGTCATGAGAAACTAGAAAATATCCTCCCCTTTTGTTGATTGTAATGGGACTACTATTACCCACTTTGTAAAATATTATGTGGTTATGATAATAAATTTTTGGTCTCCTGTGGATTTTGGATTTATCTTACTGATTAGATCGAATCCCAATAACATGGATGGCCATGGTGATATGATAGGTTGAAGCTACTATGATGGTATATGGTGTAAGTTACCATGGCATTGACATTTGTAGCATAATTTTGTATACTCTTGACATTCTTGTTTCATGGTTGGCCAATAGTAACCTTGTCTACGTAATTTGTGTGATATTGCCTTACTACTGAGATGACCACCACATTTGATGTCATGTATTTGTCAAATAGCCAATTTAGCTTCCTCAATTATTAAACTTTAGAGTAATTGTTCATCAAAAGATATTTTGCATAAATCACCACCAATGATGACATATCGAAGAGAGTTTCATTGTAGTTTTCTCTTTTCATTCTTTGTAAAGGTATTTGGTGTGATATATTTATTCAAAAAGTTGATATATTGGAGAACTATTCAGATGGTGTTGACATGCATATAATAACTAAGAATGTTAGTGTGATAAGGTCTGCATGGGATATTGATGGAGATTATAATTGTTTAATTGTGAATAAATCTTATTCTACATCCATCACTATGGGGATCAATGATACAGTGCTTGTCCTTGTATTGACATGACAATTATCTTTGTGTGGGATGTTCTCAATAGAGAAATCATCAAACTGAGCACGTAAACACTGAACCATGCCCTTATAAGGAATCAGGTGTTCTTTTTTTATTTGGTAAACATTTATGACTTGATTAATAATTAATTAGGAGTCCCCATAATCTTTTATTGATTTTATCTTGAGAGCTTGAGCTACTTGAAGGCCTAAGATGAGAGCTTCATATTTTATGATATTGTTGGTGCATGAAAAACTGAGTTGATATGCAAGAGGTACCATGTGTCCCAGAGGATCAATGAAAAAAATTATGTGCCAACAATAGATGCACATCTAAAATCATTAAATAACATTATCCATGTATCTATAATGGTATTATATGCTATGAAATCATCTCTAAAATCATTGTTAATAAGATTTTTATTCAGTAATGGAGTTGTCAATTAGTTTATGATTATTTATCCTTTTATCAATTTTTGTAATATGATTTTGAGGTCAAATTTTGTAAGTAACATAACCCATTTTAAAATATAACCTAAAAGATGTGGTTCTAACATGACAAATTTTAAAGGATCAACTTGGTAATGATCTGTGTTTCATTGTTAATCATGTAGTGATGAAGTTTCTGAGTAGCGAATACTAGTGTTAAGCAAAGCTTTTTAATTATTGGATAATTTTTCTCATAGTCAACTAGTGTGTGACTGATGTATTAAATTACTCTTTCTTTATGCTAGTTGTCATGGTGTGCTAGGAGTTCTCCCAGTGGATGATATATCACAAAAAGGTTAAGTAGGAGTGGTTTTATAGATATAGGAGGAACCAAGATGGGAGGGTTGAGTAAGTATTTCTTAAGTATATCGAAGCTCTCTTGACATGTGATATCCCACTCAAATATCGTATCCTTTTTAAGTAGTCTAGTGAATGATTGGATTTTATTTGTCAGTTGTGTCATAAATCGATGAATTATTTGAATTTTCCCCTGGAGGGACCGAAGTTGTTTTAGATTAGTAGGAGGCATATCCATGATATCTTTGACCTTCTTAGGTTCAACTTCTATGCCGCATTGAGATATAATTAAGACTAAAATTTTCTTTGAGTAAACTCCAAAGACACATTTTTTAGGGTTGAGTTAAATGTTGTATTTTTTCAGTCATTCAAAAATTTGTCACAAATCAATTGCATGATGTTGTTTCTCTTTTGACTTTGCCGACAAATAATTGACATAATCTTCAACTATCTTATGAATGAGATCATGAAATATATGCGTCATAGTGTGTTGCTAAGTTGCACTAGCATTCTTTAATTTTGCATGACTACATAGTAAAAGGTTCCCCATGGTGTTGTGAAAGAAGTCTTTTCCTGATGTTCTTCGATGATCTTGATTTGATCATCTTTAGGATATGCTTTTTTGAGGTCTCTAGAGTCACAACAACATCAAATTTTTCTGCTAGGTATGACAACTAGAATAATATTGGTAACCCACTATAGATGGGTGACTAGTTGAACGAAACTAACATCTATCAACTGTTAGATTTCATCTTTGATAAGGAGACCCACATTAGGATGCATTTTTTTTTTTTTTTTCTTTATTGGTTTTGCATCGAGATATAATGTAATTCTATTTATTGTAATTGAGGGATCAATGTCAGACATATTGTAATAAGCCCATGCATATACTTTAGGAAAATAAGTCAAAATCTAATGAATATCTTTGTCTTCTAATTTTGTAATGCGATAGCCAAGAGTATGATGTAAGGATCAATTTTTATGCCATAATTAAATTTGATTATTTCTTCATTAAGCAATGTAGATCGATCTAAAGTATATGGTGTTGTAGGGATTGTATCATCTATGTCAGGTAACATATTATCCAAATAATCTAAATGCTCAGCAAAGTATGCCAAGAAATTATGGAATAAGGAAAACTATTCTTATAATAGAAAGAAGGGAGATCCTCATATTCACCCATGAATTCTAAGAGAGCTTCATCGTTAGTGAACTCATAAAAAATTGGTAGATCTGGTGAAACTATATCATCGATGAGGTCAGGGAATATGATTGAAAGTGTATAAACATGGTTCAATGTATCAACTACACATGGAATGGGTAGACAAAATGTGATGTGTTGAGAGGCATTGTGAGAGGATCTAGCATTAGATGTATCATTTATATATCCAAGTCCTTGTTTTCCCTATTGATCATATGCTTCAATGACATTAAGGATTCCCTATTCATGTTTACCAAGGCCCTAACCTATGTAACCCATATTTTGAAAATATCATACTGTGAAAGGTGAAGTAAATTTATTGCCCTATGTACTAGAAATACCTGGTGGAGTTGTATGTGTCTTTTGAATTGTAGTATGGGGTGGTGTACTAGAAAAATCCATGTGTGTAATATAGTTGTGTAAAGGCTATGTATGTTGAAAATAATTAAATGGTTCTTTATCCATAGGGCATGTGTATTTATGGCCTCTATAGCTGAATTTTAAACAGGCATGTAACATTGATGGAACTACATGCATAGCGTGGATCCATGGTCTACTAAGTAAGAGATTGTAATTGAGATCATTTGGCTTAACTTGACATGTTGTAGGTAGTGTTTGAGGTATGAGGGTAAGGTTTAATGTGATTTGACCCAAAAATTATTATGGAATGTTGTCAAACCCTTGGATGCTCATATCATAAGGATCTAAATCTGTAGCATAGATGTTTAGATGGCATAGAAAAGAGATGTTAAAAATGTTCAACCTTGATCCATTCTTAACTAGAACTTGTTTGACACCTACCTCGTTAATTCATAAAATAATATAGATATGTAAGTGTAAATATATGATGTGATGAGGTGGAAGGTCCTCTCTTTTGAAATAAATATGTTCTTTTGTTCATTTTATAGTGTTGATAATATAACTAACATAGGCAGGCTCAGATGTTAGAGGTACATGAGTGTCACATAGTGCCACATATAAAATATCTTTGTATGTGTCAGAGTATTGTAAAATCTCTAAAATGGAAATTTTACTTGAAGGAGTGCTACCCTGATCCATAAAGCTATAGTCATGGGTATTGCAAACCTGCCAAGCTTCAGGACCACATGAGGACATCATAACCTAGACCACATGGTCTACCAAAAGCGTAGAGGCTAATAGTAGATGTGATATGTGGGATAGATGTTTTTGATTGAGAAGAATGAGGGATAAGTGAGACTGATGATGTTTCGATATGTCTAGGAATGATGGGAAATGAATCAGAATAGACCAATTTAAGAGCAAAATGCATTTAAGGGATATTTATTAATTTTAGGTTGTATAACTATTATTTGATTAAATAATTTGTCTATGTGTTTAAAGAGTAGTGTCTTAATTATATTTCACATAATAGAAAGATAACATGTGAAAGAAATAATGAAACATGAAAGACTTTTGAGTTGACATGAAACATCATGTATGTATATATCTATGTCATTATAGAATAATGTCTTAATGATATTGCACATAGTAGAAAGATAACATGTGAAAGAAAGCATGAAACATGAAAAACATTTGACTTGACATGAAACATAATGTATGCATAGATCTATGTGATTAAAAAAAAATGTCTTAATTGTATTTCACATAGTAGAAAGATAACATGTGAAAGAAATAATGAAACATTAAAGACATTTGAGTCGACATGAAACATCATGTATGCTTATATCTATGTGATTACAGAATAATGTCTTAATTGTATTGCACATAGAAAAAAGATAACATGTTATGAGATGTTATATATATTGAATTTTACATAAAACATCATCTATACATGTGTTTATGTTTTATCTAAGTTCATTCTGAATTAAAGGGAACAAGCATGTAAATGAAAGTATTAAACTTTACAAAAAAAAGTGATTGATTTATTCTATCATGATTATAGAAGATGTGTGAATCTAAAATTTAAATTCTAAAAATGTAAACCTTAGGGTTTTGTATTGTTAGGGTTTTGAACTAGGGTTAGTTAACCAAATATTTAAATAATTAAATAAATGACATCCTACTATGGTAATGATTAAATGGGCTAGGTTATGCATAAAAAATAAGAAAAAAAAGAATTTATAACCCTAATTTGGTTTGGGAAAGTGAAAAAAGGTAAATCATAGGTAAAACTAGGGTTTTAAACAATGTTCAAAGTAAGTCGAGTTCACAAAATGATTTAAACTTTTAGGGTTTAAATATGTAAATTCCTATGTGTGCTTAAAGGAATGATATATCTAAATTAGTTAAGTAAAATATTCACAAAATGCATCCTAAAGTGGCTCTCCTTGTCAAAGATGAAATCCAATGGTTGTTAGATGTTGGTTTCATTTGACCAGTCACCCATACACAGTGGGTTGCCAGTATTATTCAGTTTATCAAACCTAATGGATAAATTTGATGTTTTTTTGACTCAAGAGACCTCAAAAAATCATGTCCTAAAGATGATTTCCATTTACCAAACATTGATATAATAGTCGATTCCACAGCCGACTATGAGATGCTTTCCTTTATAGATAATTTTTTGGGTATAATAAATCGAGATCACTGAAGAAGACCACGATAATAATTATTTGAAAACACCATGGGGCACCTTTTACTATATAGTCATGCCATTTTGATTAAATAAATCTGGTGCAACTTGCCAATGTACTATGATGCATATCTTTCATGACCTCATTTTGAGATGTCTAAATCAGTTAAATAAATTGAAATAATTAAGCAATGTTTTTTTTTATAAATTTTGGGATTCTTTAAATTTATAAAAATAGTAATAAATAGGCATAAATATATACTTATCTAAAAATTTACTATCACAAATGATTTAGGTTATGAAAACTAGGTTCTAGATAGTTCTGAGTTTGTTAACAAGATTATAGAATATGTTTTCTCACTGGATAGTAGCACCCCATATGGATATTAATGCCATGTTTCTATAGTGTCCTAAAAGTGGTATAAGTGTCCCCTTTATGGGAATATTCTTATTTTTTGGGAACACTTGTGCTTATGTTTTGAGGTCCTATTCTTACACACATGATACTTGGAACTTTGTGTTGTGCCTAGATATCTTGATTTAATATGAAAACCCTAATCCTCCTTGCAAGTATGGCATGAGAAATAAATGTGTGTTTTATAGGAGAATAGGTTGGACATCTCTAACACCCCACTTTGAAGAGTGTTGACTACATACCAATACTCCAAAGAGGGATCAAGCCTGATGTAGTTCTTCCACATAGTGTTTGATGCAACTGCAAGTGAATGCTAAAATGAGAGTGGACTTGGATACCTTGAATGTGATTAATCTTTTAAATATTTTAAAATTGGGCTTAGGAATGTTATAGATGGTAGTATGCAAAAGTAAGGTAGAATAGGGATCAAATACCTTAATTTTTCTTAACTTGTCTTTGGTTTGAATGTGTTTTTACATCTCATTTCCATCTAGTGAATAGAGGTCAATTAGACTTGTATTTATAGAGATCTATAGCTTGTGTGGGTAAGAAAATGTGCTTAGGATAACATTAGGAGGGTTAAACATTTAAAAGAGTATCCATTCAAGAGAGTTAGGGATAATGACAGTAGCACCTAGTTGGGGACACTAGCGTCATATGGCTGTAGTGTCCTAAATGTGGTACTAATGTCCACCTAGTAGACTACTAGGAAAACTAGGTTAGGATTTGAGAAGGCAGTCTTGGGACTATGGTTTGGCTATTGTAGAGGCATGTGGTCTACACAATTATTGGAAAAGTGTGTCTAAGGCTCTATGATAGGTCTAGGGATAAGCTAGGGATAAGTTAACTCAAATGACACTCTTAACATCTAAATACCACTTTTAGGTGATTACATTTTTTGAAAATAACCCCAACTACCTTGCCACTCTATTTATAGCTTATAATGAAGCAATGAATATATAACACCAACTAGTTTCACAAGGGCTTAGTGTAAGAACTATAATATTCTTAGGACAACTAAGGGCATATAATCAGATCCCTATGCTGAATTAGGCCATTATGTAAAAAACCTCACTTATGAATTCCATCCTAGGTGTTATACTTGGTATCCTTGGTCTAGTGTATGCTCCCACTCCAATGAATTACATGCCTAGTGGGTTTCCATAAATTCCTCCCAATCATGTAGTGCCCCAAGTGAATAATCAACGATTGGTCCCAATGGTATATAGTAACATTGTTATCATGTCAGGCACTAGTGGGTATGCTACATCTAGTGACACTCAACATACAGTTCCATTTTATTTAAATCCCTATATGCCTATGAGTAATACTCACAAAAATTCTCCCACTTCTACCCCTAAATTCTTAAATGCAAATACACTTGTGACTAATCCACAACATCAAGCAGTGAGCCAACCTAGTACTAGTGTATACCTGGAAGTAGGAAATTGAGATAAATGGTCCAAATATTATCAAATGATGTGATTAACATGTGAAGTTAGTGACCCAAAAATTTAAATTAGTATACTAATAACACACCCTAGGGATGGAACTTTAGTTTTCAAAGGCTTGATAGACAATGAAATTATTGACCTAATAATAAAAATGTGCCTAGTAATATTGATAATGGAAACTAGAACAACAATCATGCTTCCAATTCTATGAACTTAGCCAAATTGGCTCTAAACGCTTGGTGTAGAGTTCATAACATAGCTGACCATGTAGAGATAAAATGTGATGAATTCATAGTTACTTATACCATCTTCTCAATGAAGATGGACAACATGGAAATTATGTCTACCCTTGATGAGAGTCAGACCAAGATAGAGGGAACTTGCGAACAACTTTATATTGGATGCTTGAGTTTCCATTTGAAAGTGACAATGAGCTACAGGATAATTTATAGGAGGTCCATGTTTTTAGGTAGTTCTAAAGAGGTAAAAATTACTACATGAGAAGTAATTCAATCAACCCGTTGACCACCTATACTCTTCTGAGAAACACTTAGGTCAAACCTAATATGAATTATAATAATAACCCTCCCCTCCTAAAAGACCTTTCACTTCTTATCAACCCAAGAACTATGTTTCATATACCCCACCTAGTAAATAGCAAGAGCAAACCAAATTTAGCTATGGTATTGTAGAAGATCCCAGAAAGACTGAGGCTAATATAACTATGTTTGACCTACTTCAGATTTCTAATCAAAGGGAGTTGCTACTTAAAGATTTTTTTGATAATAAATGGAAATAATCTAATGAAACTTCTAATACTCATGTTTATCTATATAAATAAAAAATAGAGACTCTGCCTTTTATCATAATGATAAGAATCTTTGGGAAAAAACTTGCATAATTGTTTGGTTTATTTAGGTGCCTCTAAGAACGTCATGCCTTATGTTATTTACCAATAGTTGTGCCTTACACCTGCAAATTAAAATCAAAAGGTTATCATATTGGATAAAATAGAGGTGAAATTAATGGGGGAACTGAATCATATACACATTCAATTGGCCTCAAATCCAAAGATTCAACAATTCATTGATATCCAAGTAGTAGATATCTCGAATGTTTATGGTATGTTACTGAGCTGAGACTAGTGAAGAACATTAAATGGTTACATGGTGACCAAATTTATTCACATGTGGCTACCATGGCATTATCTATCTAACCAAATCATAATGGAGAGAGAACTAAAGATGACACATATGATCACTGAGTATAATCGAACAATTGAGGTCCTCTATGAAGAATAAAAAATGGGAGTATATTCACTATATAAAGAAAAAGGGACCCGTGGTAGCCTCTATATTAACATGATCAATATCTAACAAAGTTAACAACTAGAAGAATTGGACTTGTTGGATGAAGAGGACTTATATTTTTCCACTAAAATAATCTCATTTTATGATGCAACTCTAATAGAAGAACTATCCATAGTGCCTTTGTCAATTGAGAGACTTAGTGTGTGATCAATGAGAGTCAAGGATGTGATCTTGAGCTACCCAACTGTGAATGAAGGATCCAGTTCAGTCCCTTCAGATGGTGAAATTATAGATATGGATACACCTAGGCCTACTCTTGATATTCAAGATCTAGTTGAGAGGTCCTCACTAACTGAAAAACAAAGTGATGGTATAATTGAAGACATAGGGGAGGTAGACTCTATTAGTGGCTAGGTAATTAATATAAACCTGTAATTGGATTCCCCTATTATTGAACACCAAATTGTGTAGTCACCACTAATGGTTAGATAGATTAAATACAAGCTCAACCTCAACAAAACACACCAAGAGGTGAACATTTCAACTGCACTTCCCTTGCAAAGGCTACAAATGCACACAACTAAATCAAACCTATGGACATTAAATTTTGATGGCTCAAAGTATAAAATTAATTGTGGCACTGGAGTTGAATTGATTACTCTTAGAGGGAAATACTATCTAGTTGCCTTACACCTAAAATTTTCTCATATAAACAATTGTGTCAGAATATGAGGCATTAGTCCATAGACTTCAGTTTGTCCTAGGTAAAAAAGTGAAGAATATCAAAGTGTTGGGAAACTCAGAATTTGTGGTTAAACAAATGAGGATCCTTTATTCATACAATAATAAGTGCTTATCAAGGTACCACAATTGGGTCTAGAACCTAATAGAATATTTTGATGCATTTGGCATTCAAAATCTGCCCAAACAAAATAACTACATAACGGATGCACTATCTACTATTGTAAGTACTTTAGATCTTATTGCTAATTTAAGGATGAGAAGATTCTCAGTAGATTTGGTCTCTACCTCCTCAGTCCTTGATAATATCATGAATTTTCAAGTCTTTATTTATGACCAACACATCTTAGACTTCATCACCAATACAAAGGTATTTTCTAGTCAGATTATTGATGAATATGGTCAAAAAGACTTTGAGTTAGATGAGGATGGGAATATGAGTCTAAATAAAAATAAAATACACAAGGGAATGGTCTTTTTAGAGAGGCTATTTGACATGGATTATTAAAATGGAAGAGAAGAGTCAACCCTATTAATGGAATGCATCATGAACAATGCAATCTAGGAGATGTAAATGATGTGAAAAGTGTGCTTCTAGGCACCACCTGTACCCCAAAGGAGAAACAATATTTTATACTAGCCCTCAAATAATTCAGGGATGTGATTGCATGGATTAATAAAGATCTGAAAGTATTCAATACTTTTATCTTGACACATACCATCCCCCTAAATCCTAGATTCAAGCCCTTTATGAAGAGATAAAGGCCTGTAAATCCATTGTTAGAGCCACTAATTTTTAAAGAAGTGTATAAACTAATTGCAACAAGGATCATCTTCTCGGTGAGACACTCTACATGGATATCAAACTTGGTGCTAATGAATTAAAAAAATGGAGAGATCAGACCGTGCATGGATGTATGTAATTTAAAAAAGACATCTAAAAAGGAAAACTACCCCTTACCCTCAATAGATGAAGTTATGTAAATTGTGAATGGAGCTTAAATGATTTCTTTCTTAGATGTGTATTCTAGGTATAACTAGGTAGTAGTCAACTATGAATACCAAATTAATATCACTTTCACAACCAAGTGGGGCACATTCACATATAGGAGAATGCATTTTGGCTTGATTAATGTTAGTGATGCCTTTCAAAGAGTGATGGACATAAAATTCAAAGACCTCATGGGAAAGTGTATAGTTGTTTACATGGATGATCTGATAGTCTTCTCCAAGAGAAGGGTAGATCATGTAAAATATTTAAGAAAAGTGTTATAACCATGCAAAGATCATGGTATCTCCTTGAACCCAAAGAAATGTATATTTGGAATCACCAAGGGAAAGCTATTAGGCCATGTTATTTCAGAGTGGGGCATCTCAATAGACCATGAGAGGGTAGAATCTATTTTGAAAATCCCATTGCCTAGCATAAAGAAGGATCTAAAGTCATTTTTTATCAAGATTAACTTCGTAAGGAAGTTCATCTTTGGGTTTGTATATGTAGTTAGACCTCTGAATAACATACTCAATAAGGATGCTAAAATTTAATGGACAAGTAAAGTGTAGCTAGCTTTCACCCAAATCAAAGAATTAATTATGCACACAATAGTGTTGATCAACCCTGATTATAGTCAACCTTTTTATATTTACTCCTTCACTTATGAGCATTCGATTGTTGTTGTTTTTAAATAAAGAAAGGGGATGGAGATGAGTGACTTAATTAATTAATGAGCTCCCCTTTGAAAAATGTGAAATTGAGGTACACTATGATGGATAAGTAGGCCTTTGCCCCGATTAAGGCTATCAAAAAATTCCAACATTAAGTACTACATAGTAAAATATTTGATGCTATCCCTAACCTAACAGTGAAGGCCATGTTAATATAGAATGAGTTGGGTGATCAAAGAGGCAAGTGGATGACCATATTTCAAGAGTTTGACCTTGAAATTTAATTAATGAAAATTATGAGTGGATAGGTGCTAATTAGAATGATGGTTGAATTAGATCCACAAATCACTTGCTAGTACTGCATAATTAAGGAAATTACTAATGATGATCAATACAATGAAGTGGTTCTTTACTTGCTAAATAATGAGTGTCTTAGACATCTAAATTCCATGTGGAAGAGAGTGTTGCAGATGAAAAATAGTTGCTTTATGATCAAAGTAGGGGTGGTTTATAGGCATAACCACAAGGGCATTGATTTGAGGTGTCTTAATAAGGAAAAAGTAGTTGATGTGTTGAGTAACCTCCATGGAAAGCATGGGACTAGGCATGGATCAATCAATTCCACTAACCACCAAATATTGAGAGCTAGATACTACTGGCCACACCTTTAGAAAGACACACATGCACATGTCTAGAGTTTCCATATTTGTTAGGTTGATACACACAAGGAACACACTCCAACAATACCCCTACTGCTAGTGATTGAATATTGAACATTTGCTAAGTGGGGACTATATTTTCTAGGAATAATCAATGCTAATTCATCCATGACCCAGAAATTAATCCTCTTGGCCATAAACTATTGTAGTCATTGGGTTGAATCTCAACCATTCAAAAATTATTCGATCGACATAGTGATCCAATTTATGGAAGAACAAATTATTACAAGGTTTGTTGTGCCCTACATGTTATAATGTGACAATGGACCCACTTTATGTTCTTTATAATTCCTAGAATGGGCATTTGATCACTAGGTAATTCTTAAATTCTCTTCTAATTATTATCTACAAGGAAATGGGATAGTTAAATCCATGAACAAGAATATGATAAATAAAATTAATAAGATATTAGAAATGAATCCAATGGATTGGTATAATGTTCTAAAATTTGTATTGTGGATGGATTGGACTAGAACTAAAACTACTTTAGGTACTTCTTACCACTTATTTTATGGCCAAGACCCTATTTTCAAAGTCAACTTGAGAATCCATACCTTGTAATTTATGAAGAACTACATACAGGTTGTTGATCATATAGAGGCCTACTATTGAATCTTATGCATTTAGACATAAAAAATGTGACCTAACCCTATTACATTTTAGTAAGCATCAGGAAGTTATCAAATGTTGGTTTGACAAATGATCTGAATTGAAAGAATTTAGGATCTTTAACCTTGTCCTTATGTGGGATAAGGCTCATGAACAAAATAGATAACATGAAAAAATTGATGCATTATGGCTAGGTCCCTATTAAATCTCCAAAATCTTGGGAGAGAATACTTTTCACCTAAGATGTCTCACTGGAGAGGATGTCCCATTGCACGTAAATAGGTGATTCCTCAAACATTATTTATAGGCCTGATTGGCTTGGAAAGCCCTATAAATATTTTATCTTTGTCTTTATTTGCTTTTCTAATCCATTTTCTTTCCCATCCCTTAGTTTGGTGTTAGTTTTCTACATTTGTTTTCTTCTTGTTTTATCATTTTTCTTTGCTTAGTTTAACCTTATTGCATTTATTTTGAGTTGAGCCTACTATTTTGACCTAAAGGTTCCCCCACTTGATTAAAGAATGGTGAATGGGTAGATTATTTGTGAGTAAAACCAATGGATTTCCTATGAACAAAAAAATGTTTAAAATCTTGTTTAGTTACTTACATGAAAAGCAACATTTTCCTTGTATGGTTAAAATGATAAAGGCCAGTGATTTGAAATAGAGCATATGAATTTATAAAGGCTTCATTTATAGTTTTAAAGACCATTAAGTACACATAACAGAACATATGAAGCGTGATGTATCTCTAAATATTAGTTGTGTTTTAATTGACTATGCACTCATTGATTATTACTCAACCCATGTCTTGGTTCCCAACCCTCTGTGGATAAAAACACAGAAAAATATCCTTTCAAAATAAAAGTACAAAATGTAAAATTAAAAAAACTCCTCGAAAGGGTGATCTTGACAACCTCCACCATGGGCTTTCTAGCTCGATTGGAAGTGGAACAAGGCCTTTGGAAGGGACCATAGGTATATCTATCGGAGCTATAAATTCTTGATTGACAACAAAGCAACGCCCATGCCATTTTTCCCCTTTACTAAATGGTAAAATTCTTTCTCCTTTCATAAGTGTCCATCATTTAGACAAACCTAATTTATTATGTGTGCTTGTAAAATGACTAAATTAATCACATAAACTCACACACTAATGGTATTTAGATGGAATTGTATTTTAGTATGTCATGTGTTGGAGCAAAATTTTGCGCCTTTGTATTTTAAATTTGCTTTGGAAGATTTCTTGCAATGAATACTCATGTTTGATTGAGAGTTAAATATTCCAAATTCTTTGGATACTTAGGATTATCTCCTAACATGACTCACCATTTGTTGTTGCCTTCACCAACACACCCTAATTTCATCTAGAGTTATAACCAAGGAAGTTATTTTGCTCTAAGGTTTGGTCTTCTCCCCCCCTCTTAGAGTTAGTTTGTCTACTTGAGGCACCCTATATCATTTTATAATTCCATGGATATGACTGATTATTTTCTAAGTGCTTCATTATTAAAATCCAAGTTTGAGTTATGAACTATCCACTTTAACACTTAGTTTTAAAATTCACATCTTGTACTTGTCATTATGAATGTTTGAATGTGCTAATATTTCTAGACCGTAACCATGATTAATGCTTCAAGATTGCTTCATATAGTATTATATTTGAATGTCTAAATTAGACTTGTCATGTTGTCAAAATTATTTGGGTTGATAAAATGCCCTCCCTCACCTGGAATGTTTCAATAGGTGTTTGTGTTCAACAATAGACTAATGAGTCTTAAAATTCTATCTTACAAAATCAGTCTTTCTTTGGTAAATCTACACTATCTTTGTAAATGCATTTAAAGTTTGCATCTCAGATTTTTTGTGATTGAAACCATTGTTTGAATTTACACTAGTCTAGTGAGTCTTGACCATTTAAGAAGACATCCTAAAAGATGCTCTAGAAAACCTCTTTTTAAGTGATCTAGCTTGAGCTTGTGTGTGGTCATCTAAATTTTCAGAGTCATTTTCCCTTTCTCTTAGAAATTTGGTGCATGGATTCTTATTTATAAGATAAAGTGACTGAATGTTTTAATATATTCTCTTATAGATTGGTCCATTCCAACATACTAGGCTTTCATGTAATTGTTTAAGTGTTCACTCATTTATATTGGGCCTTTCTCATGATTTATTTTGGTTAATAATGTCCCAGTCTTTATAATATTCCATTATAAAGACTTAGACAATATCTAATTTTAGACTTGATTATAGAGAAGTATAGGGCTTATAAATATTAATATTAGATCTTCAGATAGTGACTATGGATTGTTGAGTTATGTATTAAAACTTAATAATGGTCTAAATTTTGAGATTTTAGAAAGTACCTTAACTGATTTTCATGTCTTCTTTTGACTAAATTATTAAATTTTCATTTAGTGTGTGTTTTTGACTTGAAATTTGTGTAAGTATTTCTTTCTCGATCCCCCAATTGAATGAGATCATACCATATGGAATGATCCCATTCAATCAAGAGCTAGACCAATTTGAATTTAACTTGGGTTTTTATGTAAAATCATCTTGTTCTCAGGGTTTGAGATCATGGTACATGGTGTGATCTTAAGGACCTAGAGACCCAGCCAAGAGGTGATCAATTTAGAAGCCTTAGGGAACCTAGGGTCTCATGATGATGCCATATGACAAAAGCATGGGGAATCGGGAGATTGGGTTTTATGTGTAGTAGTTAGAAGCCCCAAAGTCTTCATTCACTATGATTGTGCCACATGGCAGGATCATAGTGACCTAGGCCAAAAGAGAGATAGAGATTCAATGAATTCTCCCAAGCCCTGAAGGCCTGAGATGGCACCATGTGGTACCATCCCAAAACATGGGGGTGATCAGTGATCGATAATGAAGTCTTCCACGACTCCAAGCTTTGGATGATCAACATATGGTGACCATCGAGAAGCCTGGGTCAGGGTGGGAATATCCCAATGGAAGGCAAGACCTAGATTAATGGTTGAGAGGGAGTAGAGCTTGGATCAACAACCATGAATAAAGGAAGAGACAAGAGGCTATGATGAAGTGGACCCAAAAACTACAACTCACATGGCACATAAATAAATTGATGGAAATAAAGATTGCTACATGGAGAAGTGACATGTAAAACCCAATGACATCTATAGGAGGTTTGATACTTAAAATTGATAGCCCATCTGGCTGTCAAAGTTATCAATAGCTGAGAAAGACTGTTCCACCTACTCGAAAGAGGAATTGACTACAAAAGCTATGATTTTCAACATAGAATCGATAAAATTTAATACCAAAAGTGGTTGATATCATACATCTTGGCATGTAAAATGTTTTAGACTCAAACAAGGGTGCAAGATACAAGAATTTAGTCTCAAATAAGTGTGGTTTACATAGTAAGAGCATGGATCGAGTGATCATATTAGATATCGCATCTAACACCAACCACATTCCTTAGTCATCATTAAATGTGCTTTTAATTGACACATTAATGGGTGAATTCATTTTTTAAATCTAGATGAATTGGTTTGTTTATAAAATATCAAGTCTAGAATTATAGTAGAGGTTGGCTCTTTATGAATTTTAAGAGAGACATAAAGAACCAAACACTTTCTTTTTATGATTATTTAAAGCTTTCTAGATTAGTTTTGCTTCCCTGCTTTTTTGAGTTTTGTTATTATTGAGGTGAAGTTTGTATCTAAATGGTTTTTTGGGCTTTAAAATTTGTTAATCAAAAGGAAAATATTGATATTTAAAGATTTTTGAGACTATGTGGTCATTTCCTACATATGTTGTATGGTGGTTATGCCTTTCTTCTCATAATCAAGCTCTCAAGACTCTTGCACCATCTTTAGTTGGAGTTGTGCTAGGTCTAGCTCAATTAATGATCAGTTTGATGGAGCTTATTCAATCATGTACCTCAAATTCATTTTTATGACAATTTTTTTTTAAAAATCTCTTTACCCTACTCTTTTGTATTGTATTTACAATCAAGTTAGTCTAGGAGCAAAATCAATCTAAAATTGCATGTTTTATCTTGGTTGTTGAATTTCTCCCATTATTGATGAAGCAATGATATACGTTAAGGTAAAAGAATTTGTTGATCACTTATTTATGCATTGTTGGATGAATGTTTATGATAAATATATTTAAAAATCAGCTAATTAGTTATTGTGGGCATCTCATGAGCTAGATTTCATTAAAGGCAAAGTGTTAAGCATATTTTTGCAGGTCTACCTATTGAAGCCTCTATAGGAGAGGCCACTAAAAACCTGAAATCTAAACTAGAAGTTATTAAATTTTGAGATAGATTTCAATTTTAGTTTTTAAAATAGGCCCCTTATTAGGAATGATCCACATTAAACAACTTAGTAAAGACTTGTATAGCAAGACCTGGTAAATTTAGACCTTGGGGAAGCATTTTCTTCATGAGATCTTCTTCCTTTCAGAGAGGAAGGGATTAACAATCCCTCCATGTTTTTTATGTTCTAAAACATTGATCAACAGATCCCTCACTTAAAAAGGGGGATTTATGATTAGCTTATTATATTTTTGGTACATGACACACAATACATTTTGAGGTTTTTCCTATATTACAAGAGGTTTCAAGGTAACACCAGGTTTGATTCTTCAACTAGGTAACACCTATTTCAACCCATGGTAGGGTCAATAAGACCTATGATAGTTCAATATTTTTTATATATGGAAACACAATTTTCATACCACTGAGGGTATTATCCTACCATTCATTTTATTTCTAGTTATTTCATTAGTTACTTTATTATCAATTTATATAGATAATGATCTATTTGAAAATGCTTATGTTTGTGTGCAAGTACACTAAATATTTGTGCATTATAAATAGAGGCATTGATGATTATTCATGGACCCTCAATATTGTTAATATATTCATTTAAATAAAAAGGAGACAATATTTTTTCTATTTGGTAAGTTGTAAAAGTTGGAATCTATTATAAGGTAACTTCTCTCTTCCCTTTGACTTTCATTTCATTATAATATTTATTAACTTCGAGCATAATTGTAAGTTTTGGCATTAACTTCTTCATTGAGTCCTCCCAAATGCAATAGTTTGTTTTACTTTAACTTAGATGCACAAAAATACATAATAAATTGGGGCATTGTGTAAACACCTAAAAATGGTCTTATGACATAATTTAGTGTTGAATTGCATTGCTTTAGCATGTTTGAGATTATGTTTCATGTTTGGGTTAAATTGAACACTATAAGTCCTATTTATAACTTCCATTAGTTAAATCCCCTTTTCATTAGACATCCTATATTTCTCGTCAACTTAATTTAAAATTTCCCTCTCACCCTCACATTATCTTATGCTTTAGCGCCCTATAAGTCATGTTCAAATCAATCCCCCTTTACCTCATTTTTAGGTCCTCACCTTGTGGAAGTCAGCCTAGGTGTGATTAGTGCCTAATTTAATTTCAAATATTTATTATAAATAAACATGCATAGGAGTTCATCTACACAAGAGAAATAGTGAAAGAGAATATGCAATCTACTAGTTGTTTGCATCTCATACATAGGATAAGGGTTGGGATATTTATACACATTATATAATTTAATAACTTGCGTGAGTGTTGATTGATAAATTTTCATTGAATAGGGGTTTGACTAAGGTATACATCTCATAATTACTCCCATTTTTTATGCTCTTACAGGGTCTATTGGAGTGGATTAGGGCTTAAAGCAAGGAGAAGTTATTTTTGAAGTTTATGATCAAAAGACAAGTGAAGGTGCTCAGTAATTTTAGAGGATATAACATTATCAAGATAAATAAATATAAATTCTATATATGTGCTATGAATTTTGAGAAACTGAGTGAGGTTTTTTATCCACACAAGTTGACAAACCAAACCTAGTGACTATATTAGAAATAATGGTGACCTCTGATTTTTTTATATTATGGTGTTGATAAAGGAGAATCAATTCCATGAAATCTAGATTACATTTTGATAAAATGATAGATTTTAAATAAGATAAACAAAAACCTAAAATAATTTCAAATATATATATAGTGATATTCAGCCTCTAATAGTGCATAGGTAAGTCAAAACAAGGTGCTGACTCTATGAACTCTCTTTATCAATTCCAATCATTCTTCATTCTTAGTTATAACACATTCCAGATTTGTGTTCATTTTTATATTGGTTTATTTAGTTTATATTTGTATTGTGCACATGTTTACATTGGTTTACTATACTTTATTAGCCAAGCATCCCATAGTGTACTTGTTATTAAAAAAATCCTATATAGTTTTATTTTTTTCAACAATTGATCAAATCTGAGTAGTTTACACGAAGTGCTTCCATTCAATTATTCATAAACATTATTTTTCATTTCAATTAAGTAAATTAATCAAACCATATATTAATTAGAATATCAGTAGATGTGTTTCATCCATAAAATAACTACACATAACATGAATCTAGGAACAAATATACAATGTTTGTTTCATAATGAATTTGTACAAAGGCATAATCACATACATATACATCATAGGATTTATTGTCTTCAAGTTGAATATATTAATCTAGCACACGGGCATAACTTCATGGTAGATATGCAAAATAATGAAATCATAACATCATTACATCTCCACCTATCTTCATTTCCAACTATCTCCTTTCTAAGACAACAGTCCCAAGTTAGAGAGGTAGAGAGAAGATCATCTTAGCCCATCCAAACTTTAGTGACCCATGACCAACCAAAATCATGGTGATAGGGATCATCGAGAAACATGGAATGGATCATTCATTAATGAATTTTACTCACACCAAATAAAATTGTAACATACTGTATACAAAAACATCCATTTAACCAATCAATTTAAATTACATGTATATAGTATTACATCATCATATATTTAATAGTAAATAATCAATCAATAAATATAGGTGCATGGGTTTCTAATTATATTGGAAAAATTGCCACATAGTCTTGATTGTGGTTGTAAGCATGTATGTAGTTTTAGTTATCAATCAGTCACATTACCAATGGTAATATGCATTCTATATTTCTCCTATCATGTGTTTGATTGAGTTGAGTTTTATATCATTATAAAGTGTGCTTCAAGATATTTTCAATAGTTGGTGAAACTCATTTTTATAAACATTATTGAGAGAGCAATAGCTCAAGGAAAACAAGTCAATTGTTTTTCTAGAGTTAAATATCTAAATCTAGTGTTTATAACATGATCTTGAAGTAATCTCTTGGATATAAAAAATTTCAAGGAGCCAATAAAATACATTTGATGGGAGATTTTAAATAATCATAATGCATGTGTGGCTTGAAGCACATGTAATAATTTTTTTTCTCTCTTGTTATGTTCTATAATGAATTTACCATATGGCAAGAGTTTACTCACAACAAGAGATCACAATTCACATATGGCATGCACATAATAATAAAAATAACATGCAAGAGCTTAGAATATAACACATATCCATACAATATAAGTGAAATGAAGAGCTTAACACTAAATATATTTTAGGCCATGAAAACCTCCATAATCCTTAAAATAAGCATATAATTCACAATATGATGATATAATACTTAAATAATACCTCCCATATATAGCCTAATCAAGCTATGGGTACTCCATAATCCTAATTAGATTGACTATGCCTAAAATTATGTAATATAAAACTTGTGAAATGATTAAGTCAAAGGCTATGTGCACCTTAAGTTAAACACACAAATATTGAGACAAATAATAGGCTAATGGTGTAACATGACCCCCCTCTTCAAACAAATTTTGTCCTCAATGATAACCAATTACTTCACTTTCTCATGTCACATCCTCACTGGGGAGGTTATTCCAATTTATGAGGTATATCATGATCATTCCATTCTAGATATTATTTATTTGTGTCTATACAGTCAATTTAGTTTGGAAGATGATTATTCCCTCTTCATCCAACTCTTATTAATTCGTATGGGCTGAAATATTATTTCTATTTACTTTCTTCAAACATGAAACATGAAATATTGGATATATTTTCATTGACCAAGGTAACTCCAATTTATATGCCACACTACCAATCCTTTGTAAAACCTAACAAGGAGCATAATACTTTGGTAATAGTTTATTATATTTACTTTTTTATTTCAATGAAGTTTGCTTGTATGGTGGTAACCCAATCTCCTATTTTAAAATGACTTTCAATTATGTGTCGGTTATCATGTTGTTTCATCATATTTTGTGCCAAGATCATATTTTCTTTGAGCCTATAGATTAGCTCTTGTTGGTGTTAAATGTGATATTTGACTGTGTGAACCCATGGTTTCACTTTCAATGTTGATGTGATGGATGGAGGGTGGTATCCATAAAATGCTATAAATGGTGACATTTTTAAATAAGTATTGGAAAAAGTCTTATACCATTGTTTTGCTAGTGTAAATAAATTAAACCATCAGGGTTGTTTATCAAAAGTAAAATAAATTTAAGAACCCTCCAATAATTTGTTGACAACCTCAATTTTCCCAACATATTGGGGTGTAATAAGAGTTTGGAGCCAATTGAGTACCCAAACAAGTAGACAAATTAGTATAAAAAATACAAGTGTATATAGGGTCACATTCACTTATTATACTCTTGGGGATACCAAGAAACTTTTGAATTGTCTCCATGAATTCAGTCAAAACTATGCATGGAAAAAAAGATGGGATAAGGCAAAAAAATGGACATATTTTTTGCGTCTATACACCACCACCATCATATTGATATTTTCTCTTCTAGAATTTGGCAACCCTATAATAAAATCCATGCAAACCTCTTCCCATTTTTTGCTAGGGATAGATCAGAATTTTAGAAGACTTGGAATCTTAATATCTCACTTTTTTTGTTGACACAACATTATGCCACAATTTTTTGTACATCACTTTTGAACCCTTCTGTAGACACCCAATTTAGGTACAAGCCATGTAGTTATAGATCTTTTTTCATGATTTCATGCATTTGGATCATTGGCTTACATTAGGCTCTTATTTTTGTACTTTCCATTCAAATTGGAACCTTTATAGCCTTTCATTATTCTCATTTTCTCATAAACAACTTCAAATCCATCACTTATTCGCCTTAGGATTTGCCCATATGTCTTGTAGTTAATTTTGGTCTTTGTTTTATGGGGTTTCCACCTTGATTATTTTTGGAATAGTCTAAAATTGCTCTTGACCTCTATCATATAATACAAAAGTGCGCAATTTGTTTGTGGGACCTTTGTGTCATTTTTCCATGTTTCCTCTTGCCTTAATTCTCATCTTTCACTCTTATTCATGGTCGTCCTACATGCAAATGTGTCCCAATATGAATTCAAATGTGTCTATATATACTTATGTACCCTAAGTCATTTCATTAACACACAAGTCTTAGATCTCATAATCCTATCTAGTGTTATCAGGGAAATCACGTTTATTATGATTTTATTCCACTCTTGATTTTATGGAACCTTGTGGTTCCATAATTTTACCAAAATATGGATTTCATTTAGTGAAAAAACATATATTTTCATTCATTATTATAGGGAGAGAGGGTGGATGGTTTTCTCACTCAGGATGGGTCACTCACATGCATAAAACTATATCCGCCCTGATTTTCATCTTGATATGTCAATAAATCCTTACTCAAGGAGCTTGGGCCACTACCTTTGTAAATTTATTTTAGTCTTAGATTTATTACTAGGTATTGAGGTTGGATTAGGGTTAGACATAAAAGAGATATTCTAACATCTATACACATCATTCTAGTCATAGGAGAGATTTACAAATATTTATTGGTGATAAATTATTTCATAGAGTTTTAGACCACACAGATCTATAAGGCCATTTTGGACTAGGTTGAATGCTTTTGGGATAAGTAACCACTTTTGGGGCATTTATTTTTATCTATCTATTGTTAATTTGTATGAAAGTAGTCACTAACTAAGATTGGTGTTTGTATTTTTGGAGTTATTTTTTAGTATCCTAGAACCTATTTTCTAGCATCATCAGTATTTATCACAATTCTAGTAAGTAATAATTCAAGTACATACCTCTGTTTCTCTCTTTTAATTTTTAGTAGTTCGAGGTAATTTCATTCATGTATGACCTCTTCCCTAGGCAAGTCTTATTGATTATATTTTTTATATATTTTAATCAAAATTTCCTAGGGCCTTGTTGTACATGGTTGGCATATTAATTTGAACACTTGGTACCCTATTTGTATTACATTTTGGTGAACCCAACCCCTCTTGCACTCAACCTAGGGTTCCATTTCTTTTTAAACCTTTCCTTATATCGAATATCTAATCTCAAGTTTTCATGTTTTCTTTCCCTCTAGGGTTTATTGTCATATTTTTCTAGAATTTTTCATTGTGATATCATTAGCCCTAGCTTATTCCATGTTATCCATATTCTATTTTATGTTAGTGTAGTTCTTTTATTCCATTTTATAGTTTTGCCTACACATGTATTTAACTTGCTTAGGTGTAATAATAAGGTCAACACTCTACTATACATGGGTGAGTTCATCAATCTACCATGAGTGGGTGAGGTCATCACTCCACTATGATAGGTTGCACACCCAACTATGAGTGAGTACACAATCCATTATAAGTGGGTGCACACTCCACTATGAGTGCGTGGGGTCACAAATCCACAACGGCTTGGTGCACACTCCACCTCTTATTTTTATATATGTACCTATCCTTAAGCTAATCTTAGATCAATCAATATAAAATATATTATTCTACTCATTTTTTGGTTCTTCTTTTACAACAAAACTCTCTCTTTTTGTATGTTAAGAGTCTAGTGTGTTCAAATCTCATCAGATTTCGATCGTGGATCATCCTGACATATTGCGGCTTAGTCTAACATGATATGAGAGTGAGTTATGGTAAAAGAAACATTGTTTTGTTGTATTGTATTTTAAAATATTGAGTATTTGATTTTTATTATCATAGATCCTCTATTCTCTGAGTATGATCTTCTCCCACATCCTTGGATGATCTAGAGAATAAAAAGAATGAGGAATAAGGTCTTTGTGTAAGTGGTTGTGCAGGTCACTTATCAGCTTGTGTTTCTACACTATGCATTGCCTGGGGATTTGTGCATTGTATACATACATGTAAGTTTTTTTTACAGATTAATAATCCTTGACTTGAATTGATAATTTATGGCTTAGATTCACTATATGTGACCACTATGGCCTACTAATTTATGACCTGGACTACTAATTCATGACATGACTTCTAAAGGCCCTTCTTGCTCATCCAGACTCTATTTTGGGTGCCATTTTTTTTAAATGCATATTTTTTCATCAACTTTCCTAATTTTGAGTTCATTTAACTTCATTTCAATTATATTTTTCACAAAACAATTTTTTTTGGCACGTGATTTATCAAAACTATCCCCAACCCCACATTGTATTCTATGGATGCTTTTTCGATTAAGTCTGACGTCCATTTTATGAGCATGCATTGTCTTTTTGTTTATTGAGGATAAAAGGTAGGTTTTGACTAGGTCTCATCCTAGTAATATTAAATAGGCCAACAACCAATAAAAACTAATAGTCCAAAACATTAAACAAGGAAATTGTAAAGCAACTAACTAAATTCACAACAAAGAGACAACTAAACCACAATAAAGACAAAAGCATGCATTGTCACTTGTGTCAATATTACACATATTACTTTCATTTGTGAACACATTTTTGGCTGAGTCCGATGTCCATTTTCTGAGCATGCATTGTCACTTATGCCACTATTAAAAAATTACTGTCATTTGTAGATGCATTTTTTATAGAGCCCAAAGTTTTTTTTAAAACATATTTTTATGAGTTCTAGTAGAACTTGTAAAAATTGTATATGCACTAAATATAAACTATTGATTGTATACATACTAAAAATTGTTGATTGTATACACATTAAAAATATAAAGTGCCAAACCTCTGTAACCTTGGGGGTTATTGTTGATAGTTTCAGGCGGGTTCATTGTACCTTGTGCTCTCTTGTATCTACTTCAAATAGTTGATGGATTTTTGGTGTACTTTTTGGTACTTTAAACACTCCACTTGGTTGTATTACCATCTAACATCCTCAACATATATCTTCAGTGATCGAGTATTGGATTTAGACCACTCATACACATTTAAGTTCTTCACCAGTATTTTCACTAATTATCTATTTGAGAGATATGTAAAGAGACCAATATGATGAAAGATTCATCTCCGATAATTCTTCTTGGTAGGACAAATTATATGCCATGGCATTTGCGCATGGAACATTTACTTATTGAATAGGGCCTTTCCCCATTTCTATATGAATGAGTTCCTACTTGTGTTGAACCAGTTCAACACAATGACTAGCTTATTTCACATGACATTATTCTTGATCACTTAATGATGTATGTTTCCTTGTATCTACACCACCATTTGGAGCACACAAAGTGTCTTTACACTGTTTGGAGCATTATTCATAATCTTTTTAGAGAGTCTTCTTCTAATATTATGATTAATCCTCTTGTTTCTTGTGATGATATATTCCCATCGGATTTTTTTTTTTTGTTTTTTTGAAGAGCCACCCATTTGGGATGAGTTTTTTTCCAGACTTGAGATGTCTTTTTTCAAACTCTACTTTTGTTCATGTACATAATGTTTCTCTTTCTTTTATAGAGCGATCACAAATTTTTACTATGGAGGATTATCTTGTATCCATTTATGAGAGTGCCCCTATTGTGTTGTGTGGCACATCATATTTTCTTATGGATCCTCCTTCTACTATGGTATCAAGTGTTGTTGAGCTTGTTAGAAAAGTTAGTGTTCACATTATTATTAGTGATTTACCGTATGGTAAATACTATTAAGCAATTATTTGTAAATTACTATAGGGTTAATATGACAATATAGTTATTATTGATTAATTGTATATATATTGGTATAATAAATAATATATTACAAATAATTTATTATTTGATGAGTTGGTTATATAACTCACGTGGAGAATTTTTAGGTAGTTAGGGGGTCGAGTAATCATGGGGTTATGAGATATTGAAAGAGATATAATCTCCACAAATATAAGAAGTCTTTCCTATATAATTATATGTCCTATATGAACTAATAAAATAGAGAATATAATGTACTAAATATAATATTGTGTGTTTGAATATTATTCTGTGTATTTTTCTTTGCCAATAATTTTTGTATGAGATAAAACATTGCATAATCTCCATAGATTATTAAGAGTATGATCGTACCATATGCAACATTCATTATTCATGTTTGATGTATGTTAGTTTGTTGAAGTAAATTACAAGAGTATCTGCCATAGGGTAAGAATCGCCATCCATTTCCTAGAAGATCGAGGACTCATAAACAGACATGGAATTTGACAAGGCAATGTAAGATTTTAATGGTATTCCCATCATTCCTACATATAGTTTCTACTACAGATGCAATTCTATTCGTGTGCCTATTCAGAGGTATTCCATGCATATTTACTCTTTACAGATCCTTCCATAGCCCCTCCAAATGTCTCCATGACCTATTTGTTATCCAGAAGAAGTGTATTTCAAATATCATTCCAGCGGATCCAAACGGTGACATCAATGGTATTCTGGTCTTAATCAACAGCTCTGTTCATGCGTATGGTTCATTGCATATGCAATCTTCTATCTACGTGGAGATCTGTCAACGTCTCTATGTTGGAAAGATGGAACGCAGAAATAAGAGTTGTGTAAATCTATATGGTCTTCTATGGCAAGCTACATATTGTCATCTATCAGTTTCTTTATTATATGTCCTTTTTTTGTTTTAGATTTATGTCTGATCAATAAGGTCATAGTTATTTTTAAATTTATTTGGGTCAATCTAGTCACGAATAGTTTTGAAAGTAATATTTAATTATTTTCTCAAGTCTGCAATTTAGTTAATGAATCTTGTTATAGTCTTGTCATTGTCGATAATATGTCTCTGGTTTTTAAAAAATCAAAATACGAAGTTTACATTTCTTATATTGGAAAGGCTATATTTTCGGTTGAAATCGTCATCCAATATATAAAGTGCCAAGAAGATAAAATTTGAAACAATTTAGAAACATGATATGGGGGAGATACTGAATCTGAGAAAGTTCAATCGTGCAAACATCTATGACTTATTTTACGTGAATATATCAAGCACTAAAAAATGAAATAACCTAGTTATTTTGAAGAAGGTCGGAGGTAATGGAGGAAAGAGGCATTTTAACGACCTCTCATCAATCATCAATGACGGAGCCACAATTCTAATATGGTGACTTGTTTTTCATTTGTGTGGCGTGAAAAATAAGAACATATGTGGCATGTTCTTGTTCACTTGTATATGTGACTATTCTTAATGCAATATCCTAATGTAAATATATAGTGGAAAAATGAAAGCTCAAAAGACAAGCAATATCATGATACTTGTAGAGGTTAAAAAGTAAGATGTGTTAATGTTCATACCTAAGTTTGTGGTAAAACTTTGTAAATCATTTGTATAAGGTTATTGGTGAACCTCTAAAACCATTTTTGAAAGGTTATTGGTGAACCTACAAAACCAATCGTGTAAGGTTGTTAGTTGAAGCCGGTTAAAACCATTCGTATATAGGTGTGGAGGTGGAACAGAAACATGGGTTCCTATTAATACTTGAATGGTCATTGTATCCATCCACGAAAGCCATATATGAAGATACATCTTGTTTGTTGTTTTGTGCAACCTGTTGCTGCTTGGTTGTATGCAAAACCCTGATGCATCGCATGTGTATGCCAATATCATGAGCAAATAGAGGTGAGCAAGCTGCATAAGAAGTATGAAATTGTTTTTGATACCATGTAAAAACTAATGAGTCTATTAGTGAGTATGTGATTAAATTAAAAGTAATGCTTACAAAGATGTCTCACCAATTCCCTGATAATGAGTAACAAATTAATTTATCTCAAAGTTTGCTTCAACCTATCAAGGGCAAAGTGATGTTAACACATCAATCTTTTGGCATACAGTTAGAAACTATGAAATTAAGATTTTAGAGGCTAACATGTTCAAATATGGGACTAGTGCCCATACCTTTAGTGGAGCAAAATATCAAGGTAAATTAACATTTAAGGCTAAGGCTAATGATAATCTTAATTTTCAAGCTAAGAATGAGAGCAAAAATGTAGTTAATGTAGTGCTTCAACCACCTAATAGGGTTGTCCTTCCATCTCAAGATCGAAGATAACTTATAAGGTTAGTTGAGAGTCCTCACCAAGCGCTCAAACAATTGTTTGAATGCAATATGATCTATTTCCCTCCTCAATTTGAGCTTGATTAATAGCAACCTTAAACTAATAATTATGACATGAATGCATAGTATGAATATCGTAGAGTTTCAGGGCATACTACTACTAATTATTTTTATTGAAATATAAGATTCAAGACATAATTGATAGTAATGGCATTCAAGTGGAAGGACATAATAGTACATTAAATGAATCAATCACTCCACCTAATAAACATATTAAAGTATTTACTAATCTACTTCCAAATCATGATACTAAAAATCAAGATAAAGTTCACATAGTAGCACCTAAACAAAAAGCACCTGTTTCAAATGCTCATATCTTATGTGGTTTCATAGGTGTGGTCATATATTCACATAAAAAGGTTCCTTCTATTAATTTATATGACTACGATATTCTAAAAAATGATTCTAACAATGGATCATTATTCATACAAGATTTTATTGATTCACATTCCAAGTTAACTAAAGGCGTTATGGTTGACAATGGTTCAAGCCTAAACATAGGCACAATATAATTTATTACTAATATATGATCACGAAATAAAGACTTAATTGGTACAACCATTGTTCATAAAGGTTATTACTCACACACCTACTGATGGTATCACATTACATATCATTATAGGTCCTAAGACTTTTCTAGTGTGGTATCATCTATTGTTAGAGAACGAGACATATGATCTATTAATTGGATGGCCTTTGATTAATCAAATGAGAGTGATCCCATCCACATTACATCAATGCATAATTTTTTTTCATGATAATAAATTGATTACTATTTGAGTCACTTATTATGAGTCACCAATCCAAATTCGATGCAAGGTATTATCTAAAATGCTAACCCCAAACATTGAATCATACAATCTCAAGAGAAAATGTTTAGAGTTAAAGTACCCAGTCATCCACACATTAAGGTAGACTTATCTCAACCTATAGTGTTTGGTCAAGTTGAATCATTATAAATGTTACATCTAAAATATCCAAGAAATGTGCTTAAGGACAAAACAACTATCACAACTAACTGGCACATTAAGGATTACATTACTAATGATGATGATTCAAATTATTGTACAACTCATGATTATATTTTTAGTGACACATCTAACTCTCTAGCTTCTTGGACCTTGAGATTTTTCAAATCTTGATCACGAAGATGAATGGGATGCTTATTATAGAAATTTAGATGAAATTATTGGTTAACATTACCAGCTTATATCATATGCTTCAACAGAGTAATCTATTGTAAATAGCTTATTTTTCTATCTTCTTTTATCTTTTGGTATCTATCTAGTGTTTTCTTTCTCTATCACTGTGTATGAATTTTGCATTCATCGTACTTATTTGCATTGGTTTCCTTCGTTGAGTTCTTTATTGCTTCATGTTTCTTCTAGATTTGACATATATTTTCTTCCTCTAATTTTGAAGTTACCTTCTTCTTTCATATTTCAATTTGCTATGGATTCAAAGCATAATATTGTGTCCTACTAGGTAGATAAAAAATATTTCAGAAAATAATTAAAAAATAAATCATAAAAATACTTAACAATTTTTTATTTGGAAAAATGTGGATGCCCTATATTTTCGTATATATAACGTAAAACACATTTTTTAATAAATTTCATCCAACTAAACTCAAGTTTATTTGAAATAAGATTGTATTATTTATGTCATATTTATGCTAAAAAGTGGGACATGCTATTATGCTTTGACCCCATGTCATTCTTCTAGCCCCTTGGTCTATCTTGATTGCATTATTTCTTTGGCTCTTTGATTTGATTGTTTTCCACTTCAAAAGTTTGCACAAACTTCCTAATGATGATTTCACATATATATCAAGGCCTTCTTCCCTTATAGTCTACACTGAGATCTAAGGGAAGTTGTAGGTTAGTAGGTGTTCTTCTTATTTCTATTTTTATCATTGTTTCCCCTTGGTTTATGTCATGCTTAATTGATATTTTTCCTCTTTCTTTCCTTTGTTTTGTGCCTCTTGCATTGTTCTTTGTTTGATTGAGCCATTTTTTCTTCTTCTTTCTTTCACCCCTCGACTTATTTCTTGTTTGGTTCCTTTATTATAAAAATTGGAAAATTATATATATATATATATATATATATAATGCTTTCACAGTCCATGAAATCATAAAAGAAGCTTTTGGGCAACTGTGTAAATTTTTTTTATTGATATTTTGGATCACATCCCATGATCCATCATCAAGAACAAATTTAAGTTTCCTTTATCTTTGTTGGTTAAATAGTTGCACATTGATACACATCATATTTATCTACCTATTATTATGGTTTTACATATACATTGTTTCCTCATGGTAATCTTTGAGTTAGATACAGAATATACAAGTTGCATATGATCATGAATTTACATTGTCTTCACAACTTCATTGTTCTTACATCCAGGGGCATCATTACATTTGGGGCATTTATCAATGTGATTTGGGTTTTATCTTTTCTATTTTCCATTATTATATGTAATTTTATATAGTTTCATACACATTTTTTATAGATTATATCTTATGTGGTTGGATACAATATGTTGTTTCACATGCTTGTTACTCTACCTATTCTCTTATTTTCCTTATGATTGTTAGATTGTTTGCATGTGTGTGTTTATTTGGTATTTCTTGTCTTGTTTTGTCTATATAGGATCCTTTAGTTTTAAAATTATGTCACTTATGTGTAATTAATTATTTGTTTAATTTTTGTCACTTATGTGTGATTAATTATTTGTTTAATTTTTGTCACTTTGTTTCACTTGTTCTACGAAGTTACATGATTATGCATGTTTACATTGACTGACTATACTACGTGACACAATATGTTTGGTACCATGATATTTATCATGCACACTCTTGCTTTTGGTATACTATGTTTGATGCCTAAATTATCATGGTTTCCACCATTTATCTATTGGGGCATAATATTGTGTGCTTCATTATTATATCTTATAGTTACATTGGGGCATATCCTTGGTCCCTTCTATCTTGTTACAATAGGGCATATCATTTGTCCCTCTTTTCAGGGCTATATCGATGCATATCACTTACCCCTCCATATTACGCACCCTTACTTTTAGTGCTTTGGCTTTGACATATTAGTATTTGGTTATCAATGAGCTCTGATGAGAACATATTTCTATTATTCCATACATGTGTTTACAAATGTACTTTCACAATTATTACAACTTTTAATTTCCATCTATGTTACACATGGTGTGTTTAATCATTTTTTTTAAAGATGAGTGATATGCATGAACATTCCTCACTTCAAAAAATGGGCATATAGTCGGCTTATTTTATCTTTGGTTAAATATTTCAAGTGGTTATAGATATCACGACGTTTTAGATGTTTGTTTCTTTGGCTAAGAAGCATATTTTTACCACATGGCATGGGTTAGTAAGATCTAGTTTTTATATTTTTTACTACTTGACAGGGACGACTGAGGCCCATGATAGTTTTTAGTTTTCTTTTTGTCACATATATGTGAAAATTTAGGCCCAATACAGTTTTAGAGTTTTTAGAGATGACAACATGGTTTAAATTACATCAGGTATATTCATTCCTTTACTTATTTTTAAAATTTTCATTTATTTCATTAAGTTACATTTGTTATAAATTTATCAAGGCATTGATTTAATTGCATGCATTCATGTTTGCTTGAAGTTATACTCAAGATTTTTATGTTGGAGTATTAATGAAGCATATATACCAATTTAAATAAGCACAGAGTTTTCTTTGAAAACCTTACCAGGTACACACTTGTTTGTTTGCTTTGATATGTATGCATGTACACACATCAAAATGGCGAATTATGTAGACACCTAATTTTGATACAAGTCACGTAGTTGTGATTTTTTCATGGTTTGGTGTGTTTGGATCATTGGCTTACATTAGGATCTTATTGATGTACTTTCCCTTCACATTGGACCATTCAATATTTTTTTATCCTCATTTTCTCATTAAAACCTTCAAAACTATCATTTGTCTACCTTAAGATCCACCCAAGTGTCTAGTAGTCCATTTGTTCTTTGTTTTATGATTTTTTCGTCATGACTATTTTTAGAACAGTTTGAAAGTGATCTTGACCATTATCGTACAATAAAAAAATGGTTAGGTTGTTTGTGGGAACTTTGTACCATTTTCACATGTTTCCCCATGACTTTATTATTCACTTTTATGTTTTTTCATGGTCAACTATGCATAAATGATGCAGAGGCATCCTATGAGGACCCCAAAGTTGACTCATTTTTGTCTTAAGGTAGTATATTAAGTGTCTCATAGGTGTTATAGGTCTTGAGTAGTCATAAGGTGGAGTCTAGGTAGTCCCAAGATGCATAAAATTTGAATTTTGGCTTTTCCCACCAAAAACCTCTTTTTGAAAATTTGAATCTTGCCAAGCCTTTGTAAGGATTCTTATATGCTTGTGAAGGTGGTAAGGTGTCAAAAAGACATGCCTAAGGGGTTTAGACACTTTAGAAAGTTCATAAAATGTTCATAATTCTAAGTACATGGTTTCATATAGGTCATCTTGTGTAAAATCAAGAATAATGCAATGTAACCAAAAAGGCCTCTCGGAGGGAAGATTCAAGAATCAGTTATGCATGTTTTTAGGTGAGGTAGAAGTAAATTTTGGTTTTTTTAACCTCTTATTTCATTCAATTTGGAGGGTTTAAGGGATTTATAAGCTTTGTATGAAGGGAGTTTGGATGTTTTGTAACCTCTATTGAATGAATTAACACATACCTTTGTTTTGAAGAAATGGCTTTTGTTGCTGACTGTATATGTTTGTTGATGAAAGAATGAGATTGGTAATTGTTTCCAAGTGTGATTGAAGGCCCAATGCATGTTGTTTTAAGACAGATTTCAAAGGAATACAAGAAATCAATGGCCTTGTCAAAGAAGTGGGATACAAACCTTGTTTTGGTGTGATTTTCGCTATTTGCAGACTGTGTATATCTAGACTGAGGAATAAAATGGATTGAAACATTTGTTCTAAGCATTTATGAAGATTTTTTGTTCTTGTTTGAAACCATAAAGTTCAATATTTTTTAAGGATACTTTAGGTTCTCATACTTTGTGAAGGAACAAACCCTGTTGAAGGGTTTGAGAAACAGATCCATGTTTATTATTCAATATCCTTGTTTCTGACTGTGTTTATATATATTGTCAATAAAATTCATTGGAAGATGATATTACATGTTTTTGAAATGGGATTGAGTGTTATTTAAGGTCTAAAAATCCATATAAACAAAGAAACTCTTTATGCATAGGCATCTCTAAGCCAGACCCCTGTTTCTTGTAGCAATTATTGCAAGATTGGACATGTGCATTCCATTGAAGGAAATGATCATTAATTCAATGATTAAGTGCTTTGGGGAATCAAGTAAGTATTTTTAATGTATTTTAATGTTAATTAACTCTTGATTGGGATATTATTGGTAATTGTTCATTCCCACAAAAACACAGGCCTGTAGAGTGTCAAATTTTGGGCACAATCAAGTGTATCTTGAAGTGGAAAGGTATAACAGTGGATAGATAAGTGGAAACCAATGTTGGGATAAGTTACACGAGGTCAATACAGACCTGAAGAACCCTTTACAGTTGTTTTAAACCTTTTAAAACATTATTTTTTTATTTTTGTTGGTTGTCGAGCTGTGACAATGGTCTCAAAACCCTAAACTAGGGTTTCAATCATATCTCATATTCTAACCATCCAAAATTTACAAATATTTGTATTATGATCAATATTTAGATGATATAACTAAATCACATGATTTCAAGTGTGTATGGGTTCATTTGTAAGGACTTTTGTGAATTGAGTTGTGTTTAAGCTTGAGGAGGCCTAATTGGTAAAGGCTAATAGCTAGAAGGTGGGTCTGTAAGTGAAGTTAGACCTTGAAAATTGGTAGACAGGTGAAAATCCATAGAGGTTAGCTAGAAATATTTTGGGTTTCTTTCAATTCCTTGTACTTTTTTTTTACAAAAAAGAAATCAAGAATAATAGGGCTACAAGGACTAACTTTAGTGTAGGCAGAGTTGTGTAATTGGGTGAATTGACACTTTAAGAGACTTGTACTTTGTGAAAAGAGTTGTAATGGTCATAACAAACTTGGAGAAGGTCTAAGATCATTGAATACAAGTAGTGAAAGTGAAACTATTGAGTGACCATTAAGTCAAGCAACCAAATTCAAGTGTGAGTGTGTTGGAATAAGGCATAGAGTGAGAAAGATTGTGTAGCTTCTGCATCAATAAATGTGTCCTCTTTTTAATTCAAAGATGCATTTATATACACACATACCCTAAGAAAATTTATAATCACACAAGAAGTCTTAGAGCTTATAATCCTATCAAGTGTTATCAAAGATATCATTTCTATTATGATTTTATTCCACTCTCTATTTTATGAAAGCATGTGGTTGCATACTTGTACCAAAAGAAGGATTGGATTTGGCAAAAGAGCATATCATTTCATTTTGTATCATAGGGAGATAAGGTGGAGATATCTCTCACTCATTAAGATGGGTCACTCACATGCATATAAATACGCGAGCCCTGATTCTAACTTGATATGTAGATAATCCCTCATTCAAGGGACCCAAGCTACTAAGTATGCATATTTCATTTAGTCTTAAATATATTTCTAGATATTGAGATCAAATTAGGGTTAGAAAATAATTAGAGAACATTATGACATCTATGTGCATCACTCTTCTTATCAAGGAGATATTTCTAGATATATGTTGATGACAAAGGATTTCAAAGAGTTTCAGACCATAGGGATCTACATAGCCATTTTTTAACAATCTAACCTCTTTTACGACATTCCATTTTTAGTATGAACATTTTAGACCTATACAAAAGTGGTCATTGTCTCAGGTCACTATTTATTTTTTGGGAGTTCTTCTACATTATTCCACAACATGTTTTCGAACATCATTAGTCTTTATCAGAATACATGTAATCAATAATTCAAGTACGCATCTTTATTTATCTCATTCAAATATCAATTGTTAAAGGTACTTTCATTCATCTACTGCCTCATTTTTTCCTTGGATAGGTATTATTTACTTTATTTTATTAAAGTTAGGTCACATTTTCATAGGGTCTTTGTGTGACATGGTTGGTGTAGTGTTTTGAACTCTTGTGTGCCCTCAATAGTACACCTTCCTAGAAAAAATATTTATTGATCATATCATAAGTCTTTAGGAACTGTGAGTGTCCACAAAAAAAAGATGCATGGAGATATTTATGAACCTTATTCTTTATGCCCATGTTCCTATAGAAATATAACTTATCCTTGTACCAAAGGGAGTCACCCTTCCACACATTTATCTGAATTAATTAGATCTCGATGAAGTTGTTCAATGAGATGCCATGCGTCTAGATCCTACTGCCACTCTAATTTGCCTCATCCACTCAATCCATGTGTAATATTAACATTTCTAGAGAGTGCATATGCCACTATTTTTTCTTTCCCTTTCTTTTAGATGATATCTAATTCATACCTCATCATCATAGTAACCCATTTTTGAAGTTATTTTGATGATAGGCTTTGTTTTCATATTTGTTTTTGAATTTTTTAATCCATCTTCACTTTGAATATTCTCACCATCAAATAATGTCACCATTACTTGACCACATGAAGAATATCCAACATTTCCTTCTCATGAATGGGCTTGAGGAAATTATTACCTTTGAGTTGGTGAATTCAAAAGGCAATGGGATTTCCTTATTACATTATAACTACACCTATACCATGCCCTCAGGCATCACAATCATAATGAAGGATTTGGTGAAGTTGAGAGTGGAAAAAATTGAAGTGGTGCACATATCCTCCTTAAGCTTCTCAAATGCTCTAGTTCATTCCTCTCTCCAATGGAAGGAATCCTTTTTAAGAGAGTTGTGAGTGGCGCTAATATGGTACCATAATTTTTGACAAACCTAAAATAGCATCATGTACATCCTAAGAATCCCCTTATGTTCTTGAGAATTTTAGGCAAATTCTAATCTGCCATGGCTTTGATCTTTATAGGATCCACCTTCACTCCTTGATGAAAGACAATGTAACTCAAGTACTATACCTACTTGACTGCAAAACATACTTAGAAGGCTTCACATAAAATTGATGTTTCTTGAGAGTTTGTAAGACTTGATCAACTTGGAGAAGATGGTCTTCTCATGTTTTTTTGTAAACAAGTATATCATCAAAGAACACCTAGAACAAATTCCTCAAAAATGGCTTGAATATGGAATTCATCAAACTTTAAAATGTAGACAATTTATGAGACCAAAGGGCATAAGAAGCAATCATTATGGCCTTCACGTGTTATGGATATTGTTTTGGGATATCCTCCTCCCTAATTATAATTTGATAATACCTTGACTTGAGACCTAGTTTGGTAAAATAACAACTCTATTTAACTCATTGAGTAAATCATTAATATTCCTTGAATGCATTATTTCTCACTATCTCCACCAACACAATCCAATAGCACAACCTTCTTCCTTATTTTTTTAATGACCAACCATAAAAGACCTCTAAAATTTACCATCACATATCACTCATAACAATCATTTATTAAGTACATCCAACCAATCATAATCACAAAATAATACTTATTTCCATGTCATGGCTTGCATTATACTAAAAACATGAATCACACAAAAAATGAATACTCCCAATAAGTTATAGAGAATAATTTGGTCTTCACATGACCTTATTATGTTCCCTCCCTCCTAAGAGATAAGATACCATGGATATGGTGACATGTCCATTCTCTATCATAGGAAAAAATAGCAATGAACGCTATTCTCATTAAGAATGCAAAAATTCATTACTATTTTTTTATCAAGAAGGTTCCCATACAAGTAAAATGACCCATTTACCACGATCATCATACAACATGTATTAGTCATAAGATGGCCAATCAGCCAAACTTCACATGACCTATCACTTGTTACTAGGAATGCCTCAACTCAAAATCCCCGAAAAATCATTTATGTGTGGTTGATTATATTTCCCAAAACACCAATGGAGTATAACCACTCTATATTATAATATTGTAGAGAGAGTCCCTAGAACAGACAAATATTTGAATTACTACTGTACAAAGTGGTCCCTATACCACCATCCTTAACTCAAAGGAGTTGTAATAATAAAAAATAAAATACATGTCTTGACTTGAACCTTCATAACCTTCTTTGGGCTTTAAGATATTCTATGTTAACAAGATCATATGGCTTATTAATCTAGCCCAATAGTGAAAAATATTCACATGGTCATCCTATCAATGAAACAATAATGAAAGGAAGGAAGAGCTTGTGCCTTAACCCCTAGTTCTAAATTCCTAACCCTGCTTATATATTCCAAATAGATTTTCCTATGATATTGGAGACGTCATAGAAGTTATAAGTACACATTTTTTGTTATCAAATAGGTCTACTCCCCAATAGTTATATACCACACTTTATCTAATCAAGTGTGTGTTGTGATACTCTCCACAATAGTATAAAAACATAATAATAGAGTACAATCATCCATGCTAAGTCCTCATTAACGGTAAACAAGATTAAATATGAACTCATACTTAGACCTTACTGCTAGTAATCTCATACAAACCTCTCTAAAGGACAAAAGGGGAAATTTCTATAAGATCAAACAACTATAATACTTCATGAAATAAAATCTAGATCCATTACTAATAGGCACAATGTCGTATACATGGTAAATCCCTAAAAAATTGTTAAACACCATTCGCACAAGAATAAAGGTAGAGCCCTAAATTCATTTCCACGATTATTCTCGAGTAACACAAGGAAATATCCCATTTAAACTTGCATGCCATATGTGATTGAATTCCACAATCAAATAAGACATACAAAATTAAATTCCTTTGAGTATTAATAGCATACAAAACTCCATGCTCTAACATCAATAAAACCAAATAAAATACTCATTGTATGACTTAGTTTCCATTTTCAAGGAATAACAGTGGGAAAGATCCAAGCTTGAAGTTCTAGTTTTTCTTTATTTCCCAAATGCAATATTTCTTGCTATCTCCACCAACATAATGAAATATCACGACCTTCTTCCTCATAATTTTCCAACCACCCTTAAAATACCTCCTCCAATAAGCTACAAAACAATGATAGTTGGATTGCATTTCCACCCTTGAGTCATTAAGGCCATTAAATACATACTTCAATCCCAATATGCTTGGGTTGGCCATGACTAGCCTCCCAAAAACCTTTACAGTCATTCTCCACTACTATTGGGATCTCAAAAACCCTCCATTTACCTGCTGAAATTTTATAATAAAAGTATCAACAAACAATTTAACAACACGATGAAGAGGAATGATAAGTCAACTTCATCAAGTAAAAATTATAACAAAGGCAAAAGGTTCATAAACTAGTCACATCTACCATAGAAGGGCATGAAAAAATTAATCATAACAATAGCAAAACCTTAATGCAATGTACATTATTACCAATCAAATTTTATAGAAGACACATATCCACTTTTATTTCTCTAAGTCACACTCCAATGCCATGAAACATTTAATACTTAGATAATGACCTTTATTGTTTACTGCAACATTAGAACAAACCGTTATGCACTCCTTAATAACACCAACCATAACTGCCTCAGACATAATAAACAATTCATCATTACGTCAACAATAGTAAGTATAATACCACATTGAAACCTTGCAAGAAAGCCAAGGTTTTTGTGTTGAACAAATAAAACCAACTAAGTCACTAAAATGAAGTGTATCACCTCCAAACAAGGCTTAGGAAATAAAGCTTCATTCTAAAATCTCTTTGCGGTCACTAGGTTGCACAATAATACTATGAAGTTTGATGCACATAAAACCACATATGACTACTTATGAATTAAAACACATGCACTTATAGTCACATTCATATATTTCCACATGCTACCACACTTAGAATCACATTCTTAATAATGAATAAATACAACAATGTGTGATAAGCCCAACTCATGCAAGACATATATACAAACATACAAAAATTGTTTGTGCATAATTATCTTGTTATTTGCCACTTGCACCTAATTCCCCTCTCCACCATGATGCTCTCCTGCAGCCAATTGTCAGAGTGTCCTTGAAAAATACAAGCACCACAACAATTGATTAGTTGAGATAGTTAATTTACACTAAAAAAATGAAACATTAAACATAACTAAATTTTTAAATATCATTAATTGATATATAATAAATGTTAATTAACCTTAATATCTTAATTCCATCTGTGATTATTCAAATGTACAAATAGTATAAATTCGTCCTTGATTAAATGTGCAATAATATTTTTTCGTAAATGCTAAACAATAATGACATTATAATCATGTAACCTTATCTATAAATCAATAGATTCAAAACCTCGTTAATAGCATTTGTTTGATGATAATTAAAGGTTAAGAAATGGGATATGACAATGATCATGCTTAGTTGTGGGGAGACATGATTTGAAATCTATTGAAACAATATCCTAGGGTTTATCTAGAATCGATGATGGTGTACATGCCATACTTTTGATTGCAAATATTTGTAATTACACAGGGTGTGCAAGGCTTGATGTACTTGGCACTGACACCGTAGTGGAGATAAAACCAATACAAAAGCTTCTACAAAATTTCCATTTTATTTTCCACCCCAAAGTGTCCCATCACCTGACTATAATGAGCTTCCCAAATCATTTTTTGATGCTCTCCTACAGGAACACAGACTCACAGAGGTATCCCATGTAGCACAAATTCCACCCTAAGATGATAGTCTAGAACATGTCAACCTCTAGAATATGTCAGGGGATCCATAATCTTTATTATATAATTAAGGCCATTATATTGTCTTATGTCCATTGGATTTAAAGACCATGTTCATTATTGTCATTGGGGGTCAATTAAAGAAGTCAACCCAATTACAATTTTCCTTCTTATGTAGGATCTTGAGGTGGAATTGTTGTAGGTATATGGACCACATTTGATGACACTATTTTTGCAACTTGGCTTGGGTCTACATGAATTGTAGCAATTTTTAGGTTTATGTGGATGATGGTCTCCTTATCGAAAATATTGCGCTTCCATTATTTGCATGCCTAAGAAATGGTGTATAGTTCTTTGTCATATGTCACATACATATGTATTATGTCAGAGAAAGTCTCGATATGGTATGTGAATATGTGCCCACAATGTATGAGGATTGTGCCAAGTGCATGATCTAAGGCACTTGTCTCAATCTTAAAAGATTGATGTAGATCTAGAAGGACAAGGAATGGTGTAGCAAAAAATCATTTCTTTGAGTTGTGCAAACTCTTAATGTTTTGTCTCCATCCAAATGAACTTATATTTTTCTTCTTTCATCTATTGGTTTAGTGGCCATGTAATGTAAAATAACCAAAACATGAACCTATGACATAAGTTGTCTAGTCTTAAGAAAATCTTGAGTTCGACAAGAGTATTTGTAGATGGCCAATATCTAATTACCTCCATATTTTCTAGGTCAACATGTACATTGTCGTTGTGATGATGTATCCAAGATATTAGAATCTTTATGTCAAAGGAAAAATTGCGTAGAGTTTGTGCTAACAATGGATACCAAGAACGTCTTGAACATCAAGTGTTCCTCCCATGTCTCACTCTAGATGATAATTTCATCTAATTAGGCAACCACAAAATAATCTCTAAAGGGTCATGAGATATCATTCATCATCTACATGAATGCCATTGGCGTGTTGGCTAGACCAAACAAACTAGCCAACTACTCAATCAAACCCTCCTTGGATTTGAATGTGGTCTACCAAATGTTAGTTGTCTTGATGGTAATTTGGTGGTATCTTGAATTAGATCAATATTTTCAAACTTGGTTCCCTTGATATGCTCTAGGAGGTCATTTATACTCGAGATCAGATACTAGTTCTTAACAATGATCTTGTTCAACACCCAATATTAAATGGTGAATTTCCATGTCCCATTCATTTTTAGGCAAGTATGTTACAGCTCCTAAAAGATGAGGCACTTGTCTGAATGTGGCCCTTTTGAATCGATTCCTATATCTACAACCCAATATCATAATTCTTGAGCACCAAACATCTACACATTGATCCATTTAGTAGTTGAGTGCCAAGGATCAAATCAATTAGATGTTTCACCTAACAATGAAAAGGTACACATATTGGTGAGGTGAATACATCTTTGTATCCTTACAGCATGTAGTCCATCTACTTATGTTGAGTTGTCTAACTTTCAAAAGTGGCACATGTGGTTGTTGTGATCTTCTAATCCTCCTTCAATTTGATCACGAGTAGCATGAGTGTACCAGTCTATCAAAGCATGCAATGACACTACTTCAAAATGATCACATATATTTACTTGGGAGGGGTTGCCTCTAGTATCCCATAGTGCTTGTCACCCAAAGTGATGATGACACTCCAAAGACTTGGCCTCATATACACCATGGTGCTTCCACATGTAGGGTTATCCAAGAAGGACATCACAAACATAAAAGGGTGCCACGTCACAAACCACCTCATCCTTGAATGGTTTGATGGAATAAGAAAGGTGACATTATTGACTAATAAATGCGTGTCTCCCTTGATTAACCCACTATATGACCTAGGGGTGTAAGTGAGGTGGTGTTGACGATCCATCTCGTGATTGCACATTGTTAGGAATAAATATTGAGGTACCTTATTCTTCATAGCATTATTTGTCACTCTTCCTTCAATACGCTCATAGTTAGGAGGTTTTTGAGTTTTTCTATAGGCTAAGTTTAGGTATCCTCCCACGTGTCTATTTATTTTAATTTTTCTATCTTTTATTCAACATCAATGGCACCCCTATTGGCCTTAGAGAGATAATTTATCTCATGCTTATACTCAAGGTGTGCCTTGGGTCTTTGTTCTAGTGTCCCCTTACCTTCCTGCAAGGATCCCACCTTGGCATGAATGCCACATGTATTTGATGTGGATAGTGATTTATTAATATTTATGCTCTATCATTGGACAATTGAAACATTGATAATCGGCTAGAATAATGGGTAATGTGGGATAAATCCAAAGATTCTTTTCTTTCAAAATTTTGGCCATATTAGTAACAATTTGACAACATACTTGCATTAAAACCAACATGTTTGACACAACATGTAAAATGGTGTAGAGTTTGTAATGCACCTTCCACCCCAATTAGTGTGTCCAATAGGTGCAAAAAGAAAACCCCAATGGTAGATAATTACTGGATCATTTAAGGAAATATCCTAGGGAATGCTTTCTAATGCACTTCTCAATACACCCTAGGAATGAACTTATTGCATATCATGGTGTATGTAGTATGATGCCTATGTTTATACAATGCCCCACAAACAAGAATAAGATCTCACATCCTAATGTTCCAAGGAGGCAAGAGATCTTGATTGAAATGTAAGGAGAAGCAAATGCAAACAATAAGAATAGGCTCATATAAAAATGTCCTCTTGATTTGTGATTATAAATTTTATAAATGAACTTAATTGAGATAATTTCTTCGTAATTAGGTATCTTCACCTTAGCCGGAAGCTCGTACAACAAGGGTACCCAATTAAGGTTCATGTGTTCAGTGTCTTTCGCTCCTCAAACTCTCTTCAGTAAGACCATAGCTTCTCTAATGGTAGAGTTGAATTGTCAAACCATGTACTACTTTGGGGCATGCCCTTTTTAACACTAAGGAAAACAACATGGGGTGGATAAGAAACAAACAAAAAATAAACCCGAGGAAGGTGAGCACAAAAACTAGATGCATGGCACCATTTAATTGGATGTCCAAAATAAATAGAGCATAAATCATTTAAACACATGGATATAAACTTTAAATGTGAACATCCCAAGAAAATACAAAAGAATAAAACTCAAACCTTTGAAAGCAAAATATATCACATGGAAGACAATTTAGACCATAGTTTATAAAGATTGGCAATAAACACAAAAGAATAAAACTCAAACCTTTGAAAGCAAAATATATCACATGGAAGACAATTTAGACCATAGTTTATAAAGATTGGCAATAAACACAAAAGAATTAAGACTTCCAAGGAATAAAATAACCAATAATCACTTTAGGAGATCATTATTCATGTTATTTTACTAAATTATTATCCCTTCACATTTAAAGGGGATGTGGTCCCAAATTTTCCAATATTTTTGGTGTGTTGGTGACAATATTAATGAGTTTTGGCATTAGGATGACATTTGAGCTAGCTTTAAATGGTAAACACGTAGAAACGATGTTTATATTTTCTTCTTATTTTCAATCATATTTGTATACTGATGTTATGTCTAACTCTTTCCATGACTCTAGCCCATCTCTAAACCTAACTTTGCACTTGACTCTAACTTGTCCCTAATGTAGACTTTACATTTGACTTTACCATGACTTTGCATGCAACTCTAACTTGACTCTAACTTGACACGAACCTAACTATACTTACAACTCTCCTCGTAACTTCAACTTGATTATATTTGTGACTCTCCTAATAACCTAATTTCGACTCTAGATGTAGCTTAATTGCCACATAATTTAGGATCATCCTAAATTTGTGGAGCAATATCACTATCAATATGAGGCTCTTGACTACAAAAAATCAGTAAGTAATCCTCACTTCTTCGCCTTATTACAATATCTAGTGTATTTATCAACAACGATGGTGAAAGATAATGACACACATTACAAACTCCATTCACTTAAGTCATTTGTTTCACACGTATATTATTTTATCAAGCCACCCATTATGAAAGGATTAATCTCAAATCAATAGTAAACATTTATTACACAAAACAAAATGTACATCAAATAATGCTTGAACACCTATGTTTAACTTTCACCACCTATAATGCTACAATAAGATGTTTAATGAGCACCCATGCAAAAAAAATGGATGTTGGACATACACATCGATTGTTCATGCCTCGAATCATGTAGTGCATTGATTTTGGCTATTGGATTAATGCTCATGTCAAGTGGAATTATAAATGACCATATAAAACCTCACCCAAATCCAACATGTGCACAAAAGAGCTCAAAACTCCTATGACTTTATGATTTCTCCCCTTAAAGCTTCACCTTTAATGTTAAAAATATAAGAATACACACGATCTTAATATGATAACTTTATAAATAATTTAAATAAATTTGTTTAAGAATAAAGAACCACTACTGAAAATTAGAGAACATCAAAAGAATAAATAATCCTTATATTTGTGAACCAAGGTAAGATCATCTTATAAGACTACCATTTTTGAAATAGTTCTATGAATTTAGGATGTTATAATTGTGTATCGGATATTAAGGAGTTGGATAATATTGATGGTACATATTAATTAGAATCTAAAATAATAAACTAATAATAAGTTATAGTAGAAAGAATAATGAAACTAAAATTCTATATTAACAGATTTTATCTATAAGAAAATCTAAGCTATCAACAATAGAAACAAAATCAGCTAAACAATTAAAAAATACAAAATCTACCAATGAAGCATGTGATGGCTTTCTATAGTCTATACCACTACCTTCAGCAAAGATTAAGAACAATGTTAAGATCACCTCCAAATATCCAACAAACACTAGTATAGAAGTTTTCCAAGTAGAAAATTTCTTTCTATCATAGAAAATTTCTTACGAAATATTACCAACTTATTGCCATCGAAGTTCTTCGTAAAAAACTTTTGAGTAGTTAATTCATTCATCCTTAACACAGGCTTCATTAGTTTTGCAATTTTACAAATTTGTTTTGTCAGAGTGACTCTTAAATAGATGGACTCTTATTTTACGGAATAAAGTCTTATCTTATTGGGCTTTGAACACTCTTCTTGGGCACTAATAATTCTACCAACTTGAAGCTCTATTGTGGAGGGGATGACTATAAGGTCTACTTGAGAATTTGATTGATTGTCTTTGAATTCAAGGTGCAATACCATGTTAGATGTTATTGAGTGATAGATGCAACAATCAAACACAACATTTTTGTAACCTATAGGTTCTTTCCACACATAATTCAACACAAAACGTGAAACTGTTTTACAAGATCAAAATTAATATATATTCTCACATTCATGCTCTCCATTCGCTAATAGTAAGCTCTAATGCTATCATAGATCCACTCAAAATATCTTTTGTAGCCATAAACGTTCTCTCATTCCAGAATTGAAGAGGCAAAGAAAAAATATTGCATCTTGAGTTGCAACTAGTAAAAATTGATGTAATGTTAAGCCTCATAGTCTAACATTTCACAACAAGCCTGCACAATTTAAAACCGAGTTTTGCTTTAATATATAATTTTGTATTCCTTACGAGCAAGAGCACAATGAAATAACAAATAACAAGGACTAAGCTTCAAGACTTCAACCCAGTTCCAAAATTTAAGCATCTACTCCCATAAGGTTTTAACAAAGACCACAACCCATAAATCAACATGAAAGTGTTTCCCCTGCAACTATTCTTGCAAAACCTATGTTAATATTGGCTTCCAAAATTACTTCAACTTGTAGTTAACGTCAATTAATTGAATGTTTGGGTAACCCCAAAACTCCAATTACTATCTTATTTCATTGGCATTTAACATTAACCGGATTTTCATGTTATTTAGCTCCTATAGTTGTTAGGATCATCACGCTGAAAGTAGGAGAAGAGGGAAAGTGTTGCCTCCCTCAATGACTAACATAGTTGTATTGATTCAAAAATAGAAAAGCTTGGCTATGAAGAAACTCCAAGAATGATTTTATTACTTTGTTATTTTAGATTAAAAGTTATAGCTAGAAAAACACCAAATGTCAAATATTGATATTGACACAAACAAATAGTTAAATAGCACAATAGCAAAACATATATCATTTGGAAATTTAAGAAAAATGGACAATTTTGTGTGTATGAAATACCCTTTTTTTTAATAGCATGGTCACTAAAATCAAGATGCCGATATGTTATAAAACTTAATTTAGAGCAATCCAAGAAGATGATCTATATTAGAAAACATCAATTTCCAAATGTATAAAATGGGATGAAAATGATGTCTACCGACAATGCTTCTTAAGGCCATTCCAACAAGCTGATTGGTTTTATTTTTAGCTTCAACTATGCATATAGATTTCATTAAGATTAGAATGAAATCAACTAAAGTTGTACACATTTGAATCTACCAAATAGCTGACAAAACTATGAGTTGTTTCATGTCTTTGTTTGGATAAGAAAAATAAAAACAAAATATTCAATCCAAACAGTTTACTTGTACTTGATTACACAATAGGAAAACAAATCTTATTTGGAAAAGGACTTTACAAACAATTTTGTGCGTATAAAATTCTCCAAATATATGAAAAGTGTGATCACTAAAATCATGAAGACAATCCATTATAAAATCCAAATCAGAGCAATCCAAAAATATCCATATTAGACAACATCACCTTCCAAATGTATATTTAAAAGTATTGAAAATGAAGTCTACCACCAATGTTTCTTAAGGCCATTCCAAAATCAAAACCATATGTTTAACTTCAAATATACATATAGCTTGTAAACCAACTAAATGCAAAGTTTGAAGTCAATATATCATTAATTTACCAAATGAAGGAGAAAACTATAATATGTTTCATATTGTTTCTGGATAAGAAAATTACAAGCCAATTTTTCAAACCAGGTACATTACTTGTACCTGGTTAGGGAGAGGGGGCAATGTTATAATCTAAAGAATCTTAGATATACAAAGAAAATCCTTGTGATAAGAATGTACGCTATAAAATACGTAGTCAAATGAAAGAGCATTCCTAGTAAAGATACAAGTAAAGAAAATAATCATTTTATAACATCCAACCTATTTATTATACATCTCTTGCATAATATATAGAATTAACAAAAACATTCTGATATGCATCTCTTTATTCATATTTTTGTTGCTACGTAAGTCTTGCTTGCCTATTTGTGGGCAGGAGTCTGACCACAATTGTGGAGGTAAAATCTTGAACAAGTTGCTTCATATTGTAATTTAAGGTTCACTATTATTGTCATTGCTTATTGCGTATGCCTAAATGAAAGGGAATTAATATCCACCTTTATGTTCAAGAGTAATTAATCTAAGGCCTTTTCAAAAAATATTGCCATCAAGTCATCAATCCTCCTCACTATGATAAAACTATTAAGTTGATTCCTAGTCTTACATTATATTGAAAGCATAAAGTCTAATCTTACATTCTAATCAACATCTTAGTTTATGAGATAGTGCAGCTGGATCTTAGATGATTGGATATCTAAATTCGCCCTTAGATGATGATCCATTCTCTCATGTTGGTAAATTTGTATCATTCCATAGAATACATTATTCAATCTATGTTAAGTGCTCCATAGTTGACTAAACTATATATATTTTCCTAGCAAAGCACCAAATATTAGGATTGGTTTACCTCTTAAGAAACATCACGCCTAATTGCTTTTTCTCAAACAAAGTTCCTTTGCCCTCTTTGTTCTACATACTTGTATATAATTTGGATAATGTACACTTGCCCATGCATTATAGTTTGAATTTGGACGTATCGAGCCTTTGTTGCCTTCGGTACAATTATTGTTCATCGTTTATCCATAACTTAAATTATGACTCCATTTAGAAATCATTATTACCTCTTAATCTCCTTCAACTCTTGCAACTATATTGGTTTTCATACGCCATCCATGTACCACAAATACATGTCCTTACATTCTTAGTCAGCTGCATTTCCAAATAGTTGAGCTTTGCTTTCTTCATGTGACACCTTCCCATCTTCTTCCCATCTTGTGTTTTACCCTTTGCATGTGACTAGGTTTCGTATCATTGCCCCATTCACGAAGTCCACACTCTATAAGAACTGTGCACTCTATCAATTGGATCGTTGTGTACTGGTGAGCTGACTTGCCTGTTATAGAATCCACAAGGCTTCAATTCAATAGAATGTTCTTGAGATGTGTAAAAGAGATACCAATGACACATGATCATTATAGAAACCACAAGGTTCCAATTCAATAGAATGTTAGGTCCTGAAATGTGTAAAAGAGAGAACAATGACACAACCACAGGGGCTCGTATTTTATTTAATAGAGTAGCAAGGGTTTAGTGTATTTTATTAAATATTGTAGGCATAGTCAGATGAGCTCTTGTATATTCTTGAATCTTGTACATATACTTATGTACATCTTTCTTCTATTAGAACTTCCTTGGGCGTTCTTTTATAATACAAATGTATGTACAACATATACAGCCACACAAATATCTAGTGTTCTCTCTCTTTATTGCAATTATTCTTACCAATCGGTATTGTAGCCTAGAAACACATTTTACCCTTAATAAATCTAACACCACTAGGCTTCTTACGATCAAGGCACCATATCCAGTCTCCCATGGGGTTCCTACCCCTCACCCTCCACTAGATCAACTCTCTTTAGTAACCTTCACATTTGAGGAATTACTTTAGCACTAGTGTTTTCCTAATCAACCATTTATTAGGTAGTAGCTTCTCATATCAAATGGTGTTTTAGCCATTTTGTTGATTCAGTTTTCCAAAAAATGACTCGTCTTGGAGTACGAATTGCTCTTAGTAGAAGCATCCAATCTGAACGATTCTTGTACCACCAAAAAGTGCTCCTCGAGAGATTTCAAGCAAGTGATCACATTAAAATTCCATGCAATGATGAAGGATCTACAATCTTGAAGCTAGTCTATCAAAACTGTTCTGTAATTGTGCCCAGTTACAACCCATACAGAAAAATAAAATAGTCACGTCTTATAGTCAGGGTAAGCAAATCAAACACGTTTTTTTTTGCAGTGAGAAAAATTTCAAATACACTTGCCTACATGTTTCTTTTGATCAGTAGCTATAAAACCATGTTGGATCTTCTTTTCTGATCCCAAATGTGGTCTAGAATGTTGGATACGAAACACCAGTGGATCCTAGTACCTTACCTTAGATCTGATCCAAAATAGCTCCAAAAGTTCCAAAGGAATTCTCACAAGAATTGACCAAATTGAACAAATCCTTGATAGTCATGTCAAAAACCAGACCAATGTCATACAAGAAATGATGAGAGCATTCCAAACAATGCTCCTGCAAAATCAACCACGAGCAAACCTAGCATCAAAAATCACTTTTTAGCTGGAAGCAAAAGTCAATATCCCTAAGTTGAAATAAAATGTCAATGGTGAGAAGCTTGAATCTTGGTTAAATGGTCTTGAGGGATATTTGGACACATCCCAAGATCACTAATCCATAGAAGATCCTCACTGCTGATGTTCGTTTAGGAGAAATTGCTCTGGATTCTGTCGAAGAATCTTCAGAATATGCTTGCTACTAAAGACAAGCAGATCCCCCAACACGATCAATTCAAATCTGTCATGAAGTAAAGGTCATACCCTAATGGATATCAGGACAATCTGTTAGTACGATGGCTTAACTCAAGCAACTACCAGGTAAATCAGTCCAGCAATATGTTGAGTTTTTAAACAAACTCCACATCTAGCTAGAAATTCCAACCCTGAAAGAGGTAACTTACTATTAAATTTCTTCCTAATTTACTCCTAGCCTTAGGAATGACATAGCTATGTTTGACGTAGAAACCTTAGAATGGGCATATAAAATAACAATGCATGCTGAACACATGCTTGGACCTAAATTTCCAGGAAAAAGTTCTGGTTCTAGTTCCAGTTCTAGCACTACTAATGCTTCTTCCTGAAGCCTTTCCACCTCCAACAGTTTGCCCAACACTAATGGATAGTCAAAGGATTTAGGCCATTCATCTTCATCTGCTAGTAAAGGAAAGAATGTCCAGCAATTACCATAAGAAGCATAGTCATTCCACTGAAAAATGTAGATCTCTTTAAGCCAAGAAAGAGTCTTTAAGACTCCTCACCAACCTGAATCAGAGGATGCTGAGGCTACAATTGATACTCCAACCACTCCAAACCCGCAACTTATCCTTATGTTTGAGATTATTTAGCAATTCCAAAGGACTTGACCCATAACTGCTAGGTAGATGATCACTTTATTTTTCTTTATCAATTACCATGGCAGTTAGAAAATCCTAGTATCGCATAAGGTAGTTTCACAGTTACAGCTTCCTGCTACAAACCATCCTCGTAGCAATCAGTTGGGTTGGGTCAAAGATGTTGGGAATACAGCACTAGTAACAAGGAAATGTGCAGTAATTAAGGATACAATTCAATGTAATTTCCACTCCACTTGACCATTCTAAGTTAATCCATGGGCATCCTTACCATGCTGATTGACGTGCCTTTCATGATGGATGCCACCAAACCCCCAAAATTCAAAAGGGCAGTCAAGAATACAAACTTTTCTTTTTTGCCAAGCTCACCTTTACGATTTGGAAAGCAAGCAGATGAACGAGTGACTATCAGTATTCACCAAACACAAGAAGATAACATAGGTAATCTGCCTCATTCAAGTATTCAAAATTTCAATGTATTACTGATTCATACCTAGATGTTATTGAAGAATCTAAGGGCTTGCATCCTTAGAGCCAGGATCTAATTATGCCATAGGCATCATTCTTCAGCACGAAGGTAACCCCATTATATACATTTCAAAAATATTTTCTTCAGCAAAACTAAACTACAATGCGTAATAAAGAATTTTGTGCCAATTAAAGCACTCATGCAATGGAGGCATGACATCCTTGACCTCCTTCCAAGGTTCTGCATATTCTCAATCCCAGATTTTCTGCACATGAAGATTAGAAGTCACTTTATTCTTCATATGATCCACACATTGGATCAATCCTATCCTCTTTACAACAATCTACACTGATTTTCTAAAATGACCATATTCGTTCCATGCAACAAGACTATAGATGGTTCCAACACTACTTAATTGTTTTCCAGCATGTATCACCAATGTAACTTTGGCTTACCACTTACTAGTACGTCTGAACGTGACAAGATTTCTTAGTCACTTTTGGAAAACATTGTGGAGGCTTTTGGGCTGTCAGTTTAGGTTCTCTATATCTTTTCATCCACAAACTAACGGTCAAATTAAGGTAGTTAGCCAGTCCTCGGTTCATGCTCCCTGCATCTATCACAAACAGAATGAGCAGTGAGATGCTTGTCTCTGTGTTGTGTAGCAGTTATCATAGAGTCATCCATATATCTACAGGACACTCTCCATTTGAGGTTTGTTGTGGGTATCAACACCTTGCTATGTATGAGATATTGATAGCTCTCCCCACAACTTCATCTCATGAGTAAAGGAGAAAGCTAAGGCTTTTTTGTCTTCTAACATATGGCTAAAGTCCATGCACATATGCAATATACATTATTGAAGACTCAAGCGAAATACAGAGCCTCCTGATTGGCATCGAGACCCTCCTCAATTTCAGGGTGGTGATGATCTGTTTTAAGTTGAAAAGTGCCTTCTACTAATTATAAACAAAACAATACATCGCTAATCTTACCCAGAAAAGCGAGCGGAATGGTATCACACTCCAAAAGAAGACTTCACATCAATACTGTGGATCAAGAGAGGAGATCGAGTCACTTTAAATAACTAAGATCTTAATAAATTAGAATAAGTTAAAGAAAGGCTCCAAGTGAACTTTTCAATCTAAAATAAAGAGTATCACGAGCAACATAATATAAGGCTCATCGGGCACACATGACCATTATGCAACTGGAGCAGTCAAATCAGCAGCCGGTGGAGGCAGAGGGTCATTTGGCTTGTTGCCCTAGACCACCACAAAGAGGATTTGTCGTATCAAGTACCGGCTCCCACCCATTACCATCGGTTGCTTTGTCTTTTTCTTCTTGTTGTTCTTGTATGGATGGAGAAATTGCAAGGGTCAGCCAAGGAAATTTTCCATCTTGTTGAGTTGTCCACCCACCGGTGTCAGGAAAAGAGTGACCAATCCTACCACCACCTCCACTTCAGCAGCTAGGCAAAGGATGGTGAAGGCGAGGCAAGAAACTTCGCCACCTGCTTCTTGAGTGGCGTCTGCCATAGCCCTAAGAGGGAGACAATCGGTGGGGAGAGTTTGAAGGAACTTGGCTAATGGCACATGGGGCATTTCCCCAATGGTCCAAAACGGATTGTAAATGCTCCACCTCTAGACGGACCTTATCTATGGACCTTATCTACTTGCACTTCTATCTAAAGCATGACATTAAACATAACTAAAATTTAATTAGTAACAAAAAAAACATTTGTAGTGATACGGTTAAAGATAACCTGAAAAGGAATTTCAAAGCAAAAAATGTGCCAAATTTGATTGTATTGTGCAGGTAACATGATCAAATCCCCCAAAAGCACCATTTTCCATGAGTAGAACTCTGGAAGGAACAGTTGAACGAGGGTGTGAATCCATCTCCAAGCTGAGCACTCAGCCAAACCAAAAAAAAGGCTTGAGAGACTCAAGTCTCTGGCATGAGGGGCATATAAGGTGAGAAACGCCTAAGTGCACAAGCCAATCACCAACAAGCGGACCTTGATAAAAGATGCACCAAAGAAAATGTGCTTTCTTAGGCCCAATGAGGGCTTTCCAGACGTTGGAAAACCTTTGGATCCAGGTAGCCTCAAAGGAGTGTAATTTCTAGTGAGCATTTAGAGTCTCAAATTGAATATGTTAAGGAGAAAGTAGCTGATAACCAAGCTGGGGTCTGTTCTGATGGAAGGGAATCTCCAAAGGCCACTTCCAGTGTTTCCACCACCTAGTCGGTGACTGAACACCAATCTTGTGGAGATGCTCCTCAAGAATGGCCCTCTAGATCTCAACGGCAGATTAAAGGTCACCATTGTTGGGCTGCAATTGTTCCTTGAGAGAAGGCCAAAGGAGCAAAGATCTGGAACGTTTGCAAAAAGGTCAGCAACACTTTTGAATCTTTTAAAGACCCCGCTACTTTTGACCCAAGGGACCATGGCAAAGGGTACACCATAGTAACTGAGAACTGTGGACCATCAAAAGGAGTGATTTTAAAGAGATTTGGGTCTTGAAACCATCCCCATCCCAAAAAAATTGTGGTTTAACCAGCTCCCAAGCCTTCCAAATGCAATTAGCAACAAAAGTGCCAACAATCTTGACTAGCATGCGGTAATGAGGAAATGTAAGCCTAAACCCTACCATGCTTTTCTGCCATACGAAGTGCCCTAAGAGATGCAATTATGCAGATAAAACTTCCAAGGCATCGTCTCCTTCAAGAGCTCAAATAATACACTTGATACAAAGGGTTGAGCCTTGGAGTTTGATGTCAAGAAGGCCAAGTCCTCCTACCTCTTTGGGTCTACAACACACATCCCATGAAACCTTATGGAATCCTTTAGAGCCTTCAAAAATGGCCCAAAATAAATCCCTAAGAAGGCACTCTAACTTAGAATAGGCTGCTTTGGAGGGTGCCTAGCAAGAGGAGTAATAAACATGAGTAGTTGTGAGGTCTTTAGAACAAACCTGGAACTTACTGGTGAGGGTGAGAAGTTTTGTCACCAAAAAAAAATCTTTTTCTCCACCCTCAAACCACATAGTTCCGCAAGTCTAAAGGATACCCCTGAAAGGCAAAGGGAATGCTAAGAAAATTGAACTACTCCCTAGGTTGTATCAAGTTCTATTTGAAAACTTCCAACCATTGAGGTATGGGAGTGTAAGATTGTTTGTAGCATTGTGTTTTCTTCCATTGAATAGAATACCCTAAAGCAACACAAAAAAATATCTTGGCACTCCATGGCATGAGCAACATATACGTCTTCTTCAACAAGAGTAAGAAAGGAGTCATCTACAAAGTGCCCATTGACCAATTGGCAATGAGACTGAAGGAGAGCTATGCCTTTAACCAAATCTCTAGCAATGCAGTCAGCCAAGAGATAGTTGAAACTTTCGGCTGCAAGAACATACAAGAATGGAGCTAACAAACAACCTTGCCTGATGGATCTAAAGAACCCAAACTTGTCAAATTGGGCACCATTGATGGTAATGTAGGCACAAACATCTTGGAAAAGCATGTTAACCAACTGAACAAAATTGGGACCAAAACTAAGAGAATAAAGCAAATCAATGATGAAGGCCCATTCAATTCTACCATAGGCTTTCTCAAAATCAGTTTTTACAAAGAGGGCTTTTTGATGAAAGGAACGAGCGCATTCATACCTTCCCAGACCACAATGACATTGTCCAAAATGTATATATTGTGAATGACACCAGTTTGCTCATGTTGAACAATAAAAGGAAATTTTAGGATGAATTTTCAATAATCCCTAAAACCTGCTCATGTACCTCAAACGCAAAGCAAGGGCTTTGGCAATAATCTTATAGGACACATTTAAGAGAGTGATAGAGCACAAATTAGTGATGTGCTCCGGATCCATAAATTTTGGGATGAATTTTATGTTACCTTAGTTGATGACCTTGCCAAAGGAGTTGGTCTAAACTACATCCAGATAAACTTGGTGTAAGTTAGGACCCGCGGTATCCTAGAGTGTTTGGTAAAACTCAGGGGAAACCATCTATCTCAGAAATCTTTGATAGTGAGCCCAAAGGCTTGCATAATGTAATCAGTCTAGTGAGACGTCGTTAGCCTCACAAATGGCCCACACCTTGTTAACCTCCTTCCAAGATCAAATTAGAGTGAATAACCCTTTGGATACCTAGTCCCTAATTTCAAACCAATGCATGCAAGCACAAATTTGAGCACCACAAGAGTTGTAGGTTTATTCAACCTTAAGCTTATGTCACCACTTGGCTGCTTGTTTTTTATGGTCCTCATTCAAGGGGGATAGCTCTAGATCCTCTTTAAGTTCTAATAAATTCACTATATGATGCCTCATGGGCCCTTTTTCAAAATACTGCAGCTTGTTTTCCATAGACATGGAGGAAAGCAGTGGCGCATGATGTAGCATCCGCCACTAGTTAATCCAACCTAGCTCCCCCATAAGAATGACATACCAAGTTCCAGATTAACTTGATATGGTTAAGCATCCATTCATGGGTTAGGTGCATAGTGTTAAGGTCAAATTGAGACAACCCTTTCTACCTGGAACGTAGACCACTCAATGCAGAAACAGATGGGTAGATGATCAAACAAAATGGACCCCACAATCACACTAATGTGGCAGTCAATGTTGTTAGCAAAAGAGAAGAGATCTTGTTTTGCTAACAACACTCGAAATTTTTTAACACCCAGTCATTTCCTTATATGTGGTTGGACCAAGGAAACCAAGCCGAGTTGGAGCAATGTTGGCATTGGTTGGGATCAAACAACCTGAGCTTGCGACGATATAGAACAATGCCTCTCTTTCACCTGTGCACCACCATATTGGGAGAAGCTCCTCTTTGTCTTCCATGGATTCAAGCATGTTGAAGTCACCACGAATAATCCAATTGGAGTTTGGTAGCAACTTAGTAATCCACTGCTAGAATGCCGCCCACTCAACGACATCATTAGAGGCAATACAAAGGGAGTGGCCATCAAAATAGAAAAGAGTTCACACCACTCAATGAGTGGGGTCAAAGCCCCAACTGACAATATGCAGTGCCAAGTTGGGCACAATATATGTGACCACTCCATCTCATCCAGTATCATGGTTGGACACATGGCACAATGCTCTTGGCCAAATCGTTCTACCAAGGGAATGTAGTAGAAACCTAGAAATCTTAACTTACTACAGGCACAACAAATTAGCAAAACACTGACAACTATTTGTGACCATATGCTTACTTTAGGAGTTAGTATGGCGGTGAACATTCCAAGAATAAACCATCATGGAGAAGCATCAAGGTTCATGTCCCATTTTCCAAGCCATCTAAAGATGTGAAGTTGTTGGACAGATATGCTTGTTGGTTGCTCCCCATAACGTCACCTATTTTAAAATATTTTTGTTTCTCTTGCATGTACTCACCATTCTCGAGAGGTGGTGAGGAGCTATGTGAATGTCGTATAATCATTTTGCATTCAAACATCAACCGATTATAGGTTGTCCCCAATTCTTTCACCACCAAAGGAGATTGTGACAATTTAGAAATGAAACCCTGACTCTAAGGGTCCAATAAAATCGCCATAGCCTGTGTGGTGCGAGAGAGCAGTGACGCCGCTAAAGTGGCATCATGAATCATTTGTTTACCGGCCGCAAACGAACCTCCTATGGGTTTGTACATGGTAGTGGTTGTTTTGACTGCTCCTCAAGCTTGCTAGTTTACTTTCTTATTGGTGACAGAGGTCCAACCATCAAACAATGAAGCGACATTCTATTCACCTTTGTCAAGGTTTTGGGTTGTACAGCTCGCCACAAGATGGCCTAAGAAGGCCCTCGTTGATCTTGTGGTGAGTGGCTTGAGACCTCAATCATGTGTTGGGCTATAAAACACGTTGCAAAATGCACTGGCCATCGATTTGAATGTTGATAATTTCCTTGAGATCCTTTAAGAGGTATACTTCAACATAGATATCATTTTTGGGGCCAAGTAGCATAAAAATTTCTCTATTTGTGGTAGATAAATTGACCTAAGGGTTTAATAAGCCAGTCAATGAAACCCCATAGGGGGAGGGGAAGACTTGGGAACTCAATCCAAATAGGGATTTTGAGTTTGACTTGTTCAGACACCTAAAATCCCTAATCCAGTGGGAAATCCCAAGGGTATTATGGATAAACCATGAACCATGTTTAGCTATTGTAGTATAGTGCTCAACATTGAAATTTTTAAAAAGGAAAAAAAAATATGGATTTGGTTTTGCACACCCTCAAGCTTAACACCATGTGGTTTCTAGTTATTATGCACCCAACTTTTAAGCATGCTTTTTGAGGGAATACAACCAACAAAATAACCTGTCAAGGTATTGTTTTCAAACCAACAATGTGCATTATCAAATTTGAGGGAATCAAGGATAACATCAAGGATAGAGTCAACTAGGATATGTTTGTTATCTCATCGAACACCTCCGAGTGAACATCATCACTCGTTTCATTGGCATGTTCACTTAGAACTCCACTAGAAACACCTACATTAGATGATGCATCATGTGCCAAGGAGTCGGCGATGATATAGGCGAGGGCAAACTTGCTGCCCAACCAGGGATTAATGGTTGGTTCATCGCAAGCTCATTTCCAACTCAAGCTAAGCAGATGTCCTAGACAACATTTGAGCAACACTTTCCCCATCTACACCAAAAATTGAGGACAATTTACTACAAATAAGAAGGAAATGACTAGACAATCATATGGGCTAGTGGATTTCATTAAGTAATGTGCTACATTCACATGGGATAGTATATTTACTTAAATATTGTGCATATGTTTCACATGGACTAGTGCATATTCTTAAATGTTGTACAAATCTCTGTATGCATCTTTCTCCTCTTAGAAGCTTCCTTGTGCAACATTTCCAAGGAAAATTTTAATGGGATTCTTTTACAAGTATCAAATGGTAGGTGAATTTTTTAATTTCAAAAAGTAAAAAATATATGTATTGTAGGCAAATTATAAGGAAAACTTAGAATTTACTACTAATACACATATATTTTGGTGAATTTAAAAACTTTATGTACATTTTTAAAAGAATATTTGGCAAATATGTTTTCAAAAAAGTATTTATTGGTTAATCTAATTTTGGGTAATTCAATGAAAAATTAGCTGATTGGCGAAAAAAATAAAATCTTTCTATATACATAAAACAAACGAGTGTACAACATATACAATCGTGGAAATCTCACATTCTATCTTTGTTCCAATTGTTCTTGTCAAATGGGGTCAAGTGCGAATCCTAGAACAACTATCTTAGAATGATGACCCAAAACATCTTGGCATTTTAACCAAAATAAAAAGTGGTTTTCCGTCCAACCTCTAAGGGGCTTGTTTCCTTGGAAGCTTCGTAACAAAAAGCTATTTACCATCTAGTTTGCTTTGTCAATTATCCAACCATCATGTAAATATCCCTCCATCTTCAACAAGTCCCTTTGCCATCTATCCAATGAATATTGCTATTATAAAATCTTACATGCAATGACCTCGATTTCACTTAGTTTCTATTTTGCTATATCTTGTGGCTAGCCTGATAAGCCACTCTCTAGTATCCTCAAATAATAGCCTCTATGTCTTTATCATCCAAGTTGCTAACCTTTGTCATTCATAAACTAACTATTTTTTAATTTTTGCAGCAACATGATTCTCCCATTACTCAATAGACCACTGGCCCTATCTTGATATATGTCTGTGTAGCCAAGGCCCTTGGGCCAAGTAGGTAGTATGCGACTTTTTCTGTTTGATTTGATATTCGCTCCTGAAGTATGAATAAACCATGCTGGCTTGAGCTGTGCCATCATTGTACTAGTTTTTTTTGCAACATAAATGTAAATTTTAAAATATAACGTCTTCTTTGCATAGTTTTTAAAAAGAAAGTATTTAACAGAAGGCAAAAGAATTCCTCAAAACTATTACAGATGGGAAAAAGCCACCATAAAAAGTTATTAATAAAGAAAATTCACCTATAGAACGAATCCATCTAAATAGTCATTAACTAGCATCCAGTTTGGGCAGTGCATACATTATCCTTGTATTCTAGTTACCATTTTCGAGCAGTAAAATCTCTAACTAGAGAAAAGAGATGCTTGATGGACACAAGCAAGAGAAACAGAGAACAAGATAGAACAGAAGTACTAGTGATAATTTTTCTACATTCAAAACAATTTTTATTCCAATGATTGCCAAAACAGAACACATGAAAAATATCTTACCACTGACAATGTCATAAAGAGAAATGTGTGTCTAGATTTAGACCAAAACAACCAAACTTCGCTGTTCATGCATTTCTGCTTTCTCAGCTCTCAGACAAGTGACAATTGGCAATCACATTTACAAAAAAGGAAACTATTTACAATTGAATTTTATTATAGAAAAGACAATTGATAGCTACAATGTATAAATATATGAAGAGTCACTTATTAATCAAGGCATGCCAAAGCTCCTGGGGAGGAGTTTCAAGCAAAATGTCTGATGCATTTGGCTTGGTGAGCCAAAACCCTCTCTTTACTTCACTACCCAGCTGACCCACAAACCACTCTGCATGACCGTGAAGTATCTGATGCCCAACTACAGGTGTTTCTTCCTGTGCAAAGTGAAACATGTGTGAAATATCTCTCCCAAGAAAAACTCCTGGCAATAGTTCTAATCCCCCATCCCTTCTAAATGGTTTCTCTTTGCCAAGAGACTGGCTGCATGAATGTTTTGGTGTTGACGTTATACAAGAAGCACATTTATGTAAAACCATCCAGTCATTTGGTGCCACAGGTCCACCAACTCCATGTGCTATGTGCTTAGAAAGTGCACAAATATGCATGCTTTCTAGAGACTTGGCTTCCCAATCAAATATCCTCTCTTCCTGGCATGCCAAATATACACAAGAATCATTGTACTCATAACGAGATTCAAAAAGTTTCTTAGGATAATGGAGATTCTATAACTTGAAAAACATCAGCAGTAGTGCTTCAAAGTCAAATCTTGTCCATCATAACTACAAAAAATTATTTGTATGTGAAAAGCAGTAGGATTTCACAATAAGAATGGTGAAATATAATAGTAATGTATTAGTCTTGACACATAAGTTGATCTGACCTCAAGTGGCATATTCAAAATAAGTCCTCGGGAGCCACTACATCTTCTATGCTCGTAAAGGAGCACCTAAGGCACAAACAAACAGGGGCTTGCATTAAAGAAAAATCTTCATAAATATTTCTGTGTTACAACACAGATACCACCACATGAAAACAAAAATACTCACAACAGAACCAAAGAAAAAAGGGGAAGGCATTGCAGCAGTAGCCACCAGCAGAGTGCCTGGATGCAGATTTGGTCGACCAGATCCTAATCTGCTTTCTAGCATGCTGCAGCCACCACATATACTCTGTCAGAGTCATCCTCTGCACGTAATATCATTAAAATATATTTTCAAACCTTCAGAGGAAGGCCAGTTTGATCTAGCAATAAGAATCCAGAAATAAGAAAACATCAGACAAAATGGCAGATGAATCACAGAGAGTTGAAATAGATAGGCTTTGTGCCCGATGCAGGTAACCTGAAATGGAACTTGTGTACTGAAACATTTTTCTATTTAAAAGGCTCCAACAAATTTAGACTTGTTAAAGAGAAATAACTAATCAGTTAAAGAAATAGGTGGTGTAATCCTATTACTGAAAAACAAAATGTCTCAAATGAAGCCCTAACTCTATAAAGCAATCTGTTCATATGGCTCTGCTGAAAATGAAATTATTGAAAAGATTATCTGCATTGTTAGCAGTAATCGGATTAGAAAAATGTTCAGGCTGTTGGGTAACAAACCATATTTTTAATCTCACTAATATCAAGAAGAGAAAAGATGGGCTGTATGATAGCTTAACCTCAGAAGCAGAGAAATATGCTCTGCAACTGGGTTATTTGCCACCGGGGTTATTTGCCACCGACGTCAGCATTGTGTTCTACATGAGACAAAGGGAGGGAACCATTGGATGCCTTAACCCATATCAGAGAAACAATAAAAAAATTTATGCCTTTGACATGAATTCCTTTACCATCCATCTAAAGGTTATTTTACATGGAGCAACACTCACTGATCCAGGTGACAGTCCTGGTCAGAATTCTGCAGGGACCAAATCTAAGCTTGGACTTTATTTTGTGATACACGGGCAAACAGTGAAGCATTTGGGCATCAAGGAAGTTGTTAAAAAAAATGAAATAAAAAATCAGAGCTGTGATGGCCAAGATGCACAAACTTTAGAACCCACCAAAATCATGAAAACTAAGGCAACATGGAGAGATGGAGCCCCTTTGGGTAGCCTGACCACTTAATTCCCATTTCCAAAATGGGTCATCATAGAAACCAAAGGAATAATGAAGGAGTTGTGGCCCCAACAAGTTGACCATTTCAAACTTCCTTCTAAAAACATTTCCATCTCATTGCCAGCTCATGTCGACCACTTGGGTATGGCACCAACCCTTCAGTAACCATTGGAAGATGAACCATTCCATCTTCCACCGGTGTCTCTTCATTTTATATTGTAGATAACCGTATAAAGATGCGTTGCCTAATAATGCAAAATCAGAGAGGGTCATAGCTTTACATCTCTTCTATTAGGAATTCTTACATATAGTACATTATTTATAATATACCATAGGTTGGTTTATTTAAAAATATATAGATAGTTATTGGGTTGATATAACAACACCCACATAGCATGGTAGTAGCTAAGAGATAATTGAGAGTTACTAGGATTTTGTTGGAGATATAAGCGGATGGGATAGAGGATATGTCCTAAATTATATAACATGATCCGTGTATATCAGCTCTTCCAAAACTTTGAATAATATAATGTTGTGAGTTGCATCTTTCATTGTGTGAATACTGTGTATTTTATTATATTAGTCTCTTACCAATTCTTATATATGGTATCAAAGCAGGAAAGAGTTTGGAGACGAATCATACTGTGATGGAATGTTGTATGGAAGAATAAAAGTTTCCAAGGGGCAGCTCCATTGGTAGTCTTATTGCCCCAATTGATGAAGTTTTATTCTTTGATAAAATTATCTTAAAATTAGCTTGTTTTAGGTAGCTGCCATTAATTAGTTTCTCTCTGTGTTAGAGTAGTAGTAAATTATGTGTGAGAGAGAGATTTGTTTTTTTTCCAGAGTTTTTGTTTATTAAAAATATGCTTGAGAAAGTGTATACATAGAAGCCTTGCTTGCTGTCCTTGCAAGAGCAGGAAAATAAGAGTTTGATCTTTGAGAAAGGAATGTTGATCTGAAGCTTGACATGAAGTATATAAGAATATAAAAAATAAAGAGCAGTAAAACAGATGGGCGTCTAGTGCACCTGAGTTGACCTAATGGTGAAGAACATGTGTTCCCAAAAGGGAGGTCACGGGTTCTAATCTTGCAGAGGGTAGAGTATGCACACCTTTGTACAAAGTATCCACATGCAATGGGCTAACCAACTTGGTGTTCAATCCGATGGGGGTCGGCACATGGCTTGAAACCTGTGTTCAATGCGACGAGGAAAGTCCACAATCCATTGCTAGGAATACTATTCACCATTGGTTTAGATATTCCGGTTACAAAAATGTCAGCACCCAACATTTACCGATAAGATATGGGTGAGTTGGTAAAGTGACTTGGTTGCTTCAAGAACCACCCAGGTTCAAATCTCAGTTTGGTATCGGAGGCCGGTTGTGGCCGATGGTTGGTATTTGTGGATCGGTTGTGGTCGTTGATGGTATTCTCGGGCCGGTTATGGCCGTTTGTTGGTATTCTTAGGTCGATTATGGCTATTGTTGGTAATTCTAGTACTTGTGATAGAGAATCACTTGGGGATCTGGGCGCCCAATTGTGTCCCAGACCGGTTGGAGCTCTGGTCAAAAGTGAATAGGGTAAGGATCCCACCAAAACCAGTATCTATAAAAAAAACATAGATAGGCATCCATTTAAAAGACGCATAAATAAAGCTCAAAATTAGAAATGTGGGTCAGAATTTGGCGAGTGGGTTTCTGAAGGGGCGTGTATGGGTGCACATGAAGAAGATCCGAAGTCTGATTGAACAATAATGGTGCATTAGAGGGTGAAAGGTTGTATGCAAAGGCATCATTTATAGCTTGGACACTTCTTGGAAATGCAGATCTACAGTCAAAAGACACAATTATTTGAGAAAAAACCTGTTTAGCAGACATTGAACATTGAAGGTGTGGGGCCCTTGACAAAAAACAGAAGAATCTGAAAATAAGGGGAGGACGTTCTACTCAACAAAGTGCCCACCAGCTTCAATGGCTTCTTGCATAAGTGCAGTAAAGTTTTTCATTCTAATACAAAGATTAATCATATAGTTTAAAATTACGAAAAATTTAGGGAATGTATCACTTTTAAGTTTATTAATTTTATTAAAAATTAAATTTTATGGAATTTTTTAAACTTTAGAAAGAAAAAAAATTATAAGCAAAGTGCAAAGGACCTAAGTAAATTTTATATCTCATAAACCAAGAGGAGTTATCTGCTGATATTTTGCCACATTATGTCATATACCCTTATCGTCCTTTCCCCAAAATGGTTTTACTCCAGTTTTTTTTTTTTTTTGGATTTAATTGTTTGAGTATTCTCATAATATAATTTTAGGCTTAAAACCTTCCCTGGAAGATTGTATTAAATTCACATCTTTTTATCTAGGTGGTGGATTCTAACAAAAGCTTGCCATGTTCTTTAAAATTGTAGTCTAAACCTTGTAACAAAAGGATTTAGCTTTGGTATTTATAGTTTGTAATTTAAAATTGTTTCCACAAAATTTTTATTAAAAGTTGTTTGTCAAAACCCTTAAGTTAAAATTTTTTGTATAAGGATGCAATTTCGGTAGTAACTGACACTGTTACAAGTTTCTAAATTGAGGGGAGGAATTTTATTCCTATGAAGATGACTAGTATCGGGAAAACATTGCCAGAACCATTAGAGTGCTTCATAAAGCAGTGTGGTCTACAAGACCATCATGATCAACCTGGGTAATTGAGTCAAGTTTCAGACGAGGATGGAGGAAAACTGCCAATCTTGAGTTCGTCACTAACTCAAAAATTGGATTATTGCTTTAGCGGCAATCTAGAGCGAAAAAAATGATAAAACCAAAGACAGTAATCACTAGTGAAGGTGAAGATGAAGACCGTACTCTCGCTGTGTAATATCCCTTCTAAAATATATACAGAATTCTAAAATTTCTAATTAATAATTTTTTTTGCAAATCAACTCAACTCAAAAATGTCATACAACACTGATAAAATAATGTAAACAAGTACACGTCCAACTAACCCTTATTCAATGTTTGACCATATGAATACCAAATTAAGGAAAAGACTGAATTTTTCTTAATAAAAATTACACACCCTAGCCTAGAGGTCTGCAGATTAATTCGCTTGGCTGGTACAGCAGGTACAGCTGTATGGCAGCCTACTGGAATGTGTACAGCAGCATGTCGAGTGGTATGACGCTAGGAAATGGACCTTGGGGCGGAATTCTGAGTTTTGAATACTACTGTGATGCTAAACAGACTACAGACCCTCCCTGGTGAATTATGCGATTTCCTACTATGCTGTCTCAGATGCTTAAATGGTGACTGCAGTCCCCAAAACCCTTCAAAAGGCCTACGATCTCTGCATGGGCTGGTACAGCTGGTATAGCATGGAACAACAGGCTCAAAACCCTAGCAATCTGGTCCAATTGGACTGTTACAGCAGCGTTGAGGTGACTAAAACCCTAGTTCGCTAACTAAAACCCTAGTTTGCTTATTGAAACCCTAATTCGCTGTCTAAAACCCTTTTTTGCTGATACGACAGAGCTACAGATGTGATGCCAGGTGGCAGAAATGTATAGTAGGCCCTAAAATCTACGATCACGTCCAAATAAGACTGCAACGTCAGCAATTTGTTGGGGAAGGGTGACACCCAGTTAGAATTGGACTGCCAACAGTGACACCAAAATGAATAGATCAAACCCTAGCCGTACAGCCCTAATTATGCTGGTAAAACTACATTTATCTGCTTAACCCTTGATCAAACCCTGATTTCTGATTTATTGTAGATAACCTATTTGTTCAGTGCACTTGTAACACTTGTGTGGAGCAACCGCAGTGGATTGGAGGGGTTTTGTCCTCTAATCCGGTTGAAATAAAGGTTTTCATCCACAAGCAGTCGCTGAATTTTGGAATCTGTCATGAATGGTAAAAAAAAATAATCAATAATCCTTGATAATGATTGCCCCTTTGTCCTTTTATGAATCTAACTTTTCCAATATCACCCTAACCCTAAAGTAATTAGCTCATGGTCCCATGGAGACTGCAACTGTGTCGGATTTCCGAAACAGGGGTCCCATGCCGATTTGCAGTTCCATAACTGCAAAAAACAAATCATCTGCCTCAAAATGAGGAGCAACAACTATTTCGGGATGATCCATTTATGCCCTGGGTAGCAGTGGGGGGCAGCTGCATCTCCATGCTTGAAAAGTTTTTTTCTACCCTATGGCTCTGCAATTGGGCAAACTAATAGTTCCTTCCCTCCAAAATTTGGTGGTGAATGTGGCAGGAGAAAGTTGCCATATATTGGAAGGAAAGCAGCGACAGACAAGTTGTGGAGATGAATCGCGCAGCTGTATAGATCTGTGTCCATCACAAATTGGAAGTGGTTGTGCATGTTGCTCAGGTCGTTTTCTTGTAGAATGGTTTTTGACATTCACTGTAGTCAAAGGTATGGGATCTCTCACCATTCTCTTTCCTGGTGTTTTTGGCTTCCACTTACAAGAGTTATAATTTATTTATTTTGTTGACTTCTTTCTCATCCTAAGCTTGAGATATCCCTTCAAGAGTTTTGTCATATTCCTCAATGGATTTGAAAAGTTCAGAGAAGCTTCCTTTGCCAAATCCTCCACACCCACCCTTTTGATAGGCCTTTCCATGTTCATCAGTCATCATGCAACCCAAGCTTTGGATTATCTCAATAAATATAGTCGGCAGACAAAATTGGGAATGAATAGTATATGTGAATGGATATGCTAGACAACAAGGATCACCTTGTTTTAGTTGGCCTTAAGGCATCTGTGATATCTATTCTTCCAGTCTGTCAATTCACTCTTCCATTTGTTCTCTAGTAGCCTTAAAGACCTATTGAACTCTTTATTCAATACAAAACAATATACTCTTGAAGAAGTCTGCTAAACACACTAACCACTTACTCCTTAGGTCTACTTCTCACTATGTTTTTTGATAAATTTTGGTGTAGGCTACCTTGTAAAGGTTCTAGACAATCTCAGACGGACCTATGTAGGTACTACGCACACAAGAAACCAGGTCTCTAATAGATGTCTAAAAGATTAGACTTATATCTTCAAATTCTGTTTTTTTTAGGCTTCTATATCTCTAGGCCAATTAGCCCTCTAATAGGTCAAGATTACAAAAGAGCTCTCTTAGCACTTAAAACCTACTTCTCCGAGGTTCTTTTAACATAAAAAACTTGTTACAAGCATTATACTAACTTGTAGAGTTCAAAACAAGGCAAAATCAACTTAATCCTTGGCACAAGTCTCTCAAGGAAAAACATCTATAGGTGTACAGAAAAAAACAGTCATTTGTAACTGAAGATGTAGACCTCCTCTTGATATAAAATTGCTTGGATTAGATTACTAATACTCTCCCCTAACTTCTCATGAAGTTTCAGATCATTTCACTCAGTATTTTAGGAATTAAAGACTTTTTAGTGACAAAATCCTGAGTTTGGTTTTACACAGACAATGAGAAGGCTAAGAGCAAATAAAGGATTGTTCAAAGAGCATGATAAAGTTTTTACTGATCTAACACCTGCAACTTGTCCTTAGAGGACTCCTCCACGTTTTCCAATAACCAATATGACTCCATATAGCAATTTCCGCGTGTCACAGAACCCCTGTAAGTGATTGTAAGTGCAGAAAATATTGTATTTGAGGGTTTCAAGAGTTCAAACGAGACTAATAACTTGAAATCAATATAGAAGTGCTTGAATCACGTTACAACAGATTCAATACACTTGAAAACACATGATGAAACTCAGATTTCTTTATTGTCTAAAGACAATATTTCTACAGTCTTTCTTCACTTGAAAAACAACCCCGTCACAGTTACTCCAACCCCTGTAAATGATGGTTTTTTTTGTCCTCCTTGTACGCCTCCCATTTGCTAAGAATGATGGTTATCGGTTTGTTGAAGTGTACACCAAGCTTGGTAATTGACTAAACTTGTCCCGATTTCCTCTCACAAACCTGGGTTCATCTTAGTAAACTGACCTTTTAGCTTAACTACTGAAAAAAGAAAAAGGAACAGGTTCTTGGGTGAGGATGAATTTCAACAAGAGTGTGGGACCTTTTTTTTAGAGGCTAAGGCATCCACATCCCTAAAGGGACTGGAGGACAATCAGAAGGAGAGAAGCTCCTTACAAGTGGAGTACTTGAATGCCAACATAGTGATCACACTTGTATCTGATCTTGCAACAAGTGAGGAAATAGATCCAATGCCTAAGGGAGGACAACATGTTTCTAAAACTCCTTTAGAAGGTTTTGAGGAGTGGCTTGATTGTGGTTCTCAAGATAGGGCTCTCCCACAAGAGTTGGAAGAAGAAGAGTTTTAGCAAGAAGAAGAAGATGGTTTGGAATCCACATAATTTCTTACTATTTCTTAGACTGAATCCAAGTTAGAAAAAACAAAGTGAATCCATAGATAGGTGTAGAGGTCAAAGAACTAAAGTGAAAAAAGTCTTAACATGGACTCTCTCAATGCAATTGATGAAGGTTTGCAATAGACTATGGAAGCCCTCCTATCCCACTAAGAGCGAAGGTTGCTTAAAATACCTTGGTAGAGGTTTAACTTGAGGAAGTTGGTGATGCTCAATATTTCTAATGTTTAATTTTAGTGAATTTTTTATTTTTTTCAGATTGACCCATGAGTAGGTAGTTTCTTATGCTTATCTATGTTTTTGAATTGTTGTCTTGTTTTGGAAGTTTTTCAAGGATTTATTCTAAAAACTTGTCGCCTTTTTGGTTCTGTGAGTATATTTAGAAAATTTTAAAGGACCCCACAACCCTCAATCACCTATATAATAAAAGAGAATTATTATTTCCTTACTTGTGTTATCTTGAAAGAAGTGTATGGACTATAATTGTAAAAATTGTTCTTCTTCGATGTTTCATGTGACAAAAATCCTCAACAAATATAGTATTTATCCTAAGACTTTAGTATGCTAAAAACAATAAAGGATTAGTTACGATATGGATCATGTGTTAATTATGTGATTTCCCCTTGATTATCCATTAAAGTGTTGGGTTAATAAAAAAAAGGCATGTGAGACCATGTTATATGACCTTTAGTTGATATGCAATTCATATGGGTAATACTGTGAACTATTGTGCATTGTGCCTACTTGGCATGAGTGTGATTATTATGCTTTCTTCGATTCCATTATTATGGTTAATCAAATGTAAAATTAATAAATTAATTTTTTTCAGAGTACGATCATGATGTGTAAATTGAATTGATGGATTCATGCTTGGTAGCTTTTAATGGATAACTAAAAAAGGATCACCAACATATTTAATTCAACTACTAAAAAAATAAAAAGGATAGCATATCAGTATTTGCTGAAAATAATAGGTTTATTCACTATTCGTCAAAACAGAGACCTGAATTTGACATTTTTTGGGAAGATTTTACTCATTTGATGTTTGTTGTATTGGTAGTATAAGATTTAAATTTTAAATGAACTATTGAGTCAGTTTTAGTGTCCTCTATATTTATACATTGTTTTTTTGTTGCAGAGAAAAACACTCTCCTAACAACAATGGATAAATTTGTGTATCGCCCAACTCCTAGAAAGTCTGGTTTCTTGAGATTTAGTCCAATGGTTTTACGAGATGATATTGATGATGATGATGTCTACTGCTTAAATAATGATACTTCTTCCGACTTTGTTCCAAGTACACAAATGAATAATGAAGAAGCTAACATCACTATAGGCGAAAGCAATTTTGTTGATGTGATCAACCATGAAGATCAGCGTATGCCGCATGTTTATTCACCTTCATACCAAGAGAATGTGGTTACCAAAGAAACAAAAGTTACCAAAAAACAATCACCTGCCCTTTCTTCACAAAAAGATAGGGCTCATTGGAGCAATCCAGAAATTCTTGTCTTGATTAATGCAAAATATATTGAGAGGGATAAACAGTGCAGTGGTGGTGCAATGAAAAAAATTGTATCAGTTTCTGAAAAGTGGAGACTTGTGCAAGAATATTGTGTCAATCATGGTGTCAATCGTATAACAAATCAATGCCGAGATTGGTGGGGACGTTTTCAACCTGATTACAAAAAGATCAGACTATGAAAAAAATATCCTATCAGGGCATGACAGTTACTGAGGATGACATCCCAACAGAGAATTGAAAAGAAGCTCCCTATAAAAATTTGCAGAAGAAATTTTTGAGGCAATGGATGGCAAGTTTGGTCAAGATCAAGCCATCAATCCCGGAAATATGTATTGACACCTCTAACACAAATCATCCAATTTTTGAGCAATTTATTTCTCCTACTGAAAATGAACCATGCAATGGATTTCAAACACCTAATGTTGCTGGTGAAAGTCAATCAACAGGGAAAAAATGAAAAACATTATCTAAAGCATCTGGCATACAAGATACTATCATTGAGAACAATAGGTTGGTGGTCTCTATCATACAAAAAACTAAGGGCGTATGAAACGCCATGAAAAAGATTGTGCTATGATTGAACATGTGCAAAATGAAGATATGCATGAAGAAAGGATGTTCAAAATTGATGAGCAAAAGATAAATGTACAATTGAGTCTGGTTTCAGCACTAAACACAAATGACTTTAAGACACGTGTTTTTTCTAGATGTTAGACTATGTTAGAACCTTTGAGTAGCCTACTTATTGTTTATTTGCATAAAACATTCTTTAAATTATGTTGGTAATATTATAACATTAAGTCAAGTTTGAAATTATTATTTGTGAATAATTTGAAGCCAAAATAAAGCGCAGCCAAGGTTTATTTTTCTGTTGAATTTATAGTCAATCTATATGTAGACAGCATTTTCCCACAACTTATATGTCTAATGTATTCAAATATATTTCAGTTTGTATTGCCTTGTAGGATTCAGTCTTGGCCATCTTCAATGGTTGAAATGCATGTTGCGTTCATTTATCCAAGGTCTAGTGAGAATAATGATTGTTTTATGAAGCAAGGATATTGTCTTTGTAATGTAACATTTAGTATTTACGTCATGATTGTTTGAGTTTTCCATCATTGGTAAATGAGATTCCCCTCAAGATTTGAAATGTTTAAGAATTTTTCAAAACTTTTAGTGATATAAGCTAATATTGTTTTAATGCTTCCCAATGGGATTGCCCAACGTGTGGACTACATTCAGCATTATCTCATTGTTTGATACACTATTTTTTACTTATTTGATAATTGTTAATTCATTGAATATTCAGGAATCCTTATGCCACATTTATAATTTATTCTTGAAAACTGTTATTCACTAATACTTTGTTTTGTAGGAAAAAGTTATTTATATTGTAAACACTAATTTTCAATAACATCTTCTCTCATACAATGGATTCAACTACAAGAGCAGTAGTTAAACTTATTCTTGCAAGTGCATCTCTTATCATACAATTAGCATTGCAAGTTGCAAATGATCTTCAAGATTCAATCAATATGCAACACAGATCAAAGAAGTATAGGGTATCTTCATGTAGAAGACAAATTCCTTCAAACGCTGACATGGAGGAAGATACAGACCAAGAAGTCTCTACAATCACAGCTGAGGATGAAAAAGTAATCATGAAAACAAATATATTAAATTCTTAGTGGGAAGGGAGGATTCATGGTGACTGGTACATCAAACCATGTTCATTGCATTGGTGGAACCACTATATTTTTAAAGTGAGATGTGATGATCAACATTTTCGTGGTATTTTTTAGTGACCATATGTATTATTTGAATCTTTATGTGATATTTTGCATGAAGATTTGAGCCAAGGTGACATACCATTCTCATTTGCAACAACTATAAAAGGTAAAGAGTGTTTCCTGTGGAAAAGCAAGTGGCCATTGCAATTTGACATCTATCCTCTGGAATGACAATGCTTAACATAAGTGAACATTTTGGTTGTGAAAAATCTACAGTGGTTAGAATTATACATAAGTTCATTAAGGCTATGGTAATTTGTTTTTGTAATCATATTCAGTGGAGCGTGTAAAGGAAGGATTTCGCCAAAAACAAGGATTTTCAAATTGTCATGGAGCGATAGATGTTACATCCAATTTCAACTTCCGGCTAATGAGTGTTCAACACATTGGTTTGATCAGGACCATAATTACAGCATGTCATTACAAGCCATTGTAAATAGTAATATGCGAGTCATGTATGTTTTCACTGGATGGCCTGGGTCTATTAATGATACTAGACTATTGCATAATTCATCTTTTTATAGATTGTGCAAAGGTAGGGACAGATTAAATGGTTGTTCAATTTTTATTGGCTCTACAAACATGAGAGAGTATATTATTGGTGATGGCGGCTATCCATCATTACCATAGTTAATCACACTCTTCTTCGAAGCCTCAGCAGATAGACAAAAGGAATTTAACTTCAGGGTGTCGTCAACATGTATTGTTGTGGAATGTGCATTTGAGAAGTTGAAAAACATATGGTGAATTCTGCATTCCAAAATTACTCGGCCAAATTTACAAATGTTACTGAAAACTATTCTAGTATGTTGCATATTGCATAATATGTTGTTAACATGTGATGAAAATGTCAGTGCTACATTTAAAAACACATAGAATGAATGTGATATATCAACAAATCAAGATATATTATGTGATCAGACTACAACACTAGCTCGAGTGGCATTAATGGAATATCTTAATAGAAAGAGTGGCATGACCCAACCAAGTGAACAAGAATAATCATTAGTGCAATGATATAGCCCATTGTTTGTGTTGCTACAAACTTTTTGTTCCAATTCATAATTTTTTGTTTGTGTGTTGAGGGCACCCATCGAATCTATTTATGATTGAATATTAGAGTACATACAAAGCCTTATGGGGCTCTATGACTATGATTGATTTTAGATATGTTGATTATCATTTTAAAATGTATCATTAAAGTTTGCACCTTTGATGATAACTTGGATTCGTATTTGTGTACATTCATGTGAAATTATCATCATATCGGTATATATTGTTGTTCTTTTTTTGCATTAATGGCTGTTTGATTAGTGTTCTTATAATGTTGTGAATAGGTATACCTCTTTGCATACATATTAATGAACAGCTCATGCTGAATGTATATTATCAAACAATTACTACACAACATTAGAAGATTCAACTCTTTCTACCTAATATTTATTGAATGAGGATTTTTTAAATTTGCAACAACGAAAATTGGAAATTTGAAAAAAATAAAAAAAGAGTAACATGCAAATGCAGCAAAATGCAGAAAGTTGTAACTGAAGAAAATTAAATATGAGGGTTACCATTGAACTCTTTCAAGTTGTAACGATCTCAAGATTTAAATGTATTTACTAATAACTATTACGTTATGCTTGAAATGTTGTTAGCTGATAACATTAATGCTATATCCGTGCGCTGAGATGTATAACTTATAAGTTAACAGTATTTGTGTTGAAATGTATTCTTATTTGTATTAGTTGGTGTTGAAATCTTTATTCGACCAGTTGCGGTACTTAGGTTATGTGGACAATAGTATACCTCTCCTATATTGACTCCATAGAATATTTTATATCTGCATTGGTTGTGATACCTATAGAGCTATAACTTTACCCTCTATCTGATCTTTACATGGATCAACTTGAATAAAGAGCATATTGTTAAATGGATTAGGGAGACTTAATAAAACGGCCACCCTTTGTCTTGGTTGGATTCTTATATTTCTATGGTAGTGGTATGAAAACTATACTCTGACCATGTTTCTTTTCATTTTATCTTTTGGGTATAAGTATAGCCTTTGTGTATGTTGGAACAAGGATAATATGTTTTCTTTAGTAGGATCAGAACTGCTCATGCAAACTTATTAAATGAATATTTAAAAGACCATTGGATGTTCCTATCATGTTCCTAAACTTCATCATTTTAAGCGCTAATTCTGAGTGTTATAAGACCACTCGGCTAGAATTGTGATGTATACATTTAAGGATTCCATCGTGAAGGTTATCGGAGAGAATTATTAGAAACTTTGAACATTGCCTAGGCACCATTGTTGCATAACAGAGGATGGTTCAGATTTCTGACTGGTTTATGTTACTGTATCGTGGAAATTTGTCATGATAGAAATTATGCTAAGAATTAACTGGGGTTCACCCCTGAATAAGAAAACATGTGTTGAATCATATCTCAGTTATTGTGTACTTGAGAGTCCACTCTTAACATTATGATATCCAATAATAGTTGTAAGCAATTTCTTAACACTATGATAATCCAATAATAGCTGTAAACAAAACTGCAAGAACGAATATGCTTTGTGGTTTGACAGTAATGGAAGTGTGTAGGAATGAATGTGGTTTGTGGTGTTGGGATTTTGTCAACTCCATATGCTATCAAAGAAGGAGGATGGCTGGGATTGGGTGTGCTGTTTGTGTTTGCTTTACTGTCCTGTTATACAGGGGTCCTTTTACACCACTGTTTGGAAAGTCCTCCAGGCCTTGAGACCTATCCTGACATAGGCCAGGCTGCCTTTGGGACTGCAGACCGTATGATGGTTTCTGTAAGTTTTTTCTCTGTTTCTCAATCAGCTCTTATGGAGGAATGAAACAAGAACAACTCAATTTGAAGCTTTCAATGATTATGTTTAAAGGTGTAGGAGAGAGTTTTAGGTGAAGAATAGCAATGGAATTGTTCAATGCCTTTACTGCTGATTATGGACTAACCCTTTTTGTTTTTATCTGCAGATTATTGTATATGTTGAATTATATGTAAGTATGCCACAAAAACCCCTCCTCTCTAAATTGGTATTGCAAGTGTTCATATAATATATATATATATATGCCATTAAACTTATGGGTGTTGTATAGGCTTGTTGCGTAGAATATATCATTCTTGAAAGTGACAATCTATCATCTTTATTTCCAAATGCACACCTTGATTTTGTTGGATTCCACTTCACTTTGCACCAGTTGTTTGCAATAATCACCGCATTTTCTGTTCTTCCTATCGTTTGGCTTTGAGATTTAAGCATACTATCTTATATTATTGGTACATTATATTCAATGTAATCAATGACATTCTATTTAACACTTGTGATATGTTAATCACTTCTGGATTGGATTTGATTTGGTTTAATTTGGCAATGCAGCTAGCGGAGTGATCGCTTCAATTTTTGTAGTAATTTGTTTGTTTTGGTTTGGAATGGTGGACCAAGTTGGGATTCACCACAAAGGCACTCTGTTGGACATGACTAATCTTCTGATAGCACTTGGTCTATATGGATATTGCTACTCTAGCCATGTTGTTTACCCAAACATTTACACATCTATGAAAGACCGCATATTGACTATGGATATTGTGTACTCGAGAATTGGTGAGAACGGATATTGTGTACTCGAGAATTCCTAATTACTGTATTGTTGTCATTGTTTTTTTTTTAACTTCATGTGACTGTTCTACTACAGAAAAAACTCCTATTTTATCTCTGCTGAGAAAAATAAAGAATTGCATGGGACCGGTCTACTGCAAAAAATTCTTATTTTTGCTCTGCAGCACCTACAAAGATATTTTAGTTTGCCCCCTCCATGGGACCAGGGCCTTAGAATTACTTTTTAATTAAATATTCACCTTTTTTCCCTCATAATAATAATTACTTTTTGGGCCTATTGCTTTTTGACCCCACTTAATAATAATAATAATAATAAATGTTTTTTTTCATGTTATTAAATAAAGTGATGTTAAGGACAACTTAAAACATTATCATTAATTTATTTCACTTTTATTAAAGCCCCTTAACTTATGGGGAATAAGAATAGGCTTCAGGTCCTCGGTCTTGCTTAATTTGGAAAAGGGGGCATTACAATCCGCCCTTCCTGGCATTGCTTGTCCTCAAGTAATACATGAACCCTTCTGCAAATACCAGGATCCCAAATCAATCTTGGAAATTTGCAATTTTCAATCCTTGACCCTCCTTGTAATGTAGTTAGCTTTTGTTGCACTTCTCTGATATAATGAGGAATCGGAAGCCCTACACTAGGTAATGCTTCTCCAACAGTCCTATTGAGGGAATCCATGATAGCTAAATCTTGAATCAGCTGGGATCTAGAAAGAGTTTGAAAACCATTCTTGTCTTCAACTTGAATATAATTATTGAAAGAAGCACAAACCTCCTTCCCTTCTAGAACTGCAAACATAACTTCCCAATATTGCACCTTTTCTTCTCTGTTAAGATCAATAAGCTGGATAAATGTTGGAAGCAAACATCAAAATTGGTCTTGCTTATGATAAATCTCATCGCAGCAAAGAACATATTTCCCTAAGAAAGTGCTCTGATCTCCATGCCCTGGTGCAAACCACCACTTTTTTGACACCTTTTGTAAAGATTTGCATAAGCTTCCCCTTGCTTTGTCTGATTGTTCAATCTGCCTGTAACCACAACTTCAGGAGCAGCAAGAGCAAAACTCACAGCTACATGAAGTTCCTTCCCACCATCATCTACGCTTACAACTACTGCAGCAAGTAAATGGCTGTCCTCAACTCTAAGAACAGGATTCCTACTCTTATTGACTTCATATTTAGATATGGTTCCTTGTCAGCATCTCTCTTTTTCTTGATTGGTACCATTTTCTGTGATATCATTTCCACTTTGAGGGGCAATATTTTATGCATCACTTGGGAAGGAGATGGATATTCCTGTACTTCTAGCTTCTTTATAAATCCAGTTAGCAGCATGTCCATATTCAGCAGATTCATGCATACACTGTGTGCAGACCTGTACTTCCAAAGGTGATCCATCAAGGCCCTGTACTATAGTATGAAGAGACTGGTAAGCACTAAGTTTGGGATTCACGATACAGTCATAAAATTCACCATCTGAAGGAGTCCAAAGGCTGTGAACAACATTTAGAAAAATGTAGTAGCACTCAACAGCAGCAGCATTCTTTGCAAGGGTACTTAGAATGTGACTCCACTTTCCTCAATCAAGTAATAATTCAAAAGGTTCGACTGTTGTATACATTCCATCATAATTTGTCCATCCTCAATAAGGAAGTCATCTTTCTTTACTAAATTAGAATCCTCTTTATTGTTATGCAAAGATTGTCTATGCCTGGCACTTTCAATGACCCCCTAAGATATCTTTGTTCTTTACTTGGAGTCCACATTGCTACTAGTTCAGCACGTAAAAAGACATTATCCAGCATAGCAACAATAGTAGGCCACTGATGAGTGTGCCAAGGCGGATGCATAACAATATACTTGAAATAACAACCTGAGAGGCCGGATCATGCAATGTCAATTTACAATGTTTGGTGCAAGTCAAAATTGTCTTCACAATTCAATTAAAAATGAGCAGACCTTTACAAATATATAAGCCAAGGAATGGCTTATCATTTCATATTCAAGAAGTCCTTTCAGCATCCTCTGGGACTCTTGAGCTACACTCTACAAGACGAAAACAAACTACAACTACTCCTAGGAATTAGGAAATAATATATACAGTAATTTACATCCCCCCCTAATCTGTAGGGGTTGTTGTGAGCCCAAGCATTCCTCTGAACTTTTTAAAATTCTCTTATCCAAGCACTTTTTTCAGGATGTCTATTGGTTGCTCTGCTATAGGGCAATGTTGCAACTTGACAGTGCCATCTTTCACAGTGCCAAATCAAATGAAATTTGGTAATGATATACTTGGTTTGGTCATGAAAGACTGGATTCTTTGCCATCTAGATTGTAGAAGTGTTGTCAACCATGAGAGGTGTTGACGAACCCTGTTGTTCCTGCAAATCTGAAAGAACCCTTATGAGCCACAAGATCTCTCTAGTTGCCTCTGAAGAGGTCATATATTCTATTTATGCTGAAGAAATTAACACTGATTGCTTCTTGGATTTCCAACTGACAATTGTTGTTCCCAAATTCATCAAAAAATCGGAGGTGTACTTTCCATCTTCATGATCGCCAACATAGTCGGAATCTAAATCCCCAACCAATTTGAAGTCTCCTATCCTAGAGTATTTGAGCCCAAAATTCTATGTTCCTTGGAGATATCTGAGGACCCTTTTTACTGCTACCCAATGACTATCCCCAGGTTGTTGCATGAATCTTGAGAGGACACCAACTACAAATGATATATCTAGTCGAGTTGTGGTCATATAAATCAAACTTTCAATGAGTTGTTTGTATTTAGTGGCATCAATCAAATATGTTGAATCTTCAGATGTCAATTTGAGGTTTTGTTCCATGGGCATGCTGAGAGACTTGCAATCTTCCATTATGAACTTGCTCAGAATATTGCCAATGTACTTCTGCTGAGTGCTGAAAAAATATTTTGATTTTTGAATTACTTCAACACCCAAATAGTAATGAAGATAATCCAAATCAGTCATTTCAAAGTTTTTCATCAACTCTGATTTGAACTTTGCAGTGTATCATTCACTGTTCTCTATGATGAGCAAATCATCAACATACACCCCCACAAATACAACTATTTTGACAAAAAAAGTTGCATCTTCAAACTCAAAATGTTTGAAGTTCATGTTCATGAGGTGCTCAGCTAGTTTGTCGTACCATGCTTGAGGGGCTTGTTTCAAACCATATAGCGATTTTTCTAGTTTGCACACCTTGTGCTCTTGTCTGTTTACTGAAAAACCTTTGAATTGTTTCATGTACACAGTTTCCTTGAGGTCACCATTCACAAATGCAGTTTTGATGTTTCATTTGGTGAACTTTCCATCCATTGTGAGTTGTCAGAGCCAACATGATTCAAATGGTAGTCCATTTTTTTGTAGGTGCAAAGCTTTCATTGTAGTCAATTCCTTCTTTTTGATTATATCCCTTTACAACAAGCCTTGCTTTGTGCTTGTCCAGTGAGCCATCAATCTTGTATTTGTTGCGGTAGACCCACTTGAAGCTAATAGATTTGAAGCCATATAGAGGATCAACCACTTTTCAAATCCCAATTTTGACCAATGCATTGTACTCATCTTTCATTGCTTTTATCCACGATTCAAGCTTCTCAACCTATTTGAAATATGTTGGTTTTGAATCAAACGCAACATTGAGCTCTTCTGAAAAATCATTCAAGGTGAGCTTTTCAATTCCATTTTTAATTTTTTCAAGGGACTTGTCTGATTGTGATGCAGTTGCATGTGCACTTTTAGTCCCTGTTTTTCCAAGTTCATCAGGTTTCACATCTTTCAATGTTTGAGTAGCCCATTTATGCATCTGTTTCTATGTTTCAGGTGCTTCAAGTTCATCATCAGAAGTTCCATCACTTTTGGCCCTCTGTCCTGGTAGCCCCTATTCATTGTCTGATGAAGTTTCACTCTCCTTCAGGAGGAGTTTCAATCTCATGTATAGGAGACAATAGAAAATCAATAGATTCCCAACTGTGTGTCCCCCACTCATTGTTTGGAACATCCAAATCACTCTCTGTAGACATCAAACTTTGCATACTTATCAAGTCGACTCAGCTGCCAATCAATGTGCTCTTTGTCCTTTGTAATCTCACAAAAAACAACTTCCCCTGTGACAAAAAAAATCTTCTCTTTCTCATCGTATAGCTTGTATGTCTTAGAGGATTCAGAATATCCCAAGTGGATACATTTTCGACTCCTGTGATCCAACTTATTTCTTTTCTCCTTTGGAATCAACGCATAACAAGTGGATCCAAAAATCCGAAAATGTCACACTGAAGGAAGATGACCACACCACATCTCATACGGAGTCTTGGATTCAAGAGTTGTTGATGGTGATTTGTTACGGAGATATACTATTGTTTTAGCTACTTCAGCCCAAAAGTGTAGATTTACCCCTTTGTAGTACAACATAGCACGAACCATATTCATCACAATTCTGTTCATCATTTCTACAACTTCATTTTGTTGCGGAGTGTACGGAACTATGAAATGGTGTTTGATCCCATTTTATTTAAGGTAGGATTCAAACGTCTTTGAAGTGTATTCACCACCATTGTCTATCCTGAGTGTCTCGATGCGGGTTTGAGCTTCATTTTCAATCATGGTTTGAAACTTTTTGAAAGTCTTGAAAGCTTCTAATTTTTTCTTTAAAAAGTATATCCGAGTCATCCTAGTATAGTGATCAATGAACAACATGAAGTATTTATGACCACCAACAGAGAGGATTGAAAGAGAACACAAGTCCAAGTGAACCAGTTTCAACTTTCTATCAACTTTTCATTGTGACTTCAAGAATAGTTCTCTTGCGTGTTTAGCCAAAATACAAGTTTCACACTTTTTGTCTGATTTTGCGGGCAATGTAGGCATGCCAACAACACCATTTTTTTGAAATACACAAATGTTATAGTGAGTGTGCCCGAATCTTGCATGCCACAACATGGTTGGAGACATTCCTCCTCCACGAGATGAGCATATTTCTTTGAATTTGATGGCTCACCCCTAAGTTTGAGTAGTTTCCCTTCCTCATATCCAGTCAAGACTGCATTGTCACTTTTTCCCCTGATTGTGACATCACCATTATCCAATAGAATGAAATGGTCTTGTTGCTTTATGAGCACTAGGGACAACACGAGGAAGGTAGAGAACATTTTGGAGTTTAAAATTTGGAAGCCCTGGACACTTGAATCGTATTTTACCTCTTCCTTGTGGTTGCAAGGTTGATTTATTTGTGAGGTATATACCGCACAACTTTTTTCACTTAACTCCTCAAATAAGTCTTTTCGAAAAGTCATATGTAGAGTGGCACCAGTATCAAGAATCCAAGCATCAAACCATGAAGAATTGACTGAGACATTGTTTGCTTCATCATCTGTACTGGAAAACACATATTCACTAGTGAGTTGGGCAGAGTTTGACTCTTTTGTTTTCTTTGATTTTTCCATTCTTTTTATGGTATGCTTCAATTTGCTCCTATGGAGTTATGCTCATGAGTCCCAAGGCTTCATTTTCTGTCATACTATTCACAGTAAAGGTTTTGTTTTTGACCACCTTAATTTTCATTTTTGCCACCTTTTCCCTTGTACTTCTTGTACTTATTATTGCCTTCATTTTTGAAAGACGTGGCCTTGTTGGATGTTTTGAAAGAATTTGCTTTGACATAGCAGACACTTTCTATTGTTGTGGACTCGTTTTTTCTTCCAAAAACATTTTCTCTTTCTGCCATCTTTTCAATCAATTGATCAAATGTGAGAATCTTCACCTGATTGTTGACTTGTAGAGACTTCAAGTAAATTGAATAGTTGGGAAGAAGGGCTTTTATGAATGCGATCATATAGATGTCAATTTTAACACCTATTGCATTTACACCATGCTTGATGGCACGTATCTCTAAAGCCAATCTCATCGCATCACCATCTTTCAACTCATAGTTGAACAACTTCAACTGCAACTGAATAAATTCCAACTCTATCATTTGCATTCTTTGTTGGCTCAGTTGATTGTTTCTTCCTGTCGCAAATATCGAACTATAGATCATTGAAAATGAGTGTGTTCTCCACATGCCAAGACCATTCTAACCAACTAGCTATCTTTGCCAATCAATGTTGTGCCAATGATAGATTAGATTGAATGCATGGTTTTGAGTTTTCAGTTTGTGTTTAGAGTTTTGAGTTTTTGCTAACCCCAAATTGGTTCCTTATCACTTCAAAATGGTTCTCTTTTCTCTATACCACCAGATTGATATACCAAACCTCTCTATATACCTGTCTCTCTTATATGCCCGTCGATATGTGTAAGAAGCTAGTCCTTTCTATATACTCAGCAGTATGTGAAAAAGGCTTCAAAGTACGTAAGAGCAGAGTGGTACACGGTACCTAAGTGACACGTGAAAATTATTTGCCCTGTCATTAACATCGGCTTAACAAAAAAACCTCATACATCAATATATTCATTTTTTCTTGATTTCCGAATTTACATTTTTCGATAGAAATGAATTGATAAAAGAGTAACTCTCATTATTTCTCCTTGAATTGCATAATTTGGTTGTTTTTGCCTAAATTCTCTTAGAGTAGCATGCTCAAGACAATTAAATGATTTTCAAATTTAAATGCTTTTCAAAATTTGAAATTGAGCACATAAAAGAAAATGAAATTTTACTTTTTAATGGAAAAGCTTAAAAATGTGTATCCATTCTCCTCCAAATTTGCAGCTTATATGGAATTTCCCAATATTGGAATTATAGAAATACGGGCTCTTTTTGACTATTGGATTTCTACGCCTTTATTGAATGAGAATGATGTCTCATAACAAAATACGAGTTGTCGAGCATTCATAGAAAACACTTGGGCGGAATTCTGAATAGCAGATTTCAGTCAAAAATCAGCCAATTTAACAATAAGTCTGCCATATGCAGTCCAAAATGACATTTAGCAAGTAATTGGTCACGTAGCTGGTAAGAGAATGCTCATAGATACCAGAACACCACCCACCTAGGTGGTACGCAGTCCAACGCTGGCCAACAAAGACACCAATTGGTCAAAAAGGAATGTTGAATTCTGCCAACAACTGTAACGCCTTCTACAAGTAGGGTTATATGATAAAACGCAGCCTTGAAACTTAATGTAAACTGTTACGCAAGCCGATAACAAGTTCTATGTAGAATAAAGTCATAAAAAAACAGCAAATATGTAGCTGGGATGCGCCACAAGCCTATAAATTGTCAGGTAGAAACCAAACGCCTATGTAGATTATCTAACCATCTATTACGCAGTCCAATGAAATTCTTATATAATGAAAAAGTATGAGCAAGTCGTCGGCTATGAAGGAGGAGATATTGAAAAATCAAACTGTATAAATCCATAGCTCTGATACCAATGAGAGGGCAGTTCATGGAATGTCAATTTACAATGTTTGGTGCAAGCCAAAATTGTCTTCACAATTCAATTAAAAATGAGTAAACCATTACAAATATGTAAGCCAAGGAATGGCTTATCATTTCATATTCAAGAAGTCCTTCCAACTTCCCACAGGGCTCTTGAGCTACATACTACAAGACGAAAGCAAACTACAACTACCCCTAGGAATTAGGAAATAATATTACATAGCCTGGAATATCAAGTTGATCAAAGGATATGCCAATCACGTTCAGGTTTTCTGGTGAACAAGTCTAGAAACATCAAATCTTTAGAGAAGAGATGACTCATCCAAAAAAATATGATTAGTTCCCTGTTTATCCAAAAGGAGCTAACCATCACTAGTAGCCTACATTACCGAATACGGCCCCCACAGGACTTGGGAGCGCGGGGAAACGCTCCCGGAAACGAGAGCGCAAGGGTGAGCGGGGGGGAGCGCCGAGCACAAAAGCGAAGGCAGGGACGACGCGGGCAAAGGACGGGAAAGACAAGGTCGCCACAGGCAGGGAGCGAGAGAGACGGTCGTTGTGAGCAGGAAGGTCGACGGTGGGCAACGAACTAGTGCTTGAGCTGGACGAGCACCCATCCTTTCTCCGCCATCACCCACACGCTTCCTAGAGGTTCCACTCAAAAATCATCCAACCTTATTTGTTATTTTTTAATAAATGTTTTTTTTTAATTTTTTTTCAATTTCATTTAATTTATTATTATATTTTTTTAATTTTTTATTTCTATGTTTTTAAAATTACTTTTTAATGTTTTATAATTATAAATTAAATATATTCTATTTTGTTTTTTTGTTTATAATTTTTTCTACGAATTTTTTTATTTTTTTAATTATGTATTTTAATTTTTTTATTTTATTTTATATAAATATATTTTATTTGTTTTTTACGGTTCAAATTTAATGGCGATTTTTTTTCTTAAATTGATTTAAGAGGTCATCTCATTGTAATCTTCACCAAATTGATTCAATTTAAGGAAAATTAGTCATAAATCCAATGAATATTGTGCATGTATGGTGGTTTATACATACATTCATATATACACACATATATATGCGTATATATATACATACATATATATACAGACACACATATATATATAATTATAAATTAAATATATTCTATTTTGTTTTTTTGTTTATAATTTTTTCTACGAATTTTTTTATTTTTTTAATTATGTATTTTAATTTTTTTATTTTATTTTATATGAATATATTTTATTTGTTTTTTACGGTTCAAATTTAATGGCGATTTTTTTCTTAAATTGATTTAAGAGAAGGTCATCTCATTGTAATATTCACCAAATTGATTCAATTTAAGGAAAATTAGTCACAAATCCAATGAATATTGTGCATGTATGGTGGTTTATACATACATACATACATTCATATATATACATATATATACACACATATATATATGTATATATATACATACACACATATATATATAATTATAAATTAAATATATTCTATTTTGTTTTTTTGTTTATAATTTTTTCTACGAATTTTTTTATTTTTTTAATTATGTATTTTAATTTTTTTATTTTATTTTATATAAATATATTTTATTTGTTTTTTACGGTTCAAATTTAATGGCGATTTTTTTCTTAAATTGATTTAAGAGAAGGTCATCTCATTGTAATCTTCACCAAATTGCAGAGAGGGGATTTTCTTGTGTCTTTATTTTTGTCCATACAGATAAGTTGTAACATTTGCATTATGTACTTGTAATAAAAAGATGACTAATCTAAGTTCGACAATTGAATATTATGATATTTGGCATTAAATTATTAGTATGTTTTGTGGTTATTTAACTTATGTTTCTTCTGCACATATTTTTGTACGACCGTATCCAGCCGTATCCAAACCCCCAAAAAAAAATCACCGTATTCCCGTATCCGATTCTCGTACCCATACCCGTACCTGTACCCGTATCGGCAACTTAGCTAGTAGCTGATCCATTGTGAATGGTGTAATACAAAGCTATAGAGTCACCAATATTTCTGTCAAACAAATCAAGAACTCTCAGGTCTGTTTTCCCAATTGAGAGTTGCATGATAAGTGCAATTAAAGTCAACACTGTTGCAAGTCCAATTGTGGTAAGAGTTGCACCAATATTCTGCCTATAAAGACAAAAACAAGTAGACAGAAATGCTTGTAGCTGCATTTTCAAACTATTTCTCTTGTGGTTAACCATTCTCAAGGGTGCATCACCAAGCAATAACTCACTTTCACTATCAACCCAATCTTGTCCTCATGTCATTATGATACGGTTCTCAATGAACCTCAATTTCTTTCTAGAGTCATAAAAATTCCTCTGGGACACCTCTAGTGTTAAAGATAGTGCCTCATGGAATGTCTCAGCATTGAAATCTGCAGCAAATACAATTTTTGATTGCATATCAAACTTCCCAAGTAATTCATGAATTGCATCATAACTCCTCATTTTTATCCATATGTTCTTGACAATTCCAAATTTATCAACAGGTGAAGAGTCAACTTGCACAAATGTGTTTTATTTTTGTATCAATTCATGGTTTGGAGCATACTAGCAAAAATCGTTTGGGGAAATAATCGTTTTTTCACAAATTTAAGTGTTTTTCAAAAAATCGTGATTTAATCAGAAAAAACGCGGAAAAACTAAAAACAGCATATATATATATATATATATATATATATATATATATATATATATATATATATATTAAAAAATAAAAATAAAATAATTCTTATAAAAAAATTTACTCTTATCAATTTTTTTTAACTCAAAAAAAAAAAAAACTCTTATTTAAAAAAAAATTGAACTCTTTAAAAATAAAAAACTCTCGATTTTTTTTTTAACTTTTATCAAAAAAATTTAACTCTTATCAAATTAACCTTTTTAAAAATTCTATTTCTTTTTTAAACCCCAAACCCTAATTATGTTTTTTAACCCTAACTTGTTAAGGTTAGGGTTAAGGTTAAAAACAAAATTAAGATTTTCTAAAATTTAGATAGCGATATATTTTGTTTTTTAAAGTAATTTAAATTAAACAAAATAAAAACTCATAACTACCTTGGTTCTAAGCACTTTTTTTGCTGAAAATCTGACTTTTTGATAAATATCTGGAAGTATTTTTCCTCACTAGAAATCTAGGAGTATTTGCTAATGCTTTTTATGTTTTTCGAAAAGATTCAATTCCAAGATAAATCTGGAAGTATTATGGTAAAACAATATTCGTTTTCAGGTATTTAAACCCTAAAAATCGTGACCTGCAGGTAAAACCCCAATTTTTTCTCGATTTAATCAGGTTTAAATCAGGTTTTTTTTAAACGTGGCTTTTGACAATTTTTGACGTTTTTTGGGCAATTAATAAGTTAAAAAATGTAATTTTCAACGTTATGCAGTGTTGGGCGTTGATTGGGCAAAAAACATGATTTTTCCCATCATTTCCGTGGTTTAGGATACACTTTCGTTTAACTCATGATTTTTTGGTGATTTTGGTAGCTTTGGTTTGGAGTACACAATTATCCAAGTAATCATGTTTGATCACAGCTACATTCTCTTATGCGATTCTTGTAAGCTTGCAACTTGAAGTTGCCAAACTTTAGCTTGGCTTTCCCAATTCTCTAATGCTTCCCAAAATGGCTTATAAAGTACACATGTTTTCTTGACACCTTTACTCAGATTTTCAAGTGCCAGTTGCCTTGCTTCATCCTATGCTTTAACATGCATTGTAAGAAATAATATGATAGATTTCGTTGTCTGAGATCTAGCATCTTCAAGTGAAATACGGGTATCAAAATCACCCCTTTCTTTGTTCGGGATTCCATGACTAAATTGTGCATGACTCATTCCAGGAAAAATAATAAATGGTTGGACAACATTTGTGTTGAAATCCCCCATTTCTGGTTCTAATGTATGTATTTCACCGACATCCTTTGCCCTGACCTCTACTCTGAGTTGGCCATCAAGCCCACTACCTAGACTGAGAACTAGTTTTGGAAATTGGGCCAGATTGTCTAGATTGGTATGAAAGAAACTACCCATCTAAATAAAGCCCTTTGCTTCTTTGAAATAACTCTACAGCACCATGCATCCTAGCAATTTTGATTTTGAATCAAAGAATCTATATGCACTATGCTGCAAGTTGTATCCTTCACCCTATCACCATTTTTAGAATGCTTTCCATGATGACAAGAATCTTGCAATGGCATATATGAAGCAATAAATCTGAAATATGACCATCCTTTTCATACCTTGGGTTGTAACCAAAGTTTTCACCTTCCTTTGTTGAATTAGAACTTGTTAAGATACCCTCAGCACCTCCATCCTTGTGACTCAAAATTTCCGAGTTAGGATCAACATTATCCTCAAGTGCATGTTTATCATCATGGCTATCCCGAAATTCAATCATATATGACAATGATTCACCTTTTGGGAGATCGTTGGGCAGCTCATGGATTGGCACATCTATTTACATTTCAATCTTTGCATTCAGCTAGTGATGCCTTTTTCTCCTTGATTTTTTGTAGGTGTTGTTTTCCTTGAGTGGCTATCAACTTAGCTCTCTTGAGCCATTCATCACACTTTTTTTGGGTCCTCATTACATCCTATGCGTTTGTCTGCAATATGGGTAGTTTCTTTTCAATTGCATTCTTTGGTTCCTTTTCAGATAAGATCTCCTTACCTTTGACTTGCATGCTAAATTCCTTTTGCTCCTATGTAGATTTTTTTGGCTCAAATTTTGACCTCTCCATCTTTATTTCTATGCATACCTTTAGATCCTTCTGATATTCTTGCATAGCTTGCAACATCTCTAACATGAATTCTTGCATTGTCCTCATGATTCACTGGCGAGCAAGATCACAACTCTAATACCACTCTAATATCCCTTCTATAATAAATACGAAATTCGAAACTTTCTAATTAATAATTTTTTTTGTAAATCAGCTCAACTCAGAAATTTCATACAACACTGATAAAATAATGTAAACATGTACATGTCCAACTAACCCTTATTCAATGTTTGACCATACGAATATCAAATTAAGGAAAAGATTGAATTTTTCTGCATAAAAATTATAAACCCTAGCCTGGAGGTCTGCAAATTACTTTGTTTGGCTGGTTCAGTAGGTACAGCTGTACAATAGCCTACTGGAACGTGTACAACAACTTGCTAAGTGGTACGACGCTAGGAAATAGATCTCTGGGAGGAATTCTGAAATTTGAATACTAATGTGCTGCCAAACATACCACAAAACCTGCCTGGTGAATTATGCGATTTCCTACTAGACTGCCTCAAATGCTTAAACGATGACTGCAATCCCCAAAACCCTTCAAAAGACCTACAATCTCTGCATGGGCTAGGATGGCTGGTACAGTAGAGCTAAAACCCTAGTGTTTTGGTCCAAATGGGTTGTTACAACAATGTTGAGTTGACTGAAACCTTAGTTGACTGAAATCCTAGTTCATTGATTGAACCCTAATTTGTTGTATGAAACCCTTTTTTGCTGGTATGGCAGACCTACAGATGTGACACCATGTGGCAAAAATGTACAACAGGCCCTAAATCTATGATTAGGTCCACATAAGGCTACAACAGCAGAGATTTGTTGGGGAAGGGTGACGCCCAGCTAGAATAGGGCTGCCAACAGTGATGCCAACAAGAATAGATCAAACCCTAGTCGTATAACCCTGCTTATGCTAGTAAAACTATGTTTATATACTTAAACCCTTGATCAAAACTCTGATTTTTTATTTACCGTAGATAACATGTTTGTTCGGTGCACTTGTAACCCCTATGTGGACCTATCCCAGTAGATTGGAGGGGTTTCATCCTCTAATTCGACTGCAACGAAGGTTTTCATCCTCAAGCAGTAGTTGAGAACCTAAGAGAATTATGGATTTTGTCGTGAATGATAAAAATGAATAATCAATAGTCCTCAATAATGATTGCCTCTTTGTCCTTTTATGAAACTCACTTTTCCAATTTCACCCTAACCCTAAAGTGCTAGAAAAATAGATAGTGCAAAAATATAAAATAGTGAGTAGCAAACAAGAAATAAACAACATAAAATAGCATACTCATATTTAACATGGAAAACCTGGCAATGCACGAGGAAAAACCACAGGCCAAACATCTCTCTTAGTATTTGATTAATCACAAATAACTCGTTACAATGATTCTTGATCACTCTCTCGCTCCAACTACAAAACTGCATTTGCTTTCCTCTTGCACTAAATGTAATGCTTATCCTCTCTCTTACAAAACTCCTAACACATGAGTTCCTTTTATAGAAGGATAATAGGTTTATTTAATACTAAGTGGGCACCCCACTATCCTCCACTAAGAGGTAAGTGGTCATCCCACTATCCTCCACTAAAGAGGTAAGTGACCACCCCACTATCCTCCACTACAAAACTACATGTAGTACAATAGTGCATGTAGTAGAAAACCATTTTATAACGTTGGCTAAATAATAAAATTGATTTCATATTCCAACAATCTCCCACTCGAAGTCAGATTTAAACCTGCAATTAACTCCTCTTACTAAAAGACCAATGCCCATGCTGCCTATCAACAAGTAATGTGCAAGTCTAGAGAAGTTTTGCACCAAAGGAACTTCTCTCTACCAATGGGCTTTGTCAACATATATGTTGGGTTAATATTTGTGTGAACCTTAGCCAAAGATATTTGTCCTTCCACCACATCCCATACAAAATGATATTAAACATAAATATGCTTCATTCTGGCATGTTGTCTGTCACAATGTAACACCATGTTATCCTGCTTAACCTGCAATTCACCCAAAAGTCTATGAAGCCAAATCCCCTCCTTACAAGCCTGTGTCGCTGCCATATATTATGTTTCAGTAGTAGACAAGACCACCACTAACTACAACTTTGAGATCCAGCTAACTGCACTCCCTACTAAGAAGAAAACATACCCTGTAGTGGACTTCCTCCTATCTCTGTCTCCACCAAAATTTTCATCCAAATATCCATCAACCTGAAGACTGCTCCCACTGTAACAAATAGCAGTATCATAAGTGCCCCTCAAATAACTGAGAATCCACTTCATAGTCGCCCAATGCTCACAACCTAAATTCGCCATGTAACAACTGACTACTCCCACTGCTTGTGCAATGTCTGGTCTAGTGCACACCATGGCAAACATAACACTACCAACTGTTGATGAGTACAATATACAAGACATCTGCATCCTCTCCACTTTGGTGTTAGGGCACTGCTCCGAAAATAATTTAATATGAACAGAAATGCAGTACTAACTAGCTGTGCATTCTGCATATTGAAGTGCTACTGAACCTTTTCCACATAAGTCTTTTGTGACAACCATAGCTTCATGTTCTTTCTGTCTCTATGTATCCTCATCCCAAGAATTTGATTTGCACCTCCTAAGGCATTCACCTCAAACTCCCTAGGACGTTGAGCTTTTAATTTGATGATCTTTTGCATGTTGGGCCCTGCTACCAACAGATCATCAATGTACAAAAGCAAAATAATGAAACTGCCATCTCCATACCTCTAAAAATAAGCACAATGATCAGCCTCACGTCTGTTAAAACCCAAGCTCATCATGAAGGAATCAAATCGCTTGTACCAACACCTTGGAGCCTATTTCAAACCATACAACGATTTGCTCAACCTGCAAACATGATTCTTCTTGTCTCTTTCCTCAACCTTCCAGTTGCTGCATATAAATCTCCTCAGAAAGATCACCGTGCAAGAAGGTTGTTTTAACATCTAACTGTTCTAGCTCCAAATCTAGACTAGCAACAAGAGCTAAAACAACTCTAACTATACTCATCCGTACAAGTGAAAATATTTTATCAAAATCAATACCAGATCTTTGCACATACCCCTTGGCCACCATCCGAGCTTTATACCACTCCACATTATCATTAATGTCTCTTTTCAGTTTGAAGACCCTATATCTTTTTGCCCCTTAGGCAATGGCATGAGTTCCCACATCTTATTGTTATGTAGAGCTTCCATCTCCTCCTCCATGGCAGCTCTCCATTTGCATGTATCTTCAACTTCACATGCCTCTTGAAATGAGCTAGGCTCACCAACATCAGTAACTAATGCACAAGTTGAATTACAACTAGGAGAATACCTTTCTAGTGGTCTGGTCACTCTAGTGGATCTCCTCACAAAGTGTGATGTGTCACCCTGTAGCTCATCTAGTTGTTGTTCATCTTGATTTTAGTTGTTATCTTGCTAATATTCATAGACAGGTGGCTGATTTTCATCCTACACCTCCATATTAGCATCATACTTTTCCACCCTACTAGAACAACAATTGTATTTTGTTGGTTTTTACTTCTTTGCACCGATTTTTCATTAAAACGAACATCTCGGCTACTAACCAACTTGCAGGGAACAACGTCCCACAACCTATAACCCTTTGTACTATCTGCATAGCCAAGAAAAATACATTTCGTGGACTTTACATCTAGCTTTTTTCTTTTCTCTTTAGGAATATGAACATAAGCATCAAAACCAAAAACACGAAGAAAAGAATAATCAGCAGGTTTACCCATCCATGCTTCTTTAGGGATTTTCAGATCTAGAGCTGTAGTGGGTGATCTATTAATCAAGAAACAAGTTGTAGAAACAGTGTCACCCCAAAATTTTTGCTCCAAACCAGCATTGCTCAACATACATCTAGCTCGCTCCATGATTATATGGTTCATCCTTTCAACAACACCATTTTGTTGTGGTGTTCTAGCAACTGTCAACTACCTTGCTATGCCATGCTCACTGCAAAATTGATTAATCTCATTTCAAAAAAATCTCCTCCATTGTCTATTCTAAGAAATTTTATTGTCTTACTCTTCTGGTTCTATACCAAAGCTTTCAACTTCTTAAAACAAAAAAATACATCAAATTTCTCCTTGAGAAGATATATCCAAACCTTACGAGAGTAATCATCTATAACTGTAAAAAAATATGATGAACCCCTAAAGATGCAACAGATGCTTGCCAAACATCTGAATGAATTAATTGTAAGATTTTTTTGCTTTTGGTCGTACATCTAGAAAAACACAGTCTATTATGTTTTCCATACAGACAATGCTCACAAAAATTTAGATCTAGTGATTTTAATCCTGAGAGAAGGTTTCTCTCCAGTAGTACCTTGAGATCACGCTTGCTCATGTGGCCTAGCCGTTGATGCCAGGTTGACAATGACTCCATTGCCTCATCCGACACCACTGTAGCCTCTCCAGTACAAGTTTCCCCAACCAGCCTATAGAGATTGCCAACCTTTTCTCCCTTGAGCACCACCAACACTCCCTTTGCTACCTTGAGAGAGCTCTTTTCCCCACTGAATCGGTAACCATGCTCTTCGAACACTCCAAGTGACAGCGTATTTTTCTTTAAGCCTGGTACATGTCTGACATGTTGAATAGTCCTCGCTACTCCATCAAACAACTTGATTCTGAATTCTCTTTCACCAATAGCTTTGCATGGGTTGTCATTTCCATGTAAACCACACCACCATCACATGACCAGTAAAATTAAAACCAGTGCATGTGAGGATTCATGTGAAAAGATGCTCTGAAATCAATAAGCCAAACATGATGCAACCAACCTCTCAAATTAGTAGACAACACTTCTTTGTTTTCCCACGGTGCTCCATCTTTTGTTGTATTTGCCTCGGATGGCTATAAGCTAGGATTTTCCTTGTTCACCTTCAGCACTCTGCAATCCTTTTTGACATGCCCTAATTTTCCATAGTTCCAACATTTGACTCTTTTCTGCCCCTCGGATTTTGATCTAGTTTGTCCACGATTAGTCTTCCCTCTTTCTGCAATTTTTCCCCTTACAACAAGACCTTCATTGGAAGAACCTTGAGATGTCTTTTGCCTTGATTCTTCAGAAATTGTTTCAACCACTACATCTTCAAAGGCTAGTTTCCCTTGTGGTGCTAAGTTACTAAGCGCCATAACTAGTTGATCCCAAGATTCAGGCAAAGAGCACAATAAAATAGCCGTTTGTCCTCTTCTTCGATTTTCACCTCTACTGAAGCCAACTTGCTAATCAGTGTGTTGAAATCGTTGAGATGATCTGCAACTGATAAACTGTCATGCATCCTCAAGGTATACAATTGCCGATGTAACAAAATATTGTTTGTTAATGACTTGGTCTCATACAGCGTTTCAAGCTTTTTCCACAAGTGTCGTTTTCTCCTTGCAACATTGAACAAAATCGTGGATTGTAGCCCTTGCCATGGCATCCTTCTTGTCCCAATCCCCCTGATCCATGGCTGCAGGTTTTAACGAAACCCCTTTGGGAGCTAAGGCACATTTGTCCTTCACCAACAGAGCTTGAACCTTCAGCTTTCATAGAGCGAAATTGGAACCATCAAATTCCACAACCTCAAATCTGGCAACCGTGCTTCCTAACATTCTTTACTACTTAAAAAAAAAACTACACTAAACCAAGCTAACCAAGCTCTGATACCAACTATTAGAAAAATAGACAGTGCAGAGAAATAAAATAGTGAGCAGCAAAAAAGAAAATAAACAACATAGGATAGCACACTCAGATTTAACGTGAAAACCCTGGCAATGTACCAAGATAAACCACAGGGCAAACATCTCTCTTAGTATTTGATTAATCAGGAATAACTTCTTGTTACAGCAATGGTTGAACACTCTCTAGCTCCAACTACAAAACTGCATTTGCTTTCCTCTTGCACAAAATGTAATGCTTATCCTCTCTTAGAAAACTCCTAACACATGAGTTCCTTTTATAGAAGGATAATAGGTTTATTTAATACTAAGTGGGCACCCCACTATCCTCCACTAAGAGGTAAGTGGCCATCCCACTATCTGTTGATGCAGAAGACTGCACCCTTGGCAGGAGGCCGAGCTCCTGCCTTCTTCACACAACAATGGAAACTCCCCTCTCGCCTGTGGGACCGGCGAAGCTGGAGGGGAGAGTCTCTAGATAAGGGCTAGCTCCCTCTAATATATCATTTAGGCCCTGGTTTCTCCTACTGCTAACAAAAAATGTAAAAGAGGGGGGGGGGGATGAAAAGAGAGAGAGAGATGCTGAAAACAAAGTCTAAGCCTAAAAAAAGAAAAGGTGATACACCAGAAAAATGTGATCCACCCAGCCTGAATATACACTTTTCACCAAAAGGAAGCACCTATACACTTCATCTGAAGTGAGAAAACCTTCTGCATCAGTGGGTCAGGGGTCCGTGGAGATACAGGGAGGAAATAGCTACTAGAGGCGTTCTGAGACACACTGTAGCAGCGTATCCACTTCACCTATACTCCTCTAGGGACACTTCTGACAGCCTTGTAAAAGGAAACTCAAAAATGCACCAGACATGCTGAAATCATTCTGCAAAAGCATTAAGAAAATGACTTAACAGAATCAAAGCATAGACACATACTAAAGATGCAAAACTCAAAATAGAGGTAAAAATTCTGGCAGAGCTCTGCCTTACAAGCCCGAGAGATTTTTGGGCAGAGTTTTGCCTTAAGGCTGAGAGCGGATTTTTTCTCCAAAGAGAAGTTTACAATATATAGGAAGAGGAAGAGGAAGAGAATCTTAGCGCTTCCTGGAAAGATTTTTTGGCGCTCATTTCTGCAAGTGGCCCATGTGCCTTACGAGCATTGGGAAGAGCAAGCCGCTCAAAACATCAATGAGCTGCGCCCTTTGTCTGCTTGTAAGGTCGCTTCTTCAAAGTGATTACACGGTTTGTCTACTCATAAATGTGAAATGAAGAAAACCGGTTGCACTGCTAGTTGTTTGCGCCTCCTAATGGTCAATTCGCAGGCACTGTATCATCTACCGAAATAACTTCTTGAATCGGCGCTTCCCAATGGTCAATTCGCAGGCACTGTATCATCTGCCGAAATAACTTCTTGAATCGGCACTTCCCTTCGCCACTTGGACTATCTGCCTACTCCTACACTTGGCACTTTTGTCTTTTCCCTACCTTGTCTCTTTCTGGCTCTTTCGGCCCTCGGATATCTCTGGGCGGTCGCTGCATTCCTTGGGCTCCTTTCATGATTTGGTGCTTAGGCAGTTCAAAAACAACGGCTACTTCACTGTGTTAAATTTGACATTCACGCGGCTGTCACCCAACGGCTAGTTCGTCTACTTAAATTTGACGGCTTTCGGGACGTCACCGTAAAAATGAACAGATTCATGCAAAATCAGAAAATGAAATGGCCTAGAACAGCAGGGACAGAAGGGGACCGGTTTTTGCCCTGTTGGGCAAAAAATAGTCAACAAATTGGCGACTCCCAGGGGAAACATCCCTGCTATGCTTAAAGACCAGTTGCCTTGCAGTCCATTGGGCACGGAGTCAAATGTAGCTATGAAGAAAGGTTAGCAACAGCCCCAAAGATCCAAGAATCGAACATGAAGCTTTTTACCCCACACGCAAAGGGAAACACACAAGGCTAAAAACACTACCTGTGCAACTGCACTTAGGGAAAGCAGGAAAAGAAACTGAAAGCAAACTACTATATACAGCTAACCAGGGAAATTCGCCTCCCTCCTGGATCAAAGGGAAAATTTCTTAAGTCCCCTTCCTGGCGAGAAGACTGTTGGTGCCAGGCAAGTCGCTGAATGAAAAGGAGATTTGGTGACCTGCTCCTCTTGCCTGTCACCTGAGTTGACTGGTATCCGAGTGGATTAGATTCGAACATGCTTCCGACATATATGTATTCTGCTTGTCCTTGGAAGCTTGTTAAATGCTGGTCCTTCATACTCGTGCTCTTCACCAAGAAATCAATGGCTGCTGGCTCATCACCGTTAGCCCTTTGATGTGCATAATCCCCTTGCAGCGCATCATGGTCCGACCCGTTTCCTTCTACCTCGTTGAAGACCCTGTCAGACTCATCCTCTGCTTCCTCTTGGCGTTTTTGAAAAAGGGCGACTGTGATGATGTCTGAAATGGACTCACAAAATGATTGTTCGTCCCACAGAACATCGCCTCTTTGTTCAAAACTCTCTTCTTCAAGGCCTTCAAGAAGACAGACCTCTCATTTTCCTCCTCCAACTCAGGCTCTTCAGCATAGTCGTCCTCCTCATCGAAGCAATGAGAAAGTTCATCGAACAAGGGGGAAGAGAGCTCACCATGCTTTTGTTCCTCCTCGTATTGCTGGAACATCTGCATATATGCAAGACCTGCATCTTCTCCATTGCCGATGGTGTCTTCACAAGAACATCAATGATGATTTCTTCTTCGTTTTCGCTCATGACAGCCCCCTAGAAAAATGCAGATTGGATCTTTTGTTCCTCACCTGCCTCTTGCAAAACAGGTTCCTCCTTGAGAAGGGGTGAAGTGGGAAAACCGTGTGGAAGAGGAGGCAGTGCTTAAGCTAGAATCGAATGATTCTCCTCCTTCCACTTGGTCAGCACTTCATCTATATCAGGTGTGGCCTGATATTTCTCTTGGAAATGTGTAAGTGGGGTGTGTTCAAACATGGAATGTGTCGTTGGGTCTGAACCGTCCATCACACACTAGCTGAGGAATCTCTCTCTGGATTCCAACTCTGCAATTCTCCTGGCTAGATCTTCTTGGAAGAGCCTTTCCTGGAAGTCACCCACATCATCAGGAGCAAGAGCAGCCTCAGCTTCTTCAAGGTTTTGTGAAAAACCTTGCTTCTCCTCCTTCCTGCCCCATGATTCTACTGTTTTCCCCCAGTTCAAGATATCGGAATTGGAATTTTGCTCCTGTGAACAGGGAGCAACTTTGTTTTCTCCAAGGTCCTGGGCTCCTCCACAAGGTCTGGAAGTTTTATCTCTCTTTCAAGAAGCAGTCTCATCCTAGCCTCTAAATCTTCAATTTGTTTGGCTAGGTTGTTCTGAAAGAGTCTTTCTTGGAGGTCACCGGCATCATGTTGAATAGGAGCAGTTTCGAGAGAGATGTGCTGGTTTGTAGAGTTTCCCCCAAAAAAAAGATTCACGATCTAAGGAGTTTAGAAGGTTCATCTCCATGGGGGGTTGCTCTAATGCCCTTTGATGTTGGAAAGCCAGGCGCACGGGATTGAGAGCAGATGTGTCAGATGAGCTGGAGTGGGCGAGTGCTATCTGTTAGAAAGGATTTGGTGCAAAAGAGGGGGCTTTCTTCAAAATAGGAAGGGGCACACAAGGCTGACTGCCTTGAATAAATGGATTTCACACAAGACTGACTGCCTTGAATAAATGGATTTCTCCATTTTGCTACCTCCTCCTCCATGGACTGCAAGACATGTGCTTGCCTAAACAAACACTCCTCTTTATACATCAGCTCCTACTGATACCCGTACTGCTCCTCCAGTCTGTCAATCTCCATCATCTGCTTCTCAAATTCCAGGGCCATTTCCCTTATCGTTGCAGGGCAACTAGGAGAGTTGCTTGAGGCAATTCTCTGAAAATCTTGAGTCTGATCATAGTCATATGAAGAAAAACAAGACCCATGATTTTGTGCAAAGGAATTATACATACAAAAGGTGATTTCTTAATGGCACCAGGGCTGCTTAACCAGCTGATTCAACTCGGAGTCGCCATTGGTGTTGATTCAAAAGCCTCCAAAGGCTGGTCAATTGAAGAACACACCAAAAATTCTTCAACTCTTTGGACACAACTTGTCCTAGTTGGTCCCACCGGGCGTGCTAGAAACTGTTGACGCAGAAGATTGCACCCTTGGCAGGAGGCCGAGCCCCTGCCTTCTTCACGCAACAATGGAAACTCCCCTCTCGCCTGTGGGACCGGCGAATCCGTAGGGGAGAGTCTCTAGATAAGGGCTAGCTCCCTCTGATGTATCATTTAGGCCCTGATTTCTCCTACTAATAACAAAAAATGTAAAAGAGGGGGGGATGAAAAGAGAGAGAGAGAGATGCTGAAAACAAAGTCTAAGCCTAAAAAAAGAAAAGGTGATACACCAGAAAAATGTGATCCACCCAGCCCGAATATACACTTTTCACCAAAAGGAAGCGCCTATACACTTCATTTGAAGTGAGAAAACCTTCTGCATCAGTGGGTCAGGGGTCCGTGGAGATACAGGGAGGAAATAACTACTAGAGGCGTTCTGAGACACACTGTAGCAGCCTATCCACTTCACCTATACTCCTCTAGGGGCACTTCTGACAAACCTGTAAAAGGAAACTCAAAAATGCACCAGACATGCTAAAATCATTCTGCAAAAGCATTAAGAAAATGACTTAACAGAATCAAAGCATAGACACATACTAAAGATGCAAAACTCAGAATGGAGGTAAAAATTCTGGCAGAGCTCTGCCTTACAAGCCCGAGAGATTTTTGGGCAGAGTTTTGCCTTAAGGCTGAGAGCGGAATTTTTCTCCAAAGAGAAGTTTACAATATATAGGAAGAGGAAGAGAATATTGGCGCTTCCTGGAAAGATTTTTTGGCGCTCATTTCTGCAAGTGGCCCATGTGCCTTACGAGCATTGGGAAGAGCAAGCTGCTCAAAACATCAATGAGTTGCGCCCTTTGTCTGCTTGTAAGGCCGCTTCTTCAAGATGATTACATGGTTTGTCTACTCATAAATGTGAAATGAAGAAAACCGGTTGCACTGCTAGCTGTTTGCGCCTCCTAATGGTCAATTCGCAGGGACTGTATCATCTGCCGAAATAACTTCTTGAATCGGCGCCCCCCAATGGTCAATTCGCAGGCACTGTATCATCTGCCAAAATAACTTCTTGAATCGGCGCTTCCCTTCGCCACTTGGACTATCTCCCTGCTCCTACACTCGGCACTTTTGTCTTTTTCCTACCTTGTCTCTTTCTGGCTCTTTCGGCCCTCGGGCTATCTCTGGGCGGATCGCTGCATTCCTTGGGTTCCTTTCATGATTTGGCGCTTAGGCAGTTCAAAAACAACGGCTACTTCACTATGTTAAATTTGACATTCACACGGCCGTCACCCAACGGCTAGTTCGTCTGCTTAAATTTGATAGCTTTCGGGACATCACCGTAGAAATAAACAGATTCATGCAAAATCAGAAAATGAAATGGCCTAGAACAGCAGGGACAGAAGGGGACCGATTTTTGCCCTGTTGGGTAAAAAATGGTCAACACTATCCTCCACTACAAAAGTGCATGTAGTACAAAACCATTTTATAATGTTGGTTGAATAATAACACTGACTTCATATTCCAACATAAAGTAATAATAATTACCTTTTAATTATATATTCACTTTTTTCCCTTCATGATAAATTACTTTTTTAGCCATATAATATTGTTTTTTGGTCCCACTTAATAATAATGATGAATAAGTGTCATTTTTCATGTTATTAAATAAAATGACGTTAAGGACAACTTAAAACATTATTATTAAATTATTTAACTTTTATTAATGCCCCTTAGCCTACGGGAAATAAGAATAGGCTTCGAGTCTGAAAGATCCCTGATGAATCTCTTCTGCTGATCTACTGTAATTTTTGTTATTTTAAATTGATTTTTCCTGTTTATTAATATTTTCTTTCAGAAATAGACGGAAGTTGCAGAAGGGTTTGATTGTTTTTGTGTTTTGATGATTTTTCAGCAAGTAATTAATGAAGTACAAGAACATGAACAATTTCTGAAATTGAATACCAAATATAGCCAAACAAATTCGCTTCCAGGCAGAATTCTGGATATAAAACCAAATATGTAACTAGATGCAAATTTCCAATAGTTTCAAGAGGATTACAATCAGAAATAAACCCAACCTGAACGCTGAAGGAGAAATGTAAACCAGAAAGAAGCTGCGGCAAGGTTCCAGCGCTCCAAGTGCTGCACGTGGGAAGGAAGATGGCTGCCAGGTACAACCGTACAATTGCAAAGTGCTCTCAACCGAAAAGAACTCCCAAATCTACGCTGAACTCTGTCACAATCACTACACCCACCAGAAGGAATACTGAACAATCTCCAAGATACTAACGAGCAAATCCAAATCAACAACCACTATATTGGGGGCTACGTCCCAAACAGGGAAGGCATTGGGGTTGGCGTCCCAAATGCTGAAAGCTCTTCTAGAGCCAAATCGCAAATCCCAAGATATAAAATGTCAAGAATGAAATAGAATTTGGTCTTGACTTCCTTATAACCCCTTCACACTTAGCTCGAACCCTAAAAGCAACTCAATGTGGCGTTGAGTGATAAAATGTTATATTTCTCATTTTTAAGTGGTCAAGTACATAGAAAATGACCCTTTTTCAAATAAAAAGAAATCCGTTCACCGAAAGGATCTGAGTCAAGAGAGAAATATTTAGAAAAGTCCAAGACCTTTCCAACGAGCTATTACACCATGGGATACGCAACCAGATGAGCCCAAAAACCCCTTATTACTCCAAAATGGCTATAAACTTAGCCTTAATTAATAAACGCTAACTTAGGAAATATTAAAAATATAACTCAAATAGCGACAAAATGCTCCAATGACACCACAAACCAGAAAGTCACCCTGCCACCTGTCTGTGACTGAAGTCGGAAATCAAAGATTCACTGGCAATCTCATCCCTAAAATCTAGGGATGCTCCTAGAAACTAGGAAACAAACCCTATTCCTCTGAAACTGAACTCAAGGAATAATCTCATGGAGACCCAACCCTGGGTATGATCATACCCTCCTAAAAAGTAGGGATAACCCCCATAAATTTAGGAACTGCCTCCTAAAAATAAAGAACGTCTCCAAACTGATCAACGACTACCAGAACACCAAGTCCCCAACACCATATAACCATACTGGGTCTCTATCCAACATTGTCAGCCTACAAGACCCCATAATAAGCTGACTCACATGTCTCTGCTAGACCGAGCTAAAGAGGGGACATGACAGGGTCCTCCATTTTGCTTAATTCGGAAAAAGGGACATTACACGCTACACACAAGATGAGATCAATATTGTTTGGTGAGGCCCAGTCCAACCAAAAGAGTAGTTGAGATGAGGCATAGTCTCACTTGAGGATGTAGTATGACCAGTTCCCACTACTAATGTTGTTGATATCTAGTGAGGACAAATTCCACTAATAAAATGTAGTGAAACCCAGTCTCACTACTATTTCTAGGAGAATAGTGGGGGTGTCCCTATTCACATTTTATATTGTTATGAACAGTTGGGTATGGCCATGTTTATATTAGGGTTGTGAATCCATTTCCCACAATTGTGTTCCGTGAATGGCAGAGTATGTCCCCATTTGAATGCATTGTTCAATGAGGTCATTTCCTACTGAGATGTAATGAGGCCATTCCCACTATTGTTTGTAAGTATGCCGAACTGCACAGTTCACATACAAAATTGATTATCTCCCAATCTTTGAGCTATATGTTATAAGGTGGGAATGTTAGGAATCATTACATGTATATTATTTATAATATAACATAGGTTGGTTTTGTTAAATAAATAAAGATAGTTATTGGATTGTTGTAACAACACCCACGCAGAATAGTATGCCAAACTTCGCAATTCATATACAAAGTTGATTCTCTCGCAATCTTTGAACTATATGTAATAAGGGGAGAATGTTAGGAATTATTACATATAGTATATTAGTTATAATATACCATAGAAATGTTTTGTTAAATGACTAAAGATGGTTATTGGGTTGCTGTAACACCACCGACATAGAATAGTAGTGGCTAAGGGATAGTTGAGAGTTAATAGGATTTTGTTGGAGAGATGAGCGGATATGATAGAGGACATGTCCTAAATTATAGGACATGATCTATGTATATAAGCTTTTCCAAAACTTTGAATAATATAATAATGTGATTTGTATCATTCATTGTGCAAATCTTGTATGTTTTTTTATATTAGTCTCCTATCAAATTTTGTATCTTCTCAGAGATTTCCCATTTTGTACATAACCATCCTATGAATAAAATTTCTAGTTCAGTCTTTGTTATCAATATCGTTCATTTTGTGTTGAATGTTTCCATTTCCCTTTATCTCTCCATTTTTAATGAATTTATTTTTGCTACAGCACATTAGATTTATTTGATGTGTTGTCTATCAGATTTTAAATCCAAATCACTCGTATCAAAAGGAGAAACTTTGTCGCAGAAAGAATTACTACATTCTTAATAGATGACTAGCTCCTTTCCAACTCCAAGATCTTTTGAAAACTGTGTACTATCTGCAACCAAACATTGCCATTGGCCTAAAAGCCCAGAACTTGTGCTATCTTATTCATTCACGTTCAATCCCATTTGGCTCCAATGTGAAGATTTTATGAACCTTTTGGAAGATTGCAGTAAGGATAGCCCACCATATACTAGCCCTCTACTCGCTCTTGAGATGAAGTTAAGAACAATCGAAGTTAAACAATGGCAAAAGGTAAATTGGAATGAACCAGATTTACACAAGGAATGTCAAGAGCAACACTAAATCCCAACTGCACACTACCATGCTCAAGTTTGACATAATAGATGATCTAAAAGTTCAAAACTAAACCTTACTTAAGGGCAAAAAGTATGCTGTAGCAAGAAGATGAAATGAGAGGGCTTGTATTTAGGTAAATCTAGCTCAAGGGAGGTGATGGCATAAACCAGTATATTAAAGTAAGATTGGCAGAAGTAAATATTTAGTTTGCAAGTAACCAATGGCTTCAAAATCTAGACTATAAAATTCATCCTAAAGATGCACAAGGTGTGGTAAATATAGGAATTCTATATGTGACTGCAAAAAATTCAAACAAAAAGCTTGCAAAAAGACAGAGGACAAGAATCAGAATGCAGACTTCGAAGGCTTTTAGAAAGTTATAAGCAAGAAGAAAGCAGACCTTGTATTAATGTCCACAAGTATCCAAAATAGGTTAGTGGGATTCAAAGAATTCAACCAGTTATAAAAGAGAAGTGCTAGCATAAAAAGTCCCTAGATTATGAAAAGCAACTAAAAACAATGTATAAGAGAAAGGTGAACAAAGTAAGTAAACCTAAAGACGTTCAACCCCAAGCCATAAGACATAGTACGAGTAAAATAGTCCTGCAAGAGGACCCCTCAAAGAAACTTGGAGCCAATGAAGACCGAGGAGGAGACCATGAAAGGAGATGAATGTTGTCACACATCTGCAATGAGGCTCAGACCAAAAGAACCATCATCATTGTCATCTATCACTGGGAAAGGGCAAGCCATAAGACATAGTACAAGTAAAATAGTCCTGCAAGAGGACCCCTCAAAGAAACTTGGAGCCAATAAAGACTGAGGAGGAGACCATGAAAGGAGATGAATGTTGTCACACATCTGCAATGAGGCTCAGACCAAAAGAACCATCATCATTGTCATCTATCACTGGGAAAGGCCTACCCAAGTAGGATATGATTATGTTTATTGGGAAATGCCCAAAGCTAGTGGGTCAGGATGGACAATCCTAGGAGGAAGTTAACTACTTCCCCCTAGAGCCTCTCCTAACATCCAAAGTCGATAAACCCATGGTGACAAGAAAAAAAGTAGTAGTGGCTGCGAGCAAGGGTAAGGGCCTCGACACTGAAATGAGGCAGATCCACTCCACCTAAAATGAAATAGTGGATGTTGAGGCACTCTAGTAGTAACATGCAAAGAGGAGAATTGTCTCAATGATTTGTCTCCATCTGTGCATGATCCAATTGTATTCAAGGGCACTTAACACTTCCAATGCCTTTAGTGGGTATAAAAAAATAATCAACCTGATAGCTCCAAGGGTACCCTATAATGATCTACACATGCAAATAACAACCTCCCAAAGAAAAAGGGCCAATAAACTCTGATTATGGTACTGAAAGAAGGTGGATAAATAACCAATTGAGTCTCTAAATAGATAGTGGTATGTCCCTTGGATCTCAGCATATAGGGCACCTAAAAATGAAGTGTTCCTCACTTTCCACCTCCCAGAGGGGGGAAAAGATGGCAGAACTTATCACCCCGTGGGATATCATGGCCAATCTTATAGTGTAACTAGTGGGAGCACGCCCTGAGTAGGCCAATAGGAATCCTCAAGCTATGTGACCAATGATGTTGATGATAGTTGAGCTAAATGATGATTCCAATCTACAATCTATTAGAAATGCGCAACATAGAAAGCCAATTTGGGGTGAAGCCTTTATGGAAGACAAGTCCAAGTGAACTGAATGTACTATTGATAAGTATGCTCTCTAACAACTCTAATGATAACCTCTTTTGAGGGAAGAAGGTGAGGAAAGGCATCTAAGGAATACCTAAGTAGACGAATTCGATCAATAGAGAAGTCGATAGATTGAAGAAGTAGATTGGACTTGGAATACCAACAACACCGACGTCTACTTGGGCTCAAAGAGGCAAAACTCTTTGAAGAACCTTATGCCAAGTAGGGGGGTATCTCTCACAATTTGAAATTGAATCACCCAAGGATTTGAGTCAATGGATGTAGAAAGTGAGCTTCAAGATACACTCAAGATGAATCGGCTAGGCGGCAAACTCTACGTGGGCAATGCACTAAGGAACTCTTCATTTGCAACAAATCATATGCTAATGCATGAGAGTTTGAACCCTCTCTCTATGAGCTTGATGAGACGACCCCAAACTAGGGCCCCAATACTTAAATAAATAACTATAAGATTAATAACTGCATTGAAGAGGCACATTTTTTAAGGGATAATTTATAGAAACATCTAAACACATTGGTGTTCTACGACTGATAGTGAGGCATAATCCTTGCAAAGACAAAACTTAGTGGAAAGCTTTAGAGTGAAAGATGGTCTACTGAACTGGACTCCCAAATAAGCATAAGCCTTATTTATTTTGGCATGCTCATCGATGTATAAAAACTGAAACCTAGATAGATCACCATAGGATGCGTTGAAGACCAATGCCATAGTCTTAAAAAGGTTAACCAATAGTTGATGAAGCTCGTATATAGGCGCAAGGGATTCAAGTTTTTTGTGTAAACCATTAGTAAAGTGAGAGAGGAGGACAATATCATCAACAAAGAGTATAGTAGCAATCAAATACACAACCACTACTAGCATGAGTGTGTTGCTAGAGAAATTCCTCAAGCTCATCAATGTAAATACCAGAAAGAGTAGACGAGAGAGGAAAACTTTGTTTCACTACAATAGTACTCTTAACAAAGTCAAAGAGACTATTAGAAGTCCATAATCAGGCAACAACCATCTCATAGAGTTGCAAGATGCTAGTAATGAAAGAATCTCAAATGTGAATATGATGCAACTTTTCGGAAACCATGTCGCGGAACAGGAATCAAAGGGCTTCCTAAAAATTACAAAGAAACAAAAGACCGGAAGACTATTGACGAGACTCCTCAATAATAGTCAGAAAATTAAAAATATGATCAATTGTCTAAAAGGCTCTCTAGAAGCACCGAAGGATCAGAGCATTGAGAGAGGATTACAAGGATCAGATTATTGAGAGAGGAGTTGAGTACAATGAGCAAGCATTGGGGAGGAAGAGTATCAAAGGGCAACCACATAGGGAGATAGGTGATCCAAATTGAGGATTAAAACCGAGAGACAACACACCAACTATTAGGAATTAGTTTTTTATATAAAACCAAACTCTTCTATACTAAATTAACACAAATTTACAAGAGTAATAAACAAAGCTTTATCGAAAGATAATAAGAGAGTTTCTAAAAAGAAAACAATCTCTATGGAAGAGATATCAGCTATTAATTCTGAATTACAATAGGGCAAACCCTTGTCATATACCTAAAGAAATCTAATAAAAAAAAATTGCTTTAAAGTTAAACAAAGCTAATATCATCTACTCAACATGAATAGGCATGCCAATAGGAATTTCATTTAAAGCTAAACAAAACTAATAATATTCTTTCAACATGCATAGGCATGCAAATAGGACAACTCCTAAGAATAAGAGATCTACCAGAGGAAGAATCGCTAATAATAGTCAGCCGGGTTGGGCCACATTGCCAAGGTCAACTTTTCTTGGTACTCTCTGATTTTCTATTGTAATAGCTTTCCGAAAAGCTTAGCTTGCTAACTAGAAGTTCACACCAATAAAGCAAAGTGGTGAATCTTTATGAGCTCTGAAAAATGCTTCGAAGGCCTCTAAAACTGCCATTTATGCTATGCTAAATATTTTTAGAATATTGTAACTTTCCGAAAATAAACCATTACTCTTATCTAGTTGTCCCGAGTCATATTTTTGGATCAACAGGCCGGTGGATTGATCTTTAAATGTGCATGGGTGACGACGATAGGCTTCCACTTGGCAAATGCAAGAGACGTGTGTCAAGCCACATGGAGACACTTAGCGATTTGCATAATCCGCGCATTAATCTTCTTCTTTCTTCCTAGAAACACAAATATGCACTCCATTAGAGAAAGGAGTAGAGGGGAAATATTGCTAGTTTTATAAGAGATTGTATTGTAAGGGAATGCTGCCATTTTTTTCAAGCCAGGATGCATATTGTTGAATAGGTTAGAGAGGTAGGAATGGGACTGTTGCATAGCAACTGATTGTATTCCATTGAGGGGAATGTGCTATCAATGTAATATATGGGTTTCTATAAAGTAATATATGTTTGGACTGTTTCGTTGGATCTAACGGAATGCCGATGCATGCTTTTTTAAATTGTTGATGTGTTTTTTAGTTAAGGGTCAATAGTAATAGCTCAGTTATGAATTGAATGAGGAGTACTCTACCACCAAGCCATAAAACCAACTCGGCTCTCTGAATTGGTTCAAGTGAGACAGCCTGCAAAGGATGGTGTCTTCCTGAAATGGTGACACGCTAGTGCTCCCGAATATCTGCTAAATGAATGGTCGTTTGGTTAAGCGCACCAACGGTGGTATAAAAATAGCCAACACTAGCTATGTTCCTAAAAGAGGATGCTTTTTCCATTTTCCACCTTCCATGCAAGTTGATTATAAAGAAGATTCAATCTTGTTTTGAGGAGCTTTGCCGGATGAGAAAGAGGATTTCCCCATAGATCTTTGAATATATTATCTGGATTTAGCTTGAGATACTTTTATTTTATCATGATGCTCCATATGGAGGTAGGATGTTTCCATAGCCTCCAAGCTGCCCTTGTAGCCAAAGTTTGATGTTCTTGATATTTAGTCTACCATTTTGTTTAGGAATTCATATTTGGGTCCATGATACCAAGGGGTGTTTGCATTGTTTATCAATCCCTGATATTTATTCTTACCATTTTGTTTAGGATTGAATATTTGGGTCCACAATACCAAGGGGTATTTGCATTGTTTCTCAAACCCTTGCCAGAGGAAGGTATGCTAAATTTTTTTTATTGTTGCCTCAATTGTTTCTGAAAGAGGGAGAAGTGTGGAAAAAGTTATTGGGATGGCCTGTCATCAATAAAGTGGCAGTTAGTATATCTATTCCTTGTGTTTGTTGCCAGTAGACCATTGATTTTTCCCTTGGTTTTTGTAGTTTCCAGAAGTTTACATAGCATTTCTCCTGATATGATGAATAGATATGGGCTAAGAGGGTCACCTTGTCATAGCCCTTGTGAAGAAAGGAAAGGTTGTCCCAAGTTGAAATTGGAGGAACCTGTAAACATCCAAGTACTTATACAACTGTAGATCCATTATTCAATTTCTTGGCTGAACCAAAAACCTTAACAGTGAGAGTGATTAATGCTAGTTGCTTCAATCCAATGCCTTGTAGTTGTATGTATCATGTTTGATGATTATACCCAGGCACTTGTGTATCTTGAGAAAGTGAGCAATTTCTTGTGCGACAATGATGTTCTCTGTGATCTGCCTTCCAGACACAAATGTTAATTGTGCATTTGAGATAAGTTTTTGTAGCATTGGCTTGAGCGTGGAAGCTATTAGTTTAGAAAAAAAATTAAATGCCATGTTACACACAGTTATTAAAAGGTATTGATTTATTCTTTTTGCTTGAACCTTTTTTGCAATTAAGACGAAGTTCGTGGCCATCTGGCCCTGGTGCTTTATCTCGTTGGAAGGAGTAAATGATGTATTTTACTTCCTCTTTTGCAGCTGGCCTCAAAATGAGATCATTTTATGCTGCATTTATTTTCTTTGGGATCACCTGCAATACTTCTTGTTGGGCCAGTGTTTGTCTCAGAGAATGCATATTTGTGAGAAGCCTTTGAAAGAAATTCGTTGTATGTTCAGGAATTTTAGGAGTTTGTAATAGAGAACAATCCTCTTTTAATCTATCGCATGGCATTTAAATACTTTCTATTGAGAACTGACCATTAAAAAATATTGTGTTGGAGTTGCTTTGTTTGAGCCATTGCTCCCTGGAGCGTTGTTTCTAGTAAATTTCTTCCCGTTCTTGTATTTGTTGTCAATTTGTGTATGGAATATTGTTCTCAGGCTGCCATATGTTGTGAGAGGCCATTTTCTCTAATTGTTTTTTGGAGTGCCCCCAGTTGATTTTGCAGGTTAGACCCTTGTTTGGATATATTGCCAAACTACATTTTCTAGCCTGGGGTAACAACCGTTTTCCTTTTTTGTTGGAAAATTTGGTGTGGTAACTGTTCTTTGGGCATGATACTAAAGGAATTGCTGCAATTTTTCTTTCCGAACCAGGGCAGTGTTATTAGAGGTAATATTCCTGAAATCTATCTTCATGGAGGAGGCCAGAGCCTTCTCAGGGGAGGTAGTTCTAAGGCTTGATCAGCTTGGCTCTTGTGTTGTTGCAAATCTATCTAGTTTAGTGGAGGAGGCTGGCTGGTTCGAAGGAGGGATGGGCAAGGACCTCGAAACGGGGTAGGTAGGTGCACACATTTTTTTCTTACAATATAGCCCATGTGACTATGTCTCATCATTTGAGGCTACCTATAGGCACCTCTATAAGACCATTGATTATGTGCATGCAATGAACAATGCACTAAAAGACATTGCAAAAATTGATTGGGTCAAACAAGTGGTGATATATGCTGGAAAGGTGAGATGTTTCATATGCAACCACCACATCTAGTTGGCATTGTTTTATTATTTTTTCAGGAACAAATTCCTCAAATCGAATGAGAGCAAGTTTGCATCTCATTTCATTTTATTGGAGATGATGCTTGACTTGAGAAAGCCCTTGCAGTTTATGATTATGACACAAGAGTGGACTGCATGGGGTGAGTCCAAGACAAAACAGGTCAAGAGGGTGAAGAACATGGTGGTAAAAGATTCATTTTTGGCAGATGTGACATACATTGTGTCCTTTGTATCCGCTGTTTTTACTGTCATTAGATATGGCTACTCGTAACACTCCTAACCATGGAGAGATCTATGAGAGCATTGATAGAATGATCGGCCAGATGAAGGCCGTAATTCATGAGAGAGACCCCCGCCTTGGCAATCTATCACGATCATATTCAGCCCCTTCTTCAATGGAGGTGGGATAATTTGAGCACCCCTTTACACATGGCCCCATGTGCAGTTAATCCTAGATGATTTATGGAGGGGTCTAGGAGATTCATTCCTATTATTGATGGGGAGGTAAAGAAGGGCTTCATGAAGACCCTTGAGAAAATGTAAACTAGGGAAGAGGCTGCAATGATTAGAGGTGAGAGGATTGCATTTGCTATACTTGAAGACTCCAGGAGTGGAGCTAGGGAGGATAGACTCTAGCGGAGAAGGATATTAGAGGATGGTGGCAGCTACATGGGGGAGTGATATTACTATGATCACTTGCCATTTGCCTCCTTTCACAGGTGGTTAGTTCCTACACTGCTGAGAGGAATTGGTCCACGTCTTTATCCACTCTATTAGAGGAATAATCTTACCTCTAGTGGAGCGGAGAAGCTATTTGTTTTACATAGTTCCTTGCACCTTGTGGATTACAAGACAAAGGAGTACAAGGAGGGATGTGGAGCCTGAGATGCTGAGGAGCTGAGCCGAGGCAGGTTGATGAGGACCAGGATGTGCAGCCAGGATTGATTGGGGTCCTGTTGGAGGAGCTAAATGATGCAGACTCCAACAATATCAGTGATGAATATTTTTAGGGGCTTGAAGAATACTCGTCAGATGATGACTGTTTTTTGAGCTTGCTGCCCGATCCTAGTAGCTAAGAATTTTGACATTTTGATTTTGTGACTTCAGACTTATAGTTTTCATGTATAGTTATAAATATTTTGACTTTCTGATTTCCACTGTCATATTGATATGAGATAACAAGACTCTAATTTTGATTTCCAGTGTTGAATGTCATTAATGGTGTTCGTATTTCAAGTTTTAGTCCTTTATAATGTCATGGACTGATGGACGTTATTTCTTTTCAGCATTTTTTCATAGTACATGTATTTTATTTGATTTTATTTAAATTTTAAATATATATTTCAGCACTATATATATTTGTTTAATGGTTATTCTAAGAGCTTACAATATAACCACCAAATTCTTAATCCCTTTCCTGACCTGCATGTCTGAGACAAACATCCCTCTTCCATGTTGACGTTAAAACTGCATGGTATAATTTCTCGAGCCAAGGCCAAGGCAGATTCAAATTCCTCCAGAATTGTCTGCAAGTTGAGACCAGCAAGAGCGAAGTAGCAAGCACACTGGACAATGGATACAGCAAACATTCTCAAGAGACTTGTTGAATAAATAATCTCAAAAGGAAAATGCCAGTGGTGAATACTTGTAAGAAACAAATTTGAAATACATTTGAAGCCAATGTATTGCTTTAGGAAATGGAGAACTCAGGCAATCTGCCCAACATCTAATAAGTATTTTGTATTTACATTGCCAATGGAGAGTATAAAATACCTACCAAAACACAAATGACACCAGCCAATTCGCATGAATAATCGCTGATAACTTTCAACACGCGAGATGTCAATCCAGTTTGAGGGGGAACAACAGAGAAATTTGTAATGCAAACCGGGCATCTGTAAACAAAGACAACTGGTAATTTTAAAACATTGAGCATCACCTAAAGTTTCCTCTTTTAAATTGTGATTAATAACGATACTACTTGAACACTGTCCCAATACAAAATACTCTCTACTGCAAATCAGCATAAGTCCAATCTCAAATTTTTGGCAATTAAAATTCCCAAATAATCTCGACTGTAAGCTATATGACTGTCCTTACATACATGCATCAAGTCTGAACACCAATTGATCAAACATATGATACAGTTATTTGCAAGATACCATAAATGATATGTTGAAGGCCCATGTTTATCTAAAGCCTGGCCTACTGAAAGACCACCAATGAAAAAGAGAATAATCAGCATGTCAGGAATGTTTCCTTGCCAAGTATTTACCATTTAATTGTTTCGTTTCTTTAGCTAACAGTTAATTGCTCTTGAAATAAATTAACTTAAATTAACGTCCACGAGTAGTCAAAGAAACTGATGGAACATGGATGCATGCATGACTAATACAGAAAGTATCTGTTCCATATTTAGAAGCTATTTGACTATAAGTTCACAACGTAAAAGCTCAAAATACTAGGAGTAGCTATAGTCACAAAGTCACATGATTTGAAATCTGATTGAAGTTATCGGCTATCACACTCATCTACATCAGTTAAGATTGCCTACAATACCTTATGATCAGTGGCCATAAATGCATGTGCATATAATGAAGGATTTCCGCATGATCTTGAGAAGCTATATATTTCCACCTCTGGTATGGAAGCCTAGAAATGGCTTCCAAGGCTGAGACTCACACCACAATAAGGAAGCTCACAAGAAGAACATGTTGTAGAGATTTACATGAAATTATAGCAACAATCTCTCCAAAAGTGACTCCTCGTACCAAATAACTAATGATTTGTGCCATCAACAAGACATAGGTATCTCTCTATGTAACATCTAAATCAGTAGGGAAATTTTACCTGTTTGTGTCAGTAAACACAAAATAGTATCACACTCTGTGTAGCATTGGTTAAACTTTGTAGAAACTAATAATTACTTTGTGAACCACAAAATACAATAAAAAACGGACATTACAGGAATTTGCAGAAAGAAAGATAAATAACATTCAACTCGTACTAACAATGCATATTGAAATGAGGGAACCAGCTAGGTACCCACAAATACAATCAGCAATACTGATCCAAATTGGATCTTGAAGTGTTTGCGAAATAAGCTAGCTAAGCCACTATTCTCAAGAGGACTATGAATGTAACTTGACATACTTTCTTTCACTCTTTTTACTATGAGTTTCTATTATATTTAGAGCTGGAATAAAACAAAAAGTTAAATAAAAGAGTGTGTTTTTCAAAAATTAAAATACGTAGTTTATTTTTCAAAGCGGTATTTTGTTTGAACACAAGAAATGGATAGAGTAACGGCTACAGAAGGTGTCTCTTTCACTTATGAGTCTTTCTAGCTTCGCATTCAAGTTTATTATGATGTGAACATGTATAGATACACCATTAGGGGGTCATTGTAAGACAATGAAATTGTTTCCTAGTAGTTTTTTCTTCTTGGTTGAGTGTCTTAAGAGTTGTAGTGTAATAAGGAAGTAGAATTAAGCAAGTTGCAGAGCTTGTATGGGTGTTTGGGCATGTCGATATTGTAAAGAGTGTCCATAATGGCCTTGAAAATGCAAAATACATGTAACAGAAGAAATAGATAGTGGCAAGAGGAGGCAATCCCTCACTCTTTTAAATTTTTCCCCGCATTGGGTTTCTCCAAGGTAAACATTGTCTTGTGCAGTTTTGTTGTTTTTTAGTAGATGCCTGCTCTACTTTCATGTATAGTTCTTTGCTTTCAGTTTACAACACTTAACAATTCCAATCTAAGCACATCATTTATTTTTCTATGCAAATATATAAGAAAACTGCAAGTTAATCAATCAAGTATTGTTGGGAACAATTAAGATGCGTGTTGATAAATTAAGTAATGGAATATCCATACCAATTACGGATCAGATTGGTATCAAAACAGGTTTTGTTCCTTGATGTGCGGTTTGTGCTACATGACCATTTTGTAGATTTATGCATGTTACTAAAGCAACTAATGTTAGTGGAAAAGTTGTCTTGATTCCTTTGCAGCAAGAGATATCCACAAGAAATTGGAATAGAGAAGAGAGGAGCATGGCTCATGAAGATGAGAGAATACCTCAAGATGATGAAACAAGATTAAATAAATTGGAAGAGGATGTTGCACAAATTTATTAATTTATGAGGAAGCTAGATAAGTTGGAGATGATTATGGAAGCTCTCATGGAGAAGCTGGGAATTTCTATGAAAATCACAAAAGCAAATGAAGAGTTCAAGACTCAAGACTATGAAAAGAAGCAACCCCGTACCAACCAAGTTCAACATGTACTCAATGCAAAGGCCAAGATAGAAATTGAGTCTTATAAAGGTGAAGTAAATGTTGAGAAACTTGATCATTGGTTAGCCCAATTAGAGGTATATTTTAGTTTGCATTGAATTAGTGAAGAGCGGCAAATTTCTTGTGCACAATTGAAGCAAACTAGTCATATTTTAACTTGGCTTGAAAATTATGTTTATTCCTTAGTTGTGAGAAAGCCACCACCAATTTCTAAATGGGATGAATTTAAAATGTATGATTACAAGAAAAGAAGAGGGTTCGTCTATTAATTGGAAGCATTTCAGACAAAATCAAGGCCAAAGTGTGCAAAATGATACAATCGAATTTCGCAAGAAGGTAGTCCAAATGGGCAAAGATGTGTTGGACTGTGACATCTTGATGAAGTGTGTTGGTGGGCTTCATAGTCATCTAAGGAGGCCAGTTTTGTTGGCTAAGCCTAAGGATGCAGGCATGGCTTGTGCTCAAGTGCATTGCCATGAAATGGACAAGAAAAAGGGGTTGTCTTCCTCTTCAAATGCTCCAAAGCAGCCAAGTGGTTTCAAGCCAAAAGCATTGTTTGATTAAAGATGGAGAAAGTTACATTATCAAAACCAATGAAGGGAAATCAAACATCTCCTTAGTGTCACTCAAGCTAAAAGATTGACTAATGCTAGTGGAAAGTTTGTTTTACTTCTTTTGAGAGATAAGCAAGAAAATGAAGTAATAGAATGCAAGACTTCTCATAGCATGTCTATTAACGAAGAGCATAGAGAAATGGAAGAGTCGTTACAATAATTTAAAAAGGTTTTCCAAGAACCCACAGACATGCCACTGAAAAGGGCAATTAAACATGAGATACAATTGTTACCAAATAGTCCTCTTACTAACATTGGTCTTTATTTGCAATCAATGATGGAAGTAAATGAGAGGAGAAAGCAATTGCAAACTTTGTTAGATCAAGGTGTAATCCGCCCTAGCACTTCTCCATGTTGTCCTCCTACTGTGATTGTGTCTAAGCAAGATGTTTCATGGAGAATGTGTATTGAAAATAGAACTTTGAACAAAATAACCATTAAAAACAAGTACCCTCTTCCATGAATTAATGATACTTTGGATCAACTTCAGCATGCAAAGTATTTCACAAATCCAAATATCATCAAGTAGGAATAAAGGAGGATATATGGAAAACAACATTCAAGACAAAGTAAGGTTTGTATGAATGAATTATACTTCCCTTCGGATTTTGTGATGCTCCTACTACTTTTATGAGATTGATGAATAAGGTTTTGAAGCCATTCATAGACTCTTTGTCATTGTTTACTAGAATGATATATCGATTTTTAGCAAAACTTATGATGAATATTTAATGTATTTATAATAAGCTTTATTAAGTGTTGAAGGAGAATGAGATGTTACTAAATGAGAAGAAATATGAGTTTACACAACAATCACTTGTCTATTTGGGACAAGTAGTTAGAGATGAAGAGTTGAGAATTAATCTAGCAGAAGTAGAATCCATTTTGAAATGGCCTAAACTTTTCAATGTGACTAAGACAAAAAGCTTTGTAGGTGTTGTTTAGTACTTGAGCAAGTTTATTAAATCTTTCTCTACCATAGTGACACCTTTGCATTCCATTACAGTAGGTAGCAAGTCTTGTACTTGGGGTAAGAAATAGCAAAATGCATTTGTTGAGTTTAAGCAAAAGATAAGCAATGCACCAATTCTAGCCCTACCTAATTTGTAGCTACCTATTGCAATGGAAACAAATGTAAGTGATTATGCTATGGGGGAAGTCCTATTGCAAGGAGGTAAGCCAACATGTTATCAATCAGATTTGTTTCATAAGTTAATTTTGAATTAATCAACGTATGATAAAGAATTGTATGCTCGTGTTCAAGAGATTAAAGAATGAAAGCTTTATTTAATGGGAAAACAAACCATTATTTATACGGATCATCAACCCCTTCAATATTTGCAAGCTCAATCAAAATTACAAAAAGCATGTCATTATAATGGATGGGTTTCTCATAAGTATTTCATTTGGTTATTCAGTATAAAATATCTGTAGCTAACAAGTTGGCTAACATGTTGTCTAGACCTCCCTTGATTTCAACTTTGGGCAGTATAGCTCAGCTTGAGCCTTTTGTGCAAGAGGCATATGTTAAAGAATATGAGCATGATACAAATTTTGGGGAAACATTTCAGCAAGCAAAGATGGCAAAATTGCAAGTTTTGATCCCAAGGAGGCCTACCATCTCCAAGAGGGATTGCTTTACAAGTTGGGTAAGCTTTGTGTACCTAAGGAAGGATTCAACTAATGAAAAAAACTCGTATTTCAAAAGTGGTAGGTCATTTCAATGTGACAAAAACACAAATTGATGTTGCAAAGGTATGTTTATTGGCCCCACATGCAAATTGATGTTGTAAAGTTCATGATAGGATGCGTGTAATGTAGCACAAACAAGCCTAGTAAAAGAAAGTTGGGTTTATTTATGCCATTGCAGATTCCTTCTAGGCCATGGGAAATCATTTCTATAGATTTCCTAGAAGGGTTTCCTTTGTCAAAGAAAGGGCATGACTACTTGTTTGTTGTTGTAGACTAGTCAACATGTGTGTCCTCATTCCATGCAAGAAAACTACTAAGAGAAATGATGCATCTGAATTATTTTTCACTAATGTTTGGATTCACTTTAGTTTGTCAAGTTCAATGTTTCAAATAGGGATTCCAGGTCCTTGGGCAAATTTTGGATCTCACTGTGGAAGAAGATGGACACTAGATTGAAGAGACCCACAAGTCTTAGATTGAGGTGGTCAACAAGACATTGGTGCAGCTCTTGAGAGGTTATGATAGGAAACAATCTAAGACTTGGGGTGAGAATTTGGCATCTATATAACATTCTTATAATAGGGAAATCCATTCCTCTACTAACAAATCTCGCTTTGAGATGTGTTTTGGTTAGTTACCTCCAAGTCTGTTTGATGTTGTGTTTCGACAGCAACACAAAGAGCATGAAAAGGAGGACTCAAAAATTCACAAAGCTGATAAATTCATGGAGAAGATATGGCAAATACACCTCCAAGTGCAATAGAGGTTTAGTAAGTCTCAAGCTAAGTACAAAGAAATACATGATCAGCATAGAGTTGAGCATAAGTTCCGTGTTGGGGATAAGGTATGGCTGTCCTTGAGTAAAGAGAGACTCCAAAGTAACGCTAAGAAGCTTAAACCACTTAAGTATGGTCCATTTGAGATTCTAGAGCAAGTGGACAAGAATGATTTTAAATTAGATCCGTCGCCATATATGAAGGTTTATTCCATTGTAAACGTTGAAAACTTGTCTCTCTTTGAGACTTTTATGCTAAATTAAGAAGGTGGTCTTTTGCTACCTTCCTTTGAAGATCTAGCTCCTAGTGGCCAAGAGGAGTTGGGAAAAGATATTCTATAGAAGAAGGAAAGAGCATCAAAGAGAGGAGTGCAGAAAAATTGGCAAATTGAGTTGAAAGGACAATTGCCAAGAAAAGCCAAGTGGTATTCAAAGGAGGAAGTGGGAAAGATATTTCCTCACCTCATGAGCTCCTGAGCTATGGGGGACCAAAAGCCTCCTAACTGGGGAGGTGTGATCCAAATTGGATCATAAAGTGTTATCAAAATAAGCTAATTAAACCACTATTCTCAAAAGGACTAAGAATGTAACTTGAACAATATCTACCACTCTTTTCCCTGTGTTTCTATCATATTAAGAGTAGGAAAAAATAAATTAAAAAAATATATATATATATATATATGTTTTTCTAAATTAAAATATGCAATGTGCTTTTCAAAGCAACATTTTGCATGAAGACGAAATAGGGAGAGTAACTGACGCAGACGGTGTCTCTTCCTCTTCTTAGTCTTTCTATCTTCCCATTCAAGCTTCTTATGATGTGAACATGTATAAATATACCCTTAGGAAGTTATTGTAGGAAATGAAATTGTTTCCTAGAAAAACTTTCTTCTTGGTTGAGTGTCTTAGGATTTGAAGTGTGATAGGGAAGTGGAATTGAGCAAGTTGCAAGCTTCTATAGGTGTTTAGGCATGTTAATATTGCAAATAGTGTCCATGAAGGCTTCAGAAGGCAATATACTTGCAACAACAAAAAGAGATAGTGGCAAGAGGAGGCAATCCCTCATACTTTTGGAGTTCTTCCCACCTTGGGTTTATCCAAGATAAACATTGTCTTGTGCAATTCTATTCTTGTTTTGCAATGATTTCTAGCTCTACTTTCATGTATAGTTCTTTCCTTTCAATGTAAAGCATTTAATAATTCCACTCTAAGCACATTGTTGACTATTTATGCAAATATATAAGAAAACAACAAGTTGATCAATCAGGTATTGTTGGGAACTATCAAGATTCATATTGACGAATTAATTAATAGAATATCCATCCTAATTACGGATCAAATACTTGGCCCGCTCTCAAGAGCAAAACGTGCCTCAAAATGGGATTTATTATTTGCACTTTACACAATTGCGCATTCTTCCATTCTATTTTTAAATAGTCAAGAACTTTCCTGGCATTTGTGCTTTCTTGTTGCATTGCTTTTTCCATACTTCACAAAATATTTTACAAAAATAAACAGAATCACCTTCATTTACAAAATAGAGTCTGCCATACAACATTTATGATTTATCTATCCCATCGCATCATCAGACTATCCCCATCCGCAAAGAAATCACCCCAACATTCATTCAACTTGCTGAATGGTATCATCTTTATGTGATAGATGCTAAAAGCATTGCACAAGTTGTTGGATTTATTCAAGTCCTACGCATGACTTGGCAAGTGAATGTTGGGTTTTGACTTCAAAATTTTCAAGCATTATAGCTTGTGATGTTGGGTCTTTGTATGCATCTAGGTCTGCGGCCATGGCAAGCAAAATATCTATCTTAGCTTTTTGGGCCGACTTGAATACTTAACATCTTTGATTTGCGAGATGGATTGTGTAGCCTAGCTATCTACCTTGTCAACAATGTTTTGTGTTTCTTCTTCCCGCTTGTCATACTAATGCAGCCATCTTTTCAAAATCCTTTCCTTAGAAGAATTTGATGTCATGATCTTATGGCGATTGAATGCAAAGTTCTTCCTTAAGCTCTTGCAATCCAACACTTGGGAACTCCTTAACACTCTTCTTCAAAGCATATATTTGTATTGCACTCTCCTAGGTGAGTCTAAAAATGTAGGAAATCAATTTTGTATTGGATGATTCTATATCTTATGGAAGGTTCTAGCCAAAACTAACTAGGGGTTGTTGCTAGAAATCATTTACAGCTTGTTGTGCTCATAAAAGTTCACTTTGAGCTTGGTGAACATCATTATTGATGAGCTAACTACTATTCAAGATAATGAATCATAACATATTTGTTGGTGATTGTTTTGTTGGCTGCTTTGAGTTGGGTTGTCACTCTCAAATTTCTACTAAAGGGAAGTGAGGAAGTATAGGATAAGGTTCTTCGCAAAGTCTGCACCACACTTGATTGTATGAATGGTAGCTTGTTGACTTTAAAGGTGAAAGGCTTGCTAGAAGCGAAGAATTGGGGTGCAATGATGACACGTGGATGAATGGAAAAGGGGCCTTTGTCAAGGATACAAAAAGATAAGAATTGGAAGGTGACTATGGGTGTAATGCCAAAGGGAGGTTAGCAGTGCATAAGCTGTGCCACCCACTTGAAAGGAAGATGACAAAGTGAAGTGCGGCAATGTTGGTAGTAGAAAAATCAATTTGTGCCAGAGGGAGTGATGTTGGAGTCACATCAGTTGACTGTGGAGCAATGGCCATCCTAGTGTTTGGTGCAAGTGTGATAGGAAGACATGCCATATGGTATATTATACAACAGGGGAGTAATCTTCACAATCTCTAGTGCTTAATTGGCCTTTGTTGAAGGTATTTTGGAAGTTTATGCAGAGACATCAAGTTGAACTTCATTGGAAGGTTGTGTTGTCAAAAATTCCAAGGCTAACAAATCCAATTGGCTAGTAGCATCTACCAAGAATACTGAGTTGAAAGGAATCATTTAATATGCAATGCCAGGATATCCCAAATTGTTTGATAGTATGATGCTAGATTGACATTGAATCACAGAGTGGATGAGATCTTACTGGAAGTGAAGGGAACAGAGGAGGAGGATGTTGAGGCATCACCAATCAAAGTTATGGCTCTCTAAAAATTCTGAGAGGAGCAGGCAACTCTAAATCAGAGAACACAAAAGAAATAAAAGTTGCTTGAATGGATTTCTAGTATCATGTTTTATGCATTGTCTTTTGGAAGGTTCCCCAAAGGAATCCTACAACAGCTCTATCTTCAATTGTGCTACTTTTAGCCTGTTACCTATTCTTGTTGAGACTTTCTTGTGGTGGGATCTACAATAGAAAGGTTTCTTCTACTTGAAGAGTTGTTCAAAAGGTTAATTATTCCCAAGATACTAGTTTGTGAGGACTAGCTTTAGCTATTAAATTTATTTCCCCTCAACCAAAACTTCAAGTCTTTGTCTTCTTCTCGATGTAGTACACTTGGTTCCATTTCATTTTGTGACTAATGTCAAATGTTTCTATCAATGGCACTCATTCCTAAGGAATCGAAAGTCTTTAGATAACCCAACCTTGGCAACATTGTCAATGTAGAAAAACATGACCGTGCTTTCTTTTGCCTTTATGTTTGACTGGCTCTTGGATGTCTATCTCATTGCACACTTTAGGTACATGCAATTGTATGTTGAGCTTAGCATAAGACTTTGTGGACCTATATGTGGCAACAATAGAATAGTCCTCATGTTGATAAAAGCGGTGCATCCTCTCACCAAAATAAGGAAACTCATTGCTCTAGCTATAGACAAAAAGCAATTTGCCGAAGATCACCAAATACAAAATGTGGGTGCCCTTCAATCCTATTTATGCACTTGACCTAAAAAGTACTCTCCCAATAGTTGAGTCCTCAACCTCCTATCATCGCTATCGAGAATTGAGCAACTGTAAATTCCCTCCCTCTCCCTTGCAGTTGAGAACATACACAACCACAACCTATCGGTTGACTACATCAAGATCCTAGCTCTCTATAAGTAAATATCCTTGACCTTGAGGTCCAATGCATAATTGTGATTGATATCTATTGGATGTTCTCCTAATGCAATTCCTATTTGTTGATTTCCTCGACCTTCATGTAAAGTGCATAAATGCCCTCAATCTCCTTGATTAGTGGTTGTATGTTCACCCCCAACTAGTGGGGCAATTGTACTTCTATTTATTTAAAAGTATCCTCACCATAGTTGTTGATCAAATCCCCTCCCTCAAGAGTAAATCTCCTTATTGGCAAATAACTATGAAGATTACAGACCCTTTCTACCTTAAATAGGGGAATTCATCACTTGTGCTATATGAAACATTATTTAGAAAAAGAACAGCATTGCAGTCGTTCTTATCGATGTAAGAATTCATTTCCTTCTTTTGGAACTTATGAATATGGAGTTTAATAGTAACAGCATGCAAATGAAGATTGCATTTCAAGAATTCAAGAGACCTAAGGTCATTAAAATGTAACATCTCAATCAAGGTTGAAAGAAACCATATTAATGGGAAAGATGTACAATTATCTAAGAAGAGGTTGTTTGTTGAGCCTACTATTTTGGTAAACCATATAATTAGGTAAATTCATTATGTTAGATTTCATATATGCTAATGCTTAATCTTGCACATTGCTTGATTAGACTTCTTCCTAAGGGAGTTGTCCCTATGCATGAGAAGAATGAATATGTAAAATATTATATCTTATGAGTTAAATCACATTATACCATTTCATAATTGGAATAGGGAACTGAAACAAGTTATGAAATTCATGGCACAAAGAATAGCCATTGAAGGATGTTTCTCCTAAAAAGTCCCTATCAAGATATTACTGAGTGACAAGAAACAAGCTATGTAAACTTTTTAATATGTTGACCAGTGATTCACAACGTGGTAAGCTTTACCATTTTCATCCCAACTTGCTGCTTCAAAAAACTATGCACTGTGTGAAGTGGATGGTAATGTGTCTTCCAGCAGAACGTGTTGGACAACTTGCCCACACATCCCACCAGTTTGTCGTGCCATTTCTATTATCAGAGTAGGCCATTAATCTTATCAGAATGACCAACTGGTAGGCACAGTAGCCTATTTGGAAACTCAGCAATCAATTTAACATGCAAAAATACTCGCTACAAGGGATTACCATTTCATATTGGGTCAATATCCTGCAAATATATGCATTGATCCAATGGAAATTCCAGTCAATGGATCAACTATACATATGGTTGCAATATAATTAACATGCAAACTTGTACCTAGCAAGTTTATGGTTTGCAAATATGTAGAGTTAACAAAGTTATGGATGATTATAACAATTCAATGTATTCAAGGACATGAGAAAAAAGTCCCAGTGAGAAACACAAGTCAATAGCATTCAGGTTTGGTCTGTCCATATTATGTACAGATTGTAGGCTGCGAAAGTCTTGTTGGTTCAATAGAATTATTGTTTTCTTTGGTTGGTAAACCAAAAAAAGAGGGTTCACTGGGCCCAACCCATATATATGTACAGATTGTAGGCTGCGAAAGTCTTGTTGGTTCAATAGAATTATTGTTTTCTTTGGTTGGTAAACCAAAAAAAGAGGGTTCACTGGGCCCAACCCATATATATAAAAGATAAAACAGAACTGAAATGCCATGGAAGTTTGCTAGTAAAATGAGTGCCCATGGGCCATGGCCATAACAAATCAGCAATAAGAACCATTCATAAAATAAACAAGATGTTTACCTGACTGAAAACCTTTTGCTTTTCTATTATGGCTCAAGGCCTAAGTTTATACATTATATACTGAATTTGATCTAGAGGCCACTACCAATTCTAACTTAGAGCATCAAAAACAAACATCGGTATTAACTGAATCCTTCTGGACTGCTCAAAAGACCAAGCTTGCCATATAAGAAGAGGGGACGCCTCTTTGATTTGAGCACAATAGCAGGAGTCTATCACCAAAAAGAGGCCATTGGAGATCAGAAACTGAAAGACCACTCAGATGATCACCACAAATCAGCATCACCCATTATCCTATACACCATTCAATCTATTAAGAGAACGACTGGGAGCCCTGAACTTTGGGAGAAGGGAATCCTTCTTCTCATAAGAAGGGAGGAACTAACCAAATCCCAAAATAAGTTGAATCTCCAATCGTGACAGCTGAAACAAAATCTGAAGTATCAAACCTGTCGGTACAAACAGAGAAATATGCTATCAGATGGCATTCCTGAAACCTGCTCCAGCATTCATCATGACAATATGGTTCGATATACTTATATGTATGTATGTATATAGAGAGAGAGATAAGGCTTGCCGGATTAAAGAACCAAAAATGCAGGATACCTCAACCACTAATTCCTTGCTCAGAAGGGCTGTTATCACCCTAAGGATTGATCGGATTACTCAACCCAATGTCTTCTTCATTCAACATGGCAGAACTTAGGTTAAGGTTCTCCAAATCATCCGGAATATCAATCTTCAGTTTATCAGAGATCATATGCAGCATTTTATCATGATTATTGGCCATCACAGATCCAAATAGAGAATGATTGATACTCATATTTACTTCCAAGCTGCAAAAATCCTCATGAAGGCTTGAGAAGGTACTGGATCTAATCGGTATTGATTCTAGTTCAAGCACTTGGGATGCCTTGTAGGTGTTTTCTCTTTGTCTGATCTAAGCAGAGTCCCACATTGCCCCACACAATTTGGCTGCTTCACTTGTTTCTCTCATCCCTTATCTGATCTAGGCTTGCATAAGACATGAACCAACCCAGGAAAGTTGTTACTCCCTCATATATCATTCTTCTCCATTCATGTACATTGTAAACCTTTCTCTGCAGAGTGACGAGTTAATTCATCAACACAGACTCCTTCCACCATTTTCTTTATTTTTGCATCATCCAGAATGTCAATAAATCCCTCAAGGATGTCATGTCAGTGGAATGCCTTTCTTTTCCTATTTTCCACCCCCATTTGTTCCTTCATTTTCAGACCAGCCTTTAAACCTGCTTCCCTCCTTTGGGCAAGAGGATTCACCCTCCGCATGGATAGGGGATTCGTTCATCGGTTCAGGAAGTGGAAAGGCTATCAGAGGCCATGGTGCAACAGAATTCTCACAGAGACAAACAACACAGAAATTCACCCAGTCAAATAAAGACCAAAATCCAACTACCAGTCACCCAAGGGCACAAAAATTCACAAAAGCAGAGATCAAAAGGCTTCTAAATTCCAAATAACTAGTACACCTCTTCTCAAATTGATGGAAAACCCACTTTGATTGTAGAAAATCACACTTCCAAAGGACAAAAACAGAGAGAATCCCAACTACCATAATCTGATACAAATTTGGAAGCAACTAAAAGAGGGATTCTTCTTTACTGAAATGGGTGCAAACCAAATACCCAAAACCACAGAAGTCCTCTTCTCTCTGCAGATTAACCGTCCAAGCCTTGGGCCACAACGTAACCACTCATTCTCAAACAAATGAAAGAGAGGTACTTCATTGAATTGCACCAAGAATGAAACATGTCTCTGTAATGTCCCCAAATGGGAGGATTTAATAAAAAAGGGGTTTTCTCCTAAATCCACAAATTCTGAAATAAAAATCAGCAAACCTTGGTTTGCAATAAATGTTTCAAAACCCTTACCAAACTCCTAGAAACCCTAGGCACCAAAATGCAAGGGAAGTGAAGACAAATTCCAGCCACTAATATATCCAAAATTCAGTTAAATACTTGCAGATATAAGCAATAAATTGATAAATGGAAAATTGTACCTTTTTGCCAAATTATTGAGGATCAAATGCAACTTTATAATGGCTGTAAAAATACGATTTTTCTCTCAAACATAACTGTTGTTCCTTGCTATTTTTTGCTTCAAACCCTCGCCAAAAATATGCCACATGTGCCCAAAAATCAAGGAAAATTCCAGCGAACCCCTAGGGCATCCAAAATGGCCCAAAAAAGTCCTCCAAGCCAATCGCCCAAGTCGCGAAGATGCATGAAAAATAGAAGAATATTTATTGAGCAAGATCCCTCCTTTCACAAGTGAAAATGATCAAGAAACCTATCAAAAATAATTAAATAATAATTTAAAAATTATTATTTAATATTCTATCAATTTAGAGCCCCAAATCTTCCACAATTCTTTTTCAAAACCCCACGCCAATATGCAGAAAATTAGTAAATAATTCCATAATATTAATTTGCACAAATAGACCCTAAAAGGGATCTCCAAACCCTCAATCAAGCCTCCAAAACAAGTCACTCCACTTGCAAAATTAGTGCAAATAATAATCAAAAATATTATGCATTAAATTGACCTCAAATCATCCACCAAACCTCACAAAAGTCTCTCAAAGCAAATCACCCCACTCTAGGGCAAGTAACAAAACCTCATTTAACAAAGATGGCATCAAAAGACACCTTTTATAGAATGATCAACACCAAATATGCGAACACCTATTGGGCATGCATCCCAATAGCTTCTTCAAGCATGAAAAAACAATTTATCAAATTCAACATATCTTCAATTGTGATCTTCACATTGTATTTATACCTTCCAAAGGGGGGCGAACCACCTTGGGGAGGTAAAATACCTCATAAACCTCATTTGCCCTTTTTGGAATATATTTTCCTTTCCTTGCTTTAGCTCCCAAGCCGACATTCTCTTTTTCAAACATAATATTAATTAGTTGCCTTAATAAATAGTAATTAAAATTACTTTTAGGCAATAAATTAATAATTAATTCAATTAAATACTTTAGTGGTAAGAAACACTTTTATCAAATATTCTATTAATTAAATAATAATTGCTTATAGAATAAATGATAAAAATCACTACTTTGGCAATTAATAATTAACTAATAAAATAGAACCCCAAAAGGATTCCTTTAGTCTATGGGGAAGTAGACTAAAGGTCTTCAATACCTACTTATACCTGATGTGAAAATGGGGACATCACAGTCTCACAAATAAGAAGCTCCAAGCACACACTGCTATGATTGCGTGTGAGAATCAATGCAACTTCCACCAAATAGAACCAGTTATAAGGAATCTCAATGTATACCACCCTCCAATCACCAAAATGATGGTCAATGAGTAAAACCGCAAATGTTTAGAGGGGAACTTTGAAATTATAATATTATCCTCTGCAAATTGATATCAACGATTACGGTAAGGAGATTATGGATTTGATGGCCATCCTTTTATATGCCACTCTAAGCAACACGGTGATGAGCTTCATCTTTCAATATCTTTACAAGATTGTGATCCTTTAGGAAGTATAGAATTTCAAAAGAATTCCTTCTTTCCTAGTTCACCCCCTTTATTGGCCAAGTGGTAGGCCACATTAATTCTGCTTCATATGCAATAATCTAGGAGAATCCAGGTTTTCAACATTTAAGGTTATGTCAGAGACTGTACACATATAAAAATCTAGACTTGTTTAGTGTCACATGTTGGCCTTTGCATATGGAAAATAGGGTGGTTATGGACCAAAGATGGAGTCATAACTTCCCCTACGTTCACTTTCCAACTTAGTTCCTCTCCATTTGACCTTCCTCGTGACTACCATTGGCCCAAGGCACATCACTGGTCTTCTTCCTTCACTTTTCTGTCTATTCTTCCCCATGTACCAAACACTTGTTTTTCTAGAAGTGACGTTTTGGTACACTGACAACTTGTTTTTCCAAAAGTGGTGTTTTGGTAAATTGACAACTTTTACACCGTTAGACCCAAATTTCCACGTGTTTTGACCTCATATTGACCTAATGTATAAAAACACCCCTTTTGGAAAAATCAACATTTTTGTGACCTTAGTGTTTGGTCCCATCCCATCCCTTGGGATCTATAAATAGGTCATACCCTTCTCATATATGACATGAGCTTTTGATATGGCAAACAAAGACGTATGAAAAGATCGGTTGATTGCTTTACTTTTTGCCTGCAGTATCAGCTTCAATTTGCGACTTTCATCTAGCATGAGGTCTTCACATTTTTTCTTCTTGATGGCGTGAAGAGAAAGACAACAAATCCAGTGACATGTTCAAGTACAATAGGCAGTCCACCTCCTGCTCAGCACTAGGATTTCTCCACCTCCTTTGTCACACCACCCTGTCAGAACCTGCTTGGCACGACTTGATCTTCAATCCACAGATGGAGGCTATCACAGAACACCGGATAAGAAAAACTGAGTTTATCATATACCTAATAACTCGCTGTTTAGGGTTTGCATGATTACTGTGGCAATTGCAAGCTATTTGCTTTTTGTCATATATTGTCAAATACAAATTTGCTTTCTCTCTTGCTTAGACTGTCACTATTTGTGGCATAAGAAACCCCATTGCAAGTTTTAGATCCATTACTGTCTTCTTGTGTTAAATTTTGACCACCTACTTGATCTGATCTGTAATTAGGTTGGTTACCAATCTCTAGATCATAAACACAGATCTTAACTTGTCTACGACTGAATTCACTCAAATTGTTGTTGTGAATAAGTTTTACGCTTTGGAAAACAGCTTGTACATAGAATTGAAGTGCTTGCCAAAGTGCTGGAAATAAAGGTAAAAGGTACGGGTATTGGTAGTTTTTTAGATCACCACCAAGCAAGACACACCAAATTGGTGTACGAGACCCCCCTTGTGGAATACCACAAAAGGGTTGTTTTTTTATTTACTTTATATATTGTTCGACAAGGTATACAAGCCTACCCACTTTAGTTTCGAACATGTAACCTCCTCTATGGAGTACACATACCTTTACCATCAAGCCCACTCGGGATGAATAGCAGCAATGTAAATATGAACAATTGAAGTAAAGAAATAGCATAAACAACACACAAGAAGGTATGAGACATACCCCATATAAACCCCCTAAGGGTGAAAATTCCAGCCAATTGGAGTTGAGCATCCTTAAGTCAACCGAAATCAGCATGATTACAAGCCACACTCTTCAATGGAGCCTCCAATTTCACTGTGGGACAACAATCAACATCTCTACAATGAAACATATGCTTGCCCTGCTCTGCGACACAACACTTCATACACTCAGCTGCAATGGCCACAACTCCTCTAGAGGCTTCAACAAGACCTCAATGTGCATATTTAAGCTTACATTGTGTAACTAAACTGATGCAGAAGACTCCAAATGCTGTTTTACCTCAACAATCAAGCAATGGAACGACTCGGCTTCCTTTCTGGGCAATTGATCTTCCAAGACTCATATTGAGTGAAATCAACAAGGTGCAAACTCACCTGTATGGTCAGTTCTGATTTTTGTTTATTCAACAGCTGTCAAATCTGCCTGTTTCATCTCTTCTGCAGTGGGTGAATTCAGCAATTGCCAAATTCACCTCTTATGACTGATTTTTCAAGATGGAGATGGCAAAGGGGTCCCTAAGGTTCCACAATATCCTCAAAGTCTTCCCATTATGTTTTTCCTCCAACTTTTTTCTGTCTGCTGCATCCTTTCTTCAAGATGGAGGTGTCAAAGGGGTCCCTAAGGTTCCACAGTATCCTCGAAGTCTTCCCATTATGTTTTTCCTCCAACTTTGTTATGTCTGTCTGGTGAAAAATGGCCCCTAAAAAATACCTTGGTTGGAACACCTTGCATGATCTTCATACAATATAAGCATAGTTCTGCCATAATGGTCCCTAAAAACCCCTCCACCTCCATTCTGTCATGTCCCCTTTTTAGTTGACATGTTCAGAGTTGATGGTTAGCCTATTATGCGACCCTCATAGGGATGGTTAGAGGGTCTTGATGGAGATTGGCTTGGCTTCGTTTAGCAGAATTTTTCCAGTTGGCTTTCGTTTGGGCTCGATCGGACATGTATTGAGGGAGATATTAATATTTGATTGATTTAATCAAATATTAATTATTTGGTCTAATTTTAATTTAGAAACCCTAATTAGGGCAAGCATATATTTTTGAGGGTATAAGGGTTTCTCATGGGAGGCCATTATTGATTATCTATTGAATATTGATATTGATTGTTGCTAAAAATTCTTCTGTGAAGACTGAGCCAAGGGTTCCAGGATTCCATTTGCATTGGAGAACGTCCACTCTTTAGTGTGTGCGATTCAGAGGCTGTGAAATATCAGTTGATCTATTGCCGATTTGAGAGATAGCTTCATACAAAAGTTATCACAGAGGTTTACAGGTTTGGGAGATAACTTCACACAGAAGTTATCACAGGGATTTCAGGTATTTATTTCTTTATGTTTTGATTTAATAAATTATACAGATAGAGATCTTCAGATCAGGTATCAGAATACAGGGCGCAGCATATATTTTGCTTCTGTACGGAATCCGTACCGATCCGTGCAATTTCGTACCATTCTGCCACACGCCGGACAGCGCCGCAGGGGACACAGGAACCAACATCGACATCCCATTGACCGACATCGGCCGACTGAAGACCGACGTCGGCAGAGCAGCGGACCAACAGAGACCGACGTCGGCCGTATATCGACCGACGACGGCGACTGTGTTGTTGACACAGCAACCCGAGAGCTGCACAGATTCAGGGTTTATGTCCAGATTTGCAAAATACCAGGTTTTGAGACGAAATTTGTATTACTTTATATGCATGCCAGAGATTCATTATTGTAATCATTCTGAAAAATAATAAGAGCACTGATTAGCCAGTTGATAGATTGTACTACTGTCTATCCATTTAATTGAATTTATTCTGCAAAATCGTATATTTGTTCAGAGCTTTTGTCTTGCTATATTCCCTACTGGTTGGGGATATTACAGTGGTATCAGAGCTTTTGTTAAAAAAAGAGACCCTAAGAAAGGGATATTACAGTGGTATCAGAGCTTTTGTTAAAAAAAAGAGACCCTAAGAAAGGGATATTGCACATTCAGACATGGGTTGCATTTGGCAGCCCCATCAAAATTAAATTTGATGCCACCTTCACTCAGTGGAGGCCAATTAGCTAGAGATGAGATGACTCTACTTTTTACCCCCTTCTCCATCTAATGATCAAGTAGGTTCAATATAACCCCACTTAAAATTAATTGTGCACAATTTTGACAGAGACACTAAAACTTAGAAAGCCCAAGGTCAAAGGCATCCTTTTTTATATTCACAAAAAAAGCTTAGGATGATTTACTTTCATTGCAAATAGCAGATTACAAATGTTTATTAGCATTTGGTCAGAAATATATGAATCTCTCGTTTTCCAGTAACACTTAAGGTAAAGTTATTCATAGTGTGCCATGTTAGGAATTGATCCAAAGAAAAGTATAAGAATAATGAGTTATTCATACATGGGTTCTAATCCTTCACAAATAGGTGCTCTGGAAACTGCAAGTTATGTGCAAAAATATCCATCAGGTGCACAAGTAGACATATCAAAAATTGGAGACTCAACCAAGTGTCAGCAACTATGAGTTATATACACAAACATATCCACAATGAACAAATGTATCCATGTGTTGATATATACAGATGCATCTTTGGACTATCGCCACAATCCGTATCAACTCAAAATATCAATGAAATGTCTACAAATTCAGGATCCACAACATCAAGTCACTTAACAATCAACAATCTGAAACTCGAAATTTGACTCTCGATGTTCCTCCTTGAAAGGGAAGTATCCTGAAATACACGAACGAGTCAACAAATCATGTGATCATGGTCATGTATAGAAAAATGCACAACTCATTGATGCCCTTTTGGGTTTCCGTCACAAGTCTCCACCAAGCCTCCCTTTTGGGTTTTCAACTAAATGGGAAGAGTTTGTAAGCCGCCCTTTCTAGTTTTCAACTTTCAACTCAAGTGCATAAATGTGGACGTAAACTGCCCTACCAAATCATCAAGAAGAGGCAAAAATCCAATTTTCATAGCCTCAAATACACATAACCAGTGTACAAGATAGACATCACACTCTACTGCACATCCTGCTCAAATGAGAAACACATCTGAAACCAAAACAAAATATTGTGGCACAGCAATCTCATGTATATGCTACAAATCAATCAACGCACAGCAATCTCATGTATGTGCTACAAATAAATCAACTACAATCTGTCATAACAAGGCTTCAAAAAATTGGAATATGTGGATACACAATCCGCCATATGTTCTACAAATTGATATGTCATTATCATCTGTGTGGATCTAGTTAAACTTTGCAACCTGCTCAGTAGCAGATATCTCATCAAATATACTGAGACATATCAAGAACATCAAAATCAACATCAGATCTAGAAGAAGCAACAATAACTTGACCACTATGATCACGATCCACAAGATCCACGAGGCTGAGCTCATCATCATCATGGGAAGCAAGACTGATATCAACAACATCATCATCACTAGACAAATCATAATCATCATCGATAGTGGACTGAACTCTCCTATAAGTTCTGGACAACATGTGAATCTCATATCTGCATCTAGAATGATCAATCCAGCCAAAATACACGTCTCATGGACTCAGTAGGTGGATCTTGCTCATAAAAATGCTCGACACCATGTACAATAGGCAGTCCACCTCCTGCTCAGCACTAGGATTTCTCCACCTCCTTTGTCACACCACCCTGTCAGAACCTGCTTGGCACGACTTGATCTTCAATCCACAGATGGAGGCTATCACAGAACACCGGATAAGAAAAACTGAGTTTATCATATACCTAATAACTAGCTGTTTAGGGTTTGCATGATTACTGTGGCAATTGCAAGCTATTTGCTTTTTGTCATATATTGTCAAATACAAATTTGCTTTCTCTCTTGCTTAGACTGTCACTATTTGTGGCATAAGAAACCCCATTGCAAGTTTTAGATCCATTACTGTCTTCTTGTGTTAAATTTTGACCACCTACTTGATCTGATCTGTAATTAGGTTGGTTACCAATCTCTAGATCATAAACACAGAACTTAACTTGTCTACGACTGAATTCACTCAAATTGCTGTTGCGAATAAGTTCTACGCTTTGGAAAACAGTTTGTACATAGAATTGAAGTGCTTGCCAAAGTGCTGGAAATAAAGGTACAGGTATTGGTAATTTTTTAGGTCACCACCAAGCAAGACACCAAATTGGTGTACAAGAACCCCCTTGTGGAATACCACAAAAGGATTGTTTTTGTATTTACCTTATATATTGTTCAACAAGGTGTACAAGCCTACCCACTTTAGTTTCGAACATGTGACCTCCTCTAAGGAGTACACATACCTTCACCATCAAGCCCACTCAGGATGAATAGCAGCAATGTAAAAATGAACAATTGAAGTAAATAAATAGCATAAACAACACACAAGAAGGTATGAGACATACCCCATATAAACTCCCTAAGGGTGAAAATTCCAGCCAATTGGAGTTGTGCATCCTTAAGTCAACTGAAATCAGCATGATTACAATCCACACTCTTCAATGGAGCCTCCAATTTCACTGTGGGACAACAATCAACATCTCTAAAATGGAACATATGCTTGCCCTGCTCTGCAACACAACACTTCATACACTCAGCTGCAATGGCTACAACAACTCTAGAGGCTTCAACAAGACCTCAATGTGCATATTTAAGCTTACATTGTGTAGATAAACTGATGCAGAAGACTCCAAATGCTGTTTTACCTCAACAATCAGGCAATGGAACGACTCGGCTTCCTTTCTGGGCACTTGATCTTCCAAGACTCATATTGAGTGAAATCAACAAGGTGAAAACTCACCTGTATGGCCAATTCTGATTTTTGCTTATTCATTAGCTGTCAAATCTGCCTGTTTCATCTCTTCTGCAGTAAATTCACCTCTTATGACCGATTTTTCAAGATGGAGGTGGCAAAGGGGTCCCTAAGGTTCCACAGTATCCTCAAAGTCTTCCCGTTATGTTTTTCCTCCAACTTTGTTCTGTCTGCTGCATCCTTTCTTCATTTCTTGGTCTTGTTTGTTAGTCTTTGACTTTCGAAAGTGGGAATGTGAGTGTTTACTTTGAGTTTGATTGTCTTTGGTCCTTAACCAGGTCAACTGAATTGTACTGATCCATTTCGGATCGCGATCTATCCTAGGGTTTGTAGGAAGATCAGATTTAGGTACCAAAGACACCAATCTGTCAAAGCACTAGTTTTGACATTTTTTTTTCATCACGACCCCAATGATAATTTATAAATCACCCTGATGTCAAATTGTTCCACACATTCTTTGAAGCACCTTGGAGACCATTGAGAAGGGCCTGGGCTTAGGCCATATTGTTGGGAGTTCCAGTGTATTTTTAAAGGAATGAGAATTTTTAAAAGGTGTCTAATTGTAGGTGAATATTTTTATATTTTAAATTATGAGGCATAAGTATGGTAGGCGAATTCTAAGGAAAAACATAGAATTTACTAAAGATACATATATATTTTGGCGAATTAAACAACTTTACTAACATTTTATAGGAAAATTTGGCAAATATTATTTTAGAAATTTATTCACTGGCAAATCTAAAATTTGGGAAATTTGTCAAAAAATAGCCAATTGGTGAAAAATGGCCCCTAAAAAACACCTTGGTTGGAACACCTTGCATGATCATCATACAATATAAGCATAGTTCTGCCATAATGGTCCCTAAAAACCCCTCCACCTCCATTCAGACGTGGGTTGCATTTGGCAGCCCCATCAAAATTAAATTTGATGCCACCTTCACTCGGTGGAGGCCAATTAGCTAGAGATGAGATGACTCTACTTTTTGGCCCCTTCTCCATCTAATGATCAAGTAGGTTCAATAGAACCCCAATTAAAATTAATCGTGCACAATTTTGACAGAGACACTAAAACTTGGAAAGCCCAAGGTCAAAGGCGTCCTTTTTTATATTCACGAAAAAAGCTTAGGATGATTTACTTTCATTGCAAATAGCAGCATACAAATGTTTATTAGCATTTGGTCAGAAATATATGAATGTCTCTTTTTCCAGTAACTCTTAAGGTGAAGTTATTTGTAGTGTGCCATGTTAGGATATGATCCAAAGATAAGTATAAGAATAATGAAAATACATTCAAAAGATTGGAAAATAATAAATAAATATTGGGAATACACTAGAATAAAGTTGGGAGGTGAAAGGTCACACTTGACCTTTTGGTTTCTCCCTTGGATTTGAAAATGTATTATATACCTCTGTAAATGAATTGAAAATAACAATCTGGGTTTCCGCATAATATGTGTGCTCATTTGTGTTTATTTATCTATCTTTTACTTGAAATCAACATGTGATATCAAATCCACGATAGAGAAGATGTGAGCATGGAGAAATAGTTGCGAGGATAGTTGTAGTTTGTGCGATAAAAATCATATTCATAGCAAGAGCAAAATCTGAGCGTGTGAGTTTGGTAGGAGGAATCAAAGTGGCGTTTTCTTTCATAGTCTAAGATAGTGTCACTGAAACTGCAATATCTTCTTCAATTCTTAAAGAAATTCAATAATTTAAAATGTTTTGGAAAGCTAACACACAGGAAAACAAACCCACAAAAAATTTAAGGTAATAGTTTGAATTGAATGCGCAGATTGACACAGAAAGATCAATAATTGAAGAAATCTTGTAGCATGAATTCAAAGCAAGTTGTGAGGTGTGAGAGAGAATGTTTTGAATAAAGCAGTGACTATGCTGAAGGAGGGTGTTTTGAATTTCCCAGAAAAGGCGTTGAGTATTTTTTGTTGGGTGTTTTATTTTGTTGGACTGTGTTTTCCTGTTGTAACTATCGGGTAAATAATTAAAGCCCTTTATTTTATTTTTTAAGTTTGGGCTATTTTCATAAACAAATATATAAAAAAATTCTATTAGAAAACTCAAATGGATGCACAGGGGAGTTGGAGAAATGAATTTTGTAATAATTTGCACTTCTAAAGGTCACATATTCAAAACCCAACAAATATGAAAAATTGTAATAAATCCATATAAGCCCTTTCCGAACCCAAGTTTGCCACATAGGAGATTTGGTAGAGATGTGGTTTGGTGTTAAGACTCTCATTAGCTATCTTGAGGTTCCAAGTTCAAGCCCTCTCCACACCAAAACTGACGGGTAAATAATTAAAGTCCTTTATTTTATTTTTTTAAATTGGGTTAATTTCATAGGCAAATATATTAAAATTTTCTATCGTAAAACTCAAATGGATGCACAGGGGAGTTGTAAAAATGAATTTTGTAAGACTTTGCACTTCTAGAGATTACATGTTCAAAACCCAAATAGTATGAAAATCAGTAATAAATCCATATAAGCCCTTTTCAAACTCAAGTTTGCCACATAGGAGATTTGGCAGATGTGTTTTGGTGGAAGACTCTCATTAGCTGGCCAGAGGTTCCAAGTTCAAGCCCTCTCAAACCAAAAAGTGAAGATTTTGTTTTTTGCAAAATTGCCAAACTGAATTGTTTCCAAAACTCAGGGCAAATCAGACCTCTTGTCACCATTTCTATCATAACTTTTGCATCCTGGGATACTTTTTAAAAATTTCAAGTGTTTCGGAAACTAGACGCCTCTAGCTTTCCAATGAGTGCTTACGTGATGAATTCGAAAAAATAAAGTTGGAAGATTTTAAAGTTTGAAAACTCAGACGGAAATCAGAATCTGCATTGGTGAAGGCAAAACATGCTATAAACCAACTAGAAAGCTTCAAATTGTCGTATCTTTGGCTTCTGGTATCCAAATGAGCATTATGACCATTTTTTCTTCATGTAAATGGAATTTTGAACATTGCTATGAAGTTAGTTTTGAGTTAAAAAACTTTTGCCCATGTGTTTTGGATTATCATTGTGCATCCTTTTGAATAGTTGATTGAATAATGGTGAGATAAGAATGTATTGTATTCTTCTTGAGAAATAAGGGTATAATACTTATAGATTGACTTGTTTGTACGAGGTCCAAGTGCAAGGACCCCCATCAAACAAAATTTTTTTTTTTCTGAGCATTATCAGTTGAACCTGACTCGGATTACGTTGAGTGTTTTGTCATTGCATTTGCATCATGGGTTTTGCTCTCTATTCTTAAGGCATCCTGTCATTGCATATTCGAGTGAAAACTAGTTGTGAGGCAAATATGATAGCAAACTGTTGGAGATAGTTTAGGTCTACATTTATGCAGTTTTGTAATCATACACTTTGTTGCGACAAGAGATACATTATTTACATGATCAAATCAACTCTCAAGGAACAACATCCTAATGTCCATCCTACCAACATTGTCAAGAAACCTGTCGTCAAGCCAATTGTAAAACAATCCAAAAATGTTGTACCATCTTCTAGTACTCAAAATCCTACTGTGAACAATGTCAAGACAAATGTTGTTGAATTTGTTTATTTTAAGCCTAGGGTTGTTCAGTCCAAGCCCGTTATGGATCATACACTTGTTCAAACTACTATTACAGAATCTTCACCTATTGTGCAAGTATGGGAGACACACCACCAATCAATAAGTATCGTGTCGGTCTATAGTATATTGTTGCTATTGGTTTTCACATTCCAGACCATTCCATACCCATTCACTTTGTTTCTAGCAATAATCTATATGATAATCAAGTTGTTGATCCCCTTGCATTTCGTTCACTGTCTGCTCCCAGAGGTAATCATACTTGTTCTCATTGTGTACGTCAAGGTCATACGTCCAATTTGTTTTGATCTACATCCTTGTATATCCTTGTATTTTGGCTGGCTTGGGTCATTCTAGATGGAGATATGGGATTTGCATGTTGTCCAGAACTTATAGGAGAGTTCAGTCCATTATCGATGATGATTATGATTTGTCTAGTGATGATGATGTTGTTGATATCAGTCTTGCTTCCAATGATGATGATGAGCTCAGCCTCGTGGATCTTGTGGATCGTGATCATAGTGGTCAAGATATTGTTGCTTCTTCTAGATCTGATGTTGATTTTGATGTTCTTGATATGTCTCTCGGTATATTCGATGAGATATTTGCTGCTGAGCAGGTTGCAAAGTTTAACTAGATCCACACAGATGATGATGACATATCAATTTGTAGAACATATGGCTGATTGTGTATCCACATATTCCAATTTTTTGAGGCCTCGCTATGACAGATTGTAGTTGATTGATTTGTAGCACATACATGAGATCATTGTGCCACAATATTATGTTTTGGTTTCAGATGTGTTTCTCATTTGAGGAGGATGTGCAGTAGAGTGTGATGTCTATCTTGTAGACTGGTTTTGTGTATTTGATCAAGGCTCTCAAAATTGGATTTTTGCCTCTTCTTGTTGATTTGGTAGGGCAGTTTAGGTCCACATTTATCCACTTGAGTTGAAAGTTGAAAACCAGAAAGGGCGGCTTACAAACTTCAGGATACTTCCCTTTCAAGGAGGAACATCAAGAGTCAAATTTCGAGTTTCAGATTGTTGATTGTCAAGTGACTTGATGTTGTGGATCCTGAATTTGTAGACATTTCAGTGATATATTGAGTTGATACGGATTGTGGCGATACTCCAAAGATGCATCTGTATATATCAACACATGGATACATTTGTTCATTGTGGATATTTTGTTGTATATAACTCATTGTTGTTGACACTTGGTTGAGTCTCCAAATTATAATATGTCTACTTGTGCACCTGATGGATTTTTTTGCACAAAACTTGCAGTTTCCAGAGCACCTATTTGTGAAGGATTAGAACCCATGTATGTGTATCTTGTTGCTTGAGATTTGATGATTGTCATTGCAACTAGATGTTTGATGTTGGGATTGGATACTTGTGATTGACATGTATGTCGATTTTTGGTTGTGGATTTGACGCATTGCCCATTGTGTTCAAGTTATTAAATATTTGTGAGAAGTTGTCCCAAATGTGTGACTTAAAAACTAGTCATACTGGCCACAGAGGATTGGAAATCTTTTATTGCAGCTTATTATAGCATTGGACAGAGATTGGTCTTGATTATTGTAGCATTGTGGATGGGATATGTGATAGGGCCCTTGATTTTTGAATATCCAAATTTTGAGTGAGTCATGTTCAGACCAACAATTGATACATCAAATTTCAGAGTTTGCAAATTGTGGAGTTTGGCAGTGCAAATTCTAGGGGGGTTCTATACAGATTGTTGTTCCACTCTCATCTGACAGGGGGAGCGTGAGGATTCACATTTCAAGTTGAGACATTCCATTGTTTGTGTTGTGGACCTAATCTTGAAACAATTTGTGGACATGTTTGCATCTAATAGATTGGACTAGTGTATGCTTGCTACATTAGCTCTGTGTACTTGAACACTTCAGTTTGTATGTTGATCACTGAATACAGTTTGTTCTGATATTCCAGAGATGTGCACCTGGATATATCCTTGATTGAAAGTTTGGAGAGAAGACTTTTAGTGTATCGTCAGTTTGGTGTTTTCAAATGTTTTAGTTGTGAGATACCTTGATAGGTCTCAAAGGATCAATATTTTAGATTGTGTTAATGTTCTAGATTTGCAGCTAGCACATTATGGTTCATGTTGTATTGACTTGCATTTTTGAATGTTGATTGACTTGTGCATTGAGCACTGGAGTGGGTACAATATTGGTGAAGATCAAGGTTGTGATATGGATATTCCAAATGTTGCATGTAGCTGGAATATATATTTGAATTTCAGAGTTTTCTACAGAGTTTGAGGGTTGTCCCAATTGGTGGTATATGGAGACTACTTGTCTTTTCAAGATTGTATGTTTTAGAGATGACTTGTGGGATGAGTTTGTGAGTTGAGATTGTAATGGAGGAGACAACAGTTACACATCAATTGAGAGATGATAGTTGGCACATTGTATCTGTTGCAGGGAGTTTTTTAATGTGTCGACATGATTTTCCAGATATAGGGGTCATTGACCCTAGGGACCATCAAGGGAAGGGTTCTTCTTCAGCTTGACATGAAGGGAAGTCATGCATTTGAGAGTGCTCTTGAAGCACATTGGTGCAGTTGACCTCACAGGGATTTTGATACTTACAGCAAAGACAACATGAGATATCACATTGGAAAGATTTGAAGTCTCATAGCAGGAGATAGCATGAGCTTCTTATAAAGGGAAATCTGGCATATGCAGTTCCCCTTTGTAGTGAACATGTTGGGATTATTGGATACATGAGTGGACAATGTTGTACCAACATATTGTGAGTGTTGTGGCTTACAGAGTTTCAGATATGATTCTTTCATCATTTCAATTGCAAAGACCGAGTTGAGCAAGCTTTGGATCATAGGGTGTATGTTCGGAATTGATCCAAAAAATATATAGGAATAATGAAAATACATACAAAGGATTGGGAGAAAATTAAAAAAATATTAGAAATACACTCGAATGAAGTTGGAAGGTGAAAGGTCACACTTGACCTTTTGATTTCTCCCTTGATTTGATAGGGTTTTAAACTATTATATCATATATCTTTGTACATGAATTGAAAATAACATGTCGTTTGGATGAATTGTGACACTATGGGAAAATAACGGCATGCACAATAAAAGCTAAAACAAGACAGTAATAAACAGTATTCAGATTTGATCTCGTGCCTAAATAGATGACTAACAGTACAATGAAACAATTGAACAAGCAACAACAATGGAAAAAGAGAGAAGGAAGACTGAAACAAACATACCTGGGCAGTGTAGTTGATTTCAGAAACTAGGAGCAGGGTTTGAAACAGGAACAGGGGTTATCCTGAGAAATTGATTTTCTTCTCTTGCTGGATCAAAATCAATGGAGGGTGGATTGTGTCCAGGACAGAATCGGCAAGGGGTCGATTGTGTTCCTCTATGACCGATTGTGTCCTCTACTGTTTTTCAAGTTCTGTAACTTTCTGGACATCTATGTAGACTGAGACTGATCTGGATTCCTGCTTCACTTCACTGATTTGACAAGCAGAACTCTTTGATTTGCTTCTCCTTTCATCTTGACCTAATCCTCAATAATCTATGTATAAACGAGTGTGCAAGTTAGTTGGCCCAAGCAACCTATTGAGGAGTTGCAGTTATATATCTTGTACACTTAGAATCAGGGCTCTACGTAGTTCTAGTGCTTGTGACCGAATCCCAACCCAATGAGAGAAAGGACTTCACCTCCTATTCCTAGATGATCAAATGCAACTATATGCTTGACTATGACCTCCTTTTGCCATAGGTTGTGATGGCACAAGACTTGGATCGATGTTGATGCAATGTAGGCTCAATGTGTAGTGGAGAAATATGTAAAACTCTTGATAAGGTTTGATGATTGTGTTTTAGGCATATGGCTTGTAAGAGATCTGGTTCGATAGTGTTGGAATAATTGTCATTGATGTCAAAGGAATTGTAACGGATATGAATGACAATGTCAAACGGAATTGTTGCCGGAAGTGAACGGAGTTATTACCGGAAGTGTTGCTGGAAGTGAACGGAATTGTTGCCAGAAGTGAACGGAAATGTCGATGGAAGTGAACGGAATTGTTGCCGGAAGTGAACGGAAATGTTAACGGAAATGTCGACGGAAATGTCAACGGTCACATCTTTTGGTGAAGAGGTATCTCTTGGATGGGACACATCCTTTAAAGGCTATATATGGGAGAAGAGATGTGGAAGTATAACAAGCATTCGATTTGAATGAAGATCATATAAGTGTGAGAGAGAAAGAAGAGAGGAAGAGCAGAAAATGAAATTGAATATCTTTTAAGAAAAGAAGTATGAAGAGTAGATTTATTTTAATGAAGAATATTCTTTGAGAATTTTGAAAGAGAGTAGAGCAGAAAGTATATAAGAAAATTAATAAGAGAGAAAGTGTAGGAGAAGCAAAGTCATCATTCGATTGAAGAAGCAATCACAGACGATGGAATCGATTTGGCTTGGGGTCGGTGCCTCATAGTCTAGAGGTTGGTGCTCCTGTGGGTCGGTGCTCACGAATTGGCCAAGTTGGTGCTTAGCGAAGGGGATTGGTGTCTCCAGTGGATGGGTGCTCACAAATTGATCAAGTTGGTGCTTGGTTTGGGGATTGGTGTCTCCAGTAAGTTGGTGCCTGCAAACATTGTAAAAGAGTTATATATATAAAAGGAATATTTCTCCGTGGTTTTCTCCCAAAAGGGTTTCCACGTAAATCCTGTGTTCTCTTATGTTATTAATTGCTAGATCTTGAATAATTATAGTTGTTGTGGTTGATTAAATGTAAAAAGAAAAAGGATTATCTTATACTGATTCACCCCCCCGCCTCTTAGTATAAGCTTGTGCTTAACAGATAGAAGACTTAATCTATGTGGAATGATTAAGGATAGATTTGTATATATAAAGGTTCTCTAGGACACTTAGCCGAGAAATATGTAAAACTCTTGATAAGGTTTGATGATTGTGTTTTAGGCATATGGCTTGTAAGAGATCTGGTTCGATAGAAAACTTAATCTATGTGGAATGATTAAGGATAGATTTGTATATATAAGGTTCTCTAGGACACTTCGAACATAGGCTCACCCTAGACGATAATGATAAGTGAAAATCAAGGTGTCAGGAGTCAGCCCAAGGCTGGATGGACCCACAAAAGGATAAGGGTCAGAATCGGCGGAGGACTAATTCTGACCCAAAGGACAAAAGGGCTCAGGACATAGATCAAACTGAACAGAGGATGATTAGATGTGATCCTAGAGTTGACAACTAATAGATTTGAGGTGTTCCTAAAGAAACCTAGATGAATTAAGGCCAATGAGACTAATGTGAGCGGAAAGTGTCCAAAAATAACCAAATGTAAACAACTTGACCAATTGTGGAAATGCATGATAAAGACGCAGTGGAATAAGGTCTTGTACCAATATTAGGCATCTACACAAGCTTGATTGCCGCATAATCTTTCTTCTCATTTGTGTTTATTTTGATACCAGATGCCAGATGACAAACCTAATGCATATCACTTGAATACAGTAAACACAAAAGTCTTTTCGTCTCATCTAGAATGAAATCCATAGGGCTTATCAAGTGGGTTGTAATCTAATGGTGAGGATGATGGTGTAAAAGGTGCTGCCTAACCATCCACCAAGGTACGAATCTCAAGAGATACAAAAAAGGGATGAGGCCAGGATCGTGCCCAGAGCGAATTTGGCGGAATGGATACCCCTCAGTCGTTGGCACTAAGCTAAAGAAGCATTTTGTACACCTAATCCGTGTAAAAACAGGGTTTCAATCAAAAAAACCAAAAATCCATAGGGCTTAGCAAGGTTGGCAGATGAGCAATTCAGCAACCAAGGTTCATCTACACATGCCTCGAGTATATGGCTGTGTAAAAGGGGTTGACCAACCCTGGTTACTATTCACAATAAGCCATTGATCATAAACATCATGATGCTGACTTAAAGGCAGCATTGCCAAATTTCCACGACTGTCATCAAAGATTATCTTGAAACAAACAGCCACGGTGAGCTAACCTCTGGTCACCTTGCATTTGACTTTTCTTTCAGCTCAGGGCATTTGTTACCTGGAAGTTAAGAACAACATGTCATCGTGCAGGTGGGGTTCACTTTGAAGACATCAATGACTTTCAAGGCCACTTTGTCCCATCTTAGAAGGGCCCAACTTCCACATGAAAAATAACAATAATGTTTTGCTTGGATCCATAAAAACAAGCAATACTTCTACAATTTTTAACAATACAACATGTTTACCATGGCAAATTGAAGATAGACATGGCTCCCATTTGTTACAAATGCAATATAGGACATTTTCAGATTGCAAAAAAAAAAAAAAAATCTATCATACAAATTCTGTCTGCAATTGTGACTCAATAATGACTACTGATTTTCTTTGATTCCAACTAATCATTAGAGAAAAAACACTGTGACAAAATTGATAAAAACCTGCTATCCCTATGTGAATTCTTATGACTACCCTCATGTCATCATCTCGAGCCATGACTAATCACTGGGTAGGGCTAACCTTCTTTCCAGGTACACAGAGATAGAACAATTGGACTTTTACCGTTTGCAGGGCTAGAGTGATCCCTTCAGTGTTGTATATTTAAGTACTTAGGCATACTTATATCCCCTGCTGGAGAATTTCTCCATACTTAAGCTTTGAACTCCGGCGTACTAATAAGTGTGTCATTTGAGCCCAAGGACTTACCACCTCAAAATCAAAAATATTAACATCGATGTTCCCATAGACCCATTCTGCTTACAATGTCAAATCTTTAACTAGACTTAATGTATTACATTATAGCTGCATTACGACTCGCTCCAGGCCTGGTGGACGTCAAGACAGCATTCTGCCACCTTCTCAAGCATTTCAGATGGACGTAAGCTTGGGTTCCTGCACAAAAACCCAAATGCCACAATGAGAATACATTAGGCCCACTTTGTGAATATAAGGACCCGCTCAATTAGGGCACACCCCACAAACTCCAATTCCCAAATGTTCTAATAAATCCTGCATTAAAATAAATTCAATTGGCATATGAACAGAAACACACCGCTACAAGCACAAGGTGATATCAAACGCTCCTCTGCCAATAAACCAGCATCATCCAAAACAGAAATTGGAGTTGATTCCAAGCAAATTCTGCAGATTAATTCAAACTGCTCCCCCTGTGTCATTTTCTCTTCATGTAATTGACCTGAAATAGAATACCAGGATTATAATTGAGAGATCATTTTAAATACTAACTGTAGTATCCGCTAATTGGTTATTTTTTGTGAATTTTTCATCTGAAAACATTCGCCATTGAAAATGAAGACTCGCCTAATTTTACAGAATAGCATTTGTTTTCATCACCGACTAACCAATTTTTATCTTGGGTACAGAACACATAAAATGGATTTAAACACATCGAAAACATACTTTTAGATTACAACCCAATTTTAAGAGTCCAGGATTTCTAAATTGCAAAAAAATCGTGCTTCCTTAAAACATCCCTGAATTAAAGAATGTTTAAAAAAAAATACCATGCAATTGATCTAAATCAATCATGATTCCTGCAAAATTTAATACCGGAACTGAAATAATTCAGCTTAAAGCTCCCCCAAAACTAGCAGAATTTCAAAACAACCACCAAAGAAAAAATGCATGACCAAAATCATATTTGCAATTACCCATCTTTGATATCCAATTTTGAAGGAGTTTTTTTCTGGTTTCTCGTGGCTTGTCCCTTGGCCGCCTTCCTCTCAAAGGAAAACGCACGCACTTACTGAACGTGCATATTTTAGTTGTTTATATTGTCGTGAATGGATGGAGTGTCTCTATCGCTGCTGTATGATGTACAGCGAAAAAGGGTAACGGGTTTTCCATTTGTCGGTGTCAACATCCCACATCAAAATCGACACACGCAGCTTTTCAACGAAACACATTTCCCTCAAATTTTGAAATTAAAACATGAAAAAAACTATAGGCTCCGTGAGCTTTCTCTGTTAGTTTTTTTTTTTTTTTTTTTGGGATTGAAGCCCTGTTTTTTTTACAGAGATTAGGTGTATAGAGTGTTTTTTTGGCTTAATGTTAATCTTTGAAGGGTATCAATTCTTCTAAATTCATTAAAGGTATAATTTTCATTTTTTCTTTTAGTATTTCGTGAGATTTTTATTTTGATGGATGGTTAGGCAACACTTTTTACGCCATCATCCTCATTATTGGATTACAACTCACTTGATTGTCATTTAACATATCGTAAGGATTGGAAAGCTTATTCTCGTTTATCATTTTTTTTTTTTAAATTGGATGGTTTTAATTACGCCCACATGACTCAATAGTATATGATATCATAATTTGTTGTACCTATTTCAACTATTTAATGATATACAAATTGAGGGACGAGTTACTTCTTTAAGAAGGTTTTTCTTACTGATGTGTGTTAACATTTCTTCTAGTAAATATATTCTCGTCTTTTAAAAATAGCTCTAAGGTGACATTGTTATCAATGTTTTCATGTACTTGCCCTAATGTCATTATAGGATGGGCGTTTTAGAATGAATGAATGAATGAAATATTTTAATAACGTCCATTAGATCGAGCAGTCTATGAGATCGAGCGTTGTAACAGAATTGTCTCATGTTAACACAACTCCCTAACATGGAGGTTGTCCTTCTAATCATGCAAAATTTCAAACCCCTTTTCGATGTTAATTCTTCTTCTATGGATCTTGATAAGAAAATTTGTTGTACTAACCTTTCCTCTGTAAACAAGTCAGCGAAGTTGTCGACCCTTAAGTTATCTTTGTACTTGGTGTGGATGTCATTATACGTTATGCATTGCATAATAAAGTGTCATTATATCTCCATTATCCCTTTGTCACAAAATAAACCTATTCTCGTTTCCTATTCTTCCTTAGGCACTGTCCACGTACCTATTTCATACCCAAGATGATGCAAGCTAGTCCTCAACTTCGCAATCAACATTTTTACTTTTTATTTGATTTTTGTCCCTATGTATGTTTTTTCCTTGTGCTCCCATGTGAGATTAAACTCTTTGATGCAGTATGCTTTCTTCCGTACCCACTGCTTTGTCTACATGGTTGCCCTAAATTTCTCTATCACATATTTATTCCGTCATTGTTGTTTGGACATTCTTGCATGATGTCCCATTTATTCACTCATTCGTTTTTTTATTTCATTCACATGCTTTTTCTTCTATTTAGCTTTTCTTCGATTATCATTTTGGACCATCGATGGTTCTCCATATTTTGTATCTTTTTTAGGTAACTTAATGTCTAGGTCATTATTGATGCTTCTAATAGAAATGTACATGTTTCAGCTAATAAATTTCATATGGAAGTGAAGCTTTGACTTTGAGGCTCTTTGTGATTAGATCTAAGCCAAAATGAATTGTTTCTTTATTTCTATTGCTCCTATAGTGTAGAACAAATATATCAGTTGTTCTCATTTTCTTTAAGGGTCGTCTCCTTATATGTCTTACATCTAAGCTAATAGGAATTAGTTCTTATTTGAGCGAGGAGTATCTAGTCTTTTTTATTTGATTTTGACCCCTATGTATGATTTTTTGTAATGTTTATAATTCGAGTTGAATTTTATAAGATAATATTGTTATTACCTTTTTTTATTTTTCCACATAATTATTTAAAAAATTTATTCAGATAACTATTTATTTCTTTATTAAGGTTTGAACATTCATTTACGTCAATAACTCATTTGCTCATTTATTTATAGTTTTGTTTCATCCATGTGCTCTTTCTCCTACGCAAAGCTTCATCCTCTATTTTTATAGGCCACATATCACTCTCCATAAATAGATTTCCAATTAAATTTCAATACAAATATTCGTAAGCATTTAACTAGGCTAAATATATTCATCAAATAATAATTAACCTAATCAATTAATTTTAAAACTACGAAAAGGAGATGATATGCAAGGTATAAAGATGCATTTGAAGATGTGGTGACATAGGTCAATATTTCACACTATAAATGTGCATCTATATGTGAGACTAAGATGACCTAGAAAATTTGGGTTGAATAGAGAATTGTGTCTAGAACATAGTGTACTCTCCAAATGATGTTTAGATTGTATGAATACTCTAGACAAATTTGTAGATATGTCCAAAAAAAATTGACAGTTGCATTCCCTCGGTTTTAGGCTTCAAAAACTTCAGTTGAGATCTAACACCTTCACATTCGATTCTTTTTACCTTAATTTGGTACCAAAATAGCTAACAACCGTAAGGAAAATAAAACACATTTTGGGGCATGTAGTAAACTAAAGCTTAATCAAATTATCTTGATATTTTTTACACCTCTCAACAGTAACAATATAAAAAACAGCCCACTTTAAAAATTATAATAAGTTAAGCATGCAAAACAATGCCATGCAATATCTCTAATATTAACTTGAGTGTTTCAATGAATACTTGCTCTTTTATAGAATTCTTGTAAATACTCAATAGATTTGTGTGAATGATTAATTCACTAGACTTCCTTTTGAAGCCTAAATAAACTAGAATGCATTTACGTTTATTTATAAATTGAATTCAGATTATAAATTTATTGGTGCCCAAACTAACCTCTAGTGGTCAAAAGGGGGAAAAGATGAGAACAAGAAACACTTAAGCCAAAAGCAGTAACTCAAAAAGTGTCATGAGTGTATGAATGCTTTGGGCATGCCTTAAGAGCTTACGAACACTCTGGACAAAAGAATCTAATTAGAAATAAATTTGTAGGGAAGATAATGATTGAAAGGGGGTGAGAAAAAATTGGGGACAATCAAAAGTCAACAAAATATGCCAATAATGCCTAAATAATCGATAAATACATGAACATACTAAAATCATAAATTTTAACAACTAATAAGTGCATGGAAGCCATTTTTAGAAGTCTATACAAAAGTGGAAGATTATACAATGTTCAAATTTTCAAGGCCTTAAAAGTTAAGGGAATATGATTGGAAATCATGCAAATTTTATGTAGATATTTTTTTTTATAGATCTTTTAATTTTTGTGGTGTTTGATTTATCATTTTAAAATAATCCTTGACTAGTCATTATAAAAGTTATTTTTCTCTCATGTGTATATTTTTATTGATTAATTAAGGTTTTTGAATATATTATAAACACCTAAAAATAATCATAAGATATTATTAAATATTATTTTTTGTAATTTTAGTGTCTTTATTATTGTGTACTGCATTATGCATTATGAGGGTAATGTTTTCTTAGTTTTTCGTTGAGTATGCTATGCATTCTCTTATGCAAATGAGGGCTAGTCTTTATATTGTGACATGATAGTTTCTGGTGGTCACAATTATTGTCAATTTGAGTCTTTATTTTGTTCCTCAACATCTCATTCATTCCATTAGAGGCTTCATCAAATTCAGCAGTCATCTACTACAATAGCTTCATTATTATTTACTCTTTCATTAGACATGAGTACCTCATTAGACATGGGTACGTCATCAGACATAGTTATCATGATCCATCTTCATGAGCTTAAGACTTCATTCTCTTTTACCACATCATTTAAGATGATCTTTAGGGGGGTGCTAGTGTGTGTCATATTTGTTAGTGCATGTCATATTCACTCTTGATGTGAAGTCCACCTTGGGTAGTTTTGTTATCGAGGTGAGATGTCTTATGTGCACAATAATGTTAATATGCACATTTAATTAGTAGTTATCTTCACACATATGAGAAGGGTTACATGTACCTAGGGAATGTTTCCATTTTCTACTCCATCAATAATCATCTCCCACTCACATCTTGTTTTTATTATATAAGGAACCTTTGTACCCTTTATAGGTGATCAATCAAGTTGGTAGAGATGTAGTCATTTAGAAGAACTAAGGATCACTCATTGATCCTTAGTATTATTGTGAAAGATTCTATTATTTACAGACTTTTTCTCTATATATCTCTTTGTTTGGCTAATACATTTATATTATTAGTGAAATCTCCCATATGAGTACTTGTAAATAGATGGTGTCTCTACATGCAGATTTACTAGGTCTTATCCTTTCATAACACATGAAATTTAAAAACCTATAATGAGGGTTGCCAAAAACAGAAGTTTTAGGGTCATTTTCTTGGACTAATTTATATTCCATGGAGATTTCTTTACATGTCCTGTCTCATATTTATATTTTTCTTCAGATAGATTCACGTTCATGTTGTAGATTTGTGTATGGAGGAGCTTTATTAAATATTTTTCTATCATTTTCTATTTTTGCAAAGTACCATAGAAATTCATATTTGGCTTTTGTTTCACATGAATCGAACACTGTGAGCTCATTTAGCAAACACTTTATTTCAAGGGTAAATTTGGCTTTTGTTTGCATTTTAAGGGCATCTTAGAGCAAATGTGACATTTTCATTGCCTCTGCAACATCTAAAAAACTAGAGATAGGGTTTTATTTCAATTTTTTTTGGCTTCTATTTGCATATTTCTAGTGCATTTCAGTTTTTGAAGAGCTAGGGCATATAGTCATTTCTAAAAAAAATTGAATATTTATAAAAGAAAGTGGACTAAAAGTAAAAAATAATAATTTGGCTTTCTGAGAGCTTTCCATAAATTCCAAGAACTCTAAAAATAAACTTATGGTACTCTGGTGGCATGTGTTTAAAGATTGCAGTTGTGCATGAGGAAGCATTTGGTGAAGGCAAGGTACTATTCTAGTAGCTCTTAAATGACACCACCCTGATCTTCACTCGTAGTGAATGCACCACTACCACCACCACCCCACACCACTCATTTTTCCAACTATGTATGTAACTACACAGTGACTGCAACCTCAACTTATAACAACTAACTAATAGCACCTATAGTTAATAACTTGTTCTACCATGTGACCACTCTCCAAGGGTTTCTAGCCCCTAGGGGCTAACCCCCTATCACTTGACCCCTTTTTGAAGTAATTATGCTTCAGACCTCATAATTTTTTATTTGAGAAGTCAGGGAGTGATTTTTTTTATTTACATGTTTTTTTAAAGTACATATTTTTTTGCACTCTTCGCAACAGTGATATGTATAGTTAATCTAATTTTGTCTCATATTTTTGGTTTTTCAACATAATTGGCTTATTTGCAAATTATAAATCATACTACTTTACACATTAAGTATAGGTGCCACCTCGTTTTTAGAGGGGATCATAATTCAGTGCTTTGTTTATAACTTATGGGCGAGTTTTTCTGATGTTTGTTATACTCACATTGATTTATAAAGTGTCATGGTGGGTTTGTTTTTTAGCCTTATCTACCTTCATGCGAGTGTTTTTTTTTATGCACCCATTTTTTGTATTAGTTTCTTAATTTTTCATGTGGCATATTGGGCACTCTATCTTGAGGATTTTAATGTGCTTCATTGTAGACATACCACATTGACACACATTTTCAAAAATTGATAGTTATGATTTCCTTACTCAATTTCAACATTATGGGGGGAAGGGGGGTGTTGTGTATTACATTCTGCAATATGAGGGTAATGCTCACTTGGTTTTTTGATGAATATGTTATGCATTATATTATGTAAATGAGGGATAGTATTTATACGATGACATGATAATTTTTGGTGGCCGTGATTATTGTCACTTTCAGTCTTTGCTTCATTCTTAGCATATGATTCATTTCATTGGAGGCTTCATCAGATTCAATGGTCATCTACTATAAATTCATTATTCTTTTGCTCTTTCCTGACATGTAATTACAGCTTGTTCCTAACACATGTCTATTTATCGAATATTGGTCAATATTAAGTTTTATCGGTATGTTTTCCAACTTTTGATGGTCTTTCCCCTTCTTCTTTGTTAGGAATAGCCTAACGTTAGTGCTCACATTTATGTATTTGGGTAAATATTATTTGTAATAGTTTATGAGTTATTGTGAGGACTCATAATATTAGGATAATATATTATTGTGTGAGTGAGTTGTAGTCAGAACTCACAACTATTCTAGGTGTGTGATAAAGAATAGGTTTGAGGGAGAGATATTAGGAGATAAATTTGAGAGATTATTGGGATTGAGTGATAGCATTTGACTCCTTGTGTGTAGGGGATAATTGAGCTATATATTGTATCTATCTCTATCATATGTATCCCAAAGAAATTATCAGAGTGTGTTTTATTATTCTTTGTTATCTATTCAACTTCATTAATAATACATTGTGAAATTTATGTGTTTAGTTTGAATAATCTAAACCAGAAATAATATATGGTATTAGAGTAGGGATTTTTTTTTAAAATTCTCTTTTGATTTGTATAAGGGTAGTCCCATTGTTTAATGCCCGTTATGAGAGTTTAGATGTGTTTTAAGATTTGTTAGTAAAAATAGTTTGAAGTTTTTCAAGAGTTTGACAACCATTGTTTGCATTGAAGAGCACATGATGTTTTGTACAGATTTCATTGTGTTTTCAATTGCATCAAATATTTTTTTGTCATTTGTGAGAAACATATTTATGAAGATATTATGAGAGATAAAGTGTTTCAAGAAGCAAATTCGTGAAAGGCATTGAGAGAGATCTCCATTTGACAAAATTTTACCTGCTCGACAGCCTGTTCTTTCAAATTTAGATCTAGTTCAAAGATAAACATAGTCGAAAGCTTCTCATCATCCTCTATTCCTTTTGTATTGTGTAATCCAAAGTTTCACACCAATAGGGAGTCTAACACATGTTTGTGTGCATCTTCCTTGGGAAGAATAGTCTCCCTCTGGATTTATCACTTGGGATGTCTATGTTGTTTCACTCTTCAAGCATATTTATTACCTCTTTCCAGCTGACCACCACATATTGTGGATATGTTTCTTTTCCAATTAAATGAAAGCATATTGGAGAATTGGTAAGACACAGGGATTCATCTCATCTAACTTGATATTTGTTTCTCAACTACCATGCTTAGTTATGCATCCATTCAAACTCGCTGACTGATCAAATAATTAGTAATTATTTTCAAAGTCCTTTCTTTTGCATTTTAAGGTTTTGTTTGGTTATATTTAGGTTGGTTAAAATTTCAAAGTTCTTTAAGTTATAATGTGGTGTAATTAGTTGACTATTTTGTTTATTGTTTCAACCAAATGGTCATCGGTTAAAACCTATGGTATTCAGGTGGTTTAGAGTTATTTTAGTTTAGTCAAAATTATTCAAAATACAAAGTGTCAAAATCATTGTTATTGGTAGGGTCTATTGTAAATCATTTGGGTCTATTGTCAAAAATTCATCAAAAATCTCAAAAGTGTCAAAGTCAAGAGTTATGAGTCATTTTACCATTATGTGAGTTAATAAAATAAAAGTTTCATATGTCATTTTAATATGTCAAAAGAATCAAGTCAAAAAATCCATCCTTGTAAAGGATGTATTATCGGGCAAACCCAACGTCCTGAGCCAAATGTGTCAATTATATGGATTGATCAATAATGACATTCTAATGAGCTTCATTGACATATCAGTTGAGTAAGCAAATTTCGATACTGGAAGATGGAGGACACAGGAGGTTGGAGGTTTCAAAGCCTCTCCTCAGTCAAAAATGATAGGGCCCATATGATTCGATGACATTTTGTGTGGTGTGTTTTTTCATATTTTCCCTTGTGTGTTTGAGAATAAAGAACATAATTATATGCCTATTCAAGTATTGTAATAAGTGAGCAAGATTTCCTATGTAATCTCTTGAGGTAAGATAGTGATGAGGACTAAAAGTGTGATGTAATATCATGTGTTGTTGGTTAACCATGTGTAAATCCATCTTTTGTTTGTAGGTTGGTGGTAAATTGAGTGTAAAACCATCCCTTATTTATATTTTGGTGGTAAATCAAGTATAAAACCATCTGATGTTTATAGGTTGGTGGTTATCCAAGTGAAATAACATCATTTGAGTTTAGTGAGAGTTACAGGTATAGGATGATGTCTTCCCCATGTTCGCACTAAGGGGGGGAATGTTAGGAATAACCTAACATTAGTGCTCACATTTATGTATTTGGGTAAATATTGTTTGTAATAGTTTATGAGTTGTTGTGAAAACTCATAATATTAGGATATTATATTATTGTGTGAGTGAGTTGTAGTCATAACTCACGTAGCTATTATAGGTGTGTGAGAAATAATAGGTTTGAGGGAGAGATATTATGAGATAGATTTGAGAGATTGTTGGGATTGAGTGATAGCCTTTGACTCCTTGTTTGTAGGGGCTCATTGAGCTATGTACTTGTATCTATCTCTATTGTATGTATCCCAAAGAAATTATCAAAGTGTGTTTTATTATTCTTTATTATCTATTCGACTTCATTAATAATATATTGTGAAATTTATGTGTTTAGTTTGAATAATCTAAACCAAAAATAATATTCTTAACTCCCAAAATCTCTCTTTTCCCTCTCCCATGATTCTTGGACTTTGTGCTCAAAGCACCCCTAATGTTCTCATCTACGAAAAGTGCCCCTAGTGCTTTTGACACTTTATACAAGTGACCCAGTATATGTACACACATACATACACACACACACACACACACACACACACACACACACACACACACACACACACACACACACACACACACACACACACACACACACACACACACACACACACACATATATATACATATATATATATATACACACACACACACACACACATACACACACACACACACACACACACACACACACACACACACACACACACACACACACACACACACATATATGTATATATATACATATATGTGTGTGTGTGTGTGTGTGTGTGTGTGTGTGTGTGTGTGTGTGTGTGTGTGTGTGTGTGTGTGTGTGTGTGTGTGTGTGTGTATATATATATATATACTTATGATGTTTAAAAAATGGATTACATTTAATTAAACATCACAAGTGTGTGTGTGTGTATATATATATATATATACACTTGTGATGTTTAATTAAATGTAATCCATTTTTTATCATTATATTTTGGTGAACCCAACTACCTTACACCTCTTATGGTTAGATCTTGCTTCATATTGTGTTGAATCTCAAATTTCTTAGGGTTAATTTTCTTACATGCTCTTTATGGTTTCATCTTTAGGGGGGATTTTACAACCCCTAGGATTTATTTCCTTGGTGTCTCCATATATATACATGTAACTTTGTATATGTTATTACATGAATTTGGTCCCAAACCCCAAGTCTTCTTCAAACCCTAGTGTGTTTATTTTTGTGGTGCATGTGTTTCATGTTTGACTCCAATTTAGGCCATAAAAATTGATTATATATGAGATTCCACTTATAAGAAGTGTTAGGATTGATCAAGAATCCATATATTTTGTTGAAATCCATTTGGTTAATCCTATGTCAAGCTTGAAAAAGAAAATAGAATCTAGAAAAGTGTATAATCTTCAATAGTTATAATTTATTTGAAAAATGGCATTTTTTATTCTTTGAATGCCAATTATGTGATATTGTTGTAAATTTCAATGGGTCGAAAAATGTTTTTGTGAAACCTTCGAGCTAAAATTTATTGTCATTAGTATGCAGTTCAAACTATCTATGGAGTAATGGGGATCAAAATTTGGATCTTTGTTGAAGATGAGTAATACTTTTATACAATCTAACCAATCATAAATCATTAATTCTATGAGCTCAAATAAAAATTAGATTGACAATTTTATAGTGGTGTTATGCTTAGCATGTAACTCTTTGGGTGATAGCTTGATGATCTAAGATGGTAGTTTCATGACAAAAACAAGAAAAATTGCTCAGATATTAGTAAGTGATGCTTATTTGGGTCATGTTGTAAATGCTTTAGCTTGACCTATTTATTGTGAGGGTAAAATTCTAACTTCTAAATTTATATTGATTGAATCTCCTGCTCTAGGTATAATTTCAAAATGTTGTGTAATTAAAATATTACAACTATTCATTGATTTATCAATTATTTATTTTCCATGAATTATTACTTTCATATTTTGACCTTTTATTTATTTTTCATCTCCTAAATTTTTTCATTATTTGTTTGATCTAACTTTCAATTTGACTTTTCCTTGTGTCAAATAATGTCTCATTTTTTTTGGAAATGACCAAATAATATGAAATTTCGACCTATGATCACCATTAATTAAATTATGATCGTGTTGTTTAAGATAATTACCAATATTCATGACTAAAGATTTAACAATTTGCATAATTCTAACAGTGTAAAAATATTCAAAAACCGATATATGTTTAAAAACTTGAAAAATAAAGCAATTGAGCCATTCTTTATGATATCTTCTCCAACTTGACGAATGTCAAGTAATAGCATCTTAAAGAAGAGAATTTTCATGAATATGTGAATGCTCAAGATGATGCTAGAATTGAAAATCTTTCTTATGGTGACGATAATGGTTATTTGAATGCTAGAGTCGATAGTAATGTTGATAACAATATTTCTCAATTCAATAAAGATTTTATGATTGACTATTGCATAAAATAAGTTTCATGTCAAGTTTTGATTTCCAACATGATCATTTTCCAAATTTATTCTAACCTCATTGTTTCCCAAAACTCTATTTCTTATAACATTTATTTTATTTCTCAGTGTGATATTGCTTATAACATTGATTCTACTTCTAAACATGTTATTTATTCTAACATTACTTTTACTTGTTAACATGTTATTGCTTCTAACATTCTTCATATTTATCAACATGTTATTACTTCTAATATGATTCATAGTTTTGTAGAGAGAGTGAAAAGAGAGCTTAGGATTTCAAGTTGTGTCTTTATTTAATGATAATGGTGTGAATGGGGATATTAAAACAACAAATATAGATGTTGTGTAAGAGTAATATTTATAAAGAAGCCTAAATTGAAGGAATTTCACTAGAGGAACCAATAAGGAATGAGAGGGTGAAGGAATGGGATGAGGAAAAAAGTGGTTGATATAGTATAAAGGGAGATATATTAGAGTTGGCTCAAGAATTTAAAGTTTGAATAACAATATGGAATCCAATTAAGATTAAATATGATGAGAAGGTTATCAGAGAAGGATGTTCAACTACTAAGGGAGGCTTAGAGGGTGGTCTCATGGAGGGGGAAACTATAACTATTTTTAAGTTGTATGAGGTCCCATGCAAGTGTAAATCCATTAAAATGCAAAAAAAAAAATCTTGCCCTGAAAAATAGGAGTAGTGGATTTTTAGGAGAAATATTTTTAGAGCTAGGTAGTTTCTAGGGGAAAGAAGTTGCAACACCTACAGATATGTTTTAGGCACTTTATAACCATTAAAAAGTGTTTTATAAATATATTTTTTAATTTGGTTTTACATTCAAACCTCCTATATTTCCTCAGTAGGCATAAATTTTGTAGTTTTTGAAATCCATAGGACCTGCAACTATTTTTGTAGTTGCAGTGCCGTGAGACCAGGCTCTTATTGTTTGGATTTTGATGAATATAAGAAAAATATTAAAAATAAAGATTACTCTAAAAATTATTAGATTTAGATTTGAAATTTGAACTAATATGCAAGGATATGAAATAAAAGTTAGAGATAAACCTAGATAAGGATAATGGTTTGATTCCAATTTTGAATTTGAATATGGGGGATGCGAAGGTAAATGATGATATGAGGAGGCTTCTTAGATTTGAATCTAAAAGCATACGAGGTGAGAAAACTTTATAGTTGGGAAATGATTTTGAATGGAAAAGCTCGGTTACAAAGGAAAAATATCTTTGTAATTCTTCAAAAGAGGTTAAAAATATATATATTGAGGATGATATAGCTAAAAAAGTTTGAGTTGATTTATTTTTGGTGGCAGTCATTCACAGGGCAGTTGGAAAACATTGGAAATGAAGTTCTTTGGAAAAATGGGTGTTTGATAATTGGAAAGGGGAAAATCTATAAAATTTCTCCTATCTTATAAAAAAAAATTCGTTGGTGAGATTTAAAGATAAAGACAAAAAGATAGAATCCTACAGAAAGGAGCATGATATTTTGAGGATCATAGGATAATCGTTCGACTATGGAAAACAAAATTTATCAATGATGCAATGGAAATTAAAACTATAGAAGTATGGTTGAGACTATATGCTTTACCCATTGATTATTGAAATCCATAGATTTTCAAGGAAATAGGAAATTCCTTGGGTTGGCTTTGTGCAATTGATCCCAAAACTTAAAATAAGAGCTATGCAATTTATGAAAGGATTAAGGTAACTATGAAAAACCTCAAAGAATATTTGTTTCATGTTTTTCATTTGGTCATTTATCAAAAGAGTGTAGTAAGGCAGTGAGTATATTTAAAATGAGTTTTTATGAGAAATGGATCTAGGGAAGGGGAGATAAATTAGCAATTAATAGTAATTTTTAGAACAAAATATAAGGTCAAATTTGGTGTAAAAAGGATTTAAGAAAAGAGGTTATCCAAGTATTGATCCCAGATGATGAGGAAATGAAAGAAAGGAACATCTTAGAATCCCATAAAAGTAAGGACAAAGATTTGAAAGAGGACGTTAATGAAAATATTATTGGTGTTAAGGAAGGGAGAGTGACTGATAGGGCTCATGTACTAACAAAAGCATTGGTTGTAAAAGATGGGAAGGTACTACAAAAGAAGATTGTTGGAAAAAACACAAATTAAAAAGGCAATAGTTGGTGAAGAAAATAAAAAGGGTGGGATGTTGGATCGAGAAAATTATTATCTTTCAATATAATATTTAGAGGAATAAAACATGGAAGGTGTATGGAATAAATATGTAGAAAGATGGTTGAGAAAGATATGGTGATGGTTGTGCAAGAAGACCAAGGGGGGTGGATGACTCACAATCAATAGATTTATGAGGATTGTGAGGAACTGAATTTCAAGCAAAGGACAATAAAGTTGCAAAAGATGAACAAGGTTGGTTTTACTTTATATTAAAAGGAATGTTTAGATGGGGTAAGATAATAAAGGGTTGCATAGTTTGAGGTCTAAAAATAGGGTTGATGTGATGGGGGAGGTAGAAAAGGAAATTTTAAAGAAGTAAGAATTTTGGGTAGAGACATCATTGAAAATGAAGGAGGAAGGGTTGTTTGATGAAAAATTAGTTGAAGTAAGGAATGGGGAAGAATAGATGGAATGAGTGGTGTTTTAGAAGATTGAAATATAAATGGCAGGGTTTGAGAATCAGGGTTTGTTACTTCAGGTTTTTTTTTTTAAATGCTCATTATACTTTCAAGAATCTTTAGTATGTTCTTAATATGAATAATAATTGTATGTCCATTAGTGAGATGAAGTAAATGTATGGTCTCTAATCTTTATGATAACAAGGTTATTGTTGTTGTCATTGGTGAGAATGAATTATACAAAATGGTTGATCCAAAAATAATAAAATCATGTGCATTAATAGCACTTGAAACTACTAGTGTATTTTGGAATTAGAGGTATGATCACCTTAATTATCAATATTTGAATGTACTAAGTAAGACTAATATGGTGAATGAACTTTCATCCATTTAAAAAAATTAGAATGTGTGTACAAGGTGTTAGACGAGCAAATAGACTTGACATCCATTTGATACTAGTAAGGCATGGCAAGCCAAAGGAGTCTTGGACGTAGTATGTGTTAGTTTACATGGTCGAATGAAGACACTTACAATGTTTGGGGCACGGTATTTTTTGTTGATAATCGATGTCCTTTATGTGAAAAGATGAGTTTATTTTCTAAATAAAAAATTAGATTGTTCAAATTCATTTGGTTGTATGGAAAGATTTGGTATAGAAATAGATAATTAGACATGTCAAAGCTCTCAAATTAGATAGTGGAAGAAAGTCTATCTCGAAGTGATATACATAATTTTGCAAGTAGGAAGGTATGCGTAGTCAAATTACTACTATGTATACTCCACAAAAAAATTAAATCATGGAAAGGAGAAATAGGATAATTGTGGAGATGATAAAATGCATGGTGCAAAGCTATAATGCACATTATCAGTACTAGGCAAAAGCTATGAATAGAAAATTTTACATCCTTAATATAAATCCTTGTAAAATGATACTCTCGAGAAAACATGGGCAAACAAAGCACTTGATGTAAGTGACATTTTTAGTTGCATTACATTTCCATCGATAAATAAAAAGGAGTGGTTTAAATTCCAAAAGCAAAACATTTATGTTTGTTAGCTATAGTGAGTAGCCTAAGGCATACAGATTACTTGATGTATATAAAAACAAAATTATGGGAAATACAAATGTTGTGAATGAGAAAATACCATTATTTTCAAGTGATGTTGAATCTATAGATATTAATGTATGAGTAACTGTTACTGATTTTGGAACGAGTTCTAGTGATAAAATTGAATAGGGATCAAAGTTGAAAACATTAAAAATTTCAAGTTATTGGCAGGGATCTAGCGAAGAAAAGAGTGCTTCTCAATCTTTAAAGTCGTATCAGTCATGCCAACTAGAGATACAAAAGCAATATTATGCCATGATAAAGGATGTACAGGAGGATGAATTACCATAATAAATGGAAGGATGATCCATAAAATTGGGGAAATAAACAATACAAAGTGGTGAGTAGGCAATTTTTTTGCTTTTACTTTAGTTGTTTCACATGTATTTGAGTTAAGTACATTTGAATAGGTCAAAGGGAAACATGAATGGGTATCTCTATGAAGGTGGAGTATGATGCTTTGACGAATAACATGACTTAGGTGTTGTCAAGATTACCTCAATGTAAGAAATCCATTAGTTGTAAATGGATTTATAAATTTAAGTGTAAATAAAATGGTTCTTTAGACAAGCACAAATCTTCTCTTGTCATAAAAGGATTTGTAGAGGAAAAAGGGATAAACTATGAATAAACATTTTCTTGTACTCTTAAAACGGTAACTTTTTGATTGGTTTTCGTAGTTTATGCTCAGTTTGGATAGAAGATATATCAAATGCATGTTAAGAGTGTTTTCTTAAATGAAGACTTGAAGAAGGAAGTATACATGGTTCACCTACGAAGATTTTAGGTTCCTAGAAAATAACATTTGGTTTGGAGGTTTGTGAAATATTTGTATGAACTTAAATAGGCTCCTCGAGCCTTGTATTTTATAATTGATAAATATCTTAGAGATTATATTTTGAAAAAAAGTTATTCTGAACCAACACTCTATATCAAAATTGTTGGCGATGACACAGTGATCCTAGTTATCTATGTTGATGATCTTCCCATCATATAAAGTAGTGCCAACTTAATTCCACAGGGGAAAGCTGACACTTGTTCTATTTTTAAAATAAAAAAATTATATATGTTTCAATATTGTTTAGGTGTAGAATTTTGACAATCTGATCATGCTATATTTGTATCACAAACTAAGTATGCCAAAGCTATGTTGGAAAAATTCAAAATGACCGGTTGTAATCCATTGGCTAGACACATGGAAGTTGGGATAAAATTCTTAGCTGAAATTGATTTATCACTAGTCAATGAGTCAATGTATAAACACTTGGTAGGAAGCTTAATTTACCTTACTACCACCTAGCCATAATTATGTTTTATAGTAATTTATCTTCCTAGATTCATGTCTAGTCCTTAAGAGGAACATTGACATGTTGTAAAATGAGTTCTTTGATGTGACAAAGTATCACTTAACTATGGAAATCTATATTTGAGATCTTTTGACTCAATGTTAACTGAATATATTAGTTTTGATCTAGTTGGATCAATTTATACAAGTCTAAAAAATGTTATGTTTTCACTCTTGGTTCTAGAGTAATTTATTAGTAGAGCAAGCTTCAACCTAAAATTACCTTATCTTCCATTAAAGACGGATATAATGTAACCACTAGTACACGTTGTGAGATAATGTGGTTAAAAAGTATATTAATTGATCTTCAATTTGACCAAACAACACTGACCATAGTTTTCTATGACAATCTAAATGTTCACAAGATGGTAAAGAACCATGTTTATCATGCTAGAATTAAACATATTGAACTTCACCACTATTACATTCACCAGCTAGTTGATAATGAAGGCACTTATCTTTATTGTTGCCCCACAAAAGAGAAAATTGTTGATATAATGTCTACAACCCTTGGCAAAGATAAGTTTGTAAATTTTAGAGATAAACTTGGGTTTGTATATAATGTAGTCATTAAGCGATGGTATTAGAATAATTTAGTATTTAATAATGCTACAATGGTTTGTGTTAGCATTTTTTAGGCATAGTTTTTCTTGGCAATAGATAACACATGTTTGTGTGTTTTTTTACATAAAGAGTTAGTTATTACAAGGTTGCTTCTTTATTGTAGGAGTGTTAGTTCAATTTTATGCCTTGTAGAATAATCCTCTATAGTCTGTATGATTCTCAACTTTTTCATCAATATGATAACTTCCTGGATGGAGGACAACGTGTGTGGGAATCGTGGTTTTGTGGTTGTAGGTAAAGCACTCCAATGATATCCTCCCTCTTCTCATCATTATACAATGGAAACACTTCAGTGAAATTTATTGTGCATTTGGTAGTTGTACTTGATATATAATTGGTATTGATTATGGTAGTTAGACACCTTGTAATTATTTATTCTTGACATTTATCATATGTTAAGCATATTGTACTATGATGCACTCTTATTATTCTTAATGACTATATTCCTTTGTGTAGATTTAGATGTCATAAATGATTATTAAGATGAATATGGTATTGTTATGAGTACTAATACAAACTTGCAATTATAGATTTCTACTTGAGATTGAATATGTAGATGATTTTAGTATCCTTATTGGATATATTGGTGATAGTTAGAGTTGTAGACTACAACTATAATTATTTAATATTTATTATTTATTATTAAAAGTTGTAACTATGAAAATGTTTAAAACTATAACTAAATGAACCTAAACTCATATTAAAGTCTAAAATGAATTTACATCATTTTGCACATTTATTAAGGGATTAATTAAAATTACCACTTATTTTCTAGTTAGTATGAGCAATTTTTATTACTCTCAAATCAAGTAATTTTATTCTATATTTCTTAAATATTTTATCATTATCATTTTTAGTGACAATGAGGGATTGTTTGAAATGATCTTTGTCCCTAGGTCAAAATAAAAAATGAACCATAAAAAAAAACCAGTCTAATTTTTTAGGTTCCTAATAAGGAGGTTGTTACATGAAGGAATACTTCAATAAGGTTAGTCAAAGGACAAGCTATTATGGAGAAGTTCCTAATGATCTTCTATAGAATCTTGACAAGCCCAAGAAACCTCTAAGTTTATTAACAGTCTTGGGAACATGCCAATCACATGTGGCCTTGATCTTTATAGGGTCAATACACACCTTCTCAATATAAATAATGTGACCAAGGTATTCCAATGATGCCTTAGTTAATTTACAATTAAAATCGTTGCCCATAATATCGAACACAATGTCCAAATGTTGAAAATGCGACATCAATGAAATATTGTAAACAAAGTTATCATAAAATACACTTATGAATATTCTCAACACCTTGTTCATGAATGCCTAAAATGTAGATGGAACTTTGTTGAGACCAAAAGGCATGAGCCTAAATTGTTAGTGGCCCTAATGAGTTATGAATGTAGTTTTCTCTTAGTCTTGAATCCAATTTTATATATGACAGTACCTATACCTAATATATATCTTTGATTAATACTTCACCCCATGCAACTCATCAAGCAGATCATCAATCGATGACATGGGAAATTTATTTTTAATTGTGATTTTGTTTAGGGCCATGTAATTAATACAAATTCTATAGACCCATCCTTCTTCTTGACTAGTACCATCAGAGTAACATAGGGGCTCTTACTAGGGACAATGATGCTATCCTCCAACATATTTATTGCCAATTTTATTGTTTCGTACTTATAAAAATTCCCATATATGTGTGGACATACTACAATTGGGGCCTTAGTAGGGCCGAGTTTAGTAATGTGTTCCAATTCCCATGTTGGTGGTAGGCTCTTTGGTAGAAATTAGAAAATGATCTTATATTTATAGATTAGATCTAAAATCCGTAGACCCTAATGATTTAAAACATAAGTGTTTACATCCATACATTAAAGATGACTTATAAACCCAAAATTTCCCTTTATAAAGAATATGTTCATTTAACTAGAAAAAAAATTGATTTCCCTCAAGGGAAAGGAATTGATAGTATACTCTCGGTCCCTTTGCTTAAATTTCAATAATATATTTTGATGATTAGTGGAGTGTGTTCTAAGTAAGTATAACCATTGAACCCTAAAAATAACATCCACTCTTCTAATATCAACACATATAATTAATACTTCATGACATAATATGTCGCTAAAAGTTATACATTAAGCACTACTCCTAAGAATTCAATGTTTTGGTGGCCTAGAACCTAGAAGGGAAAATTCTCAAAGGTGTCTAAATGGAGACCAAACATATAGAATTGTTTCTTATCCAGAATGTTAAGTGTGATTCTTAAATCAACGATGATCAAAACTCAATATTTCTTAATATAGGAAAATAACTTTAAGGTGACCATATAGTCCAACCCTAACATTCCAAAAAGTGATATTAATAGTTCCCATCTTTATATTGTATAAAGGTATATATTTATGGTTCACACTCAACATCAAGTTGATCAGGGGTATCCTCAGTATGCAAGTTTAACTTTAGCTTAGATGAAAACACATTTTATGCCATATAAAACTTTTGTTTGTTACATACATGATCATTGTTTCATTGTTGAGAGCACTTATGACTATGGTTTACAATAATGGACACAGGGGTAGACTGATGACCATGGTGTTTAAATAGTGGAGACTCATGTTTTTCCTCATCCTTGGGTTTCCTATCAAAATTAAAATACTTCCAAACAATAGTTCCAACCATTTTATTTTTAGGGCATAAATATGTTTTTCTACTATTGTAGCTACAATAATAACTCTTTCAAAAAAAATGTTCGAACATCCTTACTTATGTTTGAATCTCGACCTATAGTTATAGCTACCTAATTTTGGTTTGGGGTAGTTTTATATGTCAGTTTGTATGGATTTAGGTTACTTTTTTGTGTTGATTATTAGTCCAAACTAGGATTTTTATTGGTGAGTGTTCCCCATGTTATGCCACATTTGCTTCCTCTTAATTTTATTTTCTCTTTCCTCCATGTTATTCTTTCTTTCCCCTTTGTTTTTTGTTGTTTCCTAATATTTTACAGGGCCATAGTACCATGTTCCTAGTTGACTAGGAGAATAACAATATGTTCTTGGTCTAACCAAGAGCATATCACTTTGCTTTTGATTTGACCAAAAATGTACCACTATCTCCTAGTCCCCTTTTTTTGTGGGAACCTTTGCCCCTTCCCTCCATTTCCCTAGTGTACTTACCCTCATTTTGACTCCTTTCTTGTGCTTTATGTGTTGGTTTATGTTCTAATGGGGCCCTAATTTAAATTTGAGAAGTATATATAGACACAAATGCATTATTGCATATTAGAAAAATGATAGTGTGAAATAAATTAAGTGATTTGTGAGTTGAAATCAAAACTTCCATGAAAATATAAAAAGTGATAAGAAAAATTATAACACTCTATTTGAAAGGCACACTTTCCTTTGGATTCCTTATATTACATCATTGTCAATTTTTCATGTATTGAAAAGTCATATAAGGATTAGGGATTGCATCACCATGATTTCTTGTTGAACTGCATTGAGTGTTGGTTTCCAAAATTTCCATGGATAAAGGTCTAACTAAGGCAGGTTCCTTAATTGATTACCATGTCTTTTAAGGTCTTGAAAGATTGTTTTAGTTGATTAGGATTTCAAGAAAACAAGAGTTTCAAGTGATGCGCAATGAAATCCAAGAAATTGAGTAAAGTTTTTGGATCTCATGAAAAGATGATCAAATTCATCAATTTTATTTTTAGAAATGACATAATTTCTAAGAGTGCAATAATCCACACCTAGTCATGTCAGGGACGTATCATTCTGCTCATAGTGAAAAATTTAAAGCAATCAATTTTCTTCTGAATTTTTTGGGTTATATCCACCTCAGTTTTTGGACCTGTTTATACCTGATTATCCTTAGAAACCCTATAAATTTACCACAATTTATAATTCTTATCAAAAATTTATTTTTGTCAATTCATTTTTTCTATAGATTTCATTTATTGCAATAAGGTTTGTTTTTATTATTTATGTGGGTGAAATGTTTCAATCTTAATTACACATTGTTTATGTTTTAATGTATGCATTACTGATGTAAAATCACTTTACCACACTACAAGAGGTTAAAAATAAATATTTCACCCCATATTCAAAGAAATCTTGGCCTTGGATTCCAATTTTTTTTCTACATACTCCTCCATGGGCATATCTTTCTGGAATAAGTGCATTAATTAGGTATTATATAAATCATCCTAGAAATGGTCTACTCTATTTATTAGAGCATTGGAAAAAAATAAAATTCCATGTCAGAGTTTGTACAAATCCATATCTCTCCCCATGTGTGGAAAACACTGTCCAAATATTTGTAGGGACACATTTAGCTTGTCATCTTTCCTTTTTAAGATTGTTTACATCATGAATATAATTTGAGCCTATTCAACCATGCATGGAACTAAATATCACCTCCAAATTCATATTGTGGGATCTTTAATTTTAGGTTAAAAAAAGGATGATGTGATTTTATGTGCCTCTTCCTTTTCATCATCTAGTGGAACTATAATCATATTCCTCTCACCCTACTTCATTTTATTTTATGTTTGCTTATCATACTTACCACCTGGTCAATGAGATATCATTTTGATCTAAAATGACCCTCTAGAGAGAGTTTCGTCTTCTCACACTGCTCCTAGCCTTCTTTTGTATTCTCACACTAATTTGAGCTCTTATAGGCCTTATCACACCCTAAGTGGCCATTTATAACTCTTATTTGGACTCTATAGGTACTTGTGTAGCTTAGGTCACTTATTTGCTTACTAGGACATGGCCTAGGCCACCATTTTCCTAGAACTGCTTGTTTCAACTCTAGTCTATTGCATAATGGCTAGAAACAATCATATTTAGCTTTGATCACCCATTTACATCCCTATCCTAAGTCCAAACATGCCTCTTAACCCCACTCCTTTATATAATTTTGGATCTTCTTAAATTTTTGATAACTCTTCATATCTCTTAAGCTTTTATTGACAATCATATAGCTCTTGGCCATCTCTTGGCAACCTCTTCAATTGGATAGCTCTTCAACTCTCTTGAGCTCTACTTCTTGGCTCTTTATCTCTCTTGAGCTTTCTCCTTTTCATTCCACATCATTATCCATATCTCTTAAACTTTCCCCTTGTAGATTCACATATTCACGAGTTTTTTTATCTTGTATTGACTCACTTGCTACTCAATTATTCTTGCTCATGTTGTATTAGCTCATGTATTGCATCAATTATCCTTTCACCTAATTTATGCACTTAGATTAAACCTTTCATCTCATGCTCATCCCTCTTTCACTAACTCTCTTGGGTTTTTCAGCATTGAATTGGATAGAGCTCATCATTCAACTCCTTCTTCCTCTAATCAAATCAAGCTTGGACTCTCGATTGGTGGTTTATTACATTTTTGTTGAGCATGATTTGAGGGCAATTTGCTTGTAAAGTGACATCATTCATTTGTTTGGTTGTAGTATTATTACTAGGGTTTAGATGTTACGTATTAGGGTTATCTCTATTTTGAATAATTATTTAGTATAGATTCTAAAACACATTCACATTTCCTTTTGAAAACATCTTTTTGTCGAAATCATCTTTCATTTCCTAGGTTTGCATGCTTATGAATTGTTATTTCTCATTGAAATTACTTTCTTGTTTATATAGCTTTGCCTTCTTATTTAAACACATTATTTCTTCCCTTTAGTTACTTGCATTGACATGGTTAGACTAGTTAGAGATACTTAATTTTTTGATCTTGATCACATTAGCCCTAACCTGGTTCTATAAGTCTAGTTTTGGCCTAGTGCAAGTTGGAAAACATAGCTACCATAGACCTCTAGTGGCTCAAAGTGTCTTTCATACTAGTAAGTGTTTGCTTCTTAACCTTCTACCAAAATATAGTATCTCATTGAGAATATTACAGCTACATTATATCACATTCAGTGGGACTTTCTATAAGGTTTCATTCTAGTTCTATTATGTTTAGAGCTCCCCTAGCCCATTTCCTATTTTTAATCGCAAGGATTTATTTTCAATTGTGTTTTGGCTCCCTCTCTAGTTGTTTGATCTTACCTTGGTTTTGCATCCTCCTATCCATTGGTTCTTCAAAATTTTGCTTTTGTTATTACTTTCCTAGTTTTTCTTGTTTCAAGACACCCATGGTCAGTCTCCCACCTCTAGATGACATTCCTATGTATTATGGGGCAAGCCATTGAGTTCACTCTTGAGTAAATCAAAACTATGATAGAAAAACACAAAGCCTCTAGGATTTGAGATGTAATAATACCTCAGCCATACAACCATAATCCTCTCATTTTCCACACAAAATAAGAGTGGCAGTTGTATTACCAATAGACTCACTCCCTTTTTTAGCAGTTTGAGCTTTACCAATTTGAGGATGCCTCCCCACAACTTCATACCACTCTACATTCATCTAAAAGGGGTGAAGATGATGTCCTTTCTTATTTGGCATCTAAAGAGTTATTGTGATCATAAAATATTGTTGTAAACAACTTCATGTGAATGTTGAGCACCATATTTCCCATAGGAGTAGGCAAATTTTTGCCTTTAGAGATAAATCCAACACCCATTCCCATTTGAGTGCCTTGACTAGTTCCCATCTGATTTCCCCACCCACTTTTTTTGTAGGAGACTCTATAATAAGAACCCTTTATCATCCCTATTGAGAGATGTAGACACCTAAACCCAGTTCATTATCTACATTTTGAAGAGCCTTCCCATCCTCTTACTCTTTCCTTTAGGGTCTCAAATAATCATCCTAATTTTTACCACCATCTATGGGCTAGGGATCCATGGGATGCTTATCACAAACATCATCACCCTTGGTAAACTCTTGCCTTACCATGTTCATCCAACACTATGGGGATTTAGGTCATTGATACCCCTCCCATGGTCACACTATATATATTTATCATCCCCATGTGTAAATATTCCTTTCCCATATTCATTCACCACAATGTGTTTGGGAAGATCCTCGTCATGTGCATCCCCCACCTATGGACTTACCTTGACACCATCTCCTACACACCTCCAATCATGATGACCCCTACATGTGTAGGTAACATCAGGGTCCCTATGAGTTTTCTTAAGAATCCCATCTCTAACTAGCCATAAATAGTGCCTATGAGGTCCTTCATAAGAATCTTGTCTCCCCTTGGGTGTGTGTCATTCCCCTTCCCACATTAATCCTCAAACCTCCCAAGTTCAATATAAGTCGGTATACTAGTATTGTGGAGTATATAATGACCTTTATGATGGCATATATGGATTAAGACCATGACAAAGACATGACATTGAAGTTCTTCACTTGCACCCTGTGAGTCAGGGCTTTGGCATGGTTCTAGAATCTACCTCTATATTCTCTATGTATTTTTCCCACCTTATTGGATGATTTCCTTTAGTACTTCGATATCTCCAGATTGTTTAACCTTAACATCCAATCATTTACTTCCATGGTCCAAGCTAAGGGCGATTCAAACTTTGACCTTATGTGTCAATGGCATTCAACCATCCACACATATACGATGAGGTTCACAAATGATCAAATTTATGTTATGTTCATGCGAGTATTGGGGTAGGAGGTTCACCTTGAGGTCCTCAAGTGTGATCCCACCTCTTACGATGAAGTTTATAATAAGTTTTTGTAGATTGAATTTGTTGAGGTAAATTTAGGCATTAGGCCCATACCTACTCAAAATTTGACCTCCTTACATGATTAAAATCACAAAGCTATTAGTGATGGTGTCATTGATTCTTTGGTGGAAAAGGACAAAAAGGATGGTCATGAGGTCAGCCCTATAAGTAAGATGGAAATTAAAAATAAGGACCTTGAAAAATTCATAGGAGGGTAGCAAGTGTCATATCATTATGATCCCACCAAATTATTAAAGTTTCACCAGATGAAGGGTCATTCAGAAAAGGAATGTGTTGCCTAAAAAGCTGGTGATAAGACCTTGCTTGCTCCCTAGAGCTCTCCACTTATTGATCCCAACCATAAGTTGGATGTATTCATAGAGTCTCTTCTTAACCATGACAAGGAAACTAAGAAGAAAAAGAATAAGAATAATAAATCCAAGTTTAAGGCTCGTCACTCTATTTCTCACTCTTATACCTCTTCCTCAACTAACATAAAAGGGAATGCCAATTGTAAAAGTAACATGGTGGTAGTTGATATTGGCATAGCCTCCATAGGTTATGAGTGTTTGGTAAACATGTAATCACATATGGTAACTAACCCCATTAAATATACAAGTGAAGCTGGTCTCAAAAGCCTACCCATAGGGGCAAGGAATCCCAAAGTCAGGTTTGACTTTCAATGTAATATCCCTCCCTAGACTAGGCAACACCCTTACTTTGTCATAGAGGAGATGCAACCCCTCTTTGCTAAGATCTCCATTTTGGACCTTCTTCACCTTTTACTTGAGCAAAGGGGCCTCATCTTTGATGAGCTTGGTCTCTCCAGTGGGGTACCACTACAGGATGATGTTGGGGTGTTGTTTAACTCATACATCCTTGATCGCCCTCACCTACCTACCTTTTCTTTTGACCTTGCATCCTTGTTAGACCTTTAGATTCTGTAAAGAGGGATAAATTCCCAATTTACATTGAGACATTGGTTGATTTTTTTTTCATCAAGAGATGCATCATCAATGATGGTGAAACATTGAACACCATGCCTTTATAGGTGTTCAACGAGCTGGGTGTTAGTCATAAGAAGCTTTATGACTCTCACCAAAATTGTGTTTGGTTTTAACAACACTATAACCATATCAGTGGGTAATGTGAAGCTTCTATTCAAGTTTAGACCCAAGATAGTTAATATCAAGTTTTGTGTATTAGATTTAGATCTCTCATACAACATGATCATCAATTGTCCCTAAACCACTGCCATGCAGGTTGTTGCATCAACAATGTTTTGTGTGGTCCAATTTATGTATGAAGGCAAGGTTCATAATCTAGATGTTGACTTATATCCTTGGGCATGATTAGATGCTAATACAAATCCCTCTAATGAGGCTTTGGTTGTGTCCTCACAAGGCCCTATTGGTTTGCCTAAGGCTGCTGTTGATAAAATCTTATTTTCTCAAGGATAAATGATTTGATCCTATTGACTATCAATCAATGTTCACTCCTATTATTCCCATTGCACATTATTCATCACCCCTTCATATTTTAGGCATAAAGGTGGTTTTTTGCTCTTAAAAGACCTCTTTCGATATGTCTCCACATCTATTGATCTTCTTCCCTCATCATAAATTCTCCATCGTGGCATTAGAAATCTTAGTGTGTCCTCTGCAAAGGACTCTAGAGTTGTCAATTTGGATCTCAAGTGCCATTTCATCCACATCACGACATGTAACTAATTCAAGGAGAGGAAATATTACAATAAGTTCATGATGGTGTGTCACACATGCCACCACACTCCCATTCATATGGTTTAGGAGATCTCGCTCACCCATGATGGCTCTAACCTTGGTTTTCCCACTAGTTAAGGCATGATTATTGAACCAAAGGAGTTGGATGCTCTTTTTTATTGCTTTCCCAACTTCTCTTCCCTTTGGCATCTTTTCAGGCCTATATGGTGTCTTTTTTCCATTCAGAGAGTAGGTTGTGGCTTAACAAGCTAAGTTGCATCCTATCCTTGATTAAGGTAGTGGATTAGAGTTAAGTAGTGGCCTGCCTTCTAAACAAACCCTAGTTTGGGTTGTTGGTGGCATAGTAAGCCCTAAATCTTATTAGAATACCCTCCCCCAACCACTATTTGATGGACTGTCACTCTCACACTTTTTATTTGAGCATATGTTGACAACCAATCCATCCATAATGTCATAATAGATAATGGATCAAGTGAAAATGTGTGCACCATACCACTCCTTCATTCTCTTGGTTATACATAATAATATTTATATGATAATTTTAGAGTTTTTAAAGTATTTGATGGGCATACACAAGATACTCTGGGGCATATAATGATTCCTTTACAAGTGGGGCCTCTCATAGTGCCTACTATGTTTCTAGTTCCACCATACACATGGGTCTTTTATATGCTACTAGGATGTCCTTTGATATAAAATATTAGAGCAGTTCCCTCTAAAATACATAAATGTCTCAAATACATTCATGATAATCAAGTGGTCAAAAATAAAGGCATCGAATATGAATATCCTTTGGAAAAAATGTTGTTTACTTATTCTATGGAACAATTATGTGGTTCAATTATTGAGCAACATGGTAATGAAATAGTTTACAAAACTATTCAAGAGCATGATTTATATCTTCCAAAACAAATCTCAAATTTTCATGAGTATGATCATATTACTAAATCAATTTCTTTATCTACTTAGGAGTATGATGTAGTTATATATGAGTCTATTCAGTTTGTTTTATAGAGCATAGTAAATATTCCTAGGCAGAAAGTGACATATACAAGGAGGTCTTCATCTCCTAAGGCAAAACAAATTATTCAAAGAGTTTCACCATAGGTATAAGTTGCTACATTTTTCTCCTACACATGAAGATATAGATCTATATGAGCAGTGATTTAGAGGGTTATATTACAACGTATGGATCCTATTCAAATTTAGAGGCATTTACAGTTAACACTTCTTCGTTATAATAATTCCCTCCGTATCATGTCGTGGGTTATTCATGCATGCTCATTACTGATATCATTGGTTAGCTACTTATGATTTCCTTATACATAGTTTTATTGATTTATTGATAATGATTCTCTACCTTATATAAACATTCTTCTACCCATTGGTTTTACTTTTTAGTTTGTGTTCTTACCCTCTTAATTTGAAAACCGATTCAAACAATATGAAACACCTATCACTATGGCACTCTACTTGCTAATTATTGCACATCTTACACCCTATGGCACTTATATGATCTCATGTTGCCACTTTTTACATGAATGCATTTTAGTTTCATCCCCATTAAAGATCATGTACATTCTTACCTATATTACTCATAATACATTATTATGACTCTAAATTGCGTACACATTTGGGGCACATTACTTGCCTTCTTTCATATTCTACTATGATTTTGCTTCTTATTGAGGATTTTGTTTGAATCCCTCCTACTTTATCTATTTTTAAAAAAAAACCTTCTTAGCACCTCTTTTTTTAAATATCTTTTAGAATTCAAATATTGGCAATATATATTATAAAAAATAAAAAATAAAAAAATAGGTTAAAATTTCAAAATCAGGACCTAAACCATTTTCAAATATTGTCAACTTAATTTTTTTTTCATATGTTGTTATTTTATGTTAAGTAGGTAACATATCTCATATATAAATAGACAATGCTTCTCATAAGGTACTTGAGTGTGATACATGACATACTTACACATGATCATTTGATGTCCACTTTCCTTATTATCCAATAACCTTGCTAAGTTAGGGACATCTTTTCATTCTACGCGAGCTCTTTAATAGGTTGTATTTATCCACCACCTCACTCCCATATTGAGATATATATCATACAAATATATTGCTAAATGACTAATATTTTTCACATGTATTACATGAAATATTTAATTTTTTAACATTCACTTTCATACATATGATGGATCTATATTAGTCTTATTTGCTACATGTTTTCCTATGCATTTTATTTTACTACATGATATGTTAGATTTGCTTGCTTATAGCATGTTCATTTTTTTGCTTGTATGGCATCATTATGCCATTTGTGTGTATCCCTTACCTTGTGTGTTATGCGACATTTTACATGTCCCTTATATTTGAATTTGTGAGCCTTATGAGTGACAGATGATGCAAATTATATGACATTGTATGATTTTTCTTCTATACTTGTTACTTGTTTCTATGATTCCATGATTATTATCATGCATTCTATATATCTCACTATGGTTCCATGATTCATATCATGCACCAATTATATATTATATCTTTACTCTAGTGCCATGATGTATATCATGCATACATTGATTCTATTATTCAATGATATATCTTTCTAACACATATTTCATAGGCAAATTCAATGTTATATTCAATACTATAAATTCAATCAATTTCAAAAATTTAAAGTGTGATATCTTTCACATACGATTTCTTTTGAGTTTAATGACTCTGTAGATTATGCCACCTATCTCAAAAAGGAGGCATCACAATGGACTTGCTTAGAACATTCAAACCTCATTAATTTTTTTCAGATTTATGGCATTATATAATTTGAACTAGCAATATGATTCAACATTTTCATATTATGGTGGCATGTGGCATGCATGCCCACTCATCCTATAGTTACAAATTTCAAGTATCAAGCAATTCAAAAGTTACAACTTGAAAAATTGTAAAGGTTTAAAAAGTATCAAAAGTGGAAAAATTCAAAAAAGCAAAGTTTCAATCATAATTTCAAAATAACATTTCAATATATTAGGGGCATGATATTCATTCATGTTCACATTTCTACTATGGCAATTTCAAAATCCTTAATTTTCAAAGTTGAAAAGTTTCAAATAGAATATATATTCATCTGTAGTGATGTGATTCACCTCAATTTTAAATGGGCCACATTAGAGTTTAGTGACACTCAACATCTATGGTTGCACTTTTTCAATATTTAGCTGACCATAGTTCATGGTTCCACCCATTCAAATATTTTGCAAAGTAATCTATATAGTCAAATGAGAGTTAGAGCATACAATCCTTCCAACTCAAGAGCACTCAATGGTTTTCAAATTAAGACTTGATCAGTCTCAATTTGCCACAGTTCAACACTTCTTAAAATGCCCAACAAGGGGGCATGCACTTCACCATCTCTAAGTTATAAGGCAATTTTTTGTCCTTACTCTCTTTTCAAATTACAAATAAAAAAATTCAATTTTCAATATGAGCGAATATTTCTTTTAGAAACATTGTTCACGGTTTATTACATTAAGGCATCTTGCAAAATCAAGCTTCACTTTTAAAGACAAAGTGTGTATACACACTCAGGTTCACATCTACTTTACTCTAGTAATTTAACATTTTGCGTCACTAGAATAAAGTGGGGGAAAATGTAGACACATAAAATTAATTATTAAGTGTTTGACAATGTTTAATCTTGGAATCCTTACCCTTGCTTGGTTTCTTTACCATTTTGCTAACTCACAATCTATAAGAGAGCCTTAATTGTATTTCAAGCACTAAAAATATCAGACATACATCCCTACTTCAATTTCATTCATCCCTATTCAACCCATTGCTCCTTTTAGACATGTCCCACATGTCCTTGGTCTTCTACAACAAGTTCACACTATATGGATAGGGCCGCATTGCGACCTAGTCCCCTAGTGAAACCTTGTCTCCTACACTCCAATCATCACTTTTCTTGAATAGAGACATTTCATAACTACTCTCCCACATGTTTGGTAAAATTAGTTAGTGAAGTTATTCTAAAGAATATCCTATAAAGGCGCATCAAGGCCACTCATTGTAATACCACTAGATCTCTCTAGTAATTACACTGCACAATGAGCAAAAGACCACTACTTCTTTCCTATTTTAACTCTACAACATCAACATACATAAGCCAAGTCTAAATATTATTTATTATAGGTTTAGGGCATCCATTATCAAGCATTTCAATCAATATTCTAGCTATAGTCATTCTAGTTGCATCATCATATATCACACAATCACTCTAGGAGGGAGAACTACATTGGCTTGAGGCACATTTGGTATATGTAATTAATGCTTAGTAATAAAGGGTTTTTGAAGCCACATCATCCATCCTTACTACCCATTTTTATTCCCCCTCTTGTTATCTAGTGCATGTATATGATCTAGGGTTTTTTAGTTTGCATGTATTCTACATGACAACATAGAACACTAATTTCAGTAGTAAACCCTTGGAGGTGATCACATAGACATAGATCTAAACATCAGGAATATCGTCAATTAGGTTAGCGATCATAGTAGCTAGAGAAGATCGCAATGCACCCCTATTTTCCTCATGTAGACTTGTCCCAACAAAATGTGAATTAATGTTTTTAGCATAACTCTGTCTACATGTCAATTTCACATAATGTTTAGTTATAATGAGCTTACATAATTAGATCTATTTATATTTTAGGGAGGTTTGCACATCCTTTGACCTTTTACTATTTTTAACAAGTTTATGATTTCTATAAATTATGCAACATATTATATATTTATTATATTTCATTATCAGATCAATATATACCAGCATTTCCATTCCAATATTTTAATACTAAATTAGTTTAAGTCTTCATAAATTAAAAAGGGTTAAACAAAGGGTATCAATAAATTATTTTTAAAAAAAAACATGAAACTAAAGGTTTACATGGACTTCCTACCTCAAGTTATCCATTTGAGAAGTAACATCCCTTCATTTAAGTATTGGTTTCCAACTAACATCCATCTTCGAAGGTTTCATCATAATTTCTCGAATCGTGATCTCCAACTCCATTTATATACAATAGAAAATAAATGTCCACAAAGATGGCTTCTCCTTCACTTATAAGGAAATTTATTAGTACCTAACTCATGTAAAAGTGACGTTTGTCCTTTCCTATTCATTTACCTCTCTCTAAAAGTCTTCTATGGCATTTAATCCTCTTAAAAACCCCATGCTCTTTCTTGCAAGGCATGCCAAAAAGCATGCCTCTCCTCAATAAATTATTTCCCCCTTTTAATGCTATTAATGATGACACGGGCTGTCCTAAAAGTCTTGTAGGACTCCTATAATTACTTATGCTTACCTTTTGGTCAAATGGTTCTAATTTTACACCAAAATATATAAAATTCCTTTTATACAACTCTCCAAATTTTCATTTTCTAATCCATTCAAATTTTACACGGGACATAAAATGTTGATTCTCATTTCATCCTTTTGACTTCCTAAATAGTTCGAGAAACTCAGAAGACATAGGTAAAGGTGGTGTGAATAGTGTTGATTGGCCCAAAGTTGCTAATATCCAAAACCAGTAACCAAAATATATTTATGGATATAAATTAATAATCTAATGAATGGTAAGATCCATGCATAATGTAGTTCAAGATTCCTCGATTGGCCACCTATACTATTGCATATCAATACACACATAAAATTTATCTGTCTTAAAATAGTTGAAATAGTTGAATAGAATTTTTTTAAAGTAACATGCGTAAGCACACAATGGATACATGAAATCATCATGTGAATCATATTATTTCAACATATCAAATGAATTAATTCCAAATGTCTGAGTATCCTAGTTATTATAAAACATCCTTTCAGTATAGGAAGAAAGCAAAAAAAAATAAATAAGAACATAAAAATTGGGCCTTACATTAAAGTTTGGATTTATCAGAGACCAAAATCTATATTTCAAGGGGAAAAAACTAGAAGGGTAATTTTGACATGTTGGGTTCCATGTTTGAGAATGGAAACACAGTGGTTAGGGACCAAAAAACAAAAGAGATAAAATACCTTAGTCAAGTTTTGAGCTCTATATAGATTAACCCCATGGAGCTCCCAAGTTTTTTGTTCCCAAATTTTAAGCATGGATTCATAGGGTATTTAACCCAAAAAATATCCAATATGAGTATGGGTTTCAAGCCGCTAGCATTTTCAAAATCAGGGTTTTGTAAAAACACATCAAGAGGATTTTACTAAGAAGGGGATACATTACCTCGTGAAAGACTTTTGGGATAAACTTATGAGCTTTAATTGGCACCATGGTATTCACCTCCAAAATGAGCAACATCAAATGTTATGTGCTCCTATGAGGAACCCATTAAATTAAGAAAATGTAAAGGGCATATAATTGAGCTATAAGCAAATAAATTTTGTCTAAGATAGTAAAATTTTGTAGAGTTGAATAAATTATGGGGGTTTGAAAAGATGACGTGGAAAAACCCAGACCATGGCAAACATACTCAAAATAATCTTCATTTCCTTTCTCACTCATCAACATAAATAAAAATCAAAAAAATATATTATACAAGAATTTGAACAAAGATTAAATTGTTTTTATTGATTTGTATTTTTTTATTTATATTATATGCCCAACATTTAAATTGAAATAATCAGATAATAATTATTAAAAAAAGGAATTTTTCAGCTAAGAGAGCTTGTGATGTAACATTAAGGAGTTCCTATCTTGCCACCACATGTCATAATATTACAAATATTGCTAGCATGATTTTTAATAATAATAATGTATTTTTAAGGTCAATGATGTCAGGTGCCTTGGTTATGGTCTACAAGATAACTTATAGCATATGGGACCACCTCATACTCCCAATGTATAGGAGGTATCTTATTGTGCTTCAAATATGAGTCATGTGTGCCTTACCCCCTGCAAGATTTAAACCTTAACCTCTCTTTCAAGAGCACGTGCTCTTCACCACTAGGCCAACTCAGGGTCATAATAATTTTCCACCACTTGAACAATGTAAGTCTATTATTTGATGGCCTCACATGACCTATAAAAAAATATTTATGCCACTTTATGAACTACTTTGGAAGGGAAAAATGACACCTTAGAAAGTTTGAAATTTCATCTATAAAGTGTTTCTGAGGAAATAACTCCTAATGTTATTTTAGATATTTTACTTTTGATAATGCTTGTTAGTGGCCCAAACAACACATACATTTACACTATTTTGTGGGTATAATCCCATTTCAAATATTTTTTAATATTTATATCAATTACGCTTGGTTTCCTCGCGACATGAAATTGGAACTTGTTTAGAATATGACTAAATGATGAAGCATAGTCTATGGTTTATTAAAAATAACCTAATTATTTTTTCTCATTCCAGAGTAGATATTTTGTTTTTTACAAAGCTAACCTTAAAGTCCCTATGTGAGTTGTGTTTTTGATCATTTCCCTTTGGATATTCATTGATCACCTTATTGCTCAATTAGGTCACTTTATTCCAAAAATGAACCATTTTTGATTCCACACACCCATAGAAAAGGGTTAAAGTTGAAACTAACCTATTTGAGGATTTAAAGGATTCTATTGACATACAAGTTTGGTGAATCAATTTTCTCAATATGTGATTTATATTAAGCTTCCAAAAAAAAGTGTCAATCGACTAAGCATAACATGAAGTATTGCCCTCTACTTGCCATTAACCAAAATCCCTTTCTTGAATCAACTCCTGACAAGGAAAATACCATTGTTGATCAATCAATGATGGGATAATAAATTTAATAATAACAATAATGAAAATAAGATGACAAGCTCTAACATAAAATCCTCATCATTATGTTCAACCTTAGCTAACTCTAATTTCTTCCACTCCTATGTCTACTTCTTCCCCCCCCCCCCCCGCCCCTTAATTGTCTCTAGCACTCATTTTGCAACCAATATCATTACAAGCTATAAGAGGCATTGAATCCATGGGCTTTCACACCTCAACGTATTCTTTGTAGCTAGTATCTAATACACTATCTTCTCACTATAAGTGATTCATTGCTCTTAAAACCCTTCATTAAAGGTCAAGGATGGAGAATCCATAACATATCAAACCTGCCCTTTTCAAGTATCATATTTTTTACAACTAATTAGTATTACTTTTTATGGTAGATAATTTACCCTAGATGGGCTTGATAATGAACCTCGATAATATTTCATGATAGTGCTCTCTTATAATGTTAGAGGCTTGATGAACCCATCGTATAAATATAATACGTATGACAATCATTCAAATTTCCATTATTTAGAAGGTCCATGTTTACAAGAAATAAAAATAATGGGATTTTCACTATAGATCTTTGCAAAACCTATTTAACCACAACATTTAGTTTCCACACCAATCACGAGACTGGGAAAGGAGGGATAGTTATCATACTCTCACCATGTTAGTATTCATGCATCATAGACTAAGGCTTAAACCCCACCAACGAAGATACACATATTTATTTTTATGTTAATAACCATTCTCTTGGATTTGCGAACCTATATGTTTTTAATGACGTCATTAATCATTCTTTATTTTAGTAGTGGCTAGAATATGAACTTCCATAGTCTTGTTAGATTATATATGGAAATTTCAACATGGTGGAGTCTTCTTTAGATAAATAACATCTCCTTCCTGTGTGGTGGTGTGCAAGTGAGAGGAAGTCTTGCTTTTACATACACAAAAATATTGAAAATTTTCACCCTAATCTTAATTGGCACAAGGATTCTATTAATATATGGTTTGATTAATCAAATATTTGATAAGGCCATTAAATAATTTTTAACTTTTGGATTGAACTATGATACCTACCTAAAAAAATTCACTTTTAATACTAATCTTGACAAGTTAGCCAATATTATGCCCAATGCTTTTCTCTCTTAACATTCCTCCAACATGTTTTCTATTTCATGGGAAGGAAAATTAAAAAAAAAAAGTTTCAAAGAATGGGTTCTATAACAGAACTTATTATCTTGAAAATGAGAGAACCTGCACTCATATTAATAATGTTTGGAACCTTTTTCCTTGGCCTTTTCTTGACATGAGTTGAGTTATCTGGTGGGAGGATGCTATCAAATGCACCACTATTTTTTTAGAACCTTTTATAGGAAATTGTTTACCTTCCATCATCACTCACACAACCTATTAAACAAAAATATATATAAAGTCACTGATGAGCTTACGTTATCCCCAGTTGAACCTTACTCTTCAAGTGCAACTTTCCTCTTTTCTCAAAAAAATCAAGAAAGTGGAGTTGCATGAGGCTAGAGTAACACAAATTTGGGTTTGTGTGTATTGACTTAAGATAGGCAAAAAAATATCCAATGAATTATTTCAATAACTTAGAGTAAGATATCATGTTAATAAATTTAGAATTATTCACAACGATCTACAAAAGTCGATGAATTTATTTGATATCCCACAAGCCTTATTTTTTCACTTTACTACAATCTTCACTGCTAGTGATATTATTTTATAAACATGTATTGATGTTGTGCCATGTCAGGTGTACATAGCCCACTGAATTTATTGTGCACATTTTTTTTTCATTGATGACTTACATGAAGTGGCTCTCTAAATGGATAACTACAAATCCCCAAGGCATGGAAGCATCCCTTGTGAGTTCTACAAAAACCTATTAAAATCGGTGGGCCTCAAACTCATGTAGTGTATCTTGAAGCTTTCATTGGGGATATTTGGGTTGGATTATGGATAAGGGGAATATCAAGTTCAATCCCAAGGCAGGTAATCATGAGCTTATCTTTAGCTAGAAACCTATCATTCTATTGAATGTCCCATATAAGATCATTGCTAAATCTCTTACTCTCAATATCAAAACATTTGGCCATTTATTATTAAACCCTTGAAAAAATTGTGTTCACGAAATTCAAACACTTTCTTAAAAATAACTTGGTTGTCTGGGAGGGGATGAAATTGGCCTAGTCTTTTAAACAACATGATTTTTTCGTTAAGATAGATTTTGAGAAATTATATGACCATATTGGATGACCATTTATATTTTATATGATTCAAGCCCTTGGTTTTGACCCAATTTTCATAAATTATATGGCTATAATATTCAAAGATTTCTCAATCTTTATCACAATTAATGGGAAACAAATATCACCACTTTAAGTTATTATGATCCTTTAGACAAGGTTTCCTTTTTTCCCCTTTTCATTTTTGTTATTGAATCCTTTATGTATCTTTTGGATAATTATGTCTCTATAGGTATTGTTAAAGGTATTATTTTTCCTAGTTAATCAAGTCGACAACTCATTAATTATCATTTTGTTGATGTATTTTTCTAGCTCTTGCTAAAGAGGAGTCAATTAAAAATTCCATGGAATGTGTTAACATTGTTGATCTACTTTGGGTTTTAGTATTTGTAGGATAAAACCCAATAGTACAAATAGTATTTTATACTTTTCATCCCCTTAGTCTTACAATTCAAGCATAAATGGACTCAACATGGTGAAATGTTAAAGTTTTCGGCATTCCCTTTGACTTTTAGGTATCCAATGTTGACTTGTATGGAAATATGTGCTCTAAAGGGTTGAGAAGAAACTCACACACTAGATTTATAAGCCTCTCTTTTTGGCTAATAAATTCCAATTTTGTTCTAAAATCCTAACTACAACCCATGTGCATTATTATTACATATGGGTTATATCTAAACCTACATATACTGAGCTTGAAAAGTTCATGAGAGATTGTTTATGGACTAATGCTGAAGGTGGTATGTGTTTTCATCATGTGGAATGGGAGATTTGTTGAAAATATGAGGATGTGGGATGGTACTTATAAATATTAAAAAATAGGACTATGTTCTTTGTGTTAAATGGGTGACTAGGGCCATAAAAGCAAATAAAGCCTAGAAAGTTCTCCTCATGCATTATTTTTGTTTTGGAGTTCCCTATGGTGGGAATGATTGAGTTTCACTCTTTCCTCATCAGCGTAATACACATCAAAATTATGGGTACTTTTGTTTCCAAAAACATTTAGAAAGCTTGGAAGAACATCAAATCTTGGCCTATGTAGGAAGGAAACTAATGTAGAAGTGTTTTTTCCATTAATAGTCGCTCTTTATGGTGACATCTTATTTTTTACCATGAAATTTCTCTAGATGAGGCATCTAGCATTAAAGCTATGAATTTATTCAAATGTTGAATTTGTACCATATTTGATATGTTTCCTCTAGGAGGTCTGACTTTTGGCTAGCTTTATTTTATTTTAAAACTATGTTTAACCTTTTGGGAAGGGAATTTGAAACTTATTATGATATCATCATGGCAACCTCAACTAAATATATTTATAAGATTTACCTCTCTCCTCATATTTTCTAGAGAGATTGGAATTTGCATACAAACACACCTTTCACACATTACAAACCTAAAATGGGTATAATTGGCTCTCATATTAGTAGGTGCCCTTTAAAAATCTTAACCATAGATGAAATCTAAACTCTTCTTTATCTATCTGGTATAAGATATTTACCATCATTTGGCAAGTAAGTATTGATCCAAACATTGCTCATTTTTCTTGATCTTTTCTCTATCGAGGCCTTCTACTTAGTGATAGGCTTTTATATGTGGGGGTTTTAATTCCCAAATGCTCCCTTTACAACTAGCCAAAGTATTTTAAAATCATATCCCTTGGTTTTGTTCTCGGGCTCAGTCTCATCAAAGAGGATTTACTCTTTTTTAAAACACTTTATTCTTGAGATGGTTTTTAGTGTGTGACCTTACTAAGGTATTCTACTCAAATTGATGTAACACTAAGGCAGATGTCTCATATTTTGCATGGGTAAAATTTATTCAAGCTTTGGAAAGAAAGAAATGAAACTATTTTTTTATATTTTTCTTCTTAAGGAGTTTGATGCTATTTCTCAAACATGTGTTATCTAATGTAATGTTATATATTCAAATTCAAGTTAAGAATGTTTTTGTCATATTTATGGGTTGAATCAAGTAAGAAATAATGTTTTTGGGTGTGTTTTTCTCCAAAAAATTCAAGTTTTCACATCAATGTTGGCAATTCAAAGTCAACACTAAGTCGACCCAACTAAATATTTTTGGTAGTGGTAGCTTTACCTGGGTTAATGCCACCAACTAGGTCACATTGTTTTAGTAACAATCCCAAATTTTACAAAATCAAGGGACATAATGTGTGTGTGTGTGTGTATTTGTCTATATCTATTGTATATTATTTAGTGAATATACAAATTTTATATAAGATATTATATATATTATTTTATTTTGTATATAAATATTATATTATCATTTAAATATGTATATATATTACACATATTTATATATATACTTATTGTGCATTTTTAACATTCAAAAATTTTATTTTTAAATTTTATCAAACACTTTAACACAATGATATCGAAAAATATCATTTTTATTAAATAATAAATTTATAAATTATGAAAATTATATATATAATAATGTATTAGATGAGAACGAGGAATGATCACTCTTTTTTTAAAGTGGAAAAATAATGGCATGGTGGAATAAACCAAGGAGCGAAGTGAGTGTGTAGGATGAGCAACATAAAAAGTCCAAGAAGGGTGGCATGAAGATTGAGAGGAACTTTGGTGGGTGTCAAAGTGGGAGCAAAGCATAGGGGAAAGAGAGAATTAGGAAGAGTTTTAGGGTGTTGGAGCAGTTAGTTGGTTTGATGAGACAACCCTTGATGGGTCTTATGATGAAGATCCAACTAATGAGGACATTCCATCAAAGTTTGATAACAAAAAAATGAGTTGAAGGAGGGCAAGGGTGGGAGGGTACCTCTGCATTATAGTGCAATTGGAAAGACATTTGTGGGTATCAACCCTAGTTATGAGCTAATTCTTGAGGGTTATAATTTGGATGTAAATTTTAGGTCTTTGGAGGGGCAAGGCACAATTGGTAAGGTGGTTGATAAATGGCCAACTATAGGTGAAGTTGAAAATTAGGCCTAGGAAAACTTTGGGGGTGTTGGAGTAATTTAGTGGCAAGAAAAATAGATGGAAACAATAAACCATAAAGAAAATAATAACAAATTAACACCCAAATGAGACCCAAATGGTATATTTTATTCAAATAATTGGTCTGCTTGCTCTTTCATGTACAATTGCCTAAAAAGGCTTTTCCTCTTCTTGCATGACTCTTCTTCATGATTATTTGACTTCATTTTGACACCTATATGTATTTTCTTCTTTTATTAAAAATAATGACATATAATACTGAATATTATTGTAATTTACCCTTGATAACACTCACCCAAACTTAAATAGGTGTCTCATCCTGAGATACACAAAATCCCTAAAAATTTAATTTACAATTTTTCTCTGTTATAATATAGTTGAGATTACTATTTAACCACTCTACTCTCCATGGCCTCTATCTGGAACTCCCTTCCAAAACTAACTAATCTAAAATCCCCAAATACATTTATAATCTAACAAAAATTGTAATCACTTTATTTTAGTTTAAACCTCTTCCATATGAAACTTTACAAAAACAAATACAGGTGACCCTCACCTTCTCCTATATGGTGAATGTATCCACAATGATAAATAAAAATAAAAAAATATAAATGATAGGTGTGTTCATTGCGCAACTTTCCAAAACCATTTACCATTTCTTGATGCTTGCTCTACTTCATTCTTTTATAGGGTGTTACACATTTTCTTGCATTTTGGCCTCTCATTCTAATTTATGACCATTCATGATTATAGCCATAAATATATTATCAAAAAAGATAATGATCTTCCTTGCTTACATTCCAATTGAATGCACATATAATATCAAGGCTTGAAGACCGCAAGGCAATGATATTATCTCATAGTGCTCTACATATCTTCCAATTATGTCTGCCCAAATATCCACATTCATCGAGTTTTTTTGCCCTTATTTATAATGAAATATTTAGGATTGGTGATCTTGGCATCTTTTATCAAGAAAAAAAATATTAAATTTATTTTATCTTTTAGAAGACCAACCATCTACTAAATTCTAGTCCTCAAGCCGTTTTCCTTTGAAAACCTAGTGATGTTCATCTTCTGTGCAATCCTCTACATCAAATATATAATTATAGATCTTATCTCAAGATTATGGGTAAGCTATCCTTTACTAACAGATCAGTCGGCCCATTAAAACTTATATTTTCCATCTCTTCCAATAGATAGGCTCTTATGTAGTCTATAAAACACGCTCGATGGGCTCAACATTTCCCCATTGCTCTCTTGCATTTTCACTTTTTCCTTTTGGTTTTATTTTGTTCAAACATCCTTGTATATGTCTTCACGAAGTTGTAGGCTCTTTGTGAATTAGTTTCATGGTTCAGTTGATATCTTGTTTGATTCTCCTCACCTTTCAAATCAAGTACAACTTGACACAAATTTTCAAAATGATAGGGTATCCAAGAACAACTTCTAATTTTTATTATGAACATTTAATTCTAGTGGGCTCAATTGACCCTTAGCCTTGGTATTAATTAAGTAAATAATAATATATTATTTATTACTATAAGGTTGGAAACCTTGTGATAATAAATAATAGAATTATAATTATTTAATTATTACTAAATTTTAATTAAATTATTTTATCATGATGGATGGACCCATTATTTTTATAACGGTCACCTCCCTTGGTATTTCACTATAAATAGGGTTTTATCCCTATTGTGAAATTATTTGAATATGAATTTATTTTATCATATTGAACCTGTAAAATTTGTGAAAGCTATTTGACAAAAGAAGTGAAAAGAGGAAGAATATGATATGTTGGGTCTTGGTTTCTCAATAATTTAAATAATAATCATTGGTGGATTTTTACTTCTTTGAATTTTTCCCACAGTAAATAAGTGTGTACTATGTCAATTCATTTGTGTTCATCTCTATGTTTTGCTTATCAATTATACACTAGATCCTATCCTATGTGTATTGCTATATATATTGTCTATCAATTTCATCATGGTATCAAAGAAAGTGGGGTGGATTTAATTGACAATCATATTACATTGAGTTGAAACAATTGAGATTTTATTCAATTTAAAATATATTTTTAAATTATTTTAAAAGCCTCTTTCAAGACTGTTAATGGCATAGAGGAAGAAGAATTTTTTTGTTTGATCTCGGGGAGGATTAGATCATTCTCAAGCCTTGGATCTTAATCCATATACCACTAAAGAGAAAAATAGATAGTTTTGAGGAATTTTCTTTCAGCTTGGGTGTCATTAAGATAATTTGTAGGCCCAAGTACGACCTATGAAATTGAAAACTTCAAAAAAAATAAAAAATTCAAAGCTTTTGGGGCTAGTTTGAAGTGTTTAAATGTTGGATTATTGTACTTGTACCTATCAAAACACCCAAGAAATCATTTGAATACTTTCTAAAGTACCAAAAATGTTTTAGAACTTCCTTGGGATGCTATTATTGGCTTGTATGACCTTAAAGAGTAGAATTTTTTTTAAAATATTTTAGATAAGTTTTTTGATCTCTATCTGGTTAAGAAGGGATAAAACAATAATTTCAAACATTGTAAATCACTTGTAGATCTTGAGAAGGACTGGTAAATCTTCTATTTTTTTCTCTCTCCCCTCCATGGCGATAATATGGCCTAGGAAATTGTTGCAACGAATTCTGAACCAAAAATATTTTTTGAGGGTCTGAGTGGTTTTGGCATAAAAAAATAAGGAGGCTTACAAAGTTTCAAAGTCTCTTATGGATTAAATCAATGAATCTCATTTCATTGTTGTTGTTCCTATGCCATTTCCTGTACATGAAGGTTTGTAAATGTTTACTATATTTATTTATTAAATATTTTTTATTGAAAAATTAAAATTCCATGCAAGCAACCTGGGGCCCACTTTGATATTTGTCTTTCTTAACAAAAAGTGAAAAATAAAGTTAATAGTTTTTTACATGCACAATAATTTCATATTTTTAATTTAAAAATAAATGAAAATTAGTCTAAAAAATAGTTAACTATAAATTTATTCATTTAAAATTTTAAACTCTCTCGTAGATGAGTCGATTGTTTTTTTTACTAAAATCTTGTAAGTCAGGGGTCTTGTGTTCAAAAATATCCAAACCTATTTTTTTCTAAATTAATTAACTTTGAATTCTTTTTTTGGTTTGCGTGTCAACTTCCTCATGTGTAAACCCTTGTCTTATGGACCTTCTTACAACATATGACCTAGTCAAAATTTTGTCAACCATAATCATGTAACCAATCAATTCTTAAGTTTTGGCACCCTTTGGATACATATACATGGTCCATTTTGTATTTTTAAGACTCTTATTATTAATTTTTTAACTTTTTTAAATAATAGTGTTAAGGTGGTTGTTCTGAGTACAACTCTTTTGACAACTAGTTAATGTAACTTTAATTCAATTTTTTGCATTAACTAGAATTTAAATTATATAATTAAGTATAGATTTATGTGTGATTCAATTTATTTTAGAAAATAGTTCAAAAACTCATTAAATTTTTTTCTTTTAAAATAGTTGTGCTTATATTAGTGTATTTTTGTGACACTTGTGACTTGTTTTATCATAATATTATGTAATTTTATTGCTTTATCTAACATTAAATTGAATAATTATTATGTATTTATACTTTCAATCTATTTTTACTTTCAAACAAAGTGAAAATACACACTAAAAAGAATTGATTTTAAGTATTTATTTTCTATCATTTCTAAAGGGAAGTTATGTCTTTGCCTAAGTTTATTTTAGATAAATCACAAATACTTAATGAAAATTACTATAATATTTATAAAATTCATATTAATGAAGAATTTATTGCTCAAAAGTTATGGAATATTATTATTGGGATTGAAAAATCTCCTTTTGGATGACATGTGACCCCTGAGCTTACCAATGCATTTCAATAGAAATCGCAGGAAGTTATGTCCATTATCTTGCAGAATGTTAAGGATGAATTTATTATCCATATTAGTAATCATGAGTCTCTTAGTGATGCTTGGAAACTCCTTCAGTCCATGCATGAGGGCACTCATCTCTCAAAAAAATAATTTAATCCTTGAATTGCTTACTACACCTATGAAAAGTGATGAAAATGTTATTAATTTACTTACTAAAATTACAAACATTAAAGCTCATTTAGATGGATATAATTGTAGTTTGATTCAAGATCAATTAATTTATTTTATCATTTAGTTAAATATTCTTGAAAATTTTAAAAATTTCATTTCAATTTTGAATTCTAAGTATCAAACTAAGTAAGATATCACTGATAATACCACCTTATATGTTCTCCTGATTTAAGAAGAACAAGTTATGACCAATTTTGATTCTAAATAGAATGCCACTCAGTCACTTATCACCTTAAATAATATTTCTAATAATAATAAAATTAAAAAATCTAACCCTAATTCTTCTAAAAGCAAAAACAAAAACAAAAAATCTAGCAATAAAAATCATAAACCTAAGTTTAATAGAAATTGCAATCTATGTGGTGAATTTAGCCATAAAAGAGAAACCTGTTATAAAAACAAGGATATAATTAACAATCAATCTTATAAAAATAACAAAGGAAAGAATTCTAATCAAAACAAGTAGAAAAATCAAAACCTTAATCAGGCCAGAATGTTATTATTTTATTTATTTCAAATGAAAATAAGTGGATTTTAGATATCGATGAATCACACCATCTGACTTGACTATCTAATATTTCATATGATTCTAGAGATATATCTTAAATAATTTACTTAGAAAATAATTTATTTTTAGAAGCAACTGAATAGAGAAAATCAAAGTTTTCAAATGTTGTTATTAATGATGTTTTCTATGTATCTAAGCTTAAAAAAATTTGCTATCATGTTCTCAACTTATAAATGATAATTTTTTTATAACATTACTTAAATATAGTTAGGTCATTAGAAATAAATCTTGTTCTTTGATTGTTTAAGGTCATCAAAATAATAGTTTATATATCTTATCTCCTTCTTCTGCATGTTTTCTTTCATCACATAGTAAAATGAATCTCAATTATGATATGAAAGATTAAGACATGTTAATTTTAGAATTTTACATGGTATATCTACTCATAATCTTGTTTTTGGACTTCTTTCTATACCTTTTCATCTTGAAACTTGTGACGGTTGCTTACGTAATAAGCAACATATTAACCCATTTCACAAGAATTATGATGTGAATTCCTCACATCCTTTAAAATTGATTCATAGTAATGTTGTAGAACCTCTTGAAATTGTATCTCTTAATGGTTATTGTATATTATTAATTTTATTGATGATTAATTTAAAATGATCTGGTCATTTTTCATTAAAAATAAATATGATGTGTTGTCTAAATTCAAAGAATTTAAAGCTAGTGTTAATAATATAGCTGATTTTTCTATTAGAGGATTAAGAACTGATAATGGTGGTGAATATGTTAGTAAAGATTTTGATTATTTTTAAATTATTTATGGTATTTAATGGGGATCAACAAATCCTTATTCCCCTTTGCAAAAAGGTATTACTTAAAGGAAAAATTTCACCATTACTGAGATGGCTAGAACAACATTGCATTTTGCAAATGTTCCTCCTAGACCTTATGGCCTGAAGCCATGAATATTACTGTGCATATTCTAAATATAATCCCTACTTAATATTACATTTTTCTACATCAAAAATGCATGTATGCTTATAGCATTCCATTTGCTTTGATAAACTATTTTGTTGTTACTTTAGAGATACTAACTATATTGATTAATAATACCAACAATTTAGTAAAATGATTTAGTTTGACTTTTAGAAAATATTTATTACAATATATATATATATATATATATATATATATATATATATATATATTAGATGAGAAAATAAAGAAAATATAAAGATATTATGTTTATTTTCATTTTTTATGAGTTAGTATGGAAATACATTATATGCTTAACATCATGCTTAATTTGACAAAATGATCATGTTTAGTTATTGCATTTGATTAAAAAATCGTGCTCAGTAAGTTTGGATCTTTTATGTTTTAATGCTTTAATTTTATTAGTGAGGCAATTCCATGCTAATATGCTTAGATACTCTCATTTGATTGTTTATACTAACATTCTTATACACTTCATTTGATAATAAGATATGTTATGGAATGCAATGTGTAGATGGAGTTTGTATTATTAGCTCTTCATCATTTAATTTACTAAGCATTCTATTCATACATCTCTGAACTTATTTGTTTTAGTCTCATATCTGTTTGAGTAGATGATGGCATTTCATGCTAAAATTAACTATATTTGATTTATGAGAGGTTATACCTCAATATTTTGTTGAAGCATATTAAACTTACAAAGTTTTGATAAAACTCAAATGGTAAAATGAGTTTTTGCTAATAGGATATCTAATGTTTAAACTTATTATCATATTATTGGTAAATTATTATATGTACATCACATGACAGTTGGGGTCACTCATCTTATCAATATTGGAGACGTCCAATAATGAATTGCATATAATAATTTATGCTTTTTTCACTAACTTTGTAATCAAAGTAGTGAACTTGTTTGCCTAAAATATGACTTGATTGTTTTAAATATGTTTTACCATAGAAAAATATATGTCATATGTTTATGAACGTGGTTATTGTGATGCTAACCATACTATGCTATCATGAATCTATTTTTGAATATGTGTTTAAGATGTGTGTAGGTGCACAATACCAACAATTTAAGCATATTGAAGTTCATGTGTATTTTATCTGAGAGAAACTCTTCAATGGTGATATTGATCTATAGTTACCTCAAAGGTTCACCATGCCTCAAGACCTTCTTCCCTCTCTCTCTTAGTCCCAACAATCAACTCCAATATAGAATTGATGTTCACCTCTCCAACCAGTCAGTAACACGCTGCCAGTTCACCAAGTACACAACCGTACTCCAAGTAGATCCCCTGCTCTCTGCTACCTGCAAATCACTAGACCTTACTCACCATGTAGATATCTCTACACCCCTGAAGAACCCTTGTCCTTGCCTCACCAAGTCCTTATGATTCTTCAACCAGTACCCCGATGGATCAGCTCCTTGACCTTGCAGACCTTGCAACTCTCCCTGATCATACACACTCAGCACCCCTTTGGAACTAGGAGGAGCTACACTAGCTCTCTCTAAAAGCTCTATGGCTTTCTAGCACACATTTTACAATACAACCCATGAGTCCATATATAGATCTCATGCTTACAATAATTAGACTAACCTAATTACAATAATTAGACACATAACTCAAGACTAACACTAGCCTTCAACATGCAAACTAACAGTCCAAAAATAGACTCTCCGAAATCAACATGCGAACTGCCTGTTCACGCACAGGCTGCCGACGCCGGCTCCTCCATGACCAATGTCGGCCGACTGGTAACCGTCGCCGGTTGCTTCCTCACTACCATCTGATCGACGTTGGCTGATCAGACCGATGCCAGTTTCTCTGTAATTGATTCAGCAACTCCCCACAACTCTGCATCTTCCTTAACTTCTCCTGTTTGCATCATGGTGAAGCTTTTAGCTCCACAACCTAACAATCTCCCACTTGGAGATAAATAGCTGCACCTGTACCTGTACCTGTACACCGTCTAAATTATTCTCTGGCTTGTATTCCTCTTCAAGGTCAATCCTGAAGACCAACCACCACACAACCTGTGATGCTATACCTGTCATTCAAGTAACCTGCCATATCCGAACCTACACATCCATGTAGTGAAGAACTTGACCCTGCATAACAAGAATCCCTGCTACTAGTCCCACTGAACTGCCCTCCAGTACTCCTTCCCCGAATTGGCTCCATACTATCTGACAACCCCCACTGATTGGGAAAACTCAGGTCTACAATAGACCTCATGTGATTTCGAACCCTGTTTCAAGCTAAGCTTGAACTGTCCAGCCATTGGTGTGGTTTCTGATTCTGTATCCTGCGTAATGAACCTCGCCAACACCATCTTCACATCAGCTCCCACTGGAGATAAAATCTCCATGTCTCTTATGCCAAAGAATTTTGTTGCTCTAAATTCTTCATGACACACCTCTGAACTAACCTTACCATTAGCTCAGAAAATACCTGTATGTACAAACCTACTAGTAAATCACCCACATACAGTAATAAGATGATGTCATGACTCATCATCCACCTGGTAAGATAAACACAATAGTTACACTGACATTGACTGAAGCCATGCTTAGTCATCCACCTATCAAACCTGTACCACTATCCTGCAGCTTTCTCAAGACCATATGCCTTGGCCTTCTGTCTCTTGTGTCCATCCACTCTCTTCTCTAAAATGGGAATCCATTCCGTCTCTCAGTGCTTTCTTCCAGCTGACAACTCTACCAACAAACACCTGTTTGGTTCTTCTCCAAGGACTCACACTTCTCATCCATGCCAAGCTCCCACTGTATCTGGATTCTACCTGCATTGCTTCTTCCATCTTTCTAGTTATTGACCATCAATAAGCAATATAAAGAAGGTGAACAATGAATATGAGGTTCACTTACCCTTTCTGACCTCGACATGAGCGTTTGAGACTTGCTGACAGCTTGTTGTCCTCCTAATATCCGTTCTAGTGACCGATCTCGACCATCTCCCAGTCTGCTCTCGACCGATGTCAGTTCCCTGCACTGACCCTGACTGCCGACGTCGTTTCCTTGGCCGACGTCGGTCTTCCTATTGTCGACATCGATTACTTATGACCGACGTCGGTCTTCCTGTTGCCGACGTCAGTTACTGTGTGACCGACGCCGGTACCTGTGTTCATCTGTGAGTGATAACTTTTTACTTGTGAGCTCTCCATGGATCAAAATCTTAATCAAATCAACCCTGCTCTGCTCAGAATAAATCATATCCCTCACCTGATCTTTGTCCGTCATCTCCTCCATGAACACCAAGGCTTTCCAGTTATTTAGCTTGTCAAAAACATCTATCTTTCACTTCAAAACCTGCATTCTCCTTCTACATATGTGACTAAGCCTATGAAGCCACATCTCTACAACAGAAGGTGAATCAGCAATATAAGTAGATAGATAAAGGATACCTACTTTCTTACCACCATCTAATTCAAGTGTATCTGCTGTGAGAGTTACAGTGCATCTCTCATCACCCAAATTTCTTGAAGAAATTAGACTCATCTCCAAGACTGGTACCTGCATGACTTCCTTCAACCACTGTGTGTCGTCCATCTGCAATTTCAGCTTCACTTCCCCTTTGCCAATTCTTTGGCAAGGCTCACCAGCTCCTCTCCCTGGGGCTGCATGGAAAGAGGCAACATAATCTGTTATCCAAGATTCAACTTCATCCAAGAAACCTCCCAAAGCATCCTGTGCAACAATGCCTGCAACATCTGCATCTTCAGTTCCTTCATGCTGATCTGCTACCAACCAACAATATCTTTTTCCCTGCTCTTTCTTTCCATCAATCAGACCATTCGTGTTATTTAGTTTCTCCATTTGTAGTTTACTTCCTTCTGTCATTGCTATACTCCCACTCAATCAAAAAACCCTGTGAGTAACCTGTAATCAACAAACACTACCAGATCTGAAACCACCTGTTAGTAACCCAACCATAAGCTCTGATACCACTTGTCAGGGAACCACGAATAATAAGCATGCTCCGATCCCTACTGAGTCAGGATCTTGCTCTACCAATTAGAGCACATATGATTACTTCTTGTATTAGCAACTAAACATAGAATTATACCAAAATCAATAAGTAACTAGAAATATGAAACAACACAGGAATTAAGAGACAATACACAATTGTATTAAATACATAGAAGAATATACAATAAGGAAGATGCCACTTCTTCCTCCACCTCAAAGGTTCGCCACGCCTCAAGACCTTCTTCCCTCTCTCTCTCGATCCCAACAATCAACTCCAATATAGAATTGATGTTCACCTCTCCAACCAGTCAGTAACACGCTGCCAGTTCACCAAGTACACAACCGTACTCCAAGTAGATCCCCTGCTCTCTGCTATCTGCAAATCACTAGACCTTACTCACCATGTAGATATCTCTACACCCCTGAAGAACCCTTGTCCTTGCCTCACCAAGTCCTTATGATTCTTCAACCAGTACCCCAGTGGATCAGCTCCTTGACCTTGTAGACCTTGCAACTCTCCCTGATCATACACACTCAGCACCCCTTTAGAACTAGGAGGAGCTACACTAGCTCTCTCTAAAAGCGCTATGGCTTTCTAGCACACATTTTACAATACAGCCCATGAGTCCATATATAGATCTCATGCTTACAATAATTAGACTAACCTAATTACAATAATTAGACACGCAACTCAAGACTAACACTAGCCTTCAACATGCAAACTAACAGTCCAAAAATAGACTCTCCAGAATCAACATGCGAACTGCCTGTTCACGCACAGGCTGCCGACGCCGGCTCCTCTATGACCGATGTCGGCCGACTGGTAACCGTCGCCGGTTGCTTCCTCACTGCCATCTGACCGACGTCGACTAATCAGACCGACGCCGGTTTCCCTGCAACTGATTCAACAACTCTCTGCAACTCTGCATCCTCCATAACTTCTCCTGTTTGCATCCTAGTGAAGCTTTTAGCTCCACAACCTAACATAGGTAATGTTATTGTAAACTTCACATGCATTTTTTAATTTTTTACCTAATACAAAAAATATACTTTGTAATGGAGGTCCTTATATTATAAAAGGCTCCAAATATGCTTAGATGATTATTCAAGAGAAATTGTGAGATGTAGTCTCACGATCATGCTAACATAAATTTACCTTCAAGTAGTTTATGGATTATAATTCCTTTTATTTTAAAAGGTGATACTTGGCATGATGAAGGTTTTTAAATCCTTCAATTGTGTATATAGTATAATTCTTTTTTTGAGGTAACTATGGCATTTATCCCACTTAGCATTAAGGGGAAGTGTTAGAATATTTAATTATATGTGAGCTTTATTGACCTTTAGCCTTGGTATTAATTAAATAAATAATAATATATTATTTATTACTATGTGGTGGAAACTTCGTGATAACAAATAATAGAGTTATAATTGTTTGATTATTATCAAATTTTAATTAAATTGTTTTATCGAGATGGATGGACCCGTTATTTTTACAAAGGTTCACCTCCCTTGGTATTTCACTCTAAATAGGGTTTTACCCCTATTGTGAAATTATTTGAATATGAAATTATTTTATCATATTCAACCTGCAAACTTGTGAAGGCTATTTGATAGAAGAAGTGAGAATAGGAAGAATATGTTAGATTGGGTCTTGGTTTCTCAATAATTTGAATAATCATCATTGGTTAGTTTTTTACCTCTTTGAAGTTTTCCCATGATAAATAATTATATATTGTGTCAATTAATTTGTGCTCATTTGTATGCTTTGATTATCAATTATACACTAGATCTTATCTTGTGTGCATTGGTATATATATTGTCTATCAATTTCATCAATTTTTTTAGTGCAATTGACTTACCAATAAACACAAATATAATGCATAATATTCTCAGATGTGAGATCAAACTTATGACTTGTATAATGCTTGCCCAAACCTCTTTTTTGGACATCTTGGATCAAATAACAACCACACTTCTTGGAGTAATTTAGTGGCAAGAATAAAACTAGATGAAAACAATAAACCATAAAGAGAAGAATAACAAATTAACACCCAAATGATATATCTTATTCAAATAATTGGTCTAATTATTCTTTTCCATACAATTGCCTATAAAGGCTTTTCCTCTTCTTGCATGAATTTTCTTCTCCATGAATATTTGATTTTCTTTTGACATTTATATTTATTTTCTCCTTTTATTACAAATAATGAAAAATAATAATAAATATTATTGTCCTTTACACTTATTAATAGGGAGTAAATTTCCCTATAAAATTCCTTCTAAGAGGTTTCTTTCTGGTCACCTGTTTGAATATGGATAAAAGGGATGAAATCATATTTTTTGGTCCATAGTTGCTAAATGGGGAAAGATTGTTGACATTCACCTGGTTCCCTAATTTTTATCCCCTTAAAAGTTTGTAGAATAAGGTCTTAATCTCAATTCATCTGTATGCCCTCTCAATTGAATATTGAAGACAAGAGAGCCTTAAATCTATTATAAATATTTTGGGCACTTTCATTTCAATTGACCCTATAATATTGGATGGATTATTAACTACGTATGCAAATATATATGTGCAACTAGATCTAGATTCTGAGATTCCAAAAGCATTCATTTATAAATCTTTTGGAAAAAAGTGGATTTAAAAATATTGACTTTGAAAAACTTCCCTTCATATGCTTTGGTTGTCATAAAGTGGGGCATATCAAGAGAAATTTACCAAGGAAGGATCACATAATTCAAACTAGAATAGTGAAGAAAATTTGGAAAGCAAAATTATCATAGCCTTCTGATATTTTTTTGAAGTGAAATAGTGGTAAATGGTTCAATAATTTTCTTAGATCACTTAACATTCAAGGTCGTTCAAGACAAGCTTTGTTGGAAGGTTCATAACCATACTCTACTTTAAGAGTGTCGAAGGCATCTGAAAAATTAGTGACTTGGTCAACAGAGTCAGTGGCTTTAATTAGATCGTCTCAAAATATGGATAATAATTTGGAGGAGGTTGAAGAATATGTTTAAGATATGGAGGGGCTAATGGATTCAAATTTGGCAAGTGACTTTGAGGAGGAATTATGTTCTAGGAAGATTTTGCATATCTCTCAAAAATACTCCCTCATTTTAGAGCCAAATTATGGCAAGAGAATCAAAAAAGGGTGTAAATCAAATTAAAAAAAAGTTGAGCAGGGGCTGTTGGAAAAGTAGAAGTCCATAAAAAAATTCCTTCTCAAGTGTGGGGCATGGAAAGCCCCTCATCAGTATTATGAATCTAATCTCTTAAAATGTTAGTAGCCTTAATGCCCCTAACAAGTGATGCTTAGTCAAACATCAATGGTTACCTCTTCATCCTAATATTATCATTTTTCAAGAAATAAAATTAGACATGGAGGAGGTTGAGTGGTATCTCAATCATAGTTAGCAAAATTGTAAAGTGTGTTTTTTGGATTCAATGTGAGCATTGGGTAGTCTATCCATGCTTTGGAATCCATTTAAAGCAGAAGTGGATCCACGAGGTAGTGGTACTAGTTGGGAACGGTGAAAAATCAAAGATTTATCCTCAAATATCTCTTTTTGATTCTTCAATATCTATGGTCCAAACAACCCTGAACTCAAGTGGAGATGCTAGGCTGATATTTCATAAATTCTTTCTCAACATCCAAATGAGAAGTTTTCAATGGGTGGCATCTTTAATGTCATTATTTGTTTGGTTGATAGGAGAGGTGATGTGGGGAGACCTTTGACTTCACATTTGGACATTGCTTCTTTCATTTGTAATTATGGCCTCTTTGATGTTGTCCCTAAGAATGGGTTGTTCACATGGACCAATAGAAGAAAAAGATTCAACAACATCATTGAATGCCTTCATAGATTTTTTTTGGATCTCGCTTGGCTGTAATCAAACTAGATCTTGAAAATTAGGATCCTCTTGCTTTCTGACTCTGACCACACTCTAGTAAATTATGAAGTTGTAATTGATCAGGGTCCTTTATTGTGCCCATTAAAATTCAAACTAATGTGGTTGAGAGATCCTTCTCTTTATGATCTAGTCAATTGGTGGAAAAATGCTCCTCAAGTTAAAGGTAATGTATATTTTTGATAAAAATCTTATTTTCATTAAGATTTGTCTCAAGAATTGGAATAAGACTCATTTTAAGAATATCTTTGAGGAAACAAAAAGAGTGGAAGCTAAGCTCCAAGCTATGACTAATGTGGTCATGAATTTTAGGATGAACTCAGATATGTATGTGAAAGAGCATTCTTTGCTTGTTGAGCTCAAGGAGTTTCATTTGAGAGAAGAGATTTGCTAGAAATGGAAGTCAAGGGAGTGTTGGTTCAATGAAGGAGATCAAAACAAAAAAAAAATCAAAATTAAACTCAGGCTAAGAGGAGTTACAATATAATTTTAAAACCATGGATAGGGATGGCAAGGTGCTCGAATAATTTTCTGAGGTATGGGCTAAAGTGGTTAGTTTTTTTAATCCCTTTTAACCTATCAGGATGCTTCATTTCTAGGTGCTCAAAATGACCTATTAAGTTTCACTCCTAGATTGGTTTCAGATCATCATAATTCTATGTTGTTGGCACCTTTTTCCCATTAAGAAGTTAGTAAGGTAGTCTCTGAAATGAAGAAGGACAAGGTTTCAAGACTAGATTGTTTCCTTGTGGCTTTCTACCAAGATTTTTAGTCGATCATCAAGGTTGAGGTGATGGTTATGGTTAAATTTTATAAATAACAAAAAAGGATCAGATCTAATATCAATTATTCATTCCTCTCTCTAATTACTAAGGGGCGTATCAATCTACTTTTGGGGATTTTTTGCTGATTTCCTAATGCAATGATATTTATAAGATCATTTCCAAAGCCATTCCCTTCAGGTTAAAATCCTTCATCTCTTTTCTAATTTCACCTGAGCAAGATGGGTTTGTGCCATTTCATTGTGCTACATGAACTATTGCATTCCCTGAATACTATGTGACAAAAAGGTATGTTAATTAAACTTGACATCATCAGTGATTATGATCAAATTTAATAGTAGGTTTCTCATGAAAGTCCTAATTTTTTTGGCTTTGATAAGAATCAATGTGATTGGATCTTTAACTATATTTCACGACCTAAGTTATCTATTTTGATTAATGGTAGTCCCATGGGGTTCTTTGAAGCTTCCCTATGTCTCAGATAAGGAGATCTAGTATCTCCACTCCTTTTTATACTAATGGTTGAAGATCTTAACATGTCCATTTTGGAAACTAAGGGTAGATGATTGATTAAGGGTTTAAGTGTTATAGAATGTTTGGAAAATCTTTCTCACCAATTTTTTTTAGATATTACTTTCTTGTTTAGAAAGGCCTCTATCAAAGAATTTCTTCTTTTCATACACTATTAGATAAATATTTGACAACTTCAAGCTAGCCAGTGAATGAAACCAAACCTGAGATTTATTTCATAAATCTCTTCAAACCTACTCAATTAGGTTTGGCTCGTTGTCTAAATTTCAAAATTGGTAAGTTACCTATGAAGTATCTTGGTGTCCCTCTTTTTTAGGTTGGTGGAAAAGCATATTTATGGGACAATATTTTAGGCTCTCTTAAAGATAGATTTGAAGGGAAGATTCTTGTCTTTGGTTGGTAGGATCACTCTCATCAAATATGTCTTAAGTGTTATTCTAATTTACCTTTTGTCAATTCTTCATCCTCCTACTAAAGTGGTGGCTTGTATTAAAAAAATTTGAAGGAATTTTTATGGAAAGTTATCAACCCTACCAAAAGTGTGCCATTGTACCCTGGGAGTGGCTTGTAGTGTTAAACGAGTAGGTAGGGATGGGATACAAAATTTAGACTTGAAAAATGTGGCGTTAGGCACGAAATTAGTCTAGGGTGTGTATACTAATCCATAATCTCTATAAATAAAAATCCTTCAGCTAAAGTATTTGGGGGCTTTGGATTCAATGAGGATCCTTTCCATCACATCTGGTCCCTAGGGTTCTCATTTATAATACTTTCTTCTTCATTTTAGACTGCTTATCTCTAATTACATCTCTTGGGTTATCAACAATGGCAGGGTGGAAGACTTTTGGGATGACTCTTAAATTGAACACAAGCCTCTATAGGATTGTAGATATTTGGACATAGATAGGGATATTCTCACCATTATGTGGGGTAAGAATGTAAGGGACTACATGAATAAATATAGGCGATGTGTTGTGTATGTTTGGAGATGGATTATTTTTGACAATGCTCTCGTTCCTATTGATCAAATGGTACTTCTTTGTAACATTATAACTAGATGTAAAGTGTTTTTAAATACTGAATAAGACTATATATGCTAGACAAGATCTAAAATAGGGGATTACATGGTCAATTTCAGCTATCAAATGGCTGAGGGTTAAGAGGTGAGCTTCCCTCAAGTTAAGCATCTATGTTGGAGAAGTAAGTGGCTCGATAAGGTAGGACATTTGCTTAGTTGAAAACTCGAAATAATTTTTTTACCCATGAAAAATTAAGGAAGATGGCATGGTGTGTACCTTCTATATGTTATTTTTGCCTTCAGGAGGAAGAAAGTGTGGATCATCCCTATGTTACATCTTAGTAGGATTGGTTGTGAAAAAAAATTGTGTTGGCAATGGGTGCATGCCCCCTCACTCTTCCATGCTTTCTCCTCATGGTATCTTGGGGAATTGGGGAAACTTTGGGTACTCTCTAGACTACTAGCCCAATTATGTTTATTTAGATGTTATTGAAGGAATGAAATAGCCGTATATTTTGAGAGTAGAGTCTATCTTTGTCAGCTTTTTTTAAAAAGATAGAAATTACAATATCTAAAGTGGTTTTTAGACATGTGAAAAAGATGTCAGGCAATATTTATTCTTTAGACATGTTGGTAAGGCCAAAGTGGATGCTAGTTCATATCCTCATGTTAATGGGTCAAGAATAAGTAAGAGCATTACGTTAAAGCATAATAATGCAACATATATCCCCCCTCCTATGGGGTCCTTTAATCTTAAGTTTGACAGTGTTACCAGGGGGAATCTTAGTGCCCTTGGAATATGATGTATTTTGATAGATTGTTTGGGTCTTTGATCAAGGCAATGTCCAAAAAATTATATGATGGAACAAATAATGAAGTTAAAGCTCAAGAAATAGATTTGGGTATTGAGATGTCACTCGAGTATGAAATTGAACATCTACTCATCGAAGGGGATTATATGGTCATTTTGTCAAATTTGTGAAAATAACATGCTAATGCTTGGAATTTGAACAACATCTTGGCAAAGGCATGGCCATTATTAGATTCATTGGAATATTGGTCTATATATCATTGCTAAAGTGAAGCCACTTCTCATGTTGATTCTTTTTTACTATTGGAGTAGATCAATTGGTTGAACAAAACATTGATAATAATGTGGAGGCATGGGTAGGCTTGGAATTAATTGAGTAATTTTAGGTATAATCATGGCTTAGCCTTTTGGGGTCATATTTATTCATGATTTTTTTAATTGTATCCTTGTAATCATAAATCCTCACTTTATTTTCCATTCAAGGTAGACCCATGCAAGTTTTTGCATTTCATGATACTTTAATTATTACATGTTATGTTTGGTTTTTCCATTTGCAGTGTGTTCATGTGGGGTTTTTTTAATTTCTTTATCTTAGTTGCGTGGCATCGTGTGTGAGACTGTGATTGCAATAATGTATGATGTTATGGATAACTTCATTATGATAGTTCTAGTGCTCTCCCTTAGGGTGGAGAAGAGGTAAATGGTTTTTAGTGAGTGCATCTCATATAGATGATTGAGACTGATATTCTAGTATCCAAATGAGAATGGATTTGAAGCCATTAAGGTGGTTGTGGGGTAGGAATACATGAAGTTGGTTTGGTAAAACAAGATGAATTTATAAGTGGCTACAATTTTTGCTAGCAATTACTGTGGACTATGAAGGACATTGAAGTGATGTGTCATGTGGTAGAAAGTCTAGCGTGGTTGGGTATTTAAGGTGGCCTAAATATTTGGTTGAATTTTATCAAGTTTGAGGACACTCATACCCTAGCTTTCTCTATGAATAATCATTTAGGTTTTATTCCCCTTTCTATTTATAGAGAACTGGAGGAGTGCTTTATGAAGATAAGGGATCTTCTATTGTAGGTAATTGAGAGTCCAATTGGGGTTTTATGGCCTACTTTCTTTATGGATGAGATTTTAGTGCCATTCCCTTCCCTTGACCATATTATAGGGAGGTTAAAGTCTAAGGTGGAATAGTTTTTGGTGAACTTTTATGGAGAAAAGGGGTTTTTGAGGCCATGGAGAGTCTCGATGGCAAGAATGAAGGGATAACAAACATATCTAGGAAATTTCTCACTTGCAGGACCATGTTTGTTCACATGTAGGGAAAACTCCAAGCCATGGTGGATGTAGTAGGGATAGATAGAGTTTTTGTGCCTACTAAGAGGACTTAGGATGATGAGGAGTCATTATTTAACCCTAATTTGGATAAGAGGCTATCCTACTTGGGTAGATAGGCTTAATGATATAGAAATGATAGGGCACAAGGGTGAATATCAGATCTACAATATGCCAATTAATTTACTAAACTTAGATATACTGTATGTTGAATTTATAAAACTAAGATAGGCTATTAATGGAAAGTACAACTATTCTAGGTATAAAAATGACATAAAATAAAGTACTTAGTTGATTATAATGCTAATACAATGATGGATCTAGTACAACTGAGAAGTAGGTAGAAAGATAGTTCTGGATTAGTCATTAGATTCTAGATCTAGTGCCTCTGGATCTTTGGAAAATTATGTTAGCTCAGGATAGTTATGTTAATGCTAGTGTCTGGGCTTGATGCTAGTGTCCTCTATATAATATGCACTTAAATAAGATGCAACCACCTTGATACTTCTAGGTTTGGATTCACCTTCACTCTAGTGTATTCACATTTAGGTCATGGACTATCACTCCTGGTGAAATGGCCAATTCTTATATTTATATCTTCAATGTGAAAATGGATGAGTGGGCACATGATGTCAAACTGACTCGTAATGACCCCACTATCAAAGGGTGTTTTCTACATATCCAATACTCTAAAAGAGGGCCTCAAACTCATGTAATTCTCCCCTATGTGTTGGCTTGTATGTAAATCATGTAATGTGTGTAAAGGAAGTACAAAAGTGACCTAGACACTTGTATTGGGCTAGGACAGTAACCTCAACACTATTGTTTATCCCTGACGTTAGTGTCTAAGGAGAAGGAGAGCAGGCATAGACTCAAAATTTGCAAAGGTGTAAGATAAGTATATTTTAAGCATTTTGGGCAAGATGGGATGTTTGTGTCATTAATATAAGGCTTGTTAGACTAATAGATAAGCCAAGGGACACAAGATAGAACAAACGTGAGGCTTGCAAAAGTAAGGTATGTGTAGAACTAAGAGGAATATCTAGGGTCATAAATTTGCCAACTATACAATATTGAGGTGCTACATAATCACAAAATATCATCTACATTTTCCACCTATTTAATCTAGTAATGAAATTGATAGTTTAAAGGAAATGAATAAGTACATGGGTGTGTAGACACACCTTGTCTTTAATTCAGTTGAATTTTAGCGCTTTATTGAAGTTATGTGAGTGTTTTGTTGGTGACTAACCTACAACAAAGATCATGTTACAGTGTATAAGCAATACATATAATCTGGGTCAAAAGTACTTAAAATATATTGAAATTTAAAGACAAAGGTTTAAGAGTACACCTATGTAGTAATGCAACCACCTTGCTTATTCACAAGTTATTTTTACAAAAGATGTATCATTGTAAGTCTATAAAATTGAGATTAGGATAAATATATATATGTATTTAAAGTGCATATATCCAAGGATATATATATATATATAAAGAGAGAGATTGAAAGGCATGTGCCCCCAAGTTTGGAGCAAAAGTGAGTTGCCACTTAGCAGTTGAGATTACCTCAACCATGCAACCCAATGATACTTGTAACTTGGTGATTTTGGATGATCAAGTCCAAACTGAAAAGCTTGGCAAGATTGAGTGACTTAATCACCCTAACCATACCAAAAGGTGAACCAACTATGGCTCGCTAAAGTCTGTAAAAGTCTATTAGGTGTCATTACATTCACTAGTTTTGGAATCTAAATTTGATTTGGATTTTGAAATATTAGGCACATGTTGCACAACATATGCACCTTAGATTTGTCTCATACTAAAATTATGTGTAACAATGGTACCATATATAAAATTTTGCCACAAATGTTTGTTATAATCATACCACTTTGTTTTTTTGCCAATTCAAAAATCTATATAAGTGTGAAGGACATGCTTCCAAAGCATGCCCTCATTATATATGGAGAAATTTGAAACTGATATAAGTACCAATGTGGAAGACATGTTTTCAAAACATTCCTTCACTATAAACTAGAGATGTTGAAAATTGAGTAGGTGTGGAGACCATGATTCCAAAGCATGCCCCCACTGAATCTATGAATTATAAGTATCATACTGAATGAATGTGGAAAAAATTCTTCCAAAGCATGTCCCCAATGAATCTGAAACTATGAGTGTGGACACCATGTCATCATGACATGCCCTCACTAAATTTGCAAACTGGTGTAAGTACCATATACTATGTGAGTGTGGAGAACATGATTTCAAAGTATGCCCCCACTATAATCTAGAAATTGTGAAAAAATGTGAAATCCATGTCACCATGACATGCCCCTACTAATATTCCCCCAATTAGAGGTGAGGGAAAAATAATACCTACTAGTTATCTCACCTCAAAAGGGTAAGACAACTATAAATCTGTGAATGTAACCATGTAGAATATAGAAATAAACATGTCTAGGTAAATGTATCATTGAATCACATAGAACCAACATAATCACATGTAGGCTGAAAATGCATGATAAATATCATGGAAACATATAGATAGAAACAATGCAATCTCAACAAGAAAATAAACACACACACAAGAGCACTCAAAAGCATGTCAAAAGGCAATGGTCCAAGGAGACTGGAAATAAGGGGCCTATTCAAATGATGAGAAATCGAATAAACGTGACTTATTCAAATGTCCACAAAATCAAGGAATGACATATTCTAATGTCTATAGAATTCAATGATATATTCAAATGTTCAAGAAGGAAATCATAGGCATATGGACTGCATATAATGGAGCATATGCAAATGCTTAAAAAAGTAAGGCAGTAACAAGGCAAAACACCCAAGGAAGTGTGTAAAATAAAAGCATAAGTAATCGACATAAACATATCATAGTGGCCCATGTATTGAATGTGTTAGCAAAAAATTCAAGTACATAGCATATCAAATACCATGTGCAAGATATAAGCATAGAAAATAGTCGTGTGTAAGTACATATTTAAGTGCAAACATGATAATTTAGAGTGATCATCAAATCATATAACTTATGTATATCAAGATCATAAAAGATGGATGCCCTGAACATCCTGATGATGTGAGTAGAGAGAAGGATGAACACCCATAAGTGTATCATGTATCTGGATATGCCTATGTATAGGTATGTAAGAGTAAATGATATGCTAGTCCTCAACATGGAACTAATAAATATATGCCAAGGATATAATAGAACATGTAGGTGCCGAGAGTGTTTTTGGTTTTTTTTTTAATGTTTTTTTTTAAAATTTTTGAGTGTTTTTTTATTATGTAATATTTTTATGCAAGTAAATTATGTTCATTAGTTTTTTCAAAGGTTTTGCTTCATGTGTAGCAAGGAAATATACACATTTTCCCAACTTTTTTATAATTTTAAATGGACCCAACTAATTTAATTTGAACTTTCCTTTGTTGTTTTTTTATGCATTGGTGTTCTTTTGATTTTATTTTAGTCATAGGTCACCCACATCAAACTCATATGGCTAAACCTTTTTATTATATTCCTGCTTAACACAATCTTGGTAGTCATGGAGGTGCTTGGTAGCAGGTGTGTATATGTCACTTAATTTTTCTAATTGATGTAATCTCTTTTCATGATATTCATAATATTTGATAATGTATTTGAGATTAACATGTAAAGAAGGTGTTTCAAGCTTAGTAAATAAAACTAACTCTATACCATATCATAAGGATTAAAATTTAGCTTGGGTGGGTGTGCGAACACTAGTGTAATATTCCCACTAAGCATATACCATTTGTTGGTGCTAATCAGTACCATAACATTCAATCATCTTGCCAAGTATCTTGATAATGGTTTTATTTGTTGCCTCTACCTGCCAATTACCATGTGGGTAATAAGGTGTAGAAAATGTTTGTTAAATTATATATTTACTACAAAATCGTTTGACCATTTTGTTTTTAAAGGATGATCCATTACCAAAAATAATAATTGATAGAATGCCAAAACGAGAAATAATATTGGTCATCAAAACCTTGTGTATGTCATCCCATTTGATAATTTCAAGGGGAATGTCCACCCATTTTATAAAATATTTTGTAGTTATAATGACGAATTTATGTTCACCAATAGATATCAGATTAATTTTTGTAATCAAATCAAAACCCCATAAGGAAAAAGGCCATGATAAAACAATCCGTTGTAGCTCGTGTGATGGTGCATGATTCAAATTGTTGTATTTTTAACATTGTAAACACAATTTGGCATGTTCAATGTGTTCTTGTTCCATGATAGGCCAATAATAACCTTGGCATAATAGTTTTTAGGACTTAACCCATCAGCTAAAATGACCCCCACATTCATTGTTATGTATTTCTAAGAGTGTCATGTGTGCTTCATCTTTGTTTAAGCATCAGAGTAGCTACCCATCAAAACCCCACTTGAATAAATCATTTCTAATAATAACATAAAGAAATGAGTCACAATTTAATTTATGTTTATCATTTTATGTAAAATGGTCTAGTATATAATCTTGAAAAAGAATATTATAAATATCAATGTACCATTCTATGTTTATAGTATTATGGGTGATAGCAAGAATGGCCAAGGCATTCATTTGATTAGAAGAAATGGAAGGATCTTGTAGCTACTGTATTGTAAAATTTATGTTATCATCATCAAAAGTCATCAAAGATGTTGCACTTACAAGAGCATCATCATGATTGTTATCTTTACATGGAATGTTGTCGATAGAAAATATGTCAAATGTTTATGTGAGTTTGTCTACCATTTCTTTATTTGGCACAATATGTTCCTCTTATTTTGGTAATGATTAGTGAATTGATTAACAACCAATTTAGAATTACCAAAAACTTGGATGTCTTTCATATCCAGCTTGTGTGTTATGGATAATCCAATGATCAAGGACTCATATTCGACTATATTATTGGTGCAAGAAAAAGCTAACTTGTAAGAAAAAGGAATGTATTTGCCTTCAGGAATACAAAATACAATGACAACACCCACTCCTGTTCAACATTTTAATGCATCAAAAAACATTGTCCATGGAATGGAAGATATATTATATGCCTCAAACTCATCCTAAAAATCTTTTATGAGTGGAAAAGAGTCTAGTAAAGGAGGCATAGCCAATTGGTTGGCTATGACTTGACCTTTTATTGACTTCTAGGATACAAATTTTTATCAAACTCTATGAACTACATCACCCATTTTGTTATGCGGTTGGTGAGGTTTATTTTGTTCATAAGGATTATTGAGCAAGTAATGTCTTAGCTTTTGAGTAGGAAAAACCAAGGTTAAACATAATTTTTCCATTGCCAAATATTTGCATTTATAATGGAAAAACTAGAGACCGATGTAATAGATTGCACATTTTTTATGATCATCATCATATTGTGCTAACAAGGCCCTGAAGGCCTCATGATTGGTTGAGATATAAATAAGGATGGTCTAGTGGAATATGAAGCATGAGTACTGGTGGGTTTTTCAAATATGTTTTGATTTGAATAAATCTTTGTTGACACATGTCATACCATATAAATTTCATGTCTTTATTTATTAATTGTGTGAAAAGAATTATTTTGTCAACAAATTGAGCTATGAAGTGTCTAATAGCCTGGATTCAACCCTGCATGCATCATAACTATTTGAGATTGGTTGGAAGTGGCATTTTGAAAATGGATTTTACTTTTTTTAGATCAACCTTGATGCCTTACTGAGAGATAATGTATCCAAGAAGTTTTCTTGATGAATTCTCAAAAACACACTTTTTTTGGATTTAATCAAACATTAAACTTACACAAGTGATCAAATATTTACTACAAATCGATAGCATGTTCCTGATGACATTTAGATTTGGAAAGTAAATCATCAATATAGTCCTCAATAATTTTATGTATAAAGTCATGGAATATATGACTCATGGCCCTTTGGTATGTGGCTCCTACATTCTTTAGCGCAAAAGGCATGACTTTATAGCAAAATGTACCCCAAGGACTAGTAAATGTCATATTTTATTGATTAACGAAGATAATTTTGATTTGGTTATATCTTGTGAATCCATCAAAATGAGAATGTCTCATATACACCTTTAAAATCCATAATCATATCGATATTATGTAAAGGAAAATCATTTTTTGGACAAACATTATTTAAATCTTGGTAATCAGTGCAACAACACATGTTACCATTAGGTTTTTTTTATGGGTACGATGTTGGACACCCATTCAAAATGTGAAATAATTCATATAAATTCAGCATCTAAAAGCTTCTAAATTTCCACTTTTACTAATAATGATACTTTGGGATGCATTTTATGAATCTTTTGTTTAACTAGTTTATTATTTGGATGCAATAATATGTTGTGTATTACCATCGATGGATCAAATGCAGTCATATCAGAATAAGCCCAAAAAAAGAGTTCAAGAAAGTCATGATAGGTTTTCCATTCATCCTCCTACATCATTATGGCCAATATAATTGGTCAATGGTCCTTATCTATTCCACAGTTGTATTAGATTGTTTCTTCATTTAACAAAATGGATCTCTCTTTAAGAAATGGTGTCTTAGGAATAGTATGTGATGGATCATTTGGGACATTAACATCATCGCATTCACCAAATTAGGCATGAGCAAAAGTGGCATAAGGAAACATGTTCTTATAATATAAGGAAGGGAGATCCTCGTATGCCCCTAAACACTCTAGTAAGGAACCATCATTGGATATTTAATCTAGTGTCCAAATGTTTGGTGAATCATGTTCATCAATAAAATGAGGTTTGACCACTTGTAGATTAGTTATAGAAATATACATACATTTTGTTTTAACTTTTTGAAAACAAGTTGTGTGCCAAGGGATATGTTTATGACTTACTGCTTTTTCTAAAAAACCCAAACCCTAACAACTTTTATTGGTTGGAGGATACATAGGATGAGTGATGACTTCATCATGTTTAACTATCCCCTATCCTTTGTATCCATATTTTTGTAAATAACAAGAACCAAAATCAGGATTATATGATTGCAATGTAATATTATTCATTTTGTTTATCATTGTATAATGTTTGAAGCGATTAGTATCCATATGATAGATGTAAATGAACCCTTGATGAATAAATTTTAAGCATGCATGCAAAGTGGATGAAACTGCATACATCTCATGTATCTAGTGCCATCCCAAGAGAATGTTATAATTTAAGTCATTTGGCTTGACTTGGCATATAATAGGCAAGGTACGGGGACCTCTAATAATATTTAGTGTTATTTTCCCCAACACTTGTCACAAAATTTTATCAAATCCCTTGATGCTCATATTATATGGTGCCAAATTGAAAGGCTGATGCTAATCGAGGAGAGAAAAGATATGTTGCAAATGTTGAGTCTAAAACCATTATCCACAAGAACTCATTTTAATGCAAACACGCACATGGATGTAGAGTGGAGAACAATTGTTTATAAGATGTTATAGTGGTAATTCCTCTATTTCAAATATATATTATGTTTAATCCATTTGATGGAGTTTGAAATAGAAACCACATATGGTGGTTCCACATTACAAGGCATCATAATCATACACATGCATCCAAAAGAACATATTTGTAATGGGATTATTAGTGTAACAAGTCCATGAGGGATGTTTGAGAAATAATATCCTTGTATGGGGTGGGAATATGTGAATTATTACTTTATACATTCCATTTTGTGTGTTATATTAATAGGTAAAATCTCATTGTAAACATTAAAACAAGGAGTATGTCAGAATGCAGATTTTGAATCACTTATATATTAGATGGATTTAACAAGGTAAATATTGTAGCAAACCATATCAACTATAAGCTATTGTACCATGAAATAATTTAGAGATGTGTCCATGGAAAACATGATTGAAATATTTATCAACCATGGATCAACAACATGAAAAGAAATAAAAAAAACCTTAGTTGGTCTAGGGTCGGATGTTCAAACATTGGGCTCACCAAATTTTAAACCCTGATTAAATAATAGGTTATCCTACTTGGGTAGATATGGTTAAGTATATATAAATTATAGGGCGCAAGGGTGAATATTAGATCTACAATAGGCCAATTAAGGTGCTAAATGTAGATGTGCCATATGCTAAATTTAAAAAACTAAGATAAGCTATTAATGGAAAGTATAACTATGTTAGGTATAGAAACGACATAAAAGAAAGTACTTAGCTATTTATTCTAATATAGTGTTAAATATAGTATAGGTAGGAAGCAGGCAAGAAGATAATTTTAGATCAGTCGTCATATTTTGTATCTAGTGCCTCTGACTCTCTAGACAATTGCATCAAGCTAGGATAATTATGTTGATGTTAGCATTTGGGTTCAATGCTAGTGTCATTTATAGAATATGTGATCAAATAAGATGAAACCACTTAGATGCTTCTGGGTTTGGCTTCACCTTCACTCTGATGCATTCAGATCAAGGTCATGGACTATTGTTCTTGGTGAAATGTCGAAACCCTAGCTTTGCATCTTCAATGTGATCATGGAGAAAAATGGGTTAGTGGGTACACAATGTTGATTTATCTTATAATGACCCCACTATCAAACGATACTACCTACATAGCCAATACTCAATAAGGCCTCAGACTCATTTAGTTCTCTCATATGTGTTGGGTTGTGTGTGAATCATGTAATGTGTGTAAAGCAAGTATACTAGTGACCTAGCTTGTAACTTGGCATATGACCTTATAAGTACTCTTTTTGTACTTTAGACCTGTATTTGGGTTATTTCTTTGACTCATATCAAAATAGGGTAGAATAAGAAAGCTTTTGGTAACTTGAGTGCTTCTTGAGTGCTCTTTTGGTTTGATTTCAAGGTGAGGAATGAATGAGGGTTGATATTATATTTATACCAATCCTATCTAGAGATAACTCACTTAAATCACTTAGGTTGACCATTGTAATACATTTAATTTTCAATTTGGATGAATTTATGGCACTGGATACTTAATTCAAATGCTACTATCTATCTCGAACGTCAATGTCCAAGGAGAAGGAGAACAAGCACAGACCCATAACTTGCAAATGTGTAAGATAAGTATATTTTAAGAATTCTTGGCAAGATGAGATGTTTGTGTCATCAATTTAAGGCTGGTCAGACTAAGAAATAGGCCAAGGGGCATAAGATAGATCAAATGTGAGGCTTGTGGAAGCAAGGCATGTGTAGATCTAAGAGGAACAACCAGGGTCATGAATTTACCAAGTATACAAGACTGAGGTGCTACATAATCAAAAAATATCATCCACAATCATCTTCTTATTGCATTAGTATTTTTTAAGATGGTCATGGGGTGAAATATAAAAATAATGGGTGCTTTGTTTGGACTTGTGGTCATGGTGATGGGATTGTTGGAGTTTATGACTTGGTTGTGAATCCTACACTTCTTGAGGTGCAGTGGGATGATGATTATGTTGTGTTGAGTCTTGGATTGGTAGATTCTCCTTAATCTATTTTGATATTTATTTTTACTGTGTAGTTTCTAATCACATTTATCTTATGGTTGTTAGTAAGGGGTCTTATTGTAATTTGGTAGGTTATCTATTTTGGGTCTTCTAGTTTTTTCAGAGATGGGGTTTGTTCCTTGCTTTTGGTTTTGAGTTTCTCTTAGCCTTGGGCTTGTGTTGTTATACAAGAAAGTATTTAGTGATTTTTTCCCTATCCTTAACCTATTTTTTGTATTTCTCTCTTTAGCTATGTATGGGTGAGGGTCCATTTAACCTTTAAGATCTATCAAAAAAATAATGTATTGAATGATAAAGAAAGTAATTTCTTATCTACCAAAGTGCAATGCTAGATGAAGTGAAATTGATATAATCTCCCTTACAAATTAAAAAATTAAAGCTCTGTCCTAAATCATAGTCATCCTCCTCCTCTTATTCTATCAAAACATTAGGTTAAAATGTATATAATAGGGCATCCTCTTGCTCAATATATTTATCGATGTAATTCACATAATTGCAATCCTCCTTGTCATTCTCCTAAATATTAGGTTCCTAAACTAGGACATATGATCTCTCAATCTATAAATGCATAATTTGGTTTTTGTATAAGTGTTTAGCATTATAATTTACATAGTTAATTGTAACTACAAATTGTATAATAAATTCACATTGAGCATGTTGGTGGATAGAGAAGAAGAGGTGGACAATTGTCCTAAGGTTTTGTTGGTTTATAGTAACTAATTCTTAAAGGAAGTAAATAAGGAGAAGGCATGTTTTCCTTTCATTCCTAAACTAATAGATGTTGCAATTGCAAACAAGGTGAGTGAAATTATTTTTGAAATTTAGAATTCATTTGGTGAATTTTCTAATATAGTTTGAAAATATTTTATACATGGATTACCACCTATGAGGAGCATTAGTCATCATATGGATATAAACCCTAAATCAAGTTTTCTGACAAGGAAACATATAGGTTGATGCCTATAGAGAATGATGAAGTAAAAAAGGAAGTAACTGAGTTGTTGGAGAAGGTTTTAACAAAGCAAAGTCTAATCCCATATGCAATTCTAATATTATTGGCACCTAATAAGGATGGATATTAGAGAATGTGTATGGATTCTATGGAAATTAACAAGATCACTATCAAGTATATATTCCCATTGCCAAGGATGAATGATTTGATGGATTGTTTGAGTGGAGAAAGATACTTTAAAAATATTTATTTTAAGAGTGTATATCACCAAATAAATACTAGGAAAGGTGATGAATGGAAAACAACATTCAAGTCAAAGGATGGGTTGTATGAATGGCTTGTAATCTCATTCATATTGTGAAATGCACCTTGTACTTTAGTGAGACTTATGAATGAAGTGCCAAAAACTTATCTAAGTAGGTATGGCATTATTTATTTAGATTACATTTTGATTTTCAGTCATACAAAAGAAGAGCATTTGTTGCATTTGAGATTGGTATTGCAAAGGTCAAAGGAAGAGAATTTTCTTGTCAACGTGAACAAGTGTAGCTTCATGAAGGAAGAGTTGTTTTATTTTGCATTTGTGATCTCCAGTGAAGGGTTGGAAATGTATTCAAAAAATTAAAGAGGAATTTTTGAATGGCCATCCCCTAAAAGTATGTTTTAAGATTGAAGATTTCATGGGTTAGCAAGATTTTATAGGATACTCATTAGAAACTTTAATGGTAAATGTGTGCCCATCACAAAAATAGTGAAATGTGATAAAAATAAGTTTGAGTGGATTATTGATGTAGAATATAGTTTTTAGTTTTTCAAGAAAATAGTTTCACAACAATCATTGTTAGCATTTCCAAATATCAACAAGGTATTTAAGGTCAATTGTGATGCTAGTATGACAAACATTGGAAATTTTCAGTCAATAAGGTAAGCCCATTGCTTATTTTAGTGAGAATTTGAATAAAGCGAAGTAAAAGAATTCAATTTTTGGTCAATAATTCTATGTTATATAAAAATCTCTCAAGAAGTGGAGGAGTTATTTTTTTTCCCAAGAGTTCTTATTATACATGAATCATCAAGCATTGAAGTTCATAAATAACCAAGGTAGGTTGAACTAAAAGCACACAAAGTGGATTAATTTTTTTCAAAGTCACTCATTTGTTTTGAATCATAAAAGTGGTCAATTAAATAATGTTGTAGATGTTTGCATAGAAGAGTTCATGTGACGAAGGAGATGAAAGTAGAAGTTATTAGAGTTGACTTAATACAGGAGTTGCATGAAGATGATTTGGATTTCTAACATGCATGGGTAGCATGCATGAATTCAAACAACATGGATAGAATTAAATTGTTGGCTTATTTGTTGTAGGATGGTTTTTTATTCAATAAAGGATAAAAATTATGTGTACCTCAATGTTCAATGAGAGATAATATGTTAAGGAAAAAAATATTGGAGGTTTAGCTAGTTATTTTGTGTTTATAAAATATTGGTGTAGCTAAATGCAAGTTAATATTGGCCAAGTATGAGTGTGTATGTAAATAATTTCATGTAAGGATGTAGGATTTTCCAACATGATAAATGAAAAAGTCAAAATTCTGGTTTGCATCATCCTTTACCAATTTCAGAGAAGCCATGGGAAGAGATAAACATTGATTTTGTTCTTGGGCTGCCAAGAACTCAAAGACGTAATGTTTCCATTTTGATGTTGTTGATAGAATTTATAAGATGACACAATTCATAACGTGTAAGAAGATAAGTGATGTCAGTCCTGTCGCAAATTTGTGTTTCAAGGAAGTAGTGAGACTACATGGATTACCAAGGATCATATTATCATATAAAGCTACTTGATTTGTTGGTAAATTTTGGAGGACTTTGTTGAGGAAATTGGGTACAAGGTTAGATTTAAGTTTAGCACCCTAAAATGGATGGGCAAAAAAAATTGGTGTAAAACAGTATTCATAATTTCTTTAGATGCTTGGTAGGAGATAATCCAAAATAGTTGATAATGACATTAGCAAAAGTTGGGTTTGCATACAAAAAATAAATGAAAAAAATTACAGCGATGAGTCATTTTCGAATTATGTATGGTTGTTGCTTTGAATTTGTTGATGAGTTGGGAAGCATATCAAATATGAGGAGAAGAAGTTTGAAGTGGAGGAATATGCACAAATATGCACAATGCGCATAAATAGGTGAAAATAAGGTTAGAATTAAGTAGCGTGAAGTGTAAGTAACATGTTGATCAAATAAGGAGAGAGCAGGTCTTCCAAGAAGATGACTTGGTTTTGGGACATTTGCATAAGGAGAGGTTTCCTAAAGGAACATATAACAAGTTCAAATGGAATAAGAATGGGCCTTATAGAGTTTTGAGAATATCTTTAATGAATGTATATGAGATAGAGCTATTGGATGGGGTTGATATATCATATTTCTTCAATTTATTAGGTTTGTACCCTTACAATGAGGGTCAAGAGGATGATGAAGGAACAAATTTATATTCTTCAAGTGTGGATTAAGGATAAAAATTATCTAAAAAGGCAAGAGTGGATTAGAGATAAAAACTATCTAAAAAGGCAAGAGAGGAAGCAAAGGAAATATTTGATACATAAATTAGAAAAAATATAAAGACTAAGTAGATAAAGTAGTATCTAATTAAGTAGAAGAACATATCAACTAAAGACACAATTATATGAGTGCCTTCAAGGTTTATGAGTATGAAAAAACCATTGAAGAGCTCACAGAGGGCTCATAAGCAAGAGCTCATGAACAAATTCATTTACCATAGGTGTTTCATGTAGGATCATCTAGATTCATTAATAATCTCGCATAAAACAAAACTATGGGATTATGTTTTTGTGCATGTTTATGTTTGCAACATGCTTGTGAAACTTGTAGATCATGTCACTAATGTTGTGTATGCAAAAGAAGATCAACAAAAAACCAAAGAACATCATCAAGAGTTTAAGATGTCAAAAAGGGATGAAGTTATGGTTTAAGTCATCTCCTAAAGGTCAAACAACCCCTTTTTTGGATAGTGATGAAAACTCCACTTAATGCATGTGGTGTTTTCAAATTCTCTTATTTGCATTAATTTATGCTTACGTAACTGTTAGATACATATTCGATGGTGAGAACTTGGGTAAAGTAACTGCACATAATTGAAAAGAATGAGTGTGGATTGTTTTCTAAAACATAAGGAGCTCAAAGAGGCTTGTAAGATGTCATTGTTAGGAAGGCAATTTTAATGTCAATTTTGGAACAAGAGTTGGAGTGACCTGGGAAGACAAGTAAGTTGGGGGAAAGAGAGTTTTAACTCCAAAAGAGAAAATTTGAGAGAGACTTAGTTTAACACAGAGTGTGTGAAAGAAAAGTAGATTTGATAGCCTGTAAGTGTGATGTATGTTCATGGAAGCTATCCCATGAGCTTGAGTGTAATGTCTTCTTCATAGTCAACAAGGGAAAGGTGTGTGTGTGTGTATGAATCTTTGTAATACTGTTAATTATTCAATAGAGAGAGTATTTTGGTTTGCATTATGACTTCTTATGTTTGTATGTGTGTCTTCAATAGAGTGATTATAATACCCATTGGGGAGTAAGATAACCATTCACTTAACCCCCTCATTCATGTTTGCATTAGATACTAAAACATATTCTAATGGGTTATGAGCAAAAATAATTTTTGAATAAGAGAGGAAAAACAAAATTATTAGAATGCCTTAATAGAGAGAATGAAATAACAGATAGACACCATTTTAAAATTGTTATGCAGCCTTATTTTGACTTAAAATCTGTATATTTTGTACAATGATCCAAGAGGTTAGGTGTATCAACAAAAGTTGACTATCTAGTTGACTATGTGATGAATAAATTTTATATATTAATATACAAGTGAAGAATTCAAAGGGATGAATTCAAAGTTATAGGAAAATCATTTTCTCACCTTTAGTGGGTTCATAATTTGTAATATACTGCCTTGTATAGATGTTACAAAGCATGTATATAAAATAAGGATAACATTGTTAAAGTTGTGTGGCATTAGATATGATACCCTGTGACTTTTTAGTCTAGCCACATGTTCATGAGATGATGTTAGAGCTAGTAGTGAAGACAAAGCTTGATTTTAGTACTATTGTAATACCAAAAAATGATGCAAAGATGGTCAAGTTTCCATATCCTCCATAATTATTATTTTTTCTTATTATCCTTATAAAATATTTCCTTAGGTTGAGGTGGGTTGGTTTTAATCACATTGAAATTCATATAACATATTAAAATTATTTTATATAAGCGGTGTTTCCATAAAGCATCAAATTATGTGATATGATTATTGGGATTCAACTACGTAGTTTTGTTCAATTTTCATTGATCCATATTTTACCATTAGTGGTTCACAAGAAATCATCTCTTAGGAGCATAAAAGGTCCATTTGGCACTCATTGCATCTAGGTGATCCTTACTATAGACCACTCAAATTTAGTAATTAAGTGCTTGATAATGTTTAATCTTGACATCCTTACTTTACTTGGCCTATTCATGATTCTGTTAACTTGCAATCTATATGTAAGTCTTCACTATTCTATTTACTATCTTAAAATTAATATAAACATCATTTATGCATTCCTATTATGCTTACAATTTTTTGTTATTGAAATCCCAATAGTCTATGTCCTTATGGTAGAGTAATGCACTAGTTAGATAAGGTTGTATTATGGCATTCTCCACTAGTATGGCCTTGTCCCCCATGCTACAATGGTAAATTTTTAAATTCAAGACATTTCATATTACCCCTCCCATGATTATAGCAAGGTAAATTAATGAAAACATTCCAAATATTCTTCTATATAAGCACCTTAAGGTCATTTGAAATACATTCTATCAATCACTTGGAATTCTATTAGACACTGAGCAAAAGGGCACTAATATTTTTAATTTCAATTCTGATTTATTCTAAAATTAGTATTCCAGATCTGAAGTAATTTTTATTATAGGTCAAGGGCACTCATTTTCAAGCATTCTAGTCAATCTAATATTTCCTATTTCAATTTTTATTTATTATAAAAGTCATAGGTCGAGTCTGAAGTTATTTTATTACAGATCAAGGGCATTCATTTTCAAGCATTCAAGTCAATCTATCTAGCTACATTCTTATAAAAAATATCAAGATTCATACACTCACTATAGGAGGGAGAACTACATTGATCTGATGCCCTTTTGGGTTATGTATCACTCATATTATCTAGAGTTTTTTTAGGATATCCTAGACATTCCCCTTACCTGATTCCTCTATTTATATTTTATATCTATCTAATTTATTGTGCAAGAGCTAAGGTTTGTATTTTTTAGGTCTTTTGTGTAACAATTTGGGACACATAGTCAATCAATAAGTCATCATAGATAGCTAGAGGTACTCACATAGAAAATAAATCAGACAATCAACTAGGATGCATTCGTAGTTAATAGACAAGGTCATAATGTGGCCCTATCCTCGTATAGTGGCCTTGTCCTGATAAAATTATAAATGTTGGTTTTAAATGTGATACAGTTTAGGGGTCATTACAGTCAAGTTTCATCAATAGTGAGATCATAGTCAATGTAAATTTTGTTTAAGCTAGGTTTGCATATTTTCTTCTCAACTTACTATTTATAGCTCATTTAAAAGTTTGTAAATTATTGTATTGTACATTAAGGGTTTGTATATTATGCATCTTAAATTAGTTTCAATAATTTATTTTTATATTATGTTTTATTAAATTTGGGATTAAGAGAGTTTTAATATTAATTAGTCAAACTACTAAATAAAATTATAACAAATGAAATATCTAATAAATTACACAAATTTATTTGGAACTTACTATATTTAAAAATATTCTTGAAATGGAAAATACCAAAGAAGATTAACTTAGTTAGAAATTGAACAATGCAAGACTACAACACTACTTATGACTGTGTGATAAACTAGGAGGCTGAGTAAGGTTGTTGTGAATTGGGAGTAGGGCTTTGCATCTACTTGGGGCAAGGCCATGTTATTCAAACAAGAAAAATCTACATTGGTGTCTATAGGGATCATCAACATTTGGAAGGGTTTCTACCCTCTATGTGAAAATGGGTTTGTGTTCTTCCCTTATGGATTCTCTATGTGTGATTATATATGTGCGATTCAATGCAAAAGTTGTTCTATGCCTTACTATTCACTAAAACCCCTAGATCTATAAACCATGAATAACAAACAAAATAAATGGGAAAAATAGGTTGGTGGTTGAATTTATGATTGACCTCAACACCCCTGTGTTAAGCATTGCCTACATACCTATACTGTAAAAAGGGATCAAAATTAATGTAATTCTCCCATGCTATAATGGTGTGTGTAAAAAATTGGTATAATGTTATATGTTGGTGCAATCCTAGTGTGATTAAGTTCTTAAAAAATGACTTGTGGCTTGGGAGGTGTATGCAGACTTAGTTCATGGATTTTGGGGTTATGTGTACTCAGAATTGAGAATAGTAGGTGTTTTCTTCTCATTTTGCATTTAGATATTTTATTATTTTTTAATCATATGAGCCTCTAGTGAACAATGGTTAGAAAAATTGGCTTTATAGTGATCATTTTATAATTTATTTAAATAGGAATTATGAAATGGGTGATACTATCCATTAGGTGAATTTGAATTTGAGCAAATAGTTATTTTTTGGTGGGAGATGTAGTCGGTGGATTCAAACACTACCTATGAATGGGATAGTCCTAAAAGATCAACCATGCTTGAAGAGTAAAGATAATTAAATCAGAGGAATGTGCCAGTCTGATAGTGAGTTTAGGCTACTTATAACAATGAATAGGGATATCCATAATCATAATTTTCTTAAAAGGTAAGGGGCATCTGCATAAAAATGAAGGGTGGTCAAGGCCCTGGAATTGGTCATGAGCTAAGTGTGTATAAAGAATGGTCACAAGTGAATTGTTTTAGCAATAAATATTAATTTGTGTCTATATATAAAATTTAATTGGTAAATCAAAATAAACAAATCAATCATTATGGTGAACCTGTATTTTATTCAGAACACTGCTTATTTTTGTCCTATGATATCATGCCAATTTATTTAAATTCTTGACACTGAAAAAATAGACTTCAACCTTTGATATAAATTTTAAATTATGAGTCTATCTTCTTTGACCTTGAATTTAATTTGACACTAAAAAAATGTCTTGTCACCTTGGATAACGTCTAACAATGAATCTCTTTCTTTCAACCTCAGGTTGAAATTTAATGATCTCTATACATGATTTTGTTTTCTCTTTATTTTCTATTTGTTTGCTACTTAGTTTTAGAAATCATGTTTCAGGAATTTAGAACTACTTAGTGAGTATCATTATGGGTTAAGCGGTGATTTGTTTTAAAGACAACATGGAGTGAGGGGAATTGCCCCAATACCTAAGCCATTATACAACACTAAACATAAAGTTTTTTTTCCATGTATCTCATGGTATATTGGAAACACATAAGGTCCCTTATTTATATGTAAGAAGCTTTTTTAGATGTTTGATTTGTGGTACACCTAAGCTAAGTGTATCACCTAGTGAAGTTACTCTCATCCTACCCTCAGAGACAAGATAGTGGGATATAGGCACAACTTTGTCTTTATAGTTTGTGCTTTGAAACATTGGGTCGACACTACTTGTAGTGAAATTAATTAGATGATTTGTAAAAATAGAATTATATATCACATAATTAAGAACATAATAAGTAGATCCATAATAAAAATTGGTGAAAGAACATAATACTTAAATATTGTGACTGAGCCACTTCGAGTGGGTAACCTCCACAATAATAATAAGAATAAAATTCACAATATGATGATAAAATACTAGCCACTACATCCTATATATACTCTACTTAGCCATGGTTATTCCATAGGTTGACCATACTAAGAATATTGAGAAATACAATAATATAATATGAAGGTATGTAAGCCAGAAGTTGGCCACACATATCCCTAGATGTACTATAGGTTAAGAGTGTAACATGCCATTCCAATAAATTGGTATGTTTCAGAAGGAGCGCCTCATCCTCTCATGTTGCATATTCAAAATGCAAGTTTTTACATTTGATCCAATACTCCTTAATCTCTCTAGTCCATAGTTGCTTAGTGCGCATGTGAAGTGCCTCTTCAGACTCTAGAATGACTCAACATTTAGGCAATTCTAGTAACTAAGTCTAAGTGAAAAATCTATGTCTAGTTACCTTATTTAGGCAAGGTACATGGAAAACTAGATGTATGTGAGTGGATGGGGGCAATTCTAATTTGTACACCACACTACCAATTTTATGTAAGATATGATAAGGGCCATAATACTTAGGTGACAATTTTTTATCCTTTTTTATTACTTTAAATACATTTACTTATATAGATACAAACACATAAATACCCAAATAGTTATGTCAAAATACATCTCATTATGGTTTTGATCTATTTGTTGATTCATTTTATTTTGTGCCATTACTTAATTCTCTCACAAACTATTAGTAACTCATGTTGATGTTGAATGTATTCCTCAACAGTTAAAATATTAGGATGCACCACTAAATAAGAAGTGGCAGATGGGGGTTGAGACACATACAATGTCACAAAGGGAGACATTTTGGAAGAAGTGTGAAAATAAATGTTATACCACTTTTGGACAAGTGGTAGCCAATGAACCCATTTGTCATGTTTTTCAAAAATAAAACAATGAAAATATCCTACTAAACATTTTTGCCTATCTTTGTTTGTCCATTAGATTGAAGATGATAGGATGAGTTATGAGACAACTAGGTGCCAAAACATGCAAATAATTAAATCCAAAATTTACTAGTAAATATGGGATCTTGGTCACTGACAATGATCTTTGGAGTATTATACAAATTTTGAATTGTATTGAGAAAAGTAGAAGATATTATATTGGTAACAAATGGATGTGATGAGGAACATAAATGAGCATACCTAGTGAGTCGATCCATAACTAACATGATAACATTTTAAACCTTAGACCATGGTAACCCAATAATGAAATCCATGGAAACCTCCTCCCAATGCTAGCTAGGTATGGATAAAGGCTACAAAAGACCTAGGGTCTTTATGGTTTCACCTTTGTTTTGTTGACTGTCATGCATTTGGATATATTTATGGACACCCTCCTTGAGTCCTTCCCTTCTATGACATGTTTTTCAGAAATCTTGAGTGACCTCCTAGTGGAGATGCATGAAGTTCCTGAAGGAATTTATTTTTGAGGAGAGAATGCTTACAAAGATATAATTTATCTTTATACCATAATGTGTTCCTCTTCTATGTAATTTTTTTAGCTCCCCTATAACCCTGATAAATATTTTATTTTAAATCATGGGTAGCACTATCATTCTCCCATTATGATCTTGTTTCCTTTAGCCAATGTACTTGCCAAATAGTCATTGCACATAACAATGCCTCAATTGATTCATCCCTCTGAGAAGTTCATCTGCCACCACATTCTATTTTCCTTTCTTATGAACTATTTCAAAATCATAGCCTAAAATTTTAGTAATGCATTTTTGTTGTTCTTCAAATGACAATCATTATTCCAAAAAATATTTGAGGTTATCATGATCAATCTTTACCTGAAAGGGATGACCTATCAAATAAGGTCTCCATTTCTTGACTACATGTGGAGTAGCCATCATCTCTTTCTCATAGATTGGTTTGAGCCTATTTTGTCCATTAAATTGGTGACTTTAAAATGCCATTGGTCTAACTTATTACATGAGTATAGCTCCCACACCATATCTAAATGTGTCACACTCTACAAAAAAAGTTTTTTGAAAAAATTAGAGTAGCCAAATATAGAGTTGTGCACATAACCATTTTCAATTTTTCAAACACCTTGGTAACTAAATTAGTCTAGTAGAAGGAGTCATTCTTCAACAAGGAGGTGAGTGGGGCAACAATTCTACCCTAATTTTTGACAAATATGCGATAGTAACTAGTTGGCGCCATAAATCCTTGGAGGTTCTTGAGGGTCTTGGGAACCTACCACTCTATCTTCACTTGGATCTTTTTAGGATCAAATTTCACTCATTCATGTGAAACAAATTGACCCAATTACTCCACCTCTTGGACATCAAAATGACATTTGAAAGGTTTGGCATAAAGCTGATGTTGTTCCAAAACTGAAGGTACTTGTTGCACATGCTTCAAATGGTCATCCCAAATTCTTTTATAAATGAGGATATCATCAAAAAATACCAATACAAACTTTCTCAAAAATGGCCTAAAAATAGTAATCATCAAACTTTAAAATTTATATGGTGTAGTTGTGAGGCTAAAAGGTGTGATCATAAATTCATAAGGGTCTTCATGAGTTATGAAAGCTATTTTAGGTATGTCCTCAATGTGGATTTGAATCTAAAAATACCTAGAATGGATGTCTAACTTGGTAAACTAAACATAACCATGCAATTCATCTAACAAATCATTAATTACTGGAATAGGAAACTTATCTTTTATGGTGTGTTAATTGAGTTCTCTGTAATCTAGCTAGATCTTCTAAGTGTCATCCTTCTTATGCACCATGACCATAGGGGAAGATTATTCACTTTGACTATGTCAGATGATTCCTACCTCCAACATCTCATGTACCATATTTTCAATTTCACTCTGGTGGGCATAAGGATACCTGTAGGGTCTGATGTTGGGTGGTGTACTTCCTGAAATGATCCTGATGGCATGATCATGCATGTAGGTTGGTGGAAGTCCTTTTGGCATGTCACCAAAAATAACATAATGGTCATCCATCACCCTTTGCAAATCTAAATGTCTAGATTCCTCAGTTGGTCGAACCTCTATGGATAATAAGCATGCCATAAATCCATCAACCAATTTTTTGATAATCTTCATCTTCTTATGAGAACTAACTAGTTATGGAGATTTACCCTGTAATCCACATAGTTTAAACGTCTTACCGTCTGGATGGTACCTCATTAATAATTCTTAGAAATTCATCTCAATAATGCCTAAAGTGGTGAGCCACTGCACTCCTAAAACAATGTCGCTCCCCCCATGGGAATATCAAACATAAGGGAATATAATAAGTAATATCCCATAGTAAGATTAATGATATGGCATTTTATATAATAATTTATGTTACCACCATCTGCAATCATGGCTTGAAATTTTGGATTTGGGTAAATAAAATAGTTCAAACGAGTAGCCAACTTACTATTGATGAAGTTATGTGTACTCCTAGAATCAATTAACACAATCACTTTTTGTTTCTTTAAGAAACCCACCACCTTAAGAGTTTTAGGAGTACTAATACCTAAAAGTACATGACAAGAAATAACAAATTGAAAATCTTCATATTCATCCTCGAGTTCTTCCAAATCTGCCCTTGAATCCTCATCATATTCTTCCTCCTCATTTGCACCTTCAATATAAAACTTCTTTTTAGCACAAGGATGTCCTTTGATCTATTTACTATCACATCTAAAACACAAACCTTTTATATGTTTTAATTCAATTTTTTGAGGTGTAATTCAGGTAGGCTATGAAAATGATGGTGTTGGGAAGGTGTGTTCATGAACATTAGTGAAATGTCTTCATTTAACCAACTCTTTTTCTTCATATACATTATTGGGATGAAATATACGAACCTCCAATTAGATGTTATCTTTGAGGCCACCCAAAAATAGGATAGTTAGATTTTCCTCAGTGATGTCTACCACACATAAGGAGAGATTCTAAAATTGTCAAATGTAATCCAATAAAGTCCTAGTTTGGTTCATCTTTGATAGTTGGCTAAAGTAGTTTTTAGAGACATTGTTACGATAGTGGAGTTACAAATTCTTCAAAAATACCGATCATGAAATTAGGACACCCTTATTTTTATTTTAAGCACACAACCAAAAATATGAAATGAACTGCTCATGTTCTAGATACATAGATGCCATGACCACCTTTTGTGAATAGGGAGTTTGATGTAGATCAAATAATTTTTCAATTTGAGTAATCCATGTGAGTGGATCATTACCATTAAACTTACACAGGTCCACTTTTGTCAATAATGACTTAGTACCATGGTTGGTGTTGTGATTATTTGGAGGAGACCCAAAATGGAGTGGTGGAGGGTTATTTCACAAATATTGAGCTAAAAATTTAGCCAATTACCCAATGATTTATTTCAATTTATCTCGCAAGCCATTCATATCCCCTCTCAATCCCATGAGGTCCCCTTTAATCACATTAAGATCATATTTTTGCACCATGCCCTAGAATTTTGAATTAAGTTGATGAACTACCTTCAAAGTACTTGGATCAGAAGTTTATGACTCTATGTCATGTTTGAGGAGATTTGGGAATTTATTTCCCTTTTTAATGAACACAAGTGTTAAGCCATGCCATGCACAAACCCTAAAATAATGTATTGATAAATGATATTATTGTGGTCACCTCACCAGGATGAATCTAATGACTACTAACATGCATAAGGGTGAAAAGTTTTAGTCTGAAAAAGTATACCGATAGAATATGCCATTGTGATCATCTTGCAAAGGTGAATCTAACAACTGCTAATTTCCATAAGGTAAAAAAATTCCATTATTTTTTTACTGGTAACTTATTTAATTAAAAAAAAACCTCACCAACAAAACTATGGTGACGAAAAAAATTAATTCATCTCAGATCATGAGTTATGTTTTTTCAACCTTATAGTGCTCTGGACTCTAGATCCAAAAAAATTACACTACAAAAACTTTCCCAAATTGAAACTATGACACTAATTATAATGAAATTACTTAGATAATTTGAAACAATAGAATTATATATCACATAATTAAGAACAAAATAAGCATGTCCACAACAACAATTGGCAAAATATCATAATACTTGAATATTGTGATTGAGGCAGTTTGAGGGGGAAACCTCCATAACAATGAAATAAGAATAAAATTCATAATATGATGATAAAAGACTAACCACTGCCTCTATATATATTCTATTTAACCATGGTTATTCCATAGGCTGACCATACTGAGAATATTGAGAAATACAATAAGATAATGTGAAGCTATGTAAGCTACAAGTTAGCCACACCTATCCTTAGATGCACTATAAGTTAAGGGTGTAACATTATATATTTGAGAGCCCAAATAGTCATTAAATCCCCTACTTAGAGCACCTTATTTACATTTAATTTCATTTGTATTGTATTCATAGTCATTATATATGTTGATTCATATTATATTGTATGCCTCTAAGGCATAGTGATAGATTAAGTGGCATTCCTTTGTCATAAATGCAACTTCATTTAGTTTCTTTTGCAATGGAAAATCATGATGTTTTTTCTCAAACTAATAATTCTACCATTAAAATTCCTTGGCTACTAAATTTGAAATTCACACTAATTTTGATAATTGATATAATGAAGAGAACTATGATGTACATAATGAACATGAAACTCATCTTGATTTGTAAGACCTTAACGCAGTAAATAAAAAACAAGTGCAAGAACTATTTTAATTTCATCAAGTTTTTTAAATGAATCCTCAAGTGGTGAATAACATCATTAATATACTTCTAGAATCAAAATTTGATCACCAAGATAAATTGGCCACATCTCCACCACAAAAACTGCTTTTTGAGTTGTCAAATCTCCTACTTCCAATGTTGATACTTCTACTATTACATACATGCCTATTTATATACCTTTAATGACCTCTATAAACATCATCCCTTGGTTTGGGAACTTCCCTTAATTTCCATTAAGTATCCATGCTTATGCTTACTCATTCTTCCTTTACTCCTCCAATCACCTCCACATATGCTACACTTCAACATATAATTCTTGCCTTACAAGCCAAACTATCTCAAATTGTGATAACTCTTGATGATTTTAACCCCTCTGTGGACTTGTGTTCCTTGTTACACAACCCTTTGACATATAAAATCACATAGTATCCATTACAATTTGGCTTTGTGGCTCCTAAGCTCCTTTTATATGAAGGCAAGGGTGATTTTGAACATCATTTACGTGTATTCCATGCAACTTATCTAGACTATGTAGACAATGACAAATTATTGGAAAAGCTCTTTTCAAGAAGTCTCAAAGAATATGATCTTATATGGTTTTATGATCTTCATGTTTGACTATTAAAGGTTTTCGATCCATTGGAAAATCAGTATTTAACACACTTTTCTATCAACATTGGTGAAAATTTATCATATGCTCAAATTGTAAAGCTTAAACAAGGTCTAATGAAACAATCAATGAATATGCTATAATATACAAGAAAATGTTACAAAAAATGACAAATCAAATGGTTGAGAATAATCTCCAAGATATTTTCACTCAAATTTGTTTATCTCTAATCCAAGAGTTAATTATGTTTGATAAGTTTAAATATTTTAATGAGTTATGCCATACAGTCAAAGAGCATGAAGTAAAATTGCTTACTTTGAACAAGCTCAAGTATATTTCAAATACTTCTTCTAGTTAAACTGTTAAGTTTCAAAGCAAGACAAATTAAAAATCAAACCCAATGAGATCAAAAATGAAGCTAAGATTATAATTGAATGTATCTCAAAACCAACACAAAAGCTTCAGTTACAAAGTAGATAATCCTCAAGGTTACCATCAACTCCTCATATATTGTTATAAAAGCTAATTTAATGCAATATAATCACTCTTCCTCCACCAATGGAAGTAGACATGTCTAGACTATAATCTAAAATATTTGATAACAATACATATTGTGATTACCATCAATGTATTAAGCATTCCACAATTAGGTGTTTCAAGCTCAAAAACAAATTCAAGATCTCATTGATGAAAATGTTATTGATATTGGTACACCTACTCAAGAGGCTAAGCCATAATAAAATTTCAATTCAAAGCTAAAATTTAGAAAGATTCCTTTTCAAATCATGAAACAAATAATAAGGATAATTCTGAAGTTCATTAAGCATATAATGTTCATCCTCCTTTTTCTACATATGGGCATACACTTGATAGCATAGTTGGTATAACTAAATGTAAAAAATCATCACATCATATGACTAAATTTGATTATAGTGAATTTATTGATGATGTTTCATATATACATGCACTTTTTATTTTCATATATATTGACAAACAATCTATACATAATGTTACAATAGATAGTGAAAATATATCCACCATAACATTCATCTACTCTCTTGGTTATACAAATCAAGATTTACATGATACTTATAGAGTTTTCAAATCATTTGATGGTCATACACAAGATACTCTTGAGGCATATAATATTACCTTTACGAGTGGGACCTCTCATAGTGCCCACTTTATTCTTAGTTTTACAAAGCACAAAGTCTTTGATATACTATTATAACACCCTTGGATACAAAAAAATAGAGAAATACCTTCTATAGTACATAAATCTCTCAAATATATTCAAGGTAATCAAGTGGTCAAAACTCCAAAAATATAATATGAATATCTTTTAGAACCAATAATACTTACTCCTTCTATAGAAAAATTGGTTGGCACATACATTAAGAAACATGGTAATGAAATAGTCTACAGAACTATTCAAGAGCATGATCTACATATTCAAAGGCATATTATAAAATCAATTTATCCACATATTAATGAATATGATCACATTACACAATTAGGTTCTCCATCCATTTATAAGCATGATATAGTTACACATGAGCATAATCAATTGGTTTCAAAGAGCATAATACATTATCCTAAATAAAAATTGGCACCTAAAAATATATCTTCATCTCCTAAGGCACTACAATTTATTCATAGTGCTTCATCACAGGTACATGAAGTTACATCTTATTCTATTACACATGAAGATATAAGTTCACATTGTTATATGAGAAGTGATTTAGACGGTTATATTGAAACATATGATTCCAATTTAGATTTAGAGGCATCTACAATTGGCACTTCCCCTTTGTAAGAATTCACTCCTTCATATCATGCAATGGATATGCACCCATGCCTCCTATTATATAAATAATTATTTAGCTATTTGCATTTTTATCTTTAAATAGCTTATTTGCTTTTATCTCATCGCCACTTCTTATATCCTTTATCCAAGCATTCTTCTCACCCTTATCTTTATTTTCACTTTGGGAACTTGCCCTCTTTATTTTCAAACTGAATTTCATAATCCAAAATAATTATTTTACAAATATTGCAATGCACAATCTTCATAATAATACACTTGTTTATTATGACATATTTATCATGGTCTGACTTCCATTACACTTATATGATCACATCTTTCTACTTTTACATGAGCACATGTAGTCTCTTGCCCACTAAGGAACATGTACATTCTTATCTATATAAATCATTTGTCTTACATTACCATGACTCCTTTACACATACATTGGGGGCATATTTCTTACTTTCCTTCTTAACATAGTATGTTTCATCAACTTGTTACATATTGTTTGAATCCTTCTCATTTCTTATATTTTTGAAGCTTTGCTTCTTAACACTTTTCAAATATTTCAAGTTCAAATATTTAAAATATTCAAAAAAATCATATATATCAAAAATTTAAAGAAATATCAAAAATTCAAAATCATGTCTAAAAAGCATTTTCAAACTTTTCTAGCTTACTTCTTTACATAGGTTATTTATTTCATGTTAAGTAGGTAACACATTTAAAGTTTTCAAATACGTATTTTTCATGATGTATTTGAGTGTGATACAAGATATAATATTACATGGTTCTTTGATGTTTGCCTTCTCTTTTTCCCAACAACCTTGTTAAGTTGAGGCATCTCTTTGTTCTTTGTAAACACTTCAACATGTTGTATCTATACACAACATATCTACCATGTTGATAATTATATAATACAAATATTTTGATAATAATTTGTACTTAACATTATGTTACATGAATATGTTATTTTCTAACAATGACATCAATGCATATGGTTGACATAGAATAGTCTTATTTGTTCCATGTTTCTTTTACATTCTTAGTTTAATACATGATAAGTTAGGACTTGTTTGCTTATTATGTGTGACTATAGGCCTTATGCATGTAATATATACATGTTATTACTTGTATGACATCATCATGTCATTTATTTGTGGCCCTTGGTATTGTGTGCTTATGTAAAATTAACATGTCCTTTTATAAAGACTAAAACTGAATATTCATAGCATCTCGGTCTTATATATTTAACAAATATCAATCAAAGATCTACCCTTCAGTTCTTGACCTACCTACTATATAAAGGTTCACATTCACCATCTCATTTTACCTAAATGATTATATCTTGCTCCAATCCATATCATTTTTATGACCCAAGTATCTTGTACTACACATAAAGCTTAAAACTTGATAAACATCATTCACTATCAATTTAAGATCTATACATGTTTTCTAGCCTTTTGGACACTATCAGCCATAGAGGGACACTAACACTAATGGTGTCCAGATCCTCATCTAGTGTCCAATAGCCAAGAGTCATCCAAATTAAAAAATTAACGAAACCCATAGGTCAGCCTAATTATTTTGTTAAGCCCTATAGTGAGATATTTTCATAAGATGTGGTATAAATACAAGTCCAAGCCTTCTCATTCATCATTTATCAAATACAAATAAAACACCTACTAAAGCTAAATCAATCAACTACACAAGAACTTTATTTTTATCTATTCATCCCTATTTTCATATCAATCATGTGAGTAGTCATATTACATGTTTGAAGCATTCAGAGAGTAACCCATGAGCTATATTTATCAAATTACAAAGTATATCACTACATGCATATTTATATATTATATTTCACCATTATGCACACACTTTCCCACATATAGTGAAGAATTACATAAATATGAGGCCCTCCTTTGAGTATTGTCTATGTAGATAATGTTCATTGATATAAGGGTCTTTACGACAGCTCATACCATGAGCCAACTAACCCATTTTTCAACAAACTCATTCAAAGTGTGAAGAGTTAAGGTTTAATTAATCAATGAAGAGCGACATATTGTATCTTAGATATGAATACATTATAAAAAATATGACATACATCCCAAAATAATGAATTTGGTTGCATCTAAATCTAGTCATAATTCCGTATTGGATATTTGTGTCACAGTTAGACACTAGCATCATTGTGATGTTCATGGCCACATAAGTACAATTTCTAGAATTTGATAACTAATTCAAAATATTGATCTTGCATATTTTACACTTGTTTTCATTTCAGATCTACCTGTGCATAGTAAACCAGATAAGTACCATTATTTATTATTTATTGCAGCATACTTCAATAGTTATACTTTACTATTTTTATCAATCTTATTTATATAAATTTAGAATATTATTTATCTAAGTTTTCTATTAATTGGAATGTTATAGATTAGTTTATCACCCTTGTGTTATAGTTATTTCTATATTCTAAACCCTATACCCTACATTAAAATTAAAATTAAACATTTGGTGAACCTGAATTTTGGTCACAAAACCCTAATTTGACCTAAGGTTTTGTGATTTACTATTTTCTTGAATTTTGATTTCTAATTTCAAAGTTTTCAAATTTTAAAAATCATAATTTATTTTCTTAAAATCATGTTTAATATGGATATATCCATTAGTTGTTTCATTATCCAGTATATAATGATAGTCATGGTTTGTTATGTTAAATCAGTTAGCGATATAATCAAAATAAATAACAAAATTAGTAAATATAAAGAGAGTATTTAAATCAAGATCAAAATTTATTATCTCTTTACAAATCTTATTGAAATAATATCGAGCCTCTTCCTCCTTCACACCCTAAGGATGGTGATAACTACCATCCCTCTAACTAGGCCCATGCTGTCACTTATTCATGGAGTAAGGTGGCCCATCCTATAGTGCCAAAATAAGGTAATCAACAAACCCTTCCTAAGACCCTAGATGGTATGTGTATGCATGTTCAATTTGAAGTAGTTTTACTTGGGGTTTGTACTTATGAAGCCCTTAAAGATCAAAACATCACTATGAGCAAGTTAATAGAAGAGTTAACAAAGCACAATCAATATTTCAATTCAAATCTCACATCATTATAAAATCAGATAACATACCCACAAAATTGAAAATATGGTAGTGTTAATGATGTGTTTGCATCTTCATATAGTAATTTTATGCCCAACAAGGTTTCATATCCAAATAAAAAGCTACAACAGAATAAATCTAAAACAAGTGATTCAAAAAGTAAACAAAAGGAAACTAAGGGTCCAAGTGAAATCATAATAGAAATATTTCAAAATAAAGTGATTCAACTACTTTATCTACATCCTATAAGGAGATCAAAATATTATTGTGCATATCACAGAATGCATGGGCATCATATAGATTATTGTTTTGCCGTGAAAAAAAAATACAAAAGATAAATGATAGTAGTGATAATATCATTGATACATCAATCAAGTAACCCATTCACATTATGAGTACCTCTCCTAAAGCACAAGTGCAAAAACAATAAATATTGCTACCCAAGGATATGCAGAGCATAAATAGTTGTAAATGAAAAAATTAGAATAAGAAAAGATTTAAATAGTAAAGATAGAGCAAACAATGTTACAAAAAGATCAAGATGAAAAAGTTATAGTTCAAAATATAGTTACAAAGGGGGCCAATTACAAGCCTTTCCTCATTGCAGGACCCTTTTATTATCACTGCTCATGTAGAGGGCAAGCAATTTACATCTAATAAGGTTATAGACTATCGAGATACAAATTTTTATTCTATGTCATTTCTTAGCTCTCTTTAAAATAAGTTTCAATGTGTGGATGAAACTAATGTAATTCCAAACAATATGGGATCATTTCAGTTAAAAGTTTCATTTGCTTCAAAATAATATTATCTTACTTTTTAGGTTACTTATACTCCAAATGCTTATAATTTTGCTCTTGGAAAATCATGGTTACACTCAATAGGAACAATGGTTGATAGAAACAAATGTTGCATATCATTTGAACATCAATGTAAACTTACATACTTTTCCAAATAATGAATATCTTTAGAGCAAAATAAATATAAATGAAGTATATCTTTAGCTACTATACAAAAAAATAAAAAAAATAGTAAAGAAAAAGGATATAGAATATCTTGTAAAAGAAAAATCAAAGACATATTGGAATAATTTTTTTTTAAAATATATCATCACCATAGAACAAGAAACACATTATAATAATCATTGCATCCCCTGGATATAAGACCATGATACACTTTCGGATTCAACTATGCACACATATAACACATTTGTTCATGAAATGTTATTCATTTACCACTCCTCACAGATTCTCATCCCCATATTGAGATAATTGGATGGCTTGTGCAATCTTCAAACACTCTAACAATATTAAAAAATCAAATATTTAAGAAAACATAAAAACATTCAAATAATTCAAAAAAAAACAAAAAATATTCAGCATTCCCAAATTTTATTAGTTCCTTGGCTTATATGTTGTTTGATTTATGTAAGTAGATAACATATCATATCATTCCTATATACACATGTTCCACACATATTTAAGTGTGATATAGGCATAACTAAACACATGATATATGCATTTCCAAATGTTGGATGTTTCCTCTACCCATGTCATATAATACATTAGAGGCATCTATCTTATTTGATCATAGTTGATACATGTTATATATCCTTTATGATTATTCATACATTATCATGTTTTAGCTTATATATTAATGCTTACACATGTCTATATCTATGCTCATATATTTCATAGTCTACTTGATATGTTATACTATATAGCATTTTTTTTAACACATATATGTAGGGACTAGTATAATATACTTATGTTGGTTTCTTATGCTTCATGTATTTTTCACTTCCTTGAGTGTATTCCATTGCTTGTTAGTGTATTGCTTGTAAAACATTTGAATATGTTCCTTGCCTACTGAACCTTATGCCATTGTATGTTATCTAGACATTTGAATATGTCATTATATGTGGATTGGACATTTAAATATGTCATTGCTTTCAATTGTGTGGCATTTAAACATGCCTCTTATATGAGATCTCCCTGGACCATTCCTTTGCATTACATTGAATATTCTTGTGTGTGTGCTTGATTATTTGTTAAACTTATATTATTACTCTCTACACATTGTCATGATTGATATCATGCATCTTAAGACTTGATATGATCAGATACTATGAGCCTAATTGATTTATCTACTTCGGCATGTTATCCTTATATGGTACAAGATTCATACACAAAGTATACAACTACCTTATCCTTTTGAGGTAAGGTACCTTCCATATTATAGTTCACTCACCTCAAAACGGGGCATCTTAGTGAAGGCATGTCATAGAATCATGACTCTGAATTTTCACAGTTCTAGATTCCAATGGGAGCATGTCATAAAAACATGACCTTCACACTCATATACATTCTTAGTTTCTATATTTTAGTAGGGGCATGTCACAAAGACATGACCTCCAAACTTATACATTTTCAAAATTCAATATTTCAATCAAGGAATGTCATAAAAACATGACCTCCATAATTAATCACTTACTTGGTATCTCCATATTTTAGTGGGGGCATGCCACGAAGACATGACCTCCACACTCGCACAAATTCTAGTTTAGTTCCATGATTTAGATAGACACTTGGGTCAGAATCCTATACATTGCCCCAATTTTGCATAAATTTGAAAAATAGTTTTTCATATCTATGACACATACACTCCTCAAATATATTAGAGGTGACTATGCCATGCTATTGCACCAAAAATTATAAAACTTACCAATTATACTACTCACCAAAATGCACTAATTATACCAAAATGTATTGTTATCAAGTTTTTTTTTTACTACAATAGTGGGTTCATTTTATAGTTTAATGTGATTAAATCATTTAATTTAACTAGATTTATAAATTAGAGTGATTAAATCATCTAATATCACTGGATTTAAAGGACAAGTTTATTAAATCACTCACCTTCACCATATTATATACATTCAAACTTTATAATGATCTCAATTGTTGTGTCATAACTCATACTTACACTAGTTTGGGGGCATAATAACTTCCAATCTCCCTCTTTATATCTAAAAGATTTAGGTTTAAACATTTTCCAGCTCTAATGCTTCATAAGGAAACATCTTTACCAAGTCAAAGCATCAAAAGGCAACATGGTTACATTGACACATAGGTGTACTCCTTCCTTGCTCTCTTATTTTCAAGCATTTCAATTATTTCAAATTTCATATTATATTCACTTATTTATAATGTAACATGCTCTTGGTTACAATTCATGCCCCAGTTAAACACAAAAAGTGGGCTCAAGCAAAGGTAAGGTGTGTTATGCACACCCATTTATGCATTTCTTTCCTTTAAGCTAATAATTTCATCATTATGCATTACTAGATTAAAAAGGGGTTAAATGTAGATACTAAAACTAAATATTTATAAAATCTCAATCTTATACATTTGATAAATATCAATCAAGGCTCTACCTTTCAGTTTTAGACCTCCTTATTGTCGAAAGGCTTACATTTGTCATCTCATTGTGCCTAAATATTTATCTCTTAATATGATCCATATCATTTTGATGACCCAGGTCTCTTATACTACATGTAAAGCTTAAAACCTAATAAACATCATCATTTTTAGTTTTATATCTATCCGTATTTTTTATCCTTTTAAATACTACTGGCCATAGAGGGACAGTATCACATATGGTAGTGTCTAGATATTTATCTAGTGTCCAGTAGCCAGAATTCATCAAAATTATAAAATGATCGAAACCCATGGGTTAGCATTATTATCTTATTAAACCCTACATGATATATTTTCAAAAGGTGTGGTATAAATACAAGTCCAAGGTTTCTTATTCTTCATCTAGTAAATACCAAGAAAATACCTACTAAAGTTAAATTAATCAATTGCACAAACACTCCATTCTACCCTATTCATCTTTATTTTCATATCAAGCATAAGAAAAATCATATTATAGGTCTAAAGTATTCAACTAGCAGTGCATGAATGATATTTGCCAAATTACAAGCTAGATCACTTCATGCATCTCCATATAATATATTGCACCCTTGTGCACACAGTTTCCCACACATAGGAGATAACTACATAAGTTTAAGGCCCTCCTTGTAGTATTGGCTATGTCAACAACACCCACTAATAGAGGGTTTTTTGGGTCAGCGCGACACTATGAGCCCACTAACCCATTTTTCAATAAACTCATACCAAGGGTGAATAAGAGTGAAGAGCTAGGGTTTGATTAATCAATAAATATCGATAACATGTATACTAGATCTGAATGCATCAATAAAAACATGATATATAATCCATAACAAAGAAGTTAGTTGCAGCCAAATCCAATCATTATTATGTACTGGATACCTGAGTCATAGTCAAACACTATCATCGATGGTATTGTCTAGATCCAATGGTAGTGTCTATAACCATCAAATGTACAATTTCTAAAATCTGATGATTGATCGAGAATACTGATTGTACATATTTTACATTTGTTTCTAGTCTAGATAAACATGTGCATAGTAAACCACCTAATTACCATTGTTTCTTATTTATTATAATATCTTTCAATAGTTGTATTTTACTAATTTTAGCAATCTTAGTTGTATAAATTTAGAATATTGTTTATCTAAGTTTTCTATTAATTGGCATTTTATAGATTAGTTTATCACCCTTATGTTATTACTATTTATATATTCTTAACACTACACCCCACATTCAAATTTAGAGTTAAACACCCTTAAATGTGGCTTTTAGGCCTTATGTGTGACATTTTATGAAAATTAAGTAACATTATATTCCATTACTTATATAATCATTATTGGTTACTATGGTGCCATCATCATAGCATTTGTTACTTCTACCTATTAATTTTAATCTTGTGCCATGATACATATCGTGCATATGCTACTTTTATGTTTCAAATGTTATATGTAACTAACACATGTTTCATATACAATTCATTATTATATTCAATATTATGATGTGATACATTTCTAATTAACTCATATGCTACTACATGATTATATCATTCACATATTATACAATTATATTTAGAGATTAGTGATTTGTACGCTACATCCCTCATCTCAAAAGGGGGGCATCATAATGGGCTTGTCTTCAAAATTCAAGTCCTCATGAACAACAAATTTTATATTTAGAAGAGAGTACGACATGATTTTAAAAAAATTAGATTATGGGTATATGTGACATGCATGTGCATTCATTCCTATAGTTACTTCAATATAGATTCACATATACTTGATGTATATGCATGAGCATGTGCAAAAAAATTGCAAGTTATATGTTTCAAATACTTACAAGATTTAAATGACATTCAATATCGATTCAATACAAACACATAGGGCATGATATTTTTTCTTGTTCATGTTCTACATGGTAGATTTCAATTTTCACTTGTTCAAAAGTTTCAAAGGTACAAAATTTTAAAATTGAATCTAGATCTGTCTATAAAGGCATCCTTCATTTCATTTTGTAACTAGGTTACATTAGTATTTAGTGATGCTCAATGTCTATGGTTGCACTTTGGTGATCCACGTTTGGTGGTTTCACCCATTTTCCTACCATGTTTGAGTCTAATGACACTCAATGTCTATGGTGCAATGCAATGAGCCACATTTATTGGTTCCACCGCTTCAATTATTCTACAAGAGTGCTTTATGAGAGTTGGAGTATACAATATTTATAATTCAAGGGATTTTAAAGGTTTTCAAATTGAGACTTGATCATTCTCATTTTGCCATAGGTTTAGCATTCCTTCAAATGACTCAAAAAAGTGGCACACACTTCTCTATTTTAAAGTTATAAGGCAATTAGATTACATACTCTTTTAGCTGTATACTTTTCTTACTCTCTGTTTAGATTTAAAATTTTATGTTTCAAATTGCTAATTTTCAAATATGGACAATGAAATGGGAAATGCAGCAAATCTAAAAATTAATCCTATCTCAAAGAAGATAAATCTTACTTACACTTCCGATTGTGGATACATTAATATTTAGGGTCTTGACCAAAATGGATCCTCTATACCTAGCCAAAGGATCTCTTACCATAATAAATTCACTAGGGAGGGTTCCAAAGCCTCTAGTCAAGTAAAACTATGTAATAACCCTAATTAGGTCCTATGTTTTCACATTCTTCACTAAACTAATAAAAAGTAAAGTAAAAGTCTAATCTAGTGCTCACCAAAGCTTATGGCATAAAGTGGGGGTAATAAACCTTAAAATTAAACATGCATAAAAGACATATACTCACATCAATGTATACAAAATCCTAATGCATGGAAGAAAAGTACAAATGTTAATCTATCTAATCTTATAAAGGAGGAACAAAGTTAGGAATACTTACCTTTGAAGATGAACCCGTCGAGTCTCAATCTCTTCCTTCACCAAGGTGCTTTGTAAGAGGTTATTGTGGTATGTAAGGATGAAAAGGATAAATCAACTCTAAGCTACACAACCTATCAATGCATCCAAAAGACTTCTCTACGAGATAAGATCCATATCTTAAAAGAAAGTATGAAACCCTAAGTTATGTTCCTTAAGTAGAATGGTGGATAAACAGATGCACAAAATATATCTCTTCTTCTCTTTTTTTAGAAATGATGAAATGGGTGTGTTTATATAAGTGGGTCTAACACTAGTCCCTTCCAAAAGTTTAGGTTGACAAGGTGGAACCAATCGACCTTGTATTATTGATATAAACAAATTAGGTCTAGTTTTAGGTCCCATGGGCCGACCTAGACCCTAAACAAGTTTTATCAATTAGAATACAAGATCTATGGGGCTGATAGTGTAATTTAAACTATCAAAAAGGATTTTAGGCTAGGGAAGGGCTAATGAAGGTGGAAAATGACTAGAGGAAGGTGAAAAAGAGGAGGCAAGGCTCAGGGGAATGTTTTTAGGATATAGTTGGATTGATAACAAGTAGTAATAAGGGATGATAATCCTATGAAGCACCAATGATCTATCAAGCTTTTTCCTAGTGCACCCCTTAAGGCATACACTTAGAGAGATTGAGACTCGATGGGTTCTTGTAAGATAGAAAGTATCAGTAATTGATAAAGTTTAAAAATATTGTGTATACATATTTCCCACTCAAAGTTTATCACATGTCATGTAGGTGCAACATGGGATGGTGCTTCAGGAAAAGAACATAAAAACACATAATATTGACGCTAAATAAAGTGCAATAAGGAGCAAAGAAGATAAATGAAAGGACATAATTGAAAAAAACATTCCTTTAATTACCTTAGTGATGTAGATGAAGGGATGCAAGAAAATGTGAAGATTTCCAATGTAGAGAACATTAGGTGAACCTGCACAAGTTAGCAAAAAAGAGTGACAAATCAAAATTTTGCATTATGGACATATAATAGGTGAAAATATTCTCTATGATGTTAAGATTCCAGAACATTTTATGGTTTGGAAAAAAAGTTAGTAGAGACAAAGATATGATCAAAATAAGGAATCTGATGGTAAATATTTGAAAGGTAAATAATATAGAATAGTAAATATAAATAGGGTGAAAAATAATTCCTCATTTTTACTATTATAAGAAAACATAGATTTAAAAGACCTAGTGAGAGACCAAAGAGCCAGTATGGTGAGGAGACGACAACGAAGAAGGGGATGATGCATAGCGGTCGCAACTGGAAATTTTAGATTTTTGAATATTTTATTTGAAATTGAGCTAATTATAGAAAATTGACTAGTAGGAAAAATCTAGGCACTAAAATGAAACCTAAAAAAAATTTAGTGACACTAGGGGTAAAACAGGGTATTGGGTAGGAAGGACTCAAACCAATAAATGCCCAAGGCATTTATGGTAATTGGTCAAAAATTCATTGCTTTAGATGAACAAAGTCAACTAAGTCGACTGAGTCTGCAAGGTGAAGGGAGAACAAAAATTTCAACTATATAGTAGTAAGCTAATTTAGTTTACAAAGAGAGAGGGTTGACTACATAGCAGTGGGCTAACTTAGTTATTTTTGAAATGATCGATGTAGTATTATAGGCAAAAATGTGGTCAATTTAGTACTCTAAGGCACAAAGGTGGCTGATTTAGTACAAATTTGATAGGGTTGATTTAGTATCCAAATGAAGTATAGGTAGATTTAGTATTGAATATATCGATTCTATAGAAAATGGAAAAACTAAATTAAACTAGCTAAGTTTTGTAAAATTTGAAGAATTTATTTTGATTATTGATGACACGGAGATATGATACATCCTATGTTGTTTGATATTTTGTAGATACACTAGAGATATTGGTGACTGATTGATGTGTCATGGCTGCCAAATTTTTTGGAGCAGTTGATAGACGAGGATAGAGCAATGTTAGGGAATAATTATCCCTCACATTAATTTATATATCATAATGTGAATAATTATCAGAGTAATAATTCATTAATACATATAGTTAGTTGTTAGAATATATTGTTGATTATATTATTATTGTGAGTTATAATAATAGTACATAAATAATTTAGTTGTTATTTACATATGAGAGTTTATAGGTTTGTGAGTAATAATAGGGTATGAGGAGATATTGTGGAGAGATTTATGGTGATACGAGTCACCCTATTTATAGGAAATACTTTTCCTATTTAATTTTAACACCCATATGGATTTGTAAGAAAGTGAATAATATAAGATATTGTGTGAATTAAAATATTTCTTGTGCTCTCTGTGTTCTGCAACATCAATAGCTCCATTATATGTGTTTAATCATCATAAAATCTCTTCAAATACTAACAGTGGTATCGAATCAAGCTTTAGATCATGATGGGATTAACTTGAGAAAGGTTTTGCTCATTATCTACTCACTGTTTATGATTTATTAATGTGTTGTATTGCTCCAAATAATGGTAATTTGTATATCAATCTTTTAGCCCACATATTTTTTATAACACCGCCTGAGCATGCATATTGTATTAGATTAGAGTAACTTGAGCATGCATATTCCATTCCATTCATATACTATTCATATTGGTTACTATTATGTTATTAAAAATTAGATTGGTTAATATTTTGCTATTAAAAATCAACTACTAGCCATCACCTGTCATCATGATCTTCAAGCTATTGTGATTCATATTCACCATGCGTACTCTTTGTGGATTGAAGACTTCAAAGGATATATATAACAATCATATGCAACTGTATCTAAGACTTATTAAGTGTTGTGGCATCACAAGAAGTAATTAGTACATTATACCATACCTGTATTATGCCATACATTGGAGAATATTGTTTGATAAATTTTGAAGGCCTACATATTTATCTACTTCACCAAATACATTTCTGATCAACACATCCTGATGCCATTTAGATATAAAAAATCTATATGAAGACAGTGGATGATTACATGGTATAAGCCACCATTATCTATTCTAAATTTGTAGCATGATAGGTGATCTATTATGTGTATTCAACTATGAGGGAAAAGTGCAGCCACATTTATACTAGCATGTCTCCATTTGGATCTGCATATAGAGTTTACACATTTTCATGTGCTTGTTAGATCAACTGCTCGGCTTGAATTTGATAAACCTTCACTGATTTAGATCTGCATCCCATGCTACCGTTGGATGAGATCCAAGCTACATTCTGGTCTATGGTATTTGTCTTTGCGTTCTCCATCCAAAGTGTGCATAAATTTCTGAAGTTAAGGTCAGTTTGGTATTGTCTTGGTATTTGAGTATTTAAAAAGATAATTTTCTTTTATTACTTTTTAAATATAGTTTTAGGCAAGTCAAGTTTTAAATTATCTTATGGTAGTTTTAAATTGAGCCATTCTTACTTCAAAATGAGTCAATGGTCTTTTAATAGTAAGTCCTTACTTAATGTATTTTATCTATAATCTTAATAGTTTATGTAGTGGTATAAACCATAGTCTAGTCCAAAGTCAATATCATTTGTCATTATAATTAAGTCATTTAATGTTATTTGTTGTCTTATAGTGTCAGTCATCAAAAGTGTCTAATTGAGTCATTATTTCAAAAGTTTGTAGTTATTGTGAGTATTTTTAAATTAGAGGTTTTTTTTTTTTAAATGTATAAAAATTCAAGTGTCATATGTTGTAATAGTTTATCATCCTATAGTTAAAAATGGTCTCTTTTGTATCAAAAGTGTTCAAGTCATCAAAAGTATCATCATTTGTAAAAATTATTTATGTCATCCTAAATCAAAAGTCTAAATTATAAAAATAAAAAAATGCCTCACAGACGTATTTTCTCTTGTACATGACATCCAATTTATGGGGAGATTTCTCCTAAGAAAATTAATGCATCTGAGCTTCATCGACAACTTTGTTGAGTAAGCAACAAACCTATTGGAGGTTGGAGGACATTGTAGGATGGAGGCTTTCTACACCTCTCATTAGCCACTAATGAAGGGGCACTTTTGCTATAGTGGCACATATAACTATTTTATATTCTTTGCACTTTTTTGTATGTGTGATGAATAAGAGGTGTATTTCCTATTTTCTCACATAGTGTATTGCATAAAAAAGGTGTTTAGAAGATACAAGAATGTGGCTACAATTAGGAGAGAAGCTAACTACAAAGATCTTATAATTACCTTACTTCTTTATGGAGATGATCAACCAGTTAAACATATGTTGTGTTCACATGGATTAAATATGGGATGTGTTCTTTGCATAGTAGTGGTCATGTGCAACACGATTTAGACAGTAGTATGTAGACCTAAGAGTATGTGTTGGCATATAATTTTGTTTGATCCAATTCTTAGAGAGATAGAAGTGAAATTTGACCAGATGGTTCCTACTCATGGTTCCCACATTATTTAGGTTGATTTGGTTCCCTTAGTGAATGCTTTATAGTAGATGTTCTTGTTCAAAGCTCCCACACTGATTTGATTGATGTGTTCTTGACAGTAAATGGTTGATAGGAAGTTAATGTGTTCCTTCTTTACTTTCATTAAGTCCTATGATTTTTTTTTACCATGTATGGCCTAAGGGGGGAATGTTAGGCAATAATTAGCCCTCACATTAATTTATATATCAGAATGTGAATAATTATGAGAGTAATAATTCACTATTACATATAGTTAGTTGTTAGAATACATTTATTAGAATATGTTCTCTATTATATTATTGTTTTGAGTTACAACAATAGTACTAAAATAAGTTAGTTATTATTTACGTATGAGATTTTATAGGTTTATGAGTAATAATAGGGTGTGAGGAGATATTGTATAGAGATTTATGGTGATACGAGTCACCCTATATATAGGAAAAACTTTTCCTATATAATTGTAACACCCATATGGATTTATAAGAGAGTGAATAATATAATATATTGTGTGAATTAAAATATTTCCTATGCTCTTTGTGTTCTACAACATCAATAACTCATTACATGGTTAAATCTACGTATAAGCTCTTTAAATACCTAATAAGTGAGACTAGTTGCACTGGGCTTGGGAGGTATTATGGAGATGAGGTGCATTCCATTGAGTGTTGATATCATTGTCATGTTCCTCAAAGCATGAGAATGGTTGACCAACACTTTTCAATGGGTGGTACATGGAAAATTCCATAAAGGTGGGTATCACACTAGAGGACATCCACGTATTGCTTAGACTATTAATTAGAAGGACACTAGTGATCATAGGGATATCAAATGATCTTGAGGAGAGATTAACACTAGCCAAGTGAGAGACATGCTTATATAGGATATACCCAAGTTTACATGTTAGTCTATTTGATGTGTATATCATATAGATTTTGAGCATTCAGAAGGTCATGATCAGACTTACGACAACATGAGTGTTATGTCACAAGTCAAACAATAAGGTACCACTATATGTGATAGCCTTGTGCCTATCCATTTTGGATCATGGGGTGCTATATGATTTTGGGTTTTTCATCTAGGTAAAATTCATGCATGATATGTATGGGATGTTTTCTAGAGGGTAGAAGACTATGGGACTAGTGGTGTAGCTAAATACATGGATATACGAGAGGTTACCTATGTATTGGCTAGTTCGGTTGCCCCATGTGGTTAATGATAGGTTACCTCGGGTGATTAGATGATAGTGAAACCAGGTAACACTAGTCATGTCTCATATGTCAATTTTATAGATGATCATATGAGGGGAGATCATGTGCTAGTCATATAAACACATTGTTATTATTTGGCCTAGTTGGGTAATCATGGTGATAAGGTTAGCTCGAGTATAGATCATTGGCCACTATATTGGGTAAGTAAAGCCATAATTAGTGGCATGCTTGCCAGGGTAGTTTGGACTCCTACACACAGTGGCTCCTCTAGTAATTCCTAATTGTTAGACACATCATGTTAAAGAGCTAAAGGGGAGAGGAAGAGGAGGAGCACTAGTCAAGATACTGGTTATCAAGGCATGACATGTGTGACCATGGATTGGTCAAGTAGGATAATAGGTGGCCAGATGAGGAGAGGACATGGATGTTGATGTAGGGGTGAAATAGGTACCATAATAAGAGAAATAGTGACCACCATGACCACATCATAGATAGAGGCAATGTCAATGAGAGCAATCAGAGATGAGGGTAATGACATAGGATGACCCTGCAACCAGTCTAGGATAGAGCTAGTCAATAGAGGCACCTCTGTGGAGGGCCTCATGATGTGTATGAGTGGTGACTCCTAGATTTGAATTAGTGGGGAGGCAATAAATATAGGAGGTTATTAGGGGATGAGCATATGGAGAGACTACACTTAGTGGGCGAGCAGATGAGGAGATAATGGTTTGTGATACTGAGACTAGTTAGAAATGTTATTATTTTAATCTTTGATATAAAATACTAGTTATATGTGATTATAGTAGATAAATAGATTTTGAGATGTATATGTGATCTAATATCTATTTGGTTTTGGTTTTGTAGATCTTGGGATCAAGGACATCAGATGGGGATCCTTGGTCATGGTTGCACACCATAACATTTTGGATGGGGTGTTAACACCATATAACCCCACCATATTGGATGATCCCATGGTACCATCTATCCCACCTCACACATGCTAGTTTAGACTAGTGGGGGAGGCTATGAGGTAGTTACAAACATGCAGGGATGGATTGCAGCCACTGGTAGGGATGGACGTGGGAGAAGCACAAGCCTGGTAGGCATTGACTTAGGAGAAATAATCATACATGGCTACCACAATTTAGCTTGGATAGGTACAAGGTCAAGTGGCCAACCTACAGGGATAAGTAGTAGGATTGAGATCTCATACTTCCTCATTATAGTGTACCATAAAGAGGGGATAGTCTTAGGCATATGTGGGCAGTGTGGCTATGACATAGGATAGTCACAATAAAGCCCAGTCGTAGATTTGAAGCTATGTATTTTGTATTTTGTACCATTGGATTGTATAAAACACATGATATATAGAGATATATTGATTTTGACAGTTGGATTTGATCTCATTATTTGTATTTGGTTGTGTTTGTTGATGCATGGATATGTTTCTTTCTAACACATGTATTTAACTTATGTTGTGTATGCCATGAGAAATATATGTGGAGTGTTTTTTTTCTAGCATTATGTGATACACATTCATGGTTAAAAAAAAGGCAAAAATGACTTGGAAAAGTATAATTAATCAAAAACAAATGTATTACACACTGTATCACGATGGGAAATGTGTAATAATAAAAGACAACTAAGTATAATAAACCAAAAAGATTTTAAAAAAAATCTTGTAGATGATGTAAAAGATTTGCACCAGATTAAAACAAGTAAAATCAAACTATATCACATAGGGAAACATGAAAGTAATGTAATAAAATGAAAGGCACATAAAAGACAAATGGTGTAAAAAGAAAACAATTAAGGCAATCAATTATACTAAATCACGTAGATAAGTATAAAAGAGAAACAAAATTGGAAAAATGAACTTAAATTGATCACACTAATTCAAGCTAGGAAGTATGAACAACTCTAAAAAATGGTTATATTGTTACATGCAATTAGAAAATAAGAAGATAAAAGTGAAATATCAATGAAGTAAGCATAAAACATACTATATCAATATGAGAAGCATGTCAATGATGTGTAGCTCATAATCAATCACTACTTATATCAAATCTAACACATGTGATTTCATTGAGACTTGGGTATTAGAAAATTTTATGAGGAAGGCCAAGTCCTATCCATGGTCTTACACTGCAACTCATAAAGGAAACATAAATGAGGTGGAAAATAACAAGAAAAATATGTTAAGGGATGTTTGGAATGGTAATTTGGTAATTTTTGAGGAAGGCCTAGTCCTATCCATGGTCTTACACTGCAACTCATAAAGGGAATCCCTAGGGGGAGTGATCAGTGAAAAAAACATTATTTTTCAAGGGGAAATATTAAGATTGTGGGAAATCAAATAGGGAATGTAAAAATCATAATGTAGGCATCTATGAGAATACCTTAGAAAACACGATTCACACTAAGGACATAGAAAGACACTAAGTGACTAGTGACCATCAATATACAAAGGATAAATATTCACAATGAGCACAAAGTTGTATAGGGAAATGAGTGAGATACTAAGATCAACTCATATTGGTTGTTTGAACAAGGAAATTAAAATGGACTTATCTTCCCACAACATGTTCTCCATTCCTCAGGGCCTCTTACAAAGCCGTTGGTTTACTGTGAAGATTGGGTACTTGTATGAGAAATTCGGTATCATAAAAATATTTTTTTATTCTCCTTTCCAAATCTAATAGCTTACTGCACCCTAATGGACCTTGAATCTATCATGAGGCCAACTATGGAGTTTGATCTTTGATTTAAAAAATAAGATGTGCTTAAAATCATGTCTTTTAGTGTGATTTATCTTTTGGAATTTTTAATGTTACCTTTTGTTAAAATGTTTTGGATTTTGAATTTTTATGGATTTTAAGATTCCTCCTCCATATGAACTTGGAATGACCACTCATGAGAGACAAAGTGATATACACAAATGAGCTTTAGACTTTGGCTAAAGGAAGTTAAGTATCCAAAGACATGACTAACTAAAACACTTAGGCTTACCTATGAACCAGTATGTTATCCCAAGTTTCAACCATGTGTATGCTTAGTTTGTGAAATAAAATAAGGAGAATAAAAGGAGATCTAAGATGTACTAGTAAAATGAAATTATAATGAGATGACTTGTTTGTTAATTTATCACATGGTAAAGAAGGAATGATTAAGGGGAGCAAGGTTTGTATAACCAAGTCACAATAATGATTATTCGTGTTATAGAGATTAGGTAGCAAACAATCATGAGAAAGAAACAAGACATTTATAAAAAAATAAATGAATGTATAGAGAAAAAGTATGTAATCATGAAAAGAATCCATAAGAGAACATAAGGAAGGAAATGACACCATAGATAATATGAGGTGCAAAATGTAAATAACCATGTAAGATAGCTAAATCATATAAGATAGATAAAAGTAAATATGGAGTACATGTCCAATCTAAAATGAAGAAAGAAATGAAGCAACACCATCTTGTTTTCATAAATACTGGTAAAATTCTCCATAAACATTATACATAACATCTAATAAATCTCTATGGAGCTAGACTCTCACTGCAGTGAGGGTCTTATCAATCTTAAGAGAAAGCTAGGAAAATACTTCTCGTGGAATCTCCTCGAAAAAAAATGTAAGCATTACTTGAAATATCATGCTCATGAGAGCTATCATGCATGGGATACTCAAGAGAATGAATAAGAGTGGAATCTATGGGATATGAAAGAGTCACCAGTGAGGAAGGGACCACAGGTGAAGGAGGATTCACAAGTAGAAAAGGAGCCACAGGTGGAGGAGCCATGGAGGAAGAAGGGGGAGCCTTTTTGCGAGGGTAACTTATGGTAGGGGGGATAGTAGGTGAAAAAATGGTCATAAAGTGATCCTAGAGATGTTGTTGAAAGATGCAACAATGATTAGTGTGATGGGTACCATATTGATGTCACAAATAATATATCTCTTCATATTGAGGAATATATTCAAGTAATACTTTCGAGGGAGGTATAGCCTTGTCTATAGGTTGAGGAAGAGTAGGACACAAGGTGTCTATATATTGTCTAAGCTTGTGATAATAAGTGGATAAATGATTATTTGTGCCATGGAAGCAACATATATGCTTGTTAGTAAACTTTTAGGGTGTACTAATAGAGGGAGTAGAAATGGAAGCTATTGAAGGCTGGTATAATATACAATCTCTAGTCCAATTACTAACTCTATAAATATCACAATATGGCTAATTAGCCCATTAGGTGTGAAAATGAGCAAGCTACGATAAAGGAAGCAAACCATCACCAAGGGAATGTGGGGTTGGTGGAGAGTCTAGATGAGGCTTGACTAGAGGAGCAACAAGACTAGAAGTAGAGATAGACTCAACTAGAGAGGGAGTGAGAATAGGATTTGGACTAGGCTCAGTTGAGGGAGGGTCAAGATACATATAGGGTTAAAATATAGTAGCGAGCATCTCAGGGGCAAGCCAGCTGTAGGGTTCTTAGTATTTAGTGAAGCGATAGGGACTAATCATAGCACAATCCATAAACATGCTCCTAAGAGGATCTTCAAAAACTAGAGGCGTACACACCATCTCTACCCTATGAACAAGAGGAAAAATGCTAAAATTAAGAACTATATAAGACATAATGCGATAAGATAAATGAAAAGATTAAAATAAAGAAGAATGATAACGAGTGGTTTTTACATCTCAAGCCTAAACAAGACCTCCTATAAATGGGTCATCTAAGGTATAACCATCATCATAGTTAGGTGTATGAAGATTAATTATACAAGTACCAATGAGCTTTTCATCTAAGGCAACGTGATGAATAGAGTGTCCAGTCTTAGTTTAAGACTACGAGTATATTATTGCTAGGTGGTTAACGGGAATGCGACTTCAGAGAAGGTAGAAGCTAAGAAATGAGATGAGGTAAGAGATTGAAAGTTTTTATCTTGAGATTGATCTTGTTAGGCTCATCATCATTTATAATCTAAGAAGTTAGGTGGTATATTTCTGATGAGTTCAAGCTAACCATGGTAACATCACGTAAAGTTGATAGGGAAATTAAACCATTGATATTCTCATAATAGAACATTTGACAAGGGTTCAAGGGTTGGAATTTTGAATACACCATGGTCTTGAAATTTTTCAAAATTCCAAAGGTTATTATCACCTTGAATCCTATAGATTACACCATTGTGAGGAAACTTGATGCATTTGCAAGCAGAAGAGGTAACAACCCTTATGCGATGAGTCTATGGCCTGCCAAGCAAGATGTTATAGGAGAGAGGAAAATTGAAGATCATAACCTTCACTTGAACAGTGATAGGTGGGATGGTGATAGGGATTCACACATAGCCCAAGGGAAGTATTTATTGTCGGTCATAGCCTTGACACATGTTGTGTGTAGGCTTAAGATTACATTTAGATTATCCAAGGGTTTTAATAAAGTTGAGAGAGGCAACATAAGTACCTAAACCCTCATCAATTAAGGCACACTTGACTTGGATATCATTGATTTAGATGTTGATAAAGAGGAGAGGATCGTTTACACAAACAAAATCTCATCGAGAATCATAAAACCCATGTTGAATTTGAGAGAGAGAGAAGTGTCCATTATTTTGTCAATGTGTATAGACATCTCTTCACACTATTGTAAAATGTTGTCTTCTGATCCAGATAGGGTAGCTTCACATCCTACAAGGGTAGAATGAGGGATGTTAATTTCAAATATAAGGTGATTACAATGATGTAGAGAGGTCCACATGAGTTCAAGAAATAGAATTTGAGATGGGAGATTAGTAAGTTTCATAATAGGATCCCATTCATCATAACCCATGAGGGGACTGCTAGATAGAGGTACATAATGTTGGAGGAGATCCTCGGAAGGAGGAGAAAAAGTGGATGTAAATTCATGTTGATAGAATGTGGGAGGTTTAATTGGGGGACAAGTTGGTTGACTATCATGAAACAACGTGGTTGATGCAGGATTAGTTTAAGATAGGTTTGAAGAAGTGGTATTATAAGGTTAAGTATTATTAGTGATGGGTAAAGAGGTTAGAGGAAGTGTAGAAATGGTATGAGAAGTGTTATCCAATGGAGGTGTTAGAATTGGTTCATCAAAAGAGATAAGGTCTTCTTGCCCCAACTTTGTTAGGTGGGTTGAGGAAGAATCTTGGATAATACAAAAACTGTGAGATGATTGGTGAGTATGGGTAAGATGAGAATCAATGAAGGTAACTAACCTTCACATATTAGTCATGTTAACCACATTCTATTTGGGAGTTTGGTTTGTAATATTGTTAACAATATTGGTATGAGTAGGCTTATTATTATTATCTTGGTGATTTGGAAAAGGGTTTTTGTAGATGGCCAGATGAGCATTAGCCTAGTTCAAAGTTTGCATTTTACTTTATGTTTCATGAGATTTGAAGGCAATGTCATAGGATTCGTAATGTTTATGAATGAGATAAACATGGTTGAAATTAGGACCAAGGAGGAAATTGATAACTAAGTTATGTAATTTCTTATAAGTCTCATGAGAATGACCCCAATTAACAAGAAACCAACACAATTTATTTGGATCATACCATGATTTCATTGGAAAAGTGAGATCAAGCTCTCACAGAAGAGGCCTTGGTAGATGGTTTTGTAACTCTGCTAAGGATAAAGGCTTATGAACATTGATGTTACTTGTTGAAAAAAAGTGAGGATTAGGGATGTGGTTTACAGAGGAAGCTTGTTTTAGAGCATGGTCAGGAGCAATAACTTGAATATTATGAATGGTATCATAATAATCAATGACACCATCATTATTAGCATGATGGTTTTTATTTTTAATGAGCATACATGTGCCCATATAAGGTTGGGATGGTTCACATTGATGCACGAGGAAATTTTGGCACTTGGCTTAGTCAATGGCCTCTTCCAAAGTTCATGAAGAGAGAGTCTAAACCCGATATTACAACTTAGGATAGAGAGCATTGGTGAATAAATGAAAGAGGTTATCATCTTCCATGTTGTGTTCACACTTTTTAGACAAGGTCTTCCATCATTTGATGAAAGCTTGTATGGTTTTTATTTCATGTTGCTTATAATTAATAAAATGAGCCAAGGTATTTTTAGGGAGGTCACTAATTTGAAACTCTTATACTAGAGCATTAACTAGATCTTCCAAACTAGTTATTGAGATATTTGAGTTAGTTATACCAATCCAAAGCATCACTAGAGAGGATTTTTACTAAAATCTTGGTAGAGGTAAAAGTGTTTAACTTGACCCAATCTTTGTATAGATTTCCAAATATTTTTAAGTGTAGGGTAGGATTGGTTGAATCATTATATCTAATGGTATGGGTGATACCTTCTATATCTATATCATCAATTTGAGGTGTAAGAGGTTCATTTTGAAAGTGTTTGATTATTTTGTTAACAAGAGGAGGTTGAGCGATAAGATTTCCATGGGAACCCCTAAAGGGGGTTGGGGGCATTTTGGTTATGTGCTCCCCAAAGAACCTACTAAAGGTGATTTTGGAGATGAATAAGGTGATTCTGCATTTGCATCATCTGGTTGGCATTATTAACTTGGGAAACATTCATTTGGTTAAGAGTTTGAAATAAAAGTTGATGGGTTTGAGTGGTGGTGTTTGCAACATGTGAAGCTTTAACATTGGTATTAGTTACTCGGGTACCACTATGAGTGGTGGTATGCATGCTTTTTGTAGCTTGAGAGTAATTTTTAGCAAAAAAGGCACTAGTATCATGATTTTTTTATGTTTTAAAAGATGCACTAGTAGAAGGATTAGAAGAAGAAGCCTAGTGGCATGATTACCCTAGGTACCAAATGATGAACTAGTGGAGGAATTGAGAAGAGTTGGTCTTGGAAAAGGCCCACTAGATGTGGAACCTACCATATTAGTAGAGATTCTTGGCATTTAGGTTGAGGAAATCAAAGAATAAGAGGTCATAGTATGAAAAGGGGTCAAAAGAGAAGGAAGAGGTTGAAAGGCAAATAAGCTATTGCCCCTGAATCCATGTGAGAATGTGGGGTAAGGTGAATGGGGTTCTTCTATTTGACCACTTTTCATGAGGTGATAAATAGTAGAAGGATATTTTCCTTGATGTTGATAAAATTCATTGATGAATAAAACATTTCTGGAGTATACTCTAATTTAGGATGATCTTCTAAGGAGAAAAGAGGGTTGTGAATTGAAGATGTATTAGGAGAGGTCCCATAATTTGTAGTGTGAGTGGACACATGCACATTACTTTTGTCTAAAATAGGATCCACAAGTTGTTTATGTAAAAACCCATTGGGGTTGGTAAATCTCATCATATCTATTGAGTTTAACTCAGTATTGTCTTCAAATCAAAAGTTCATGATTATAGAAAAAGGTTAATAAGGACAAAGATGATGCAAAGACAAAGTGAGCAAAAAGGATACAGAGTCATATAAGTTGACTAAGTGATGTAACCTAATTAGCACATAAGAATACAGAGTCATTCAAGTCAACTTTTTATTGCATAAAGGGTGATAAAATAGCATGATAAGGATACAAAGTCATGTAGGTTGATTGTGTTCTATAACAGGGGAAAAAATTGCAAGATAAGTGAAGTAAGAATGAAAATAATCACACAAATAATTAGATCAATGTGAGTGATCCAATAGGGGCACACAACACAAAACCTTGCACCAATGCTGGCCAATGCAAGTTTTTGAAATACATCATGCAATGATCAGAGAGAAAGCAATCAACTAAAAAAGTAAATGTTAACTAAGTGGTCATGAAGCATATCTATAAATCAATCTAATTTTTATTGTGGATACATTAGATATTCATGGTCATGACCAATATGGGTCCATTAGACCTAGCCAAGGGATTTCTCACCATAATAAATTCACTAGAGAGGGTTCCAAAGCCTCAAGTCAAGAAAAACTATGCAATAACCCTAACTAGGTCCTATGTTTTCATATTCACTAAACTAATAACAAGTAAAGTAAAAGTCTAATCTGGTGCTCACCAAAGCTTGTGGCACAAAGTGGGGGTAATAAACATGAAAATTAAACATGCATAGAAGACATATACTCATGTCAATGTATATGGAGTCCTAATGCATGGGAGAGAAGTACAAATGCTAACCTATCTACTATTACAAAGGAGGAACAAAGTTAGGAATACTTACCTTTGAAGATGAACCCATTGAGTCTTAATCTCTCCCTTGGCCAAGGTGCTTCGCAAGAGGTCATTGTGATATGTAAGGAGGATAAGGATAAATCATATCTAGGCTACACAACCTATAAATTCATCTAAAAGACTTCTCCATAAGACAAGATCCGTATCTCCAAAAAAAGTATGAAACCCTGAGCTATGCTCCTCAAGTAGAATGGTGGATAAGTAGATGCGCAAGATATATCTCTTCTTCTTATCTTCTCTTAGAAATGATGAAATAAATTTATTTATATAGGCAAATCTAACCCTAATCCTTTTCAAAATTTTAGGCTGACAAGGTCGATCCAATCGATCTTGTATCATTATTCATAAAAATAAAATAGGTCTCAGTCTAGGTTAGCTAGGGGTCAACCTATACCTTAAATAAGTTTTATCAATTATAGTAAAAGGTTGGATTATTATGCAAGATCTAGGGTTTGTACATTTTAGGTGTTCTACATGAAAAATCGAGACACATAATAAAAAATCAACACAGATAGCCACAGGTGCTCACACAAAAAAATTAATTAGATAGTCAACCAAAATGCAACCGCAGTCAACAAATAAGGTTGTAATTCAACCCTATCCTCATAATGCACCGTTGTCTTAATATAATTTTAAATTTTTCTTTTAGTTGTGGCACAATTCAAGTGTCATTACACTCAATTTTCATCAATAGCGAGCCTACACATTTAGAATAAATTCAGTTTGAGCTAGGTTTACATATCTACTTGTCAATTTACTATTTATAAGACAATTAAAATTCTTTAAACTACTATATTGTACATTTGGGTTCTCTATATTTTTCAACCAAAATTAGTTTCAATATTTAATTGATAAATCATAATAAATATATCAAACACTTACATTGATTAAGTACATGGTCTTCTTAAGGAGGTCACCCATCCTAATATTACTCTAGATCAAGCACGCTTAACCATGGAGTTTATCCCATAATTATACCATTTAAAAAAATCTCAATAATTTTTGTGCTTGTAGACACTATTTATGAATTATATAGCACCTCGATCTTGTACACTTAGCAAATACATATCATGGGTATACCTTCAGCTTCTAGACCTTTCATGTTGCCAAAAGGCTCACATACATTATCTCTTTGTGCCTAATTGCTTATATATTAGTTTGATAAATGTTATTTTGATGACTTAGGCCTTTTATCACACCCAAAATGTTATAAACATGCTTAACGTCCATTTATACAGGTTTGGATCTGTAACTATTTTCTAATTACCCAAACACTTACATCTTTATCAGACACATACATCAACACAAGTGTTTAGTTTCCTAAAGTCATCCAATTTACAAATGAAACATATTACTATGGTTAGCTTAAGTGCTTTAATGTGAGATATTTCCCAAAGGGATTGGTATAAATATAAAATCAACCCTCATTCATTCCTCACCTAGATCATACCTAGAAAATACCAAGGATACTTACAAAAAGCACTCGATCAAGAACTCAAGTGAGCAAAACTTCCCTATTTTCTCTTATTTTCATATCAATAATAGACACAACATGTCTACAGGTCTGAAGTTCTGAAGGAGCAGTCCAAGAGCTATATTTTACAAGTTACAATCTAGGTCACAATTGTACTTGCTTATCACATATTACATGATAAGCACAAAAGCCAACATGTAGGGAATAACTATAAAGTCTAAGGCCCTCTTAAGATATTGACTATGTAGGTAGTGCTCAATGACAAAGGGGTTCTTGGAGTATCTCGATACGATGTGCCCACTAACCCATTTTTCTCATAGCCACTATGAAGATGAATAACTAGGGTTTTGTTATTTGAAAAGAAGTGGCAGTCCATTACCCATATCTTAATGCACTAGAGGGAAGGTGATGTAAAACCCATAAGCATCCAAGTGGTTGCATCCAATTTTAGTAGGTATTCCATATTAGACACTTACATGCAAGTCAGACAGTAGTGTTGACGTAACCATCCTAGGTGGACATGAGAGTCCACAACTGCAGATGCACAATTTCTAGAATCAAGCAATTGCTCTAAAATCTAGATCCAATCCACTTTCTACCTATTTTAAATCTAGATATGTATTAGCAAAATAACTAGCTAAGTATCTTGTTTTCATTTTTATTGTAATATCTAGCATATATATACTTTCTATCTTTAGCTTCTCAACATAATAAATTTAGTATATGTTCTATATGGGTTTCAAAAACAAATTTGACTTGCTTTAGAGATAGTCTACCAACCTTGTGCCCTAAGCTAACTACACCCCTTTAACCTTAGATTCCCCTTAATCTATATTTTAGGGTTAAACATTTGGTGAACCCAATATTTGATCATAATGATTGCCTGAGTGTACCATATATGATGTTTCTTATGTGATTTATTCTAATATTTGTGTTCTTTATCTCTCTTATCACAGATGATATTGATTGCTTTGATAACTACGATCATAAAACTCACCAACTTTCTATCACATAAGGGGTATAAATTGACTACTCTTGTATTCTTCCAAATGGTAAAGCATCTAATCTCAAAACTTTGAATGGTGGTAGTGTTTAACCCTAAAATGTTAATCTAATGTGATCTTATCATTAACCCTAGATATTGATTAAAGGGGTATATATAAATGAAATGGCAGAACGGTGAAATGGCAGAAGGGTGATAATTATATCTATAGTATGCCAACTAGATGTTAAACATAGATATAAGCATATTTGAATTGATTATGTTGATATAGTCTAAATATGAAAAGTATAACTATGATAGATATAAAAAATGATAAATAAGTGATGTACTTAACTTCTTCTGATGTTAATGTAGTTCTGGGTCTAGAATAGGCAAAAATTAGATTGGAAGAATATTCTAGAGTATTCATTAGATTCTAAAAATAACACTTTTGCTACTTTGGAAACTAATGTTAACCTAAGATGGTTGTATCGATGCTAATGTCAAGGTTTGACATAAGTGTCATGTAAAGAATACCCATTGGAAAATGATGCAACCACCTAGATGCTTCTGGGTTTGACTTCACCTTTACTCTGGTGCATTTAGATCTAGGTCATGGACTATCACTCCTTGTCAAATGGTAAAACCCTAATTTTAAATCTTCATAGTGACCCTAGGAAAAAATGGCTTAGTGAGCACATGGTGTCAAAATGTCCCCAAAGACCTCACATTTAGAGGGTGTTTCCTACATAACCAATACTCTAAAAGAGGTCCTCAGACTCATGTAGTTCTCCACTATGTGTTGGCTTGTGTGTGAATCATACAATATGTGAAAAGTAAGTAAGAAGTGACCTAGCTTGTAACATGGAAAATTGGGCTCTTAGGTTGCTGCTTTAGTACTTTAGTGATGTGGCCTCCAACCACATAATAGATTCAACAATCCATAATCCTCGCTAAACACATGAGCAACTCATGAATTCAACTCATAAATTCAGCATTCTCTCATTCAATCTCTCAACATTACATAAGCTTTATCAACAAAGCATTACAAATCAAAAGGCCATGCCAAAAAAGTATGTCGTTAACACTCTCATTACTTGGCCAACATGCCAAGGAGGATTCTCAAAGGCTTCTCTCTAAGCCTATCCTCAAAAAATCACCTAGCCTCCTTCAACAAAGCATGAGTACAACCATTTAAAAAATTTGCAAAGAAAAAAATAACAAAGGAAGCCCAAAATTCATCCCACTCCTTCACATGGAGGGCATCTTGTCAAGAGAGAAGGTGAGGCCCCAGGAAATGATATGCCCCATATTCCATGAGGTAATCTTTGACTAAGGACAAATCATCTTGGAAAGTTGGCTCCATATTCAAGCAAGGTCACATATAAAAGCAAGATGCCAATCTAAAATAGTGACTTATGTCTCCATACTTACCACAAGCTTCAAAAAGGGATAGGTTTACTTTTTTACCACACTTTTATTTCCTCACATGACAAATTTAACCCATTCCCTCTATGCACTCAATAATAGTGTTGTGGGCACCTCACCAAGATAAATAGTGCCTACCACATCATCAATGAATAGTACCTATGAGTACTACTACATAAATAGTGTTTTTCCCACTTCATCATTCTCTTCCATTTGAAATTAACTAAGCTCCTGTGAGTTTTCCTAATTTTATTTTTCCATTTATTCTAAAAAAAATAGAAATCTCACCACTCTATTTTTTGATGATGTAAGATTGCCCAAACCTTTGGATGCTCCTACGTTAGACATCCAAGGTAGATAATGTGATATATTGATCACATAGATGTTTTAAGTGGTATAAGCACTCTTTTAGTCATGAAGCATAATGGCCATGGAATCCCCTTCTAATACACCACATGCACTTGGAGAATTTTCTTTTTCTTTCTCCACTTCTAACATCTACATACTGAATTTTCCAAAACTGTCCTCATGGGACCACAAATCGTTATCATTTTCCAAATACTCATCCATATCCCAATGGACTTATATGTGGGATCCAACCCACCATAAAGACTTGTGGGATAATACCCACCTAAAACCAACCATCTTCACAAAGATTCCCTATCATGCATCTTATCAACCCATATGAACTCTAGCCCACTACTGTCCATCTACCTCCACCAAAATCCCACCTAGATTTATTCACTCAACATACAACCACCTATTGAATATTCCACAACATCATAATACACAACCAATTTCATCTTCTCTCCCATGTCTACAATAACATTCTCCACATTCTCCTCATGTGCACTCGCACGAAAATCTCCTCTATTTTTTTACTTTATGAAAAGTCTCAAATCCTCTACATATCTTGCATGTACCTCATGCTCTATAATCTCACATGATCTTTCAAAATCTCCATATAAACCACTTTCAAGGCTACAATCTCCTTATCCACACATTCATTTTTAGCTCTATCACATGGCTGAAATTTCACTAAAATCTCCTTTTGTTCACATACTTACACAACATTCTCCTCCAAATATTCCATCATGAAAACTTGAAACATTATTTTGTTGTTGTCTTCACCCACATTCACCTCTTCAAGGCTGACATTTTCACTCTCATGCAACTCTTCATTGTTACATTCGTCACTCACTTACAACTCCTCATGGCTGTAATCTTCACTCCATTATACTTCACAATTCACACATGGGATGCCCACATGATAACTCCTCTCTCATATTTCCTTTCATGGAAATATTCTCCATCTTATATTTTCTCTTTAAGGCAACTCTCTTCTCTTGCCTCTTTTTTCTCTTAGTAAGTAGCTTCCCAAGCTACTTCATCCTCTTGTTCACTACTATGCCAAATCATTGGCTCTCTTCCTCTTGCATATGCTCCATCATCATGTACAAATCCTCTTGGATCTTCATAAAAATATTCACCACATCTTCTCTTCCATTCTTGTGTGGCATCTTCACACCTTCAATAGACTCACACTAGATCCTTATTCACAATATCTCTATACTTACAAGGCTTATATCATACTTGCAACAATATACCTCCAAAAAACATAAAAAATGATGCACTCTAGCATCTCCTCCTCCCAAAAAGATTTGAAATTGTTTTGATACTAGTTGATGTGGCCTCCAACCACATAATGGATTCAACAATCCATAATCCTCACTAAACACATAAGCAACTCATGAATTCAACTCATAAATTCAATATTCTCTCATTCAATCTCTTAGCATTAAAAATCAAAAGGCCATGCCAATAATGCATGCCATTAACACTCTCATTATTTGGCCAACATGCCATGGAGGCTCCTCAATGACTTCTCTCTAAGCCTTTCCTCACAAACTCACCTAGTTTCCTTCAACAAAGCATGAATACAACCATTTAAAGAATTTGCAAATAAGAAAATAGTAAAAGGGGCCCAAAATTCATCCCAATATTTCACATGGAGGGAATCTTGTCAAAAGACAAGATGAGGCCTAAGGAAATGATATGACACATGCTCTATGGGGTCATCTTTGACCAAGGACAAAGCATCTTTGAAAGTTGGCTCCACCTTCAAACAAGGTCACATGGAAAAGTAAGATGCCAATCTAAAATAGTGACTTATGTCTCCCCACTTAGCACAAGCTTCTAAAAGGGTTAGGTTTGATTTTTTACCACACTTTTCTTTCTTCACATGACAAATTCAACCCATTACACCTAAACACTCAAGAATAGTTTTGTGAACACCTTACCCTGATGAATAGTGCCTACCACATCATCATTGAATAGTACTTGTGAATAGTGATGTATGAATAATATTTTTCTTGCTGCATCATTTATACATATAAATGTATTTTACCTATAAATAGTATTGAAATAGGGAAGCTTTGTTCAATTTAATGCTTGATAGAGTGCTTTTGATAAGTTGCCCTAGTTTCTTTGGTTTTAAGTGAGGAATGAATGAGGGTTGATCTTATATTTATATCAATCCTTTTGAAGTAATAACTTACATTAAAACACTTAGGTCAACCATTAAGATATGTTTCATTTGTAAATTGGATGAATTTGTGGTACTAGACACTTGCATCAGGACATGATATCAACGTTAACTCTATTATTTGTCTCAAATGTTAGTGTCTAGAGATCAATAAAGTAGGTAGAGGTTTAAAACTTGCAGAGATGGAATATAAGTACATTTAAAGCATTGTAGGTAAGATATAAGACTTGGGTCATCAACATAAGGCTATTTTAACCAAGATATATATGCCAACATCTATAAATATATAATAATGCAAGACTTGTAGAAGTAGGAAAGGTATGGAACTGAGAGGAATAGATAAGGTCTAAGTTTTGCCAAGTGTACAAGACTAAGGTGCTATATAATCATAAAATATCATTTATATTTCCCCCCATTTAATTTAGTAATGAAAATTCTAGTTTAAAGGAAAAGAATGTGTACCTGGGTGTGTGTGCACACCTTGTCTTTACATGTTCCCAACTTGAGTGTTTTTTGGTGACTGGCCTGAAACCAAAAGCATGTTTTAGTATAAAATCGATGTATATAATTTGGGATTGAAAGTACTTGAAATATATTGAAATTAAAAGAGCAAGGTTTAGGAGTACACTTGTGTGTCGATGTAAACACCTTGCCTATTGGAAAATTATTTTTAAAATATGTATAATTTTAAGGTTATGAAATTGAGATTAGAAAAAATATAGACAAATCTTTAAAATGCATATAGCCAAGGAGATAGATATATAGATATATAGAGAGAGAGACATTAGAAGGCACATGCCCCCAACTTTGGAGCAAAATTAATCACAACCTAGTACTTGAGATTAACTCAACCATGCAACCCAATGATAGGTAAATCTGGGGAGGCCAGATTATCAATTTCAACTTAAAAACTTGGCAAGATTGAGTGATTTTAATCACCTCAACCATACCAAAATATGAACAAACTACTACAGTAGATTGGCTTAATAAAGTCCATAAAAGTTTATGGGGTATCAGTACAAAAAAGTTTGTGATGTGGTAATAGTCCATAAAAGGGTTTTGAAATCTAAAACTAATTTGAAATTTTCAATATTAGCCACATGTTGCATAACATATGCACCTTAGATATGTCTTATGATGGAAATATGTATAACAATATTACCAATGTATAGAATTCTTCCACAATTATGAATATGAATCATATAATTATGTGTTTTGGCCAATTTAAAAAACCATATAAGTGTGGAAAACATGTTTCTAAAGCATGTCTCCACTAGATATGGAGAAATTTTAAAATATATATAAGTACCAATGTGGAAGACATGTTTCCCAAAACATGCCCCCATTATAATCTGAAGATGTTGAATACTAAATAGGTGTGGAGAACATGCTTCCAAAGCATGCCCCCACTAAATTTGAGAACTATGAATGTGTGGAAGCCATTGGAAATATGTATAATAATATTACCAATGTATAGAATTATTTCACAATTGTGAATCTGAACCATATAATAATGTGCTTTGGCTAATTTGAAAAACTATAAAAGTGTGGATAACATGTTTCTAAAACATGTCCCCACTGTATATGGAGAAATTTTAGAATATATATAAGTACCAATGTGGAGGACATGTTTCTCAAAACATGCCCCCATTATAATCTGGAGATGTTGAATATTGAATGGGTGTGGAGAACATGCTTCCAAAGCATGCCCCCACTGAAATTGAGAACTATGAATGTGTTGAAGTCATTCGAAATATGTATAATAATATTACCAATTTATATAGTTCTTCCACAATTGTGAATTTTAATCATATAATTATGAGTTTTGGCTAATTTGAAGAACTATATAAGTGTGGAGAACATGCTTCTAAAATATGTTCCCACTGTATATGGAGAAATTTTGAAATATATACAAGTACCAATTTGGAGGACATGTTTCCCAAACCATGCCCCCATTATAATATGGAGATGTTAAATATTAAATAGATATGGAGAACATGCTTCTAAAGCATACCCCTACTGAAATTGAGAACTATGAATGTGTGGAATCCATGTCCATATGACATGCCCCCACTAAATCTGAAAACTATGAATGTGTAAAATCCATGTCCATATGACATACTCTCAATGAATCTAAAAACTAATATAAATACCATATATTGAATGAGTATGAAGAATATGCTTCCAAAGCATGGACCCACTAAATCTGAAAATTATGAATGTGTGGAATCCATACCCATATGGCATGCTCCCACTAATATGCATCACTCTAAGGTGAGGGAAAGGTAGAAACTAGTAGTTACCTCACCTCAAAAGGATAAGACAAATGTATAATTTGTGAATGTAACCACGTAGCATATAGAAGGAAAATGTCTAGGTATATATAACATTGAATCACATAGAACCAATGTGTTCACATGTAGGCCTAGGATGCATGATAAGGATCATGGAAATGTCTAGATAGTAACAATACAAGATTAATAAGCAAACAAGCACACATACAAGAATACTCATATTCAAGACAAAAGGCAATGGTCTAAAGAGACTACAAACAAGGGGCATGCTCAAATGTTGCACAATCAAAAGAACATTACTTAATTTAATGTCCATAAAGGCAAGGATGACATATTCAAATGCTTGAATAATGAAGACAATAACAAGGCAAGACACTCAAGGAGGTGCATAAAGTAAAGCATAAGCAATCGACATAAACATGTCATAATAGCCCATGTATCAAATGTATAAAAAAATTCAAGTATATAGTGTATCAAGTACCTTTTATAATATATAATTGTGGATAATAGGCATGTGTAAGTACATATGTAATCTCAAACATGATAATGTATAGTGATCATCAAATCATATAGCCTATGTGTACCAAGATCAAAGAAGTGGATGCCCCCAATGTCTGCATGACATGAGTATAGGAAAAGCTCAACATCTAAAATAAGAATGTATCATGTATCTGTGTATGATTGTATCACACTCAAGTAGAAGTGTGACACACATGTATATGTAGGATTAACTGAGTATGATATCTATCAATATGGAATTAACACATAGATGCCAAAGAGCCCATAGAAAATGTAGGTTCTAAAAATGTTTTTAGATTTTTGAATGTTTTTAATTTTTTTGTATTTTTGGAATATTTGAAGAGGAAAGATCATCCTATGATGCCATCAAATGGATGGTAATAGATATATCCCCATTGTGAACCTCACAACCTTAAGTTGGATCTTTTACATTATTTGGATCATGATTGGATAGGTTGAAAAGGTATATAGCATGTTCCTCCTTACATTTTTTATGTGTAGTAGATGTAATGCTATCAGTTGAAATATGTATTAATTTGTCTTCATGAGGAAAGGAAATACCTTACTGATTTGGATCAATTTTTTCTTCCATTTAATAAAGCCATAGAGTTCCTCATGTAAGTGTGTCATGTCCCCTTATTGAATTTAATAAAGGAAATAATAGATTTGAAATTAATTTTATATTGGGAACAATTTTTTGTGTGATATTAATGCCCTTTTCTACATTAGCTACTAAAACCCAATTTTTGATAATTTTCACGGAATAACGAAGTAACTCCGAACCAACACATATGGCAACTTATATTACATCAAAATAAGTCTGAAAACATTACAAAGCATTGTAATAATCACTCCACAATAATTTTGGATCAAAATATAAAGTTTGGGCAAAACCCTTGCCAGATATACATTGCAACCACTACTCAAAACAAAACATAAATTCACAATAATTATAGGCTGATTACATAATACTATAAAATACAAAAATAACCTAAAAATAGTCACATAAGACACTTGCTATCTACTATAACAACCCACAAATCTTAAAAGGCTTTTATAACCTCTACTCACACCAACTACCTAGATAAAACACTAAAAACTAACTAAATTTACACTCCTTGAAGCTTTGTTACAATTTTTGTATGAAATCATATCTTTGGATCATAGGGGTTTCATCCTAGAATCCTTGGGATCAATGGTTTTCTGTCTAAATACCTCTAAAATCCAAGAGTTTATGTTCTAGGATGGTTTGATGAACATTGTTCAACAAGAGAAATTGATTAGTTTGGCAAAAGATTCCTTATAATGAAATTATGGCATGTAAATATGCAAGAGGGCCTGAAAGGGGCACCAAAACCCAACTCCTTGATTTAGAAAGATAAAAAACTAATTATAAAAAGTAATTAGTTGTCATTTTTCTCTAATTTCCCATCATTTATTTTAATCATACTTTTCCTACTTTTACCCTATTTTATAAATTTTACCAACTTTTATCAAGGTTAAAAAAGCAAAAATAATTTATTAATTTGCTTTAAAACCTCATCATTATCCTTCTTCTTAAAAACACCATGCCTCACTTTGGATAATAAAGTATTATTATTTATCTTGATACTTTGTTAGTTTTTCAAACTTGTCAATTCTAAATAAATAATTGATTTAATATTTATTTCGATTTTCTTTCCCTTATTCCCTTGTAATTAAAAATTGGATTAATTAATTAATAAATAGAAATTAATTAGAAAGGGTACATGACAAGTCCTCACACCTCAAATTTTCTTGTCCTCAAGCAATTGAAACTTGGATGATTTAAAATCTCTAGACCTTCCCAAGTGGCATCATCAATTGGCAAGCTCTTCCAACGAATAAAATATTCAATGGCATCTCTTTTTCTCAATATCTTAACCCTGGTATCTATCACCTCTTTGGGAATTAGGATCAATTTCCCCTCCCTATCCAAAAGTGTAAAATATGTGGAGGGTGTAATCTACTGTCCTAAAGCTCTGTTTTGACAAGATACATGGAAAACATTATGAATTCTACTATTTTTAGAAAGTTTTAGTTCATAGGTTACCTCACCAACTTTCCTTATAATTTTATCGGGTCCATAGAATTTGGGTTTGATTTTATCTAATCCAATTCTCTTGATGGATGATTTCTTGCATGGATGTAACTTTAGATAGACCATGTCACCTATCTCAAAAAATATCTCTGTGTAGTTTTTGTCTGCATAATACTTATGCTAATGTTGTGCTTTCTGCAAATGATCCTTGAGGTTTTTCAATACTTCTTGGTGATGGTTAATTAAATCACTTTCTATTATAACTATATTATCTATAGAAACCAAATCAATAAATGTCATTGCAGCATATCCATATAAATCTTTGAATGAGAACATACCAATGGACATATGGTAAGTGGTATAGTAGTTGAATTATACCAAATGTAGCCATTTGACCCATGTAGATTGCTAACTTGAGACATAATTCCTTAAGTAACCATCCACCCATTTATTTACTATTTATATTTGGCCATCAATTTGAGGGTGGTAGTTAGTGCTAGGAGTGAGTTCATTACTCATCAATTTAAATAATTCTTGGCAAAAAGAGATGAGAAACCTACTATCTTTTTCACTAACAATATTGTGTGGTAGTCCATGTAATCTAAAAACTTCTTTAAAAAATAATTCTGCCACTTAAGGGGCTTTAAATTCCGATGATATATCAAAGAAGTGTGCAAACTTAGTTAATTTTTCCACTATTGCATAGATCCAATCTCTACCATTTACCTTGGGCAAACCTATGATAAAGTCCATAGATATACTCTCCCATTTTTGATTGGGAATGGATAAAGGTTGAAGTAATCCTATTGGCAACCCTTATCCCCTTTGTTTTATTGTCAAATGGTACACTCCTTAACATGCTTGAGAACATAATTCTTGAGGCTATTCCAAGTGAATATTTCATGAATTTTTTTATATGTCTTGTAGTACCCCGAATGTCCTACTCTTGGCACATCATGAACTGTTGTTAAAATGTTTTCCCTCATTGCAGATTCGAGTACTAAAAGACTCTATTTTTATATAAAATTAACTCATCACATATTGTATACCTATAATCCTTTACCACTCCCTTAATAATGTTAGTATTAAAAGCATTCTTTGCATATTCCATCATAATAATGGCCTTCCAATCAATAAAAATAAAGGAAATAGAATACAATGTATTTTCAAGAGAGTGCATCAACTACAATATTTTCTTCCCTTTCATGTATTCTATATCAAAATTATAGGATTTTATCTTACTCACTCATTCATGTTTTCTCTCATTCAAATATTTTTTCCCTGAGAATACTTTCAAACTATTATGGTTTGTTTTAACAACAAACTTGCCACATACCAAATACAGTCTGAATTTTTCCAATGCATGTATTATGGCTAACATTTATTTATTATAAATAGAGTAGATTTTTCTAACTCTTTTAACTTCCTACTTTCAAAAGCAATATGATGCCCGTTTTGAGTTATAACAACCCCTATTCCCTCTCCTAGAGCATCACATTCTACAATAAATGGGAGGGAGAAATCAAGAATTACAAGCACTGGACAAGAGATAATTACCTCTTATAATTTATCAAATGTAGCTTGAGCTAGTTTTATCCACACAAATGATCCCTTTCTGGTCAAATATGTAAGAGGGGCTGATGATTGAGAAAAACCATTGAAAAATCTCTTGTAATAACTGCATAACATAAAGAAGCCTCTCAATTTTGTCAGAGTATTAGGAGTTGGCCATCTAAGATAGCTTGGATCTTTTTTTGATCCACCTGTACACCCTTAACACTAATTATATGACCCAAATATACAAATTATGTTAATATAAAATCACATTTTGATTCCTTAGCAAAAAAATACATGTTTCTCTAATATACCCAAAATAATGTCTAGATGTTTTAAGTGATCCTCTCATGTCTTGCTATAAATCAAGATATCATGAAAGTATACCACTAATTTTTTTTCAATTGATCCCTGAAGATATGGTTCATACTAGATTGAAAGGTAATAGTAGCATTGGTTATCCCATAAGCCATAACTAAAAATTCAAAATGTCCATAATGGCACATGAAGGTAGTTTTATGTACAACTTCATCTCTCATGCAAATATGGTGATATCCAGATCTTAGATCAATCTTAGAAAAATAAATGGCACCATGTAGTTCATCCATGAGTCATATATACTCATAATAAAATACCTATTCTTAATGATCTTTTTATTTAGGGCTCTATAATCAATGCACATGTGTAGGGTCCCATCCTTCTTTTTAACAAGAACCATAGAAGATGCAAAAGGGATAGAACTTAGTCTTATGAAACCCATATCTAAGAGTTATCTAATGTTCTTTTCAATTTATTATTTAAACCCCCTTGGGTGGTTGTATGGAGTCATGATGACTGGTGTTGCACCTGGTTCTAATTCTATTACATATTGGAAACCTCTATCTGGGGATTAAATAGGTGGTAAATCATTGAAAATTTTACTATGTGAATGTAATATTTTTTTGATATCAATATGATAATAATTAAAATTACCTTTATATGATCAAAGGAATTTAACAAATAATTGTATACCTATGCTTCTTGGCCTCTTTGGATAATCCTCTCCATTCTTTTTCCTATGACCATTTGTGGTGATCTATTGGACAAGCCCCTAAAAATTATCTCCTTCCCATTAGAATTAAACTTGAATTTCATAGTATGGTAATTCTAGTGAAAATCCCCCAAAGAATGTAACCATTTCACTCCTAAGAGCATATTTATTCCAATTAAACTCACTACATAAAAGTCATCACATACCTTATAGTCTCCCATAATAACATTGAGTTGCTTGATCACTTTATTACATGGCATTTTGAATCTATCTACAACAACAACATTGAATCCTTCCAAATCTTCCATTTGTAACCCTCTTTTTACAACTAGTCTTTCATCAATGAAGTTGTGGGTGGCTCTACTATCATTGAGTATTGTCATTCTTTGTCCATTGAGCACTCCATGAACTTGAAAAAGATGATATTTAGGTACTCTTAATAGGGATGCTAGAGTACCTCCACTTATAATTTCATTTCCCTCCTCTTATATTTTTGGGTTTTCCACTTCTTCCAAGGTTTTAGTTTATTTTATACCTTGTTCATCATCTTATATCACTTTAATATAATGTACTTGACCTTTACCCAGACATCTATGACTTGTTCCCCACAGATCTTTACATGTGTAACAAATCTTCTTCCTTTGTAGTTCATTCCTAGTATCCTCATCCATCCTTTTTGTGTTAGAGGGAGGCATGGATTTTTGAAGAGGAGTATGAAGTTAGTTATTTTGAAAATTTCCCTTATTTTGAACAGGAGAAAATGGTTTAGAAGGATAAAACAACTTGTTATTTTTTGCCGATGGTTCAAGAGATAAAGCTCTTCTTATAGCATCTTGTAAGGTGACTGGTGGAAAAGCCTTGATAAAACCTCTAAAGGGCTCAAAAATTCCATCAATAAAAAAAAATAACATTTTTTAAAACTATCACTTACCATTACAACCATGTTTTTAAATTCTGATACATAGGCACTTACTAAGGTTTATTGTTTGATTTTAGAGAGCTCTTTGAAGTCCTCTTCTTAATCCCTCAAATTGAATTTGTCAAGAAGCCTCTAGCTAAATTCTTCAAAGGTGTTTATTTGATCATGACCTTGTGTTATTATGCCATGATACCACCAATAATAGAAAACACCCTTCAAATGTAGAGTTTTAAATTGAATGGCTTCATTTTCCATTGTAGGGGTAAGATTAAGGCAGGGTTTCAATTTCTGCAACTAAACTCGAGATGAAATTGTATCACCACCACCATAGGTAGGAGCTGATAATTTTCTCAATTTATTTTTCAGATCCTTCTCTCTACCACTTTGATAATTTCCTTGTCCTCTTTTGTGTGTGTCTCTTTTTAACATTTCTATAGACTTAACATAAAAAAAGATAGCTTTGAGACCTTCATCTAAATTCTATATGCATTATTTATCTATGCTGCTTCTACTACAACTGCTTAAATGGATAGGGGGTGAACTTATGGTTTCTTATTATTTTAATATTAATTTAGGTTTTGAGTTTTTTAAATGGAATGATTTGTAGATCTATTTCTCATATGTGAGCCTTCCCTTCTAGGAATAGCGCGAAGACTTAGTTGACCCACTAGTTTCCCCATCACCTCTCTCAACTCTCTTTGAACATAATTTATGTTTTTCAAGGAGTTTTATAATTACTCCATTCCTTCTTCATCTATTAATATTTTTTACAATTTAACTTTCATTTATAATTTCTTCTACATAGATTATTATTTTTGCTTGTAACTTCTTATGTTCCCATCTAAAATACCTAGTCTCTCTCTCACTAGGATCTGATACCACTGTCATGTTCCCTTAATAAATTTAATATATAAATATTATATTTTAAATTAATTTTATCTTGGAACTATTTTTTTGTAAAATTCATGTCCTTTTCTACATTAGCTTGTGAAACACAATTTTTGACAATTTTCATGGAATAACAAAGTAACTCTAAACCAACACATATGAAAACTTATATTAATAAAAATGAGTCTAAAAACATTAAAAATCACTCCATAATAGTTTTGGATCAGAATATAAAGTTTGGACAAAACCTTTTTCAGAATTACACAACTAAACTACAACCACTACTCAAAACAGAACATAAATTCACAAAAATTATAGGATGATTACACAATAATATAAAATAATAAAATAAAATTAAAATAAACCCATAAGACACTTTTTATATGATTTAATAACCTATAAATCTGAAAAGGCTTTTATAACCTCTACTCACACCAACTACCTGCATAAAACATCGAATATTGACTGAATCTACACTCCTTAAAACTTTGTTACAATTCCTATATAAAATTGTATCTCTGGATCATAGGGGTTTCATCCTATAATATTTGAGATAAATTCTTTTCCATCCAAATACTTCCAACATCCAAGATTTTTCATTTCAGGATGGTTTGACGAGCATTTTTCAACAAGAGAAACTAATTAGTTTGGCAAAAGATCCCTATAATGAATTTTAAGAATATAAATATACAAGAGGACCCAAAAATGACACCAAAACCCAAATCATTACTTTGAAAATATGAAAAACTAATTATAAAATCCTTTTATTGTCATCTTTCTCCAATTTCCCATAATTTGCTTTAATCCTGCTTTTGCCCTATTCTAGAAATTTCTCAAATTTGGTCAACTTCTCTTGAGGTTAAGAATGCAAAAATAATTTATTATTTTGATTTAAAAACCTCATATTTATCCTTATACTAAAAAACACCACACCCAACTTTGGCTAATAAAGTATTATTATTTGTCTTAATCCCTATTAGCTTTTCAAATTTGTCAATTCCAAAAAATAATTAATTAAATGTTTGTTCCATTTTTTTAACCTTATTCCCTTGTAATTGAAATTTGGATTAGTTAATTATTAAATGGAAATTAATTATAAAGAGTACATGACAAATTGCATATAGATATGTGGTAGGCATAACTCAAAGCTGTGTTTGAATTACTTTAGGACTATAAGTAATCAATATTGTTATATTGCCTAAGGAGTCTTTCCAAACTCCTTTGTTTTATAAGTTTGTTAGATTGAAACCAATATGTTGTAACTATCTTACATTGCAAGTGGTTTTTGATTTTGTAGGATCAATGTGGTTATGCCAAAGATAAGCACCACCCATGTATAAGGTAATTATACTTGTTGGCATGGATGTTTTTATGTTATTCACTTTGATATTCTTGCATAAGACGTGTATCTTAGATTAGCCCCATATTAAGTAGCATTTGTAATTTGATCATATAAATATTATGAATAATAATTTATTGTGCATAATGTTCTTTAGGTAAGTTATCTCCATCCTTTGTATGCAGGATAAAGCTTTTGTATTTGGAGGGAGATATGTTACATTATTTTGAATGAGTAATTATGAAGTAAGCATATTTATGCACGTCATTATATAAAGGGTAAATGATTCATATTGAAATGTCCTTTAATTTAATGGGGAAAGAAAGCCTCTACTAAATATAATTTATAATTCCAAATCTGAGGGTTTAAATCCTAGCTCATATGATGTACTTTTGAATTGAATAATATAATCTTAAAGGGATTCATCATCACATTGTTTGAAATTATGCAAATGTTATAATGTAAGTTTTGGCACCTTGTGGATTTTGAAATACATGAAGAATGTATCTTCCAACTATAAGAAAGTGTTTAAAGATCCCTATGTTAAACTATAAAACTACTTTTGAGCCTCATCAAAAATAATCATATGGAAAACTTTTGGCAATAGTTTGTCATTTTGTGCCCATTGACCAAAAGAATGTACATATCTAATCACATGATCGAATGGGTCCTTATGTATTAAAAAGAGAGAAAAATATAGTAATTCAAAATCTTGTGGATAAGGATATTCAATTATACATTTCACAAGAGGTTGATTGGTGAATGAGGTTACATGTGCCTTATCATTATGGAAAGCCATTTGCATTTGGAGTATAGAAACTTGCTTTTGAAGATCCCCAATAGTGGCCATCATAGACATTAGACTCTATGGGGATATAGGTGTTTGTCATAGGTGTTATCATTGGTTGCAACCCACCACCTTTTTTGAATCTAGGCTTATGAGTATCATCATCCTCATGTATAACAAGTGCAAGTTCATGATCACTTAATTTAGGACATTTTTTTAATTGTATGGGATCTTTGAAATTTGGTAAATTTGGTATATCATTTGAATATATTGTAACATTTGAAGAATTTGTTTCATTTTCCTTTGGTAAGGATATAATAATTTTAGCTTGGGAAAATTTTGGTAAGGACACCTTTTTTGATAAAGAATTTGTTTTAAATGAAGGCAAGAAAAAACCATCACCCTTGAATAGAGAGATATTATTTTGGAATATAGGAATTTTAATTCTTTCCTTGAGCATGAGTTAGATAGTTTCATAAGAATAGTCATCAAAATAATTAACGTCATCCATGATAAAAGATATGAAGTAAATAAAGATTATGACAAAGTAGATAATAAGCATCCTACAGGGTATGCTTAGGTATAATGGAATTTAAAGATCAGGCTCATGATATGTTTAACTCTAAAATGTTGATCTAAGGTGATATTATCATTAACCCTATATTTGGATTAAAGGGGTCTATATAAATGAAATGACATAAGGATGATAATAAGATCTATAATAGGCCAATTAGTATAAAACCTAGATATAAGCATACACTAAAATTATTATGTTGAGATAGTCTAAATATGGAAAGTACAATTATGCTAGATATAAAAATGACAAAAAAGTGATATACCTAGCTTGTTCTGATGTTAATTTAGTCCTAGGTCTCGAAAAGGGAGAAATTATGCTAGAAGGATATTATAGAATAGTCATTAGATTCTAGATCTGATGTTTATGGTAATTTAGACACTAACGTCAATCCGAGATGGGTGTGTCGATGCTATTGTCTAGGTTCAATGTAAGTGTCATATACAGAATACCTATTGGAAAAGGATGTAACCACCTAAATGATTATGGGTTTGAATTCACCTTCACTCTAGTGCATTTAGATCTGTGTCATATACTATCACTCTTTTTGAAATGGCAAAACCCTAGTTCTCAATCTTCATGATGACTTTAGGGAAAAAATGGGTTCTTGGGCACACACAATGTCGAGTTGACCTTAAAGACCCTATGTTAGAGGGTGTTACGTACATACCTAATACTCTAGAAGAGGGCCTAAGACTCATGTATTTCTCTCCTATGTGTTGGCTTGTGTGTGAATCATGCAATATATGGAAAGTAAGTATAACAATGACCTAGCTTGTAACATGACAAATCAGGGTCTTGCACTAATCCTTTAGTAATTTAGAACTATAGATGTGTTGTACCTATGATTAGTATGGAAATAGGGAAGATTTGTTCATTTAAATACTTGATAGAGTGCTTTTTATAAGTTGCCTTGGTCTCTTTGGTCTTTTACTAGGTGAGGAATGAATGAGGGTTGATATTGCATTTATATCAATCCCTTTGGAGTAATAACTTGCATTAATATACTTAAGCCAACCATTAGGATATGTTTCATTTGTAAATTGGATAAATTTAGGGTACTTGATAGTTATGTTGGGATAAGACAATAGTGTCAATGCTATCATCTATCATAAATGTTAGTGTTCAAGGAGCAAGAAAGTAGGTACAGGTTCAAAACTTGCAGAGATGGAAGATAAGTACATTTTAAGAATTCTAGGTAAGATAGAAGACCTGGGTCATCAACATAAGATTGGTTGGAATAAGAGATATAGAATAAGTGGCACAAATATAGAGCAAATGTGAGACTTGCAAAAGCAGGAAAGGTATAGAACTGAGAGGAACAACTAAGGTCTAAGTTTTTCCAAGTGTACAAGACTGAGGTGTTATATAATCATAAAATATCATCTACATGTAGCTACCATCCTTATAATCAATTCCATGCTCCCATCATTTTAAGAGATGAGTTGATCCATAGTAAGGAAAATAAATATCCTTTATACGTACTTCCTACACCACCATCATATGATTTTGGCCTTTGATAGTTGGTAACATATGGATACAAAGGACAAGGATTGGACCAAAATGAACAAGGCATAACCCATCCTATATCTCTGAAAAATAATAAAATTAGACAAGGCTTAGGATTTTAAGAAAAATCCATGAGTCACCAGCAAGGAAAGTCATCTAATAATGTCCTTCATACACCTTTTACCACCAAAAAAGACACATATGAGCAAGATGCTCCTTCATATGATCACCAAAAGTTCCAAAAAGTACATAAGGAAATTATGTTTGATTTAAAAATTTCTTTTAAGGGGAATATTCCTTCAAATAAATTAATTCAAACACCCATAATTCCAACATTTCCAAATAATGTCCCCCTTATCAAGGGCGATGATTCTCTCTTCTCTTCATTCAACATTTAAAACTTTCAAAAGGTTATCCAAGACATCATGGAATATTTACCAAACAATTTTAAGGCACCAAGAATAGGGAAGAATTGAAAACATAAAGTGTAAAAGGCTCTTAATGTTCTAAATCTTGCAACCAAGGTATTTAAACCAATGGATGTTTATCTCCCAAATGATTCATTCACAAAAAAGGTTTATATTAGACCAAAAGAGGCAACTTTAAAAAATTTCCATCCAATACAAATTGTTATATCTATATTAAAAGTGAATGAACCAAGCTCTTCAAATGATATACCAAAGGTACCATAATTTAGAGATCTAATACCTTTACCAAAGTATCCTAAATTCAGTGATTCATAACCTGCACTTGTTATCCATAAGGATGGTGATACTCATATGCCTAGATTCAATAAATATGGTGGATTAGAATCAATGATAACATTTATACCAAGCACCACCATTCCAATCGAGTATCTTATTTATATGATGAGCACTATTGGAGATCTTTAAAAATAGGTTTATATACTTCAAATTCAAATAGATTTCCATAACACTAATGTAAATGTTACCTCATTCAATAATCAACCTCTTTCATAATGTATACTTGAATATCCTTATCTAAAAGATTTTGAACTACCAAATTTACCTCTCTTTTTCAGTTATAAGGACCCATTCGACCACATGATTAACTATATACATTCTTTTCGTCAATGGGTAAAAGATGACAAACTATTTCTAAAAGTATTCCATATGAGCATTTTTGACGAGGCTCATAATTGGTTCTATAGTTTGCCAAGAGATTCCTTAACCAATTTTGCACAATTAGAAGATGCATTCTTCATGGCTTCCAATATCCATAAGGTGCCAAAACTTACATTAGAACATCTACATAATTTTAAACAATGTGATGATAAATCCCTTCAAGATTATACCATTCTATTCAAAAGTATATCATATGAGCTAGAATTTAGATCTTCATATTTGAAGTTACAATTCATTTTTAGTAGAGGTTTTTTTCTCCATTAAGAGAAAGAGAATTGCATAAAGAATATGAGTCATTTACCCATTTATATGCAAATGTACATATATATGTTTTGTTCATACTTACTCTTCCAAAGGAGCTTTACATATCCACTTCTAAATACCAAAGTTGTAATCCTCGCACAAAGGAGGGAGATGAATTACCAAATGAACATTATGAATAAAAATGTGAAGTTATTAATCTTTATATGGGAGCTCTATAAGGTTTATTCAATATGGGACCAATCCAAGGTTCATATCCTATGTAAACACCTTGAGGCACTCGAATAACCCAAAAAGCATCCACACCAAAAAGAATTGGCAATCACATTATTCATGGGTGGTGCATATTTTTGGCATAACCATATTTATCTCACACAAATAAAAACTTCTTGCAATGTAAGACGCTTACAATAGCTTGGTTTTAACCTAAAAGGCTTACAAATCAAAGGAGGTTCGAAAGACTCCCTAGGCCACATAACATTACTAATTATTTGTGGTCGTAAAGTGATTCAAAAATGGGTTTGGGTTATGCCACAAATATCTCCATATGCATCCACATTGGGCACTCTCTAGTTATATCAAATGGAAGCAAAAAATGAACAAAATGAGCAAGGTATATATTTTTCTCATGAAGGTAAATTGATCCATATTCTAAATGATATCATTGGTTATTCTATTAAACATGTAAAACATGATGAGAAACATGCCATGTACCATTTCCACTTATCTAACTATTGTCACTTGGATTTTCACCCCTTGAGGGGATGTCTCAGCTCTCCTCATCCAAGTGGCACAATTGAAACACCTCTAGACTGTGGGTAGCCTATGAATGAGGTGAATCTCTAAATAGGGCTAGATCCTTTGATGTACCACTTTTATATCACTAATACACCTATGATTTCAAGGATAAGGGAGAGAAAACTAAAATTAAATTATCCTAGAGGTGGTCATACACCAAATTAATTGATAACTACCAACCAACTACATGTCACACATGAGACCAAAAGACTAACTAGGCATACACTTTTCTAATTTGAATCTTATCACATTAATATTACATTATGAGGTTATGATGAACATTTAGGATAGGAGGAATAGACAAGAGACCTATAATGGCACTATTGAATAAACTAACTCACTCAACCTTGACACTTCATAAAACACTTCACATGACTTGTAAGAAGAAGCTTTCAAGCTGCAAATAGGTGAGAGAATGAGACAACAATGTTAAGGAAACAACACTTATCACTAATAAAGATAAATCATTAAATTTAACACACTATGAACAGTCATAAAATAGGTAAAATTAGTATTCTTTATTGATCCATGGTATGCAAATGAGCAGGGCTTTACTACACTCAGGTGGAGCATCCTTATAATAGCCAAAATGGCTAGTTCTTATAGAACTTGAGAGAAAGAAGAGAATAAAGAAGTCCAAAGGTCACAAGGATAAGTGTAAATATGATAAAAGGAGTTACATGTGCATGAGAGGAGAATGTGAAATTGATCGTGCAAAGTCATAAGAGGTAAGTGGCACCCCAAGTCATGAAACTCTTAAAATATGGCATGAAATCTCTTTTGCTAGTCCAAGAAACTACCTTCATCATTGAGCTTTGTCAGAACATCCTAAAACTAACTAGGGATAGGTATAATGATTTAACTGAGAGGGGGGGTTATGGACATGTTTATCCATGCATTGATTGCATTCCTAAGCACCTAGATTCCTCTGAAAAATATCCATCACTACCTGTAGTCAAAGAAACTCCTCCTTCACACACCTTGCACACTTGGATTCCAAAATTGGCTTCAATTTTCCATTAAAATCCATGAAATGGAGTGGATGAAACTTATAAAAACCCTCCATATCCTTATATTTCTCAAGTGCACCTTAAAATAAACTTACTTGAAGTTTTTTACCCTTCTCACTATCATGTTCACTATGCCAGTTTTGACTAGCTCAGATGAGAGCTCTTGTTGAGGAACTTAGGAGTTTTTATGAAGAATTAAATGAAAATGGGGATTTATCTTAATTCTCAAGCTTTCCTCCCATATGATTTGCATCTATAGACTATTCCTAGAATCTGTAAAAACATAAAAAATGTCAATAAAACCCTATTTTATATTCCATCCTTAAAGTTTTGTATAGTAAAAAATGATTTGGAGTAGCTTGAGAGATTAACCTACAACATAAAATCATCATTATAAACAAACTATTCCATTTAGGTACACTATTTGCTCAATCTTCTCAAACTAGTCATTAGCAAGGTTTTTGGTGAGTTTGAGTCTATTTTGCCATCTTAGCCATTATTCATGAAGATATGAAGTTCAAATCTCAAATAAATGATAAAAAATGGTTTTTTAGGACCTTATATAACTTTTCTTATCTCCTTGAGTCTCCCTGAAAGGTTTCCAAAAAGATATGAGCTTCCAACTTTGCCTACTCGAGCTCTTTTCTTCATTCTTTGCAAGCTTGAATTGGTCCTAAGCCAAAAATGGCTTTCATTGTGACTTATATGCATTTAAAAGATTTTAAACACTTCAAATGACCTCATAAATATGTCCAAATTTATTAGAATGCTCTCCTATAGTTGGAAGTGAAAATGACCTCTCATTTGGGTTTTAGGCCAAAACCCTGCCTAATAGCCTTGATTATAACCGTTGTAGTCTAGGCCACCTTATTGAGATTAATACTTTTGTGAGATGTTAATAATTTTTTTATAGGTGTAATAAAAATTATCACACCTCGTTTCTAGGTCTGATCAGCTCCTAGTTCACTCTTATCACCTTCATTCCTCAACACTTGCTAGTTTATGCATAAAGGAAGTGCCCTTTCTCTGAGACAAAATAGAGGGCACTTCCCCTATTTTATTATACCAAGTGAATTTTGGACAGGATTATCAAAGTTTTAATGATGTATTGTACATGTTTCCAAACTTTGGTAACATCATTTAACCCTTTAATTCCTCAAAGACCTAAGACATACCCTTGGGAAGGCAAACTATATACAAGGTTTAGGGTGTAGACTGTATGATGCATCCTCGGAGGTCTCTCTGTATTTATTTTCCATAAGTAAGGGCTTATTTAGGTTATGAACATCATGATTAATATTTTTTAATTATGTCCATCACTCCAACCTCCCACATATTCTTCATACTTTGACTGATCAAGTTTGAGTGTAGCCTCTAACTGTGTCTATTGTTCAAGACACCACACCTATAGGTGATCCTATATGTTTGAGCTTGATGACAATGTATACAAACCTCTTTAGAGTCCCTTAGGATAATTTTTTAATTATTTGGGCCCATTTGTCTCATCTTTATGCACTACCAACACTTACAACCTCAAACCTACTCACTGTCTGTCATAGTCAATTGTGTTAGGACAAATATGGCCCTGTAGGTGACTAATTTCACATTGGAAAATGTGTCATTTTCTTTTGAGTTTTTTCATGATATTATAACTAATATATAATGAAAATTGTTTGTAGATACAGGTCTAATATCTGTTGGCTCACATAATGATCTTGGTAAACACCTATAGTCAGGTTGTAGGTAAGCATTTCAGAACCTAAGACTCCTGTAGGTGTTGATGGAGCTCAACACCTTGTTCCTCAATCCTTGTTGGCACATCCTTGAGGAAAAACTATCTTATTAAACTTAGCATAGTCATCCATTATGTATTCATGTTAACTTGGCAATTTTGAATGTAATGATATTTTTTATATCTCAAAACCTTTAGGTGATACTGCCTAAATTTAGTGGCTAAAGGGAAACTTTGAGCCTTCCTAGTAAGAAAGCCAAAGGACTAAATTACCTTCTTCCATTTGAAATTTTAACCCTTATTATATGGAAATAGGATGAATGCACTTGGAGTGATCAAAACTCAACATGGAATTATCATAAGGCATCTCCAAAAGGGTTAGGTGCTATATTTTTGTCCTTTAAGGAAAAGGTCCCTAAATCTAGTCTTTTCACCTTTGAAGGCAATCTCCCATATTGCTTACCCACATAGAATTGAAAATAAGTTTATTATTATATCTTCAACATAATAAGATCTCAATAAAGTTTCCAAGCATGTTAAGTCTTCTTCATGACCGTACTCTAGTCTCTACATTACCTTGTAGATATTTATTCCAAAACACAGGGTAGTGGCTTCAACATGTATGTGATTATTCAAAATTTATTTATACCCTACCACTTCAACATGTATTATATGATATCTCCAACATATTAATACTTCACTAAAGATCTCAAAACATATTCCAACATTTATAAACAACATTTCTCAATCTCTGCAGGTGCCACCTGTAGGTGATCACTACATATTACAAAGGAATGATTGTGAGTAGGGTAAATAGGTATGATGAATGACTTTATATGAATTTTAGACAATTTCAAAGTCTCACAATACAACCTTTCCATCTTGAAGTTTTTAAACCCATGTCACAACTTCCATTCCAATTTTTTTACCTCCCTGCAGACCCCTGTGTACTCTCATTCATGGTTGACTATGTATAGATGTATCATTTACTATCATTAGGGTCCTTTTGTGATACTTGGGGTGTCCAATATGACTATTCATAAAAAAATAATGTGACAAAAACCTTTTAGAGTCTTCATTTCTCCTCTATAAATGTGATTAGAGCTCAAACATCATGACTGTAACTAAGAGCAAGCAAAAAGTTGATTATGAGCTTAGAATGACTGAGTGTTTGATCAAGGTTTGATTTTTTAAGGTATAACATGGAAGGTAGGTGGTATTTATGTAATTGAAACATGGAAAACATCATATCCCATTCATATGAATCCCTTGCATAGAATACAACCTTCTGTAAGTAGTGAACTTGATTGACATTCCACCTAGAACATCAACTTGTAAATTGAACTAATTAGCCCATGAGATATTTTCCAAACATGAGAATAAGTATGGAAATCATGAGAGGAGAGATCCAACATCATCTATATTTAATATCACCAACTAGATTGTATGAGTTTGTCCAAATTAGAGTAAAACCTATAAGGTGAATAGATTGGCAAGCAAATTAGATATGCCAACTTCTTAAGAATGGTTTATAAAGTATAGGCCACCATTATTCTACAACCAAACATCAAATTTAATCTAACTAAGTTTAAAAGACACCCCTGTGATCATTTTTCTAGAAACCTCTCTTGTTGGTCATACCATATGAAAACCTAAGAACCATTCTTGCTTGCCAAGCCTAGTAGAAGAAGAGAGAAATAATTTTCTTAGTTTCTTGGAGCTTCAGATCAAATTTATCACTAGAAAAATTATGTGGAAGATCAAAGGACACTCCTAAAGTTTCATCAACTTTAAGAGGGTGTATAAGTTTGTACGCCTTAAGAAAACTCCCCTTTTTCCAAGAAAACTACTCTTTCTTCTGAAGAACCCACTACTTTTTAGTTAAAAATAGTTGATTAAGGCATAATAGGACACATGGCACATAACATCACTTTTTGACACCTTCACTTTACCCAAGGACTCTTCATGGTTCCTCCTCATCAATTTTTGTCTTACCCTACCTATATGAACGTGGTACAAAATGGATTTATTTGATTATTTTGTACATTGTGCAAGATCTAGGGACTTTCAATAAGAGCAATAAACTTTGGGAGTGAGATTAGGAATTATTCTAACTCACTATGATCATTTCATACTACATAAAATATCCTAAGTGTTCCTACCAACAACTTCATCTCAGCCAGTCAAACAGGCATAGTGAGAAGTGTGAGAACTTCAAGTGGAAGCCTATTTAAGGTATACCCAAGTAATTTAAGGCCATAGAAGGTCTTTCTAATTATCATCCACTCCATTTTATATATTTTCATGAAAAACTAAAGCCATTTTAGAAGCCAAGTGTGTAAATTATGTGAAAGAGGAGTTTCTTTGACTACAGGGAGTGATGGCTTACTTTTAGAAGATTCCAGATGATTAGGAATGCAACCAATGCATGGAGAAGCATGTATACAACCCTTCCCTCTTAGTCCAATAATTAGACCTATCCATAATAAGTTTTGGGATTTTCAAATAAGGGTGAATGATGAAGGTAGTTTTCTTGTGCAGAATGAGAACTCCTATGCCACATTTCATGAGTTGCATAGTTTGGAGAGCCATTTGTCCTATCAGACACATGGCACATAACACAAAAATTGACAAGGAGAAAATTTGAAAAAAAGGAGAATTTAATAACTTGTACAACCTCCTTGGGTAAAGTGAAGGTGTCAAAAGGTGATGTTATGTGCCATGTGTCCTATTATGCCTTAATCAACTATTTTAAACTGAAAAGTGGCAGGTTCTTCAAAAGAAAGAGTAGTTTTCTTGGAAAAAGGGGAGTTTTATTGAGGTGTAATTTTTTTTAAAACATACTATATCTGATGACACTTTAGGAGTGTCTTTTGATCTTCCACACAAATATTCTGGTGATCAGTTTGATGAGAAGCTCCAAGAAACTAAGAAAATTGTTTCTCTCTTCTTCCACTAGGCTTGGCAAACAAGAATGGCTCCCAAGTTTTCATATGGTATAGCCATCAAGAGAGGTTTTATAAAAAATGATCTTGGGAGTGTTTTATACACTCAATTATATTCCATTTGATTTTTGGTTGTAGAAGAATGGTGCCCTGTGCTTTATAAACCATTCTTAAGAAGTTGGCCTATCTAATTTGCTTGCCAATCTATTCACCTTATAGGTTTTGCTCTAATTTGGATAAGTTTGTACAATAAAATTAGTTATCTTGAATATAAATTATGTTGGATATCTTCTCTCATGATTTACATGCTCAGTTTCATGTTTGGCAAAGATCTCATGGGTTCATTAGTTTAGTTTGCAAGTTGATGTTCTAGGTGGAATGTCAATCAAGTTCACTACTTACAGAAGGTTGTATTCAATGCAAGGGATTAATATGAATGTGAAATGATGTTTTAAATTTTTAAATGCAATAAATACCATCTCACTTTCATTTTTTACCTTATAACATCAGACCTTGATCAAACACTCTGTCATTTTAAGCTCACAGTCAACTTTATTATTTCAGTTTTAGTCATGATGTTTGAGCTCTGATCACATTTATAGAGGAGAAATGGAGACTCTAAAAGGTGTTTGTAATGTTATTTTTGTATGAACATTCAGGTTAGACACCCCAAGTAGCACAAAAGGACCCTAATAATAGTCAATGATACATCTATACACAGTCAACCATGAATGAGCATACACAGGGCCTACAAGAAGGTAAAAATGTTGGAATGAAAGTCGTGACATTGATTTCAAAAAATTTAAGATGTAAAGTTTGTATTATGAGAACTTTAAATGCTCTAAAATTCATATAAATTAATTCATCATGCCTACTACCCCTACTCACAGTCATTCCTTTATAATCTGTAGTAATCTCCTATAGGTGGCACCTGTAGAGACTGAAAAATGTTGTTTATAAATGTTGGAGTAGGTTTTGAGATCTTTAGTGAAGTATTAATATGTTGGAGATATCATAGAATCCATGGTGAAGTGGTTGATTATAAATCAGGTTTGAAGAACCGCATACATTGTTGAAGCCACTGCCCTATGTTTTGGAATAAACATCTATAGGCTAATGCAAAGACTAGAGTACGGTCATGAAGAAGACTTAACATGATTGGAAGATTTATTGAGATCCTAGTATGTTGAAGAGATCATAATATACTTATTTTCAATGATAAATGGGTAATCAAGATGGGATATTGCCTTTAAAGGTGAAAAGACTAGATTTAGGGACCTTTTCCTTAAAGGACAAAAACAAAACACCTAGCCCTTTTGGAGATGTCTAATGACAATACCATGTTGATTTTTTATCACTCCAAGTGAATTAATCCTATTTACATATAATAAGGGTTCAAATTTCAAAAGTAATAAGGTAATTTAGTCTTTTGGCTTTCTTACTAGGAAGGCTCAAAGTTTCCATTTAGCCACTAAATTCAGGCAGTATCACCTAAAGGTTTTGAGCCAAGTTGAAACATGAATACATAATTGATGGCCATTCTAGGTTGAATAAGACATTTTTTCCTCAAGTATGTACCAAAAAGGATTGAGGAACAAGGTGTTGAGCTCCATCAACACCTACAGGTGTCTTAGGTCCTGAAATGCTTACCTACAACCTGACTATAGGTGTTTACCAAGCTCATGATGTGAGCCAACAAATACTAGACCTATATCTAAAAAAAAAATCATTGGAGATTATTCATAATATCATGAAAAAACTCAAAATAACATGACACATTTTCCAATGTGAAATCAGTCACCTATAGGATCTTATTTGTCCTAACACAATTGATTGTGTTTGACTTGTTGGGAGGATATAAACCGGAAGCACACAATTTGATTACCAAACCAAGCAACTTAATATGCGGAAATTAACCAGATTCACCAAGTAACTAGAATTCAGAATAACACATGATATGAGAGACAATACACAACTTATATTAACAGTTTATACAAAAAAGAATACAATAAAGAAGATGCCACTTCTTCTCCACCACCTTACAGAGGTTTCCCACACCTCAAGTGAACAGTAATTCTTCTCCACAAAGCTCTCCCTCTCACAGGTCCCAACACCCAACTCAAAATACAGAGTTGGTGTTCACCTCCCGTGCTCCACAAGTACTCAAGGTACTTCAAGTAGATCTCCCATGAATCTGCAACAACCTGCAATTCAACAGACCATACTTATGGAAGGAACTCCCTTGCCTTCCTCTTGCTCTATCCGAGTACACACCTGTACTCCAAGTAGATCATGCCTGATACTGCTCCTTGTTGTGTTGCTGTCTGTATGACCTTGCACACCTGCAAATCAAACAATGGTTCTGCTCACCTGTGAACCTCGACCTTGCACACACATACACCTGCAGATCAATGATCTTACTTACCATGTAGATCTCCTATATAGGCCATGCCACTGTGACCAAGATCCTACACTCCTGAAGAACCCAGCTGGCTCTCCAATCCAGCACCAACACACCTGGTACTGAGGCACTAGGAGGAACGCACCATTGCTCTACCTCACACACAGAAGGAGCTTATAATTATGCTCTCTTACTCCCTAGCACACATTTCTAATACAACCATGAGTCTATTATATAGATCTCATCCAAACAATGATTAGACATCTAATTACAATAATTAGATCCGCAGCTATGAGTCTAAAATTAGCACTCATCATGCAAACACTTGGTTCGTTAGCTCACTGCCCGTAATTAGCTCGCAGTCGAACCACACAGGCGACCGATGTCGGTCCCTGTCCGCCTGGGGTCGCCGACGCCGGCCGATATATGACCGACGTCGGTTGCCTTCCTGTCTTACCCTGCCGACGCCGGTTGGCCAGACCAACGCCAAACACTTCTGACACTTCGGCAACTCATTCTGCAACCTCCTCCATGTCTGCATCAGTGAAGCTTTTAGCTCCACAATCCTAACATGACTGTGACAGACAGTGAGTAGGTTTGAGGTTGTAAGTGTTGGTAGTGCATAAAGATGAGACAAATGGGCCCAAATAATTAAAAAAATATCCTAAGGGACTCTAAGGAGGTTTTTATACATTTTCATCAATCTCAAACATGTAGGATCACCTATAGGTGTGGTGTCATGAACAACAGGCACAATTAGAGGTTACACTCAAACTTGATCAGTCAAAGTATGAAGAATATGTGGGAGGTTGGAGTGATGGACAGACTTATAAAATATTAATCATGATTTTAATTACCTAAATAAGCCCTTAATAATGTAAAACAAATAGAGAGAGACCTCTGAGGATGCATCATACAGTCTACACCTTGAACCTTGCATATAGTTTGCCTTCCCAAGGGTATATCTTGGGTCTTTGAGGAATTAAAGGGTTAAATTATGTTACCATAGGTTGGAAACATGTACAATAAATAATTAAAACTTGGAGAATCCTCTCCAACATTCACTCGGTATAATAAAATAGGGGAAGATCCCTCTATTTTATCTCAGATAATGGGCACTTCCTTTATGCACAAAATAGCAAGCGTTGAGGAATGAAGGTGATAAGAGTGAACTAGGAGCTGATCAAACCTTAAAATAAGGTGTGATAAGTTGGGTGAAACCTAAAAAAACATGAGAAACATCTACAATAAGGATTAATCTCAATAAGGTGGCCTAGACCAAAAGGGTTACAGTTAGGCCTATTAGGCAGGGTTTTGGCCTAAAACCCAAATGAGAGATCATTTTCACTTCCAACTATAAGAGATAATTATAATAAATTTTACATGTTTATGAGGTAATTTCAAGTGTGTCCAATCTTGTGGAATCTAGATAAGTCACAAGGAAAGAAAATTTTGGCTTAGGACCAATTCAAGCTTGCAAGGAATGAAGAAAAGAGCTCAAGTGGGCAAAGTTGGAAGCTCATATCTTTTTAGACACGTAGAATGGAGACTCAAGGAGATAGGAAAAGTTATATAGGGTCATAAACAACCATTTTGTGGCATTGAGTTGAGATTTTAATGTTATATATTCATGAACAATGGCTAAGAGGGTAAAATAGGCTCAAACTCACCAAAACCCTTGCTATTAACTAGTTTGAGAAGATTGATCAAATACTGCACCCAAATAGAATACTTTGTTTATAATGATGACTGAATGTTATAGGGGACTCTCTTAAGATACTCCCCATCCTTTTGGACTATATATGATTGTATGTATGGAGTAAAAAATAGGGTTTTATTGGCATTTTTTTATGTTTTTTTAGGTTCTAGGAAGAGTCTAAAGATGAAAATCACATGGGAGAAAAGCCCGAGACTTAAGATAACTCCCCTTTTCCATTTTGTGCTTCATATAAACTCCTAATTTCCTTAATAAGAGATCTCATCTTATCCAGTTAGAACTGACATAGTGGACATGATAGTGAGAAGGGTAAAAAACTTCAAGTAAGTTGATTTTAAGGTGTACTTGAGCAATATAAGGCCATGGAGGGTCTTTTCAAGTGTCATCAATTCCATTTCATGGATTTTCATGGAAAACTAAAGCTAATTTTGGAAGACAAGTGTGCAAGATGTGTGAAGAAGGAGTTTATTTGACTACAGGTAGTGATGGCTCTTTTTAAGAGGAATCTAGGTGATTAGGAATAGAACCAATGCATGGATAAACATGTCCATAACCCCTCCCTCTTAGTTCAATCATTATAATTGTACCTAGTTAGTTTTTGGACATTTTAATAGAGCTAAATGATGAAGGCAGTTTCCTAGACCAGTAAAAGAGACTTCATGCCACATTTTAAGATTTTTATGACTTGGGTTGCCACTTATCTCTCCTAATTTTGCATGATCAATTTCATATTCTCTTTTCATGCACATGTAACTGACACTTTTCCTTGTGACCTTTGTACTTCTTTCTTCTCTTCTCTCTCTCAAGTTCTATAAGAACTAGCCATTTTGGATATTGTAAGGATGTTCCACCTAAGTATGGTGAATCCCTACTTATTTGTATACCATGGATCAATAAGGATTATTGATTTTACCTATTCTATGACTATTAATAGTGTGTTCACGTGAATGATTAATATTTCTTAGTGATGACTGTTGTTTCCTTAGCATTGTTGTTTCATTCTCTCACCTATTTGCAGCTTGAAAACTTCTTCTTGCAAGTCATGTGAAGTGTTTTATGAAGTTTCAAGGTTGATTGAGTTAGTCTATTCAATAGTGCCATTATAGTCCTCTTGTCTAGTCCTCCTAGCCTAAACATTCATCACAACCTCATAATGAAATATTGATGTGAGAAGATTCAAATTAAAGAAGTGTATGCATTGTGAGTCTCTTGGTTTCATGTGTGACATGTAGTTAGTTGGTAGTTATCAATTAATTTGGTATATCACCACCTTTAGGATAGTTTAATTTTAGTTTTATCTCCCTTTTCCTTGCAAACATAAGTGTAGTAGTGATCTAAAAGTGGCACATCAAAGGAGCTAGCCCTATCTAGAGATTAACCTCATTCTTAGGCTAACCACAACCTATAGGTGTTTCAATTGTACCACTTGGATGGGGAGAGCTGAGACATCTCCTCAAGGGGTGAAAATCCAAGTGATAACACTGACCATGATACAAATAATGTAAAGGATCTAAATTAAGGTTTCAAGGTCTCACATATTCCAAAAATAGTAAAAAATTTAAAAAAATTCAAAAGTCCAAAAATATGTTCAACATTTACATATCCTATTAGCTCTTTGGCATACATGTCATGGGTTCCATGTTGGTAGATAATATATTAATATTTTATATACACACATGTGTTTCACACATATTTTGAGTGTGATTTAGACATAGATAGATACCAGATCCATGCACTTTTAAATGTTGGGTTTTCCCTTTACTCATGTCACCAGGACATTGGGGGAATCCACCTCTATGATCATGACACATCCAAGTTATATCATTTTATAGTCACTTTACATTATCATGTTCAATATTATATATGTAATTACACATGCCTTTATCCATGCTTATAAATTTTACACTATACTTGATATGTTATATACTTAATATTTTTTACTAACACATATTCAGGGACTAGTATGATATGTTTATGCTACTTGTTTATGCTTTCATTTATGCATCCCTTTAGTGTTTTACCTTGTTATTAACTTGATTGTTTCGGAGTTTGAATATGATTCGTTATTTTCATCCCCCATGCCTTTATTTGCATCTTTTAAATTTGAATATGTCATTACTTCTTGTATTTTGACATCTGAATGTCATTCTTCTTTTATGAACATTTGACTAAGTCATGTCCCTTCAATTATGCAACATTTAAATATGCCACTTGTTTGCGGTCTACTTGGACCTTTGTCTTTTGATTTTATTTTTGAGTGCTCTTGTGTGTGATTTTGATTGTTTTTTGAGCTTGTACTATTACTATTTAGATGTTTCCATGATTTACATCATGCATCTTAGGGCTTGGTGTGATCACATTCTTCATGATTCAATGACATATCTACCTAGACATGTTTATTTTATATGTTACATGGTACATTCATAGTTTACATGGTTATCTTATCATTTTAAGGTAAGTTAATTATTAGTTGATACTTTTCTTCAACTTAAAATAGGGGCATGCCCCAAAACATGCCCCCACTATAATTTGAGTTTGTGAAGCAATGTGAAAGTCATGCCATAGAGGCATGACTTCCACATTGCTTCACAAATTCAAATTACAGTGGGGGCATGTTTTGGAAACATGTTCTCCCCATTTATCACATATTTAGATTTAGTGGGGGCATGTTTTTGAAGCACATTCTCCACACTTATTCAGTATGTATTATACCCATATTACAGTGGGGGCATGTTTCAAAAACATATTCTCCACATTGGCACTTATATTAGTTTTCATATTTCCCACACTGGCACATACACTAGTTCTTAGATTCAAGTTATAGTGGGGGCATGTTTTAAGAACATATCCTCCAAAATTACGCCAATTTTTAGTTTCACAGATTGTAGTGAGGGCATGTTTTAAAAACATGTTATCCCCACTTACATGGTTTTTAATTGGCCAAATTGCATTGTTATATGATTCATATACACATTTGTGATATAATTCTATACATTGGCTCTATTTTTATACATAGTTTCAACATGAGACATATCTAAGGTGCATATGCTATGCGATGTGTCCCTAATATTGAAAAATTAAATCAGTTTCAGATTCCAAATACATTTAGGTACTATCATCACCCATCAAGTTGGAATTTTATAAACTTTATTGAGCCAATATACTATAGTAGTTGGTTCAATTTTTGGTATGGCTGAGGTGATTAAATCACTTGATCTTTCCAAATTATAGGTTGGACTTGATTACATCATCCAACCTTACCAATTTTATAGTATGAGTTGACTTGGTTCACTCACACTCATTAGGTTATAAGTATGATTGGGTTGCATGATTGAGCTAATCTCACTATCAGATGACAACTCACCTTTTCTCCAAGGTTGGGGGCATGTGTCTTCCAATCTCTCTATGTATCTCTTTAGATATATGAAATTTATAGATTTATATTTGTCTTAATATTAATTTTAGTGATTTATAATGATTATTTTTTTGATCAAATTACCAAAAGGCACAATAGTTACATCGATACACAAGTGTACTCCTAAACCTTGTACTCTTTCAATTTTAATCATTTCAATAGTTTCAATTTCAGATTATATGCACTGATTATATATTACATAACATGTTTTTGGTTACATGTCAATCACCAACAAATCATTTAAGCTAGACTCAAGTAAAGGCAAGGTGTGTTATACACACCTAGGTACATATTCCTTTTCCTTTAAACTAGCAATTTCACTACTAGATTAAAGGGGAGGCAAATGTAGACATTATTTCTAAAATATATAACATCTCAGTCTAGTACACTTCGAAAATACATATCATGGATGTACATTTAAATTATGGACCTTTCTCATTACCAAAAGACTCACATACACTATCTCTCTATGCCTAATTGCTTATCTCTTAGTTTGACAAATGCTATTTTGATGACTAAATCCTTCTATCATACCTAGAATGTTATAGAGGTGCTTAACTTCCATCTCTACAAGTTTTGGACCTGCACCTATTTTCTAACTACCTAAACACTTGCATCGCAGTTAGACACATACGTCGACGCAAGTGTCCTACCCCAACATAAGTGTTTAGTGCCCTAAAGTCATCCAATTTACAAGTGAAACATATTCCTGTGGTTGACCTAAGATCGTTAATGCGAGATATTCTCCCAAGGAATTGGTATAAATATAAGATCGACACTCATTCATTCCTCACCTAACATAGACCTAAAAAATACCAAGGTACTTACCAAAAGCACTTAATCAAGCACTCAAGTGAGAAAATATTCCTTATTTTCTCCTATTTCCATATTAATTATAGGGATAACATGTCTATAGGTTTGAGGTACCAAAGGAGCAATCCAAGAGCTATATTTGCTAAATTACAAGCTAGGTCACTACTGTACTTATTTATAACACATTGCATGATACACACATAAGCCAAAATATAGGGGAGAACTACATAAGTATGAGGCCTTATTCAGAGTATTGAATATGTAGGCAACACTCATTGATAAAGGGGTATTTGGGGCAGCTCGATATCATGTGCCCACTAACCCATTTTTCTTATAGCTCCACTATGAAGATGAAAAACTAGGGTTTTTTTGTTTGACAAGGAGTGATAGTCCATGACCCATATTTGAATATACTGGAGTGAAGGCGATGCAGAACCCATAAGCATCTAAGTGGTTACATATGATTTTAATAGGTATTTTTGTATTGGACACCTATGTCCAAGTCATCCAATATTGTCGACACAACCATTCTAGATTGATGTAAGTGTCCATGACTATAGAGACAATTTACAAAATTAGGCGACTATTCCATAATCTAGATTCAGTCCACTTTTTGCATTATCCATAGCTAGATCTATATTAACATCAAAACTAACTAATTGTCTTATTTTCATTATTATTACATTATCTAATATAATTGTACTTTCTATCTTTAGCATCTTAACATAATAAATTTAGTATATGTTCTATTTGAGTTTCGAAAATAATTGGCTTGCTTTGGAGATAGTTTACCATCTTTGTGCCCTAGGTTATCTCTACTCTTTTAACCCTATATTCCCCTTAACGTAGATTTTAGGGTTAAATAGTGCCATATAAACCATTCATTATGGAGTTCCCCAACTATTTCAATTTATAAAAGCAATGTTTCAATAATGCATCAAATTATGTGACAATTTTTGAGATTTAATTATGTATTTTTGAGTCAATCTACGTTGATCCATATTTCACGAGTAGTGGCTGACAAGAACCCATGTATTTCAAGCATGAATGGTCCACTTGACACTCATTACATCTAGATGATCCTCGCATGGGCGAAACACCAATGTCATCTATCTCACTACTAATTTGACTCAAGTGTGTTATATATTACCATTATATTATGAATAAACTATTAAGATCACCTTAAACATGCATATTATTAATTTTAAATATTAACATATTTTTAAATAAAGTAAATGAAGGCTTCTACAAATAATTTAATTCGATTATTAATTTTTTATGAGATTTTATTTTGTGTGTTTAAGTCATTTCAAGATGACCTTACAAAAATAAACAATTTAATATTATTAACTTCTTAGAAAACAATAAATCTTTATCAATAAACATTCATAGGCAAAATAAAATCAACCATAATATTAGTAGGAGGGTAGGCCTCAACATATAACTCACGTGGCCTTGGTACCTTATAAAGGTAGCCCTAGGCATGGGTTTGACTCTTGTCTTACCCCATGATGTGGGGTGAAAGCCCACATCACACCACTCCAAGGTTGGGGAGCTCACCTTGTGTTAAAGTAGTTAACGTCGAGTATTGGATCAGATGCATCGATTTCTCTATGGTAAACAATAAAAAATAAAATAATATTAATAAGAGGGCCACTACCATTATGGCATCACCCCATTAAAGGATATTATATTTATATATTTTTAGTGGTATACCAATTAATATAAAATAATTATTTTTCTAAATGAATAATATTTTTAAAATTGTAAAACCCATTTTAAGATGTATTCAAATAACAAAATCTTTACAAGTTATTATTCTAAGATGTAGTGGAATAATAAAAAATATATGATTTATTAGAAATAGATTTTATTTTAATGAAATACAAAAAAGGAAAGACCAGTTTCATTCAATTTTCATCAATAGTGAGCCTGCATAGTCAACATAAATTTAGTTTGAGCTAGGTTTGCATATCTGCTTGTCAATTTACTATTTATAGCTCATTTCAAATTCTATAAATTATTATACTATGCATTTAAGTTATCTATATTTTGTAACCTAAATCGATTTCAATAGTTTATTTGTTTATAACATTTAAATTATAAATCAAAATAAACATATCAAACACTTACATTGATGAAGTACATGGTCTTCCTAAGGAGGCCACCCATCCTAGTAGTACTTTGGCTCAAGTGCATTTAACCATGGAGTTTCTCCCACAATGAAGCCATTTACAAAACACTCCACAAGTGTCACATCCTATATACCAATCATTATGGAGTTCCCTAGCTCTTTCAATTTTTAAAAGTAATGTTTCAATAATGCATCAAATTATGTGATGATTTTGAGGATTTAGTTATGTAGTTTCAAGTCAATCTATATTGATCCATATTTCACAAGTAGTGGTTGACAATAACCCATCTATTAAAATCATGAAGGGTCCATTTAACACTCATTATATCTAGCTAATGCTCGTAGGGGTGAAACACCTAACACTTAGAGATGTCATCCATCCCATTACTACTTCGACTCAAGTGCGTTTAGTATTACCATTATATTATGATTAAACTAATAAGATCACATTAAACATGCATGTTATTAATTTTAAATACTAAAATATTTTTAAGTAAAGTAATTGAGGCTTCCATAAATAATTTAATCAAATTATTAATTTTTTGCAAGATTTTACTTTGTGTGTTTAAGTCATTTCAAGGTGACCTTACAAAAATTAATAAGTTAATATTGTTAAATTCTTATAAAATAATAAATATTTATCAATAAACATTAATAAATAAAATAAAATCAACCATAATATTAGTCGAAGGGTAGGTCCCATGGTATAACTCATGTGGTCACGATACCCTGTAAAGGTAGCCCTGGGCTTGGGTTCGACTCTCTCCTACACTATGATTTGGGGTGAAAGCCCACATCACACTGCTCATAGGTTATTGGGGGGCTCACCTTATGTTAAAGCAGTCAATTTTGGGTGCTGGGTTAGATGCCTTGATTTTCCTATGATAAAAACTAAAAAAAGTAATATTAATAAGAGAGTCATTACCATTATAGCATCACTCCATTAAAAGATATTAGATTTATATGTTTTAGTGGTCTACCTACCTCCCTCTCTCCCCCCCCCCCCCCCCTCTCTCTCTCTCTATATATATATATATGAATGAATGAATAATGTTTTTAAAATTGTAAAAGCCATTTTAAGGTGTATTCCAACCACAAAATCTATATGAGTTACTATTTTAAGATGTAGTGGAATAATAAAATATATATGGTTTATTAGAAATAGATTTTATTTTAAGATTATGAGGGTATGAAAGAGAAACAAGGAAAGACCTAACAAACAAACATTCACCTACAATGAATTTCTTTTAGACTTTTTAGTTGAGGGTCTTAATTAGAATCATTTCATTTCATTTTATTTATTATGAAAGGAAATATCCTTTCAAGTGAGGGTGATCTCTTTTTATTAGGAAAAGAAAGGAAAGATTCTTTTGAGATTTACTATGAAATCCCTTTCAAGAATATAATTTTACTATTAAATAATCTTGAGACAAATTATTTACCATTAAAAGCGATAAAAATATTAAAGGAAATTATTTACAATATTTACATGCAATTTTTTTTCTTGGGGGTTTTTAAGAAGAAAACTTTAGAGAGAGAAGAGAGATACTGAGAATAGGTATATAAAGTGAAATGATTTATATGTACATGCTAGAATATATATATGCCATACAATACCTTCCAAGTGCTGAAGTCGGCTGCCCTATATATATATATGGGTCCCCCTCAATATCTTATCTTACTTCCCGACATTAAACCTATTAAACCATTCATCCTATTCCCATTACTGTATGGACATTGCCCTTGATATCTTACTTTCTTGCTTAGTCAGTTAATTACTCACTCACTGGTAAGATTAACGAGATGTCCCACTCCAGATTTCATTATCACGCAAGAAAATATTACATCAAATAATCAACAATATAACATTACTTATTTGAATATTTAAAAATACAAAGATTTGTAGGTATTATATTAGAGGAAAATACATGTGAATACACAAAATGAGACAAGACACAAAGTTCCTATAAAACTTGTTTGTATTAACTAAAAAGAAAACATACATTTTTTCTTTTGCAATTCTTTCACTTTTCATAATTTCTTGTAGTGCCAAAAATCCCCTATACAATATGTTTGGCCTGTATTTATATAGGGAGTATGCATAACTACCTCATAACTACCTTTCAAGATAATTTTCTTATTTCAACTTTTAATTTTTCATGTCATGTTCACTTAAAAGTAAAACATAACATCTTTCAAGTCACAATACATTATGAAAAAGTATAATGAAGAAATAAAGAAACTAGAGAGAGAAACAAGAGGATCAACGAGAGAGATAAGCTTTATTAACTTGAGAGGAAGCTTGATCAACTAATACAACTTGGATTTTTTCTTCGGTTTGAGAAGACTTCAATCTGTAAGCTTGGAATTTTTGTACAACAATGACTATTTTTTGTTGTTTAGGAATTACTGTGTAAGATATGCATGTTAACCATGCCTCCATTATCTATATCATTATTTTATTATTTTTGAAGTAACTTAGAAGATTTTTATTGGCTTCTAAGAGAGCATTGTGGATATTGCTCAACTTACTCATGGTTTAAAGATTGAAAATACCTATGCCAAACACTTCTTCCTTGATCATCTTTTGAAAATGCTCTTTCATTTATGTAGTAGATTAGGGTTCAATATCTCCTTATTTCATCAATTCACATTGAATAGACCAAACATCAACATGGATTTCATATTTGAGATCACCACATAAGTTATTTTGATATTGTAAGTCTTTCAAAACTTCTTCAAGAATATTGATCTTTCATTTTGCCCTTTATGACTACTATGTACTTAGGGATATGATATATTAATGTATATGGGTTGATAGAGATGCCAGAAAGTGGCACACTTTCTCCTTAATTAGTTTTATGGGTCAAATGAGTAACTTGTGGAATTAGTACATTTGGTATCGAGTCATTTTCATTAAGATTAGAAGTTTACCTATCCATTATTAGTAATCTAGGTCTATATAAAGGAGATGAATATCATTATAAAAGATATCAAGTAAGTGTCGAGTCATCTATTGGTTAGAAGGATATTGGAGGTGTCCCCCTTGAAGTGGAATTATGGAGTTATTCCTTCCTTAAGGAGTATATTATGGTGTTGCTCTATCATAAATGATATTGATAGATTCTCCAATCTATACAATAATTCGATACCAACCTATAAGTGCTTTTAGCCTTTTTAGGGTGAGGACTTTGTAATAGATTATAAACAACATCAAAATCAAGATCAACAATCATTATTGTGGCTTTCTTCCTTTTACTAACCATTTGGTGTACCCAAGTAAAAGGGAGTCACTTGAAGAAGCAACCAGTTGGGTTCCATGGGTCAAGGAAGAGTCCATAGGGAGAGTAGGTTTATTTAGAGGTGAAGAAAGAAGACGTGTAGGGGAAGGCAAATGGGGTGGTGACAAATGAGAAGGAGATGGAAGATGTAAAAGTGAAAGAAGATGCAGAGGTAATGACATATGCGAAGGAGAAGGAAGATGTGGAGGTGTTTGGATTGACCCTTGATCTGATACTAAAAATTATTAGGTTGTATTGTCAATTAATATTAAAGATTCAAGTGTCCCAACTATACGTGTCTCACTTGTAGGTGCTAAAACACTTGGATCTCTCTTGACATCTAGCTTCTTTCTCATCAATGAGTTGTCACCAAAACATTTCTCTGGCATCTTCTTTTTTGAAGGATCTTCTCCATCTCTACCATTTCTTACATTTCCACCATCTTTGGCTATGTTAGACTTTGGAGTCTTGAGGTATACTTTCATACCTTGTTGCATTGATGAAGAACCTTGTTTCTTCCCTTTAAATGATTCATCTTTATTTAAACATCATGATGTTGTAATTTCAATAATCTTTTTCTCAAACTAGTGCTTCATCTTTTGAAGAACAAATTGTGTATGTTATTCCAAATCTATTTCGTCTCAAATAGACCAATATGTCATAGGTAGAGGCAAGATTTGTTGGTGAACAAGGGATCAACCATATCATTTCCTTTATCAATAATGCTTTAAGTGACCCACTCTAAATCCACTCTAACCTATATTTTTGGGCTATGTAGGTAGTACTTAGATCACACATGATTATTTGAAGATAGCTCGGCTATTCCCATCTTTGTATTTTATCTCTATTTAGTTTATTATGCATGAGATAACGTTTAGATTTCGTAGGTATTCTACATAACAAATAAGGACACACAATTAATTAACAAGTCATCACAAATAACTATAGGTGCTCGCACAGAAAAACAATCACATAGTCAACCAAGACACGATTGTAGTCAACAAATAAGGTTGAAATATGACCTTGTCCTCATAGTGCACCCTTGTCCTAATACAATTTTAAATTTTGCTTTCGTTGCAACATAATTCAAGGGTCATTACAGTCAAATTTCATCAACAATGAGCCTGCACAATCAACATAAATTTAGTTTGAGCTAGATTTACATATATGCTTGTCAATTTACTATTTATAGCTCATTTCAAAATTTTGTAAATTACTGTATTGTACATTTAAGTTATCTATATTTTGTAACCTAAATCGGTTTTAATAATTTATTTATTTATAACATTTAATTTGCAAATCAAAATAAACATATCAAACACTTCCATTGATGAAGTACATGGTCTTCCTATGGAGGCCACCCATCCTAGTTGTACTCCAGTTCAAGCGCACTTAACCATGGAGTTTCTCCCATAATGAAGCCATTTACAAAATGCTCAACGAGTGTCATGCCCTATAAACCATTTATTATGGAGTTCTCCAACTCTCTCAATTTATAAAAGTAATGTTTCAATAATGCATCAAATTATGAGATGTTTTTATGATTTAGTTATGTAGTTTCGAGTCAATCTACATTGATCCATATTTCAAAAGTAGTGGTTGATAAGAACCCATCTATTACGAACATGAAGGGTCCACTTTACACTCATTACATCTAGATGATGTTCACAATGTTAAAACACCAAACCCTTAGAGATGTCACTCATCACACGATTACTTTGACTCAAGTGCGTTTAATTTTACCATTATATTACGACTAAACTAATAAAATCACATTAAACATGCTTATTATCAATTTTAAATATTAACATATTTTAAAGTAAAGTAAGCGAGGCTTCCACAAACAATTTAATTAGATTACTAATTTTTTGTGGGATTTATTTTGTGTGTTTAAGTCATTTCAAGATGATTTTACAAAAAATAGTAATTTAATATTGTTAAATTCTTAGAAAATAAGAAATCTTTATCAATAAACATTCATAGACAAAATAAAATCAACCATAATATTAGGAGGGCAAGCGTTGGTGTATAACTCACGTGGCCTTAACACCTTGTAAAGGTAGTCTTGGGCATGGTTCGACTCTCGTCTTACCTCGTGATGTGGAGTGAAAGCCCACATCACAACACTCAAATGTTATTGGGGAGCTCACCTTATGTTAAAGAAGTCACCTCAGATACTAAATTAGACGCCTTGATTTCCTTATGGTAAAAATAAAATAAAATAATATAAATAAATAAATAATATTCGTAGCAAGGCCTATATTATTATGGCATCACCCCATCAAAGGATATTATATTTATATGTTTTTAGTGGTCTACCAATCTATATATATATATGAACAATGTTTTTAAAATTGTAAAAGCCATTTTAAGATGTATTCAAATAACAAAATTTACGAGTTATGATTCTAATATGGAGTGGAATAATAATATATATATGATTTATTGGAGATAAAATTTATTTTAAAATTATAAGGGTATGAAAGAGAAAAAAGGAAAGACCTAACAAATAAACATCTACTTCATGCGACCTTGGTACCCTATAAAATAGTCCCGGATATGGATTCAACTCTTGTCTTACTCCATGATGTGGGGTAAAAGCCCACATCACACCACTCAAAGATTATTGGGGGGGCTCACCTTATGATAAAGCAGTTAATTCTGGGTGTTGGGTTAAACACCTCGATTTTCCTATGATAAAAACAATAAAATAAACTAAATAAATAAATAATATTAGTAAGAGGGCCACTACCATTATGGCATCACCCCATTAAAGGATATTAGATTTATATATTTTTAGTGGTCTACTAATATATATATATGTATATATATATATATATATATATATATATATATATATATATATATATATATATATATATGTTTTTAGTGGTCTACTAATCTATATATATAAATATAGATTAGTAGACCACTAAAAACATATAAATCTAATATGAATTATATATATATGTTTTTAGTGGTCTACTTTTATATATATATATATATATATATATATATATATATATATATATATATATAAGTAGACCACTGAAAACATATAAATCTAATATGAATTATATAGATTAGTAGACCACTAAAAACATATAAATCTAATATGAATTATATGTTTTTAGTGGTCTACTAATCTATATAATTCATATTAGATTTATATGTTTTTAGTGGTCTACTAATCTATCTATATATATATATATATATATATATATATATATATATATATATATATATAAAGCCATTTTAAGATGTATTCAAATAACAAAATTTATATGAATTACTATTCTAAGATGTAGTGGAATAATTTTATATATAAAATTTATTAGAGAGAGATTTTATTTTAAGATTACGAGGGTATGAAAAAGAGAAAAAACATGAAAGACCTAACAAACAAATATCTACTTCATGTGGCCTTGGTACCTTGTAAAGGTAATCTTGGGTGTGGGTTCGTATTACCTTTGATGTGGATTGAAATCCCACATCACACCGCTCATAGGTTATTGAGGGGCTCACCTTATGTTAAAGCAGTCAACTTTGAACGCTGGGTTAGATGTTTTGATTTCCTTATAATAAAAAAAAATAAAAATAAATAATATTAATAGGAGGGCGATTCCCATTATGACATCACCTCATTAAAGGATATTAGCTTTATATGTTTTAGTTGTTACCAATTTATATATTATATACATAGGAACGAATAATATTTTTAAAATTGTAAAAGCCATTTTAAGATGTATTTAAATAACGAAATCTATATAAGTTACGATTCTAACATGTAGTGAAATAATAAAATATTTATGATTTATTACAAATAGATTTTATTTTAAGATTATGAGGGTACGATAGAGAAAAAGGAAAGATCTAAGAAACAAACATCCACCTACAATGAACTCCTTTTAGACTTCTTGGTTGAGAGACGTAATTAAAATCATTTCATTTCATTTATTATGAAAAAAAAAATCCTTTTAAGTGAAGAGCTCCTTATATTATAAAAAGAAACAAAAGATTCTTTTGAGATTTACTATGAACTCTTTTTTGAGAGAATAAGTTTTTCACCATTAAATTAATTTGAGACAAATTCTTCAACATTAAATTACTTTGAGACAAATTCTTCAACTTTAAATTACTTTGAGACAAATTCTTCACCGTTAAGTTACTTTCAACATAAATTTTTTATTTACTCACTCAAGACAAATTTTTCCTAGTTACTTCGCACATAAATTTTTCCTAGTTACTTCGCACATAAATTCTTCGTCATTAACCCAACTCAAACATATTCCACAAAATACAAATCTTAAAAAATTCTAAAAAAAATGAGGTGGGGTCTTACCCTGAATAAATCTGACAGAATAAATACCTCTCCATCTTTAACACTAAATTAAAATTTGAATGGAATTTTCTACTATAAAGGTTTCCTTGAATTTCTTTCCTTTTGGAGTGATAAGGGTATAATTCCTACCGTTCCAGATTTGTGTTAGCTATTGAGTTGTGCTTCCTTACTTTTTCCTGGCCAGCTTGACCTCTTTGCTTCCGTACTCACAAGAATAAAGCAGAATTGACCTCCACCTAGCGAAAAGCTTAAGGATTATTTTTCGATATGGAAAATGGAATCCCAAAGCTTTAGTTAAACTTTAGAAGATTAGGTGACGATGGTGACCATCACATATGGCACGCCTGTAAGTGCTGGAGTATTTTCATAAGATTTTCTGAAATAAAACATTGACAAGATATGGAATGGCCCACATTAATTATTGATCTTTTGGTAAATTTCAAACTCAGCTACTTCCAAGAACCACGCCTCAATAGTCTCCCTAAATCTTCCTGTCGGGAAAAAGCACTTTGGAGGCGGTTTCTCAGTAACGACAAAAGTGTGACCTCTTTAGAAGTTCATCGGCTTAAAACCGGGGGATTATGTATATCTCACACCAGGTTAAATCTGCCAAGGAAGTTCAGATTCCTCAATAACTCTCCAAAACACGGACTGCTCTGCATTTTGAGGTGAAATTTTGCACTTCTTCAGCTTCTGTGTGAGATGCAGCATAATTTCGAGAAAAAAATATACTTTAAAAAAAAATAGAATCAGACATTCAATTGTTTTGGAAAGATTCCGGAGTTTCACCAATATAATGCACACCAGGTTAAATCTGCCAAGGAAGTTCAGAATTCTCAATAATTCTCCCAAATACGGACTGCTCTTCACTTTGAGGTAAAATTTTGCACTTATTCAGCTTCTGTTTGGTGACATGTAGCATAATTTCGAGAAAAAATATATACTTAAAAAAAAAAAATAGAATCAGAACTTCAATTGTTTTGGAAAAATTCCGGCGTTTCACCAATCTAACTTTTTAAAGCATTAACCAGTTGACGAAAAATAGCCTCTGATTCTGACTATGTATAAGTAAATGAAAACTTTAAAATCAAACACTTCTACATTATATGAGATTATTCAGGTTCACTAGATGGATGACTTTTAAGGTTTCTTTTGATTTTGTCGAAATGGTTTGCAGGATCTATTATAGTGGATTGACTGGTTTAAAAAATCATTGGAATGCTTGTTGAGTTTTAAAATAATTTCAGGAAAGAGCTTTGATGTTTTTGCAGTTCATAAGAGTGATTAGCTGATTTTTGGGTGAAACTGTGTGCATTTTTTTGATCCGACGAGTTTCAAATCACCATCCACAATTTTTTGTTTTTCTCTTATTGTAAGTTTTTCTTGATTTAAAATTTCATCGAGTAGGTTATTTATATTTTTAAGCAATTAGATTTTTTTTTTAAATGTTTTTAGCTACTTCTACTCTTAATCTACCAGGTTCAAACCCGGCTGTATCCACACAAGGGCAGTGGGGGCATCTTGTTTTTTAAATTAATTGTGTAGTATTTGATATTCTGATCATTCCATCAGAGTATTATTGTAACTAGTGTTGCTTAAGCGTCCCGCTCTTAATTGCAGGGTTTTGTTTTCCAATCAAACCAGCTTAGTTTGCGACTCCATTTATAAACCTTACAATCCGTTTGTTTAAAACTACTTAACTCATCTATTTCAAGAAATTGATATAAGACTCCTCGACTCATTTATTTTAAGCAATTGGAGTTTCAACAACTATTTATTAACTAGCTCTCTTAATTATAGAGTTTTTCCACAATCAAATCAGTTTAGCTTGCTACTCCATTCATAAACCTTACAATGTATTCATTTAAAACCTGTTGGCCGTTTCAATTTTAAGCAATTGCAGTTTTAACAAGTATTTATAACTGTATATAAATAGAAACTGTATTTACTTCCTTACTATTTCCTTATAAGAAAACTGTTTTTAGGTGTTGTTGGATGGGTCCATCTACCGATACTATGCGTCTTTGCTGGTTCTTTGTTTTGGAATAATAATTTTCTTTTGAGAGCTGCAATTTCATTGGATTGGATTTTTCGGTTTGACCAGACTGCTAAACACATCCTTAACAGAGAGGCCAGGTAAATCAAAAACTGCTTCTCTAATTTGTTAGCTGATTTGCACTGAATTCTGTTATATCTGTTTACTTATTGTTGGTTTTTTATATTTAAATTTGGGACATTTCTTTGAGACCTTTCATTCTGACAAACTTACTATGGCATATTTCGAGTTTATGTCAGCTCTGTCAAGGCCATTCTTAGCAACATTTATGCCAAGGTTTTCTAAGATAATACTTTAGTGCATCTTTTCACACGGCATTCTGTTGAACGTGTAAGTCACTGCAATTTTTTACTAGTGCAGACGTCCATTTACTACTCGTTCTCATCAAGCTTGTGGCTTTGGACACACTGTTGTTTTCTAGTAAAGGAGATAATTATTTTCTAGCAAAGTATATTAGGCTGAAAGCTACCTAGACAACTCATTTGAGTGAGTGCACAGGGCTTGCATGCTTGATGAGTTTTGATTCTAGGTGGAGAGCTTGAAAGACCTCACTTCACTTGCATAGATGAAACCAACCAACCTAGACCCCTCTCACACACCAAAGAAGTTTTAAAAATGATATATATATATATATATATATATATAAGTTCCTCTTTATCCCTTATAAATTCTGTATGTATGATGCGATTTGGACCTGCAAAATATCATTTTCAATTGCAAGTTGAATGGAAACGCTCTAAGATATCAAGGAGGTGTTCCTTGCTCCTAAGTACCATTGCCAGTCATCAAAAGTTGCTGGTAAATTACCATACGGTGTTATTATAACTTACACTCTTTTAGTTTGGGATTGGAATGGGAGAAAGTTTGAACTAGTGAAGGTGCATTTCCTAATTGAGAGTAATGGCCACTTAATTCCGTAAAGCTCCTAATGGGATTTGTTCAAGTATCTTAAAAGTAATTATGCGATGGTAAGGAATTGAAATCATGTAGCCACCCACCAAGAAGTGTCTATCTCCTGTTTGAGAATTTCTATGCAGCCAAGCTTGATCTTGGTTTGATTTAAAATTTTCAGTGGGCGAGACTTAAGGCTCAATGCTATCTGTCTCTAGTTGAAACTTTTCGAGTTGGAGCTCAGCTGCAGACTGTTTGTTGGAGGTCCTTGTAACCATAGTTACCAGATTCGGCTGCATCTGGCCGAAATCCGGAACATTCCGCATTTTTGTGGGCTTCCGGATTAAAAATTCGGTTCGTCGTATTTTTGAACATTAAAACTGTACGGAGAGGGAGAAACAATGGAAGTCAACAAAAAAATTTAGAAAATGTAAATCTAGTCCGAACCCAAGAGTATAGAAATACAATAAACATTTAAAAGTATAAGTTTACATTTAAGAAACTAGATGTCCATTTATAAATGTAAACTTATACTTTAAGTTATATTTTATTTATATACTTTCAGGATGTTTGAGAGGGGTTTCGGACTGCTAGGAGCTATAATGCAAATTCTAGGTTTTGGAGGATCCTATCATATTTCAGAGTTAGTCAGATTCCAGGGTTTCAGGGTTTCAAACTTAGCCATATTTCAGGGTTTCAAGATTTCAGAGTGGCTCCCATTTTGCTTGCCTGCGAGTGGTCTCAACACTGTGGGAGAGTGGCTGAGTGGTTTGAAGTGGCACAAGAAGACATTATTAGCATGGATCCCCATTTATGGTGGCAGATGTATGGTTCTTCTACCCCAGAGTTACAAAAGCTTGCCGTGCGTGTCCACAGTCAATGTGTCAGTGCTTCTGCATGCGAAAGAAATTGGAGCACGCATGATTTGATCCATACTAATAAGAGAAATCGACTAGGAGCCAAAAAACTGTCAGATCTTGTGTTTGTTCATAGCAATTTAAGATTGCTTGAGCACAATCTTGCAAAAGAAGATGACAATCTTCATCTTGGAGAACCATCCTTTGAAGGAGTTGAGGAAAATATTGATAGTGTTGATGAGCTGGATGGAGGATTCGTTGATGGTGCTAGTGCTAGTGCTATTTTTGATTTTGAAGCTGGGTTTGATGTTGCAAATGTTTGAAACTTAAGTTCTATATCAATTTTGAGCTTAGGCTCTAAACTATGAATATTTTGCTATCTTTTAATGTAATTCAAGTTTGAAATTCTTATGCATTTCTCATTTTTGCAAGTGTTAAATTAATGTTCATTCCTTAGTAGATTGAAATATTTTGCATATATATATATATATATATATATATATTATTTTATTTTTTGAACCGGATTTTACCGGATTTTTTTCCGGATTTTTTCAAAAATTTCGCATTCTGCATTTTTTTTGCCTCCTGAACGCATTCGGATTTCCGAACCTGGTAACTATGCTTGTAACCAAGGAATTGCATCTAATCATAGGAGGAATCACCCCAGCCCTGCCAACAGTAAAGGCCCAATAGTCTTATCTGTGTCTATTACAACTTCTTAATAATTGTTGGATAGTGTTTGAAACCTGAGCTTTTTTAAGCTCAAAATCGGTAGCCAGATTGAGACTTGAGATGAGCATGCGTAGTCCACTCTGGCTTGAATTAGACTCTGGCAAAAGACTTGACAAATTTAAAAATCACAATATATAGAAATTCCCCCTTGTCCGACCCGCAAGAATCTAAAAAAATTTCCCATTTGAAACTTGCACCTAAAAACGCTTGCCCATGGGTAAATCTCATTGAAAAATTTATTATTCATCATGAAAAATCAGTTTTTTTTGGTTCATCTGAAAACCCTTGTTTTCTTTGAACTGACCTGTATATAGAAAAAGAATGAGAAAAATCTATGCTTTGGGTGAATTTTGTGTTCTTCATCACTAAAAACACTGGCTAGTATGGGAAAGTTTGTCCATTTGGGCTTGTTTTGTATGACCTGGGGTTCAAGCTCACAAGTTTTAGGGATTTCCGTAACTGGTGGAAAAAGGGAGCGAGATAATAGCACTTAGAAGACCATATACAAGCCTGAAAACAAGAAATCCCTATATTATAGGAAAACCCTAATGCATCGATCACCTTCTTTGTAAAAATAATTGAAGATTGTTGAAGTGGTTGTGGTTCATTGTCAAAGTTTTGGCTCATGTAAAGTCCACAAGGGTTCCAGTTCTGCTATATGAGTTCAAAATTGAGCTTTTTATGGATCCTCAAACTCCATTGTTGGTGAATGTTTAGATTACTATAATTAATTTTTTTTATAGTGTCAGGATGTAGGGTTATTAGGATCGTAGGGTATTGATCTATGTAAGGCATACAGTTATTTGTAGTTTGTTCAAAATATTGATTAATGTGCAATTTCATTTCCCAAAAAAAGCAAGATCCGAAAAGTTAGATCTAAAGTTTCTTTTGTTACATTGCCAGCGTTGTTGTCATCTTCAACATATTTTTATTACATTGCCATCATGGTTTTTAACTTAAGAGGAATGATGATCTGATAATGTACTTGAAACTGAGATTATAATAAACCCACTAGGCAGGGATCATAGCTTAGATATAGTCATCTTGTATCATCTTAAGCATTGCTCAGTCACTGCCTGTGGTAAAGGAGACATAATAAATATAAAAATACACATCCCAATACCCATATGGACAATCATCCATATGCGTGTAATGCTTCTTCCTTGCATACTTATTCCAATAAAGCAGAAGTTGAATTTTAAAAAGCTTAAAGCTTCTTTTCATAAATGATTATGGAATCAAAGTTCCCTTGGCTTTATTTTATTTTTTATTTTTTTTCTAAGGTCAAAAAATTATTGAATGAAAAACAAGTTACAAATAGCGCACAAAAAGGCAGTAATCCATAAAGGGGAGCCCTCCACATGACAAACAAAAACCTTGAAAGAGACCACAAGGCCAAACACAACAAAACGCATTAACTAGGCCAAAAGAACAGCACTTATTATCCAGACAAGCACCCCTTAGTCACCAGTGTTTAGTCCATTGAAGGAATCCTTAAGACTTGTGAGGGTCTTTTTCGTTGCCTTTATTCTTAATCTTCTCATCTTTCATGTGGCCGAACCAGTTGTGGATATGCTTGCTGATGCAATGTATATCTTTGGACAGATTGAGGAGGTTCCGCTTCAGGTTAGCGTTGAGTTTCTGCGATGTTTTCAAGCAAGGTGACATTGCCATTGATCTTCTTTGTCTCTTTTTCAAGATGGGTGAGTGCGTTCACCATATTCTCTAGGGTGAGAAGAAAGGGCCGCTGCAGCTTCTTACCATCAGTGAACCGAGTGATTTGATCATTTTTTAATGATGCCAAGTCCTTGTTAATAGTATGGATGAGGTTGCTCTGTGCCTGAAAAATATCCCCGCTCTCCGTTCATCATGTTATGCTGGAGTTCCCATTGGAGATCAGTCAACAACAGGTGGAGCTTGTTTCTGACGGAAGGCTCTTCTTGGGCAATGGGCTTTGCCCTCTTGGTGTGAGACATTCTGCATGTCCTTCTTGTATTTCTTACTGGAATAGTAATGTTGGTATGACAATTCTGAGCATTGTCTAGACCATCATCATCATCCTGCTTTCTTTTGTTAGCATTGATGTGGTTGCCTCTGCCGTTGTTTACATGCCTTCCTCCGATACCCTCCTCATTAGTGCTATCACACACAAGTGTATTAGCATTCTTATTCCTTTCTTCATTAGGGTTTCTCCTGGAGATTGTGCACCATCCATTTATCACATGGACCTGAAACATTCTGTCATCCACATTGTTAAGCTTCCGGTTTATGTTATTCTCCTTTGGGAGCTCACTACCATACTGAGCACGATCAGAATCCTACTTGGCTTCCCATCTCATCAGGTTGTTAAGCCGCTCACGACACAATACAAATGAAGGGAGATAGGTCTGTTTGGCCAAAGCAACACTTCGATGTCATTCTCCTTATCCTCTCCCTTTTTACTCGATTTCTCCTCCTTGCTGCTAGCTTGCCATGCAACAAATTGATCAGACTTGCATAATTCTGCTATGCCTGTGATGGTGTCTGCTCTTTCACATCTTATTTTGTTGCCTTTAGCTTTCTGCTGTACACCATCAAGACGATGGCATAAGGCAAGAAGCCAGCTGGTAAGCATCTGCAATGCCATATCTTTATCGAGCTGGTCGGTTCTACTCACAACAGTTGAGCATTTAGGCTTACGAGTGCAATTTGTCCTGTTAATCACATTATGACTCAGTCTCAGAAGATGCTCAGCTTGTTGCAACTAACTGCAATATGAATAAATAAAACAGCTTGTGGAACGCCAGATAGCACAAGTCCAACAACTGCACTTGTTAGTCCAGATCGCCTGCTGTTTTCAACAAGGTTGTAACGTCAAAATGCCTGCTTTTACGAGACGAAATGGCAACATCTGAACCAGCTAAAGGAGTCTGAGAGTGAGAAACCCAGATGCCGATTCTAAAATGAGACTGCTTGCTTTGTAAGTGGGACGCCAATGAGAAAAGAAACTTGTCCCCACGTTTCTCACAAAACTGCCCACGCTTCTTATTAACATGCCCCAAATATCTGATAGTTCAAAAGGAAACAAATCCTTCTGAAGGAGGATCAGCTGCTTTGATGTCACTGGGAATTCTATACTTACCCCAAAACTCAACTAGGCTCATAAGATGACCACAAGACTTCATAATGCCTTTTCTAAAATTCTTACTAAAGCACCGAGAAAGGCGAAGGTGGGAAATAGCCTTCCCATTCTGCAATTAGCAATACTATTAAAGGCATAAAATGCGATAGATTTGTTATCCAAATCCACATCCTCACTGATGAGAGCACTATCAAGGTCAACTTGCATATGAGCAAGCGTCTCACTGTTGTTCAGTTTGCACTTGAGCAGAGAGAGGAGATGCAAAGCCTTATTAATATCATTGGGATTATCCACATAGATGGTTTTAGTAACTTCCTATCCCAAATACCTTACAAACAATTATTGTTATTTCCCGAATGAATAAAAAAAAGGCAGAGACGATAGCATACCAATTTTTGAACTTAAAGGTGGGCCCTGTATTCATTCTAATGATTTATATTTTTTTTCTTGCAAATCAGAACCTTAAGGTTGGTATTATCCCCCACATCCAACGAACACAGGAGGAAACTAATAAAATAACATAATCATGATCAAGATCAATCTGTACTATAGTTACCATCTGCTTTGTCATTCTTGCTATTGTCCGATTAGACAATACTCATTAGGTTCATAGACTAGGGATGGACCTCCAGTTCCTTCTGGCTACGTGCAATGGCTTTGTCTTTGCATTCTAAACCATAATTAGCTAACCAGTCTGTTGCTTTATTTTTGCTTCTATACCCATGATAAAACTCAATTTGCATGAAGTATTTTTTGAGATTCATAATATCTTCAATTATACTCAGCATTATCCAGTTGTTCATTTTTTCTGATTTAGCGCCATTGATGATGATTTGGAATCTCGTTCCACAATAAGATTCTTAATACCATTTTGCACTGCCAGGGTTAATCCTATAATTAAACCATCTCCTTCCTCCATGTTGTTAGAGTTATTCCTAATGTAAGAGGCCCTGAAAACAATAATATACCCTTTAGGATTTCTAATGAGACACCCTGCTCCAGATTCACTTGGATTCTGTTTCAAAGCTCCATCAAAGTTGAGTTTGCTCCAGCCTATTGGGGGGATTCCCCACCCCCCTTGTTTTGTCCTTTTGTCCTTTTTCCCTTCATCTTGTCAAAAGCAACCCTGATTTGCATCCAGGCCTTGAGAATGTCTGTCTTTCCTGGGTTAGCCTCTTTAATCTTTCTGCGCCTACCATTTGAGATGGTTTTTCGTAATGTTTCTCTTAATCCTCTTTCCAAATGTTATTAGCCTTTCTTTCCCTGTTATGAAAGATCCTTGAGTTTCTCTCAAGCCATAGCCTCCAACAGATCATAGCTAGGGCCATAAGCCAAGTACCTCGGAGGATGCTCAAATCCATTGGACTATCCTACTGAGCCAATTGCATATCTGAAATTTCCCTTGGCTTTATTAAATTTTATATTAGGTGATGATATGGGCAACCATCTTCCAGGAAAAGCACTTTTGGTTTTTCTATGCTTTTGATGATAGCTTAAAGCTTCATATCGTAAATGATTATGGAATCAAAATTCCCTTCGCTTTATTAAATTTTATATTAGGTGATGATATGGGCAACCATTTGCCAGGAAAAGCACTTCTGCACTTTCTCTAATTTGATGAGATATCAAATGGTCCATCTTAATGATTGTTCCTTTTGTTAGTGTCTTCCATAAGAGCATTTGTCCATGATTTTTTTTTTTACCTTATTCAAGCTTAAATGTGCAAAGGAATCTATCCTGCAGAATTGTTTCCTGATAAATTTTTCCACCTTGGGGGTTTTGAGGAGGTTATATGCTTTGCATTTATCCTGTTCTCTTTGAAGTAACCTTTTGGGCCTCTTCAGCGTTTTTTCTTTTCATAATTGTAGGTAAAATGAGAGGTTTGGAGAAAAATTGGGAACTAGTACAATTCACAATGTTATGCTAAAATTAATTGTTAAATATCATTGGATTGGACTTTCATTTAGCCTTAATGGCAAGTAATTTTGTTAGATTATTGTAGATTTTGGTGTTTATGTATGAGACCTTTGATTTTACTGATAAATGTAAATATGAGTATTGCTACAAATTTATTTTATTAAGAAATTGTTGCAACCAACACACCCCACTGTTTTTAAAGAAACGTAGACCCCAAATTGTCTGAAATTGATATAGAGCTTTGATTAAATCAACCCAAAATTTCCTATGATTTTTTTCTCCTCTAAAGTTCAAACCTCAGGGACTCCACTTACAGCTTAGTGTCTAGAATCCCAGCTTACCATGTAATGCCCCCTTTTTGGGCCAAAAAACCAAATAAAGGTTTTCTCTAAAATCCCAATATTATGCACATAAATTTTGAATTTTGAAATTTGAAAAATCAACCAACCCTAGCTGAAAAATGAAGCTTCAACACACACCCAATCTCATCAAACTCTTGGTGCCAAAGAACAAAGGATAAATAGACAATTTCCAACAATCGATTAAACCTTAATTCATCCCAAAATATGCAATTATGAGCAAAAACTGAAAATTAATGAAAGTGTACATTTTTTTCACTTGAATGAAAACAAATTTTTGATAAATACTTGCTGGAAAATATCTGATTTTATTAAGATAAACAACTGTTCTCTTTCCAAAATCTTCCTCAAACCCTTGCAATCATCATAGAAAAAAGGCCAAAATTATATGAATAATTTCAGCTCTTTTCTAGGGCACCCAAAGTGACCAACAAACAACCTTCCAAGTGAAGTCGCCCTAGATCAAAAGGCTAAAATAAAATCAGAATTAAATATTCTTTGCAAACTAGGGTCTAGGGCCCTCCAAAGGACCTTCCAAGCTTGCCTAACCAAATCGCCACAGTTAGGAAAAATCATAAATTATTTATGAAGACTAAATCAACATTTCACGAAGCCAAATTCACCATAAAATTCTATCAAATAAAGAAATAATAATTCAAAAAATTATTATTTATTTTTCCAATTAAATAACCCTTGAAAACCTTGCCAATCATTTACAAAACCCAACACCACACTTTAAAAAATTAGCAATAAATACCAACAACTAGTTTTGAGCAATTGGACACCCAATTTGTCCTCAAAGCCCTCTCCAAAGATCACCAAGGCAAATCGCTCTGCTCCTAGGACAAGCAACGAAAGATTCCTTTGTAAGGTGGTGTCAAAAAACACATTTTTATTGATAATTGAGCTCGAAATTGCGGTAGCAATTATTGGGCATACATCCCAATCATCCTTCAAGCATGAAGATTCACAAAATAATATTCAACATACCTAGAATAAGATTTCCACCTTGTATTTGTACCCTCCAAAGGGGGACGAACCACCATGGGGGGGTAAAATACCTCATAACACCTCCTTGCTGAGTTTTTAAGATATATTTTCTTTGCTTTGTTTATCTCCCAAGCCGACATTCCTCTTTTTCCAAAAATAATATTAAATTAATTGCCTCAATAACAAATAGTAATTAAAATTACTTTTAGGCAATAATCCAATAATTATTTATCCTCTTAATTATCATAGTGGTAAAAACCAATTTTAAAAATATTCTATTAATCAATTAGAATCACTTTATATGGATAAATGATAAAAATCATTATTCAAGCAATTATTATTAATTAATAAAATAAAACCCCAAAAATGATCCCTTAGTCTATGGGGAAAGTAGACTAAAGGTTTTCAATCCCTGTTCATAAGTGATCCGGAAATGGGGACATTACATACCATATCATCTATAATCTTCGCTTCATCCCCCTGCCATATATATATATGGGGCTGTTGCGTAAGCCTGGCTTAGTATACGTAGTTCATAGCATTACATTTACAGGACTTTAGTGAATGTAATTTTCACAGACTCAATAAATTCTTGCTTTGATAAAACAAATTTCATTTTTGGTACTTGTATCTTAAATTTTGGGAATTCTCTTGACCATGGGAGTTATATATCTCATCAAAAATCACTATATATGCTTGTGCTCATTATTTATCTAATCTTGATTTCAATGATCTATTCAAAGTGTGCTATATAGGTGGCACACATATTCAATTAATGGAGTTTCATCACCTATGCGACCTCCCAAGAACCAATTCATTGAAAACGCACCTTGAGATCTCTCGATATTTAGTCAATGATGCATGTTTCTTGTTTGATTTCTTTTATTCTCATTTTTTTCTCAGAGCTGATTTGTGTATTGTTTCTTTGTAGGAGTTTTCTTGTACTCCCGTGGTCTTGCGCTGAGCAATGTAAATTTGTGCACTCCGGGAGTCTAGGCCAATCAAAGATTGCCACTTGTCACTCCTCCCGTACTCTTGCAGTCCCGCAGAGCCTTTCAAGATTGCAATAAGCTATAGGAGATTTCGGGAAAGCTGTACACTTTGGGACTTCAATTCCATCCAAGGATGACACATGGAACAATCCCGTTGATCCCGAGAGAGGCATAATAACTGAAGAGTCATGATCACCAAACACATGTCATCAGCCCGTGCCAGGAGGTAGACAAATGTCAAAATCATAGTCACTTGGATTGTCCTCCTCTTGGCCCCGCTCAAGAATTCAGACGCTACCTTCATCCTTGGAGTAGTGGATTGTAAGCATTACAACGTTGTATTTAAAGCATTGGGGGAGGCTCGCACAATTTTAGATGACGAGGACCCTTCACAAAGTAGGCTCCAAGAGACTCCATGGCCCTTAAGATCGCAACACATAGATGGATGAGATTTCATTTAGAGAAAGAAGCCGTTAGCAAAAGGGGTAAATTTTGAATTTATAATGAGAAAAACAATTAATATAGATGTGAAAGGCCAGTTTCATAATTAATTCGCATGTGTGATGTGACGAAAGCCATCACTAAGAGTTTAAATTACAAAATGCGAAGGATTGTGATACAACAATTAACTTGAACTCTCACAATGGCCACCATTCTTCCTTCACATAGAAAGAGTCCATAACATCCCATGATGAATAGACCATTTCAAATCAATTTTGCAACAGTGTCTATAGAGATTTTAATCTAGCATCTTGTTATAGCCAGGAACTTAAAGCATTTGCCATGGCCGTGTGTCCTCCTCTTGTCCCCGCTCAAGAATTCAGACACTACCTTCATCCTTGGAGTAGTGGATTGTAAGCATTACAACATTGTATTTAAAGCAGTGGGGGAGGCTTGCACAATTTTAGATGATGAGGACCCTTCACAAAGTGAGATAAATTACTTTGAGGATATGGTCTCAATACAAAAGGCGAGATTACACAAAGCAACAACCAAATTAGAGGTATTCCCCTATATTGACTCGTTTCATTATTTATTCATGATGTTTGCATGTTGTGATGACATCATTTACTCTCCCCATGGGACATTCAAGATAACTTATATAGCCGGAGTTGCTTTTGAGAGATATTGTCACTTGCCAGACCCCACAACCCCATATAACCAAGCAGTGGCCCAACGTTGGTTGGATACCCATGACCTCAGGGAATATCTCAAGGATTAGGTCAAATATCCAGATAATTGGGTTAATAGGGAGGATGTTGATTCTTATCCCATTAAATTGTGTAGAGAAGGGATCTGCATTAGAATGTTGCTTATGAATTGGTTATATCGTGCGCATGATATCGTGCATGTCAATAAATTGTGGGTGCCTTTATTAAACATGATCATTGACGACAAAGAGAAACCAGTTGTGGGGGAAATTATCTCCTTCAATTTGAAACAACAAGTATTATGAGTCAGACAAGGCCAAAGCTTCTACATGATGTCCTACTTAATTGATGCATGTTTTGCCACTATGGTTCCACACTGATTTTCCTTGGTGGACACCCTTCTCTCCTCAGTTCACTTGCTATATATGAAACTATATGAACACAAATATTTGACATATATCAAAGAATTTTGTAACTTCATTTTATTTGCCTCTTTATATGGCCATTGATGATTAAAGAATGCCAAGATTGTCAGAGGATATGAGGACATCAATTCTAGAGATTGGTGCATATTGGTATCATCAAGAGCGTATGATGATCAGGATTGAAGGAAATCCTTATTGCTTCCCTTAAGCTATGTTATTGGTTGGCAGAGCAAGAAATGACCTATCAATTTGTGGAAGGAATGGGAGGATATTGTAGGAGACAACAAAAGGCATTTTCCAATTTGCCTCTTAGTGTAGGCAATAAATATTATAATATTTACCCTTCAATTCTGGCTTTGTCTTGTCACAAGTCATCATTTACCCTGGATGATCACGACCTTAGATAATGGGATCCATAGGAAGAGTTAGGAGACATGTGGATATTCATAGGTCAAGGCTCAATATTGTGGACAACCACAATCGCCATGATGATCATGAGTTTTACTTAAATCCCCTAAATGATGCAGAAGTAATAGCAAAACTCAATCCTGCTGGTTGGTTAAGGCCACTAATTCAAATAGTCTAATCACAGTAGGTAGTAGAGGAAGGACCAGGTGCCCAACTAACTTTGGATGAGTCACCCAAAATAGACTCCAAGTTGAAGAGTAAAGTGCTGTAGGGCTTGTCTCCTGCCTCCCCATCATCTTCATCCAAGGTTGCAAGCAATGGTTAGGTAAGGGAATCTCTGTTTACATCCCTGTTTCTTTGGTATCTACTGGTCCAGCTGCTCCTAGTTTGAGTTTATCTCCTTTGGATGTGTCATCACCTACGAGCACCTAGATTCTGCCATAACAAATCCTTTGAGACCAGTTACTTCTTCTATTGATTTGTTGAAACCTCTGGTATTTGCTTATGTTTATAGTAGTAAGGGCACCACAACACAGTCCACTCCTAGTACTCCAATGGGGAATACAGTTTCTAAAGTAGTAAGCCATGTGTCCGGGATATTAGATGTGATCACTTTTACATAACCAATGGCTAATGTCTCCATGGTTTTGCCTATGACAAATGTTGCTATCATTTCACCCTCTTCATTGGTTTTAGTTCCTCCTGTTATTGATTTTAATATTGGGCCTGCATCCACATTTTCTATGTTGCCTAAACTTTCCTAGTATAATTGGACCATCAATTCATATGATCAAGCAACAAATCCGCACTTTCATGTTGTGCCCTTTGTTCCTGCTTCAACAGTTTAGGGTCCCATGAACATTTTTGTTCCACCTTCTTCATCTCCCATTTCTTTCACTCCACCCATTCCCATTCCTATTTCCACCTCACCTTCACAAATCACCTACCCTTTTTCTATTTCAAGGCTATATCAGTACCTTCTACATCTATGGCAACATTTGGACAAGCACAGGATTCTTCGGATGCTTGGATTAATAGTTTGCAAATGGCCAAAGCACAAAGGTATGTTATATCATGGAGAACCTGAAATTAAATTGAAATTTGAAAATTCTACTGGGAAGTTGAAGAGAGTAACTACGAATAAATTTGTTCAAGATGGCAACCCAATACTCCTATAGATAGAAGAGGAGTTAATCTCATTAACTAGGAAAAGGAAGAGAAGTGATTCAATTGATGATGAAGAATTTGCAAAAGATCCAAAATCAGTAGTTAGATCATCTCATGAACTTACCCAGAAAGTCATTGAAGGGATGAAGAATAGGGTAAAAAGACTTGAAACCCAAGTCAAAACTACGTTCCCTGAAGAGATGATAGGAAAAGTAGAGAGTGCTCTGTATTCTTTGTTTGAGTCACTAACATAGATTTGTGAAGCCAAATTTAAGGGAGATTTGTTGCATCAAAAGGTCTAGGATTTTTTGAAAGAGATCACAAAAATGGATAATAGAGTGAAGAATATTGCCTCGGTGATTACAAAGGGTCTTTTCCCATGGCTCAAGGTTATGAAAATGTTTGACATCAATTTGTGTCAAACATTTTCTATTCATGTGAGTTCTTCCTTGAAAGACTGGTTATGAGACGTGAAGGCTGTTTTGGTGCCTATGGATGATTCCAATATACCTTTATAATTCACACAATACAATAAAATCACCACTGCTGCAGAATTTGGGGTTTAAAGGAACAATTTCAGGGCTACATTCAAACATAAGGTTGCCAGAACAAACAAAGATGGAGGTCAGCAGGTTATCAACCTGATCACACAGGCTACAAAGAACATTGAGAAAGTTAAGGTAATCAGAGTGAATCTAGGGACTCCTTTGGATAAGCATGCAATGCTATTGACTAGAGGAGAACTTCTGTTTCGCCTGCCAGTTATTAACATCTCCAGAATTGATCAAGACTCCTAGTTGATTGTTCATCCATTCCAGGAAAATCAAATTCAAAAGCAACCAATTGGTGATAAGCCAGAGTGACATGAGAGATATAGGGCTATTTTTAGCCATGTGCTTTAGAGTTTTATTCTGCATGTTGTTCTTAGTTTTTTAGTTTTAATTTAGTTCTATTAATAGGAGCTTTTCTATCTTTCATGCAAACTCTGCGTTTTATGATGAGACAGTGCCCATCTTTTTATATACACATTCATTGTAGAACTTAAAGAGGGAGAATTTTGAAGACATTGACATGCTCAGAAATCTTTTAGACGTTTAGTGAGTTGTTTATATTTTGCCTTTTCAATTCCAAAGTAATGCAATAGGTATTCTTTGACTAAATTGATCATTATATGAGGTTTATATGTTCATTGTGAATTAGTTAAATCAAGTTATCAACAGATTTGGCTTTTTCTGTGACTAAGCTTTCACAGTTATATTGATTCCTGTGGCTGGATGTGTTGTATTAGCAATTCACCATGGTTAATTATCTTTCAAAGTGATGTTGTGGGAAATATTCGCAATTAATTACTCCTTAGACTTTCAATTGTGTTTGCTTGAACTTGAGCATAGACTAGATTTGAGTGAGAATTAGTTAAAATAAACAGTGAATCTCAAAAAGTGATTTGTTTAGGCAAAGTTATCTTTGTGAAACTTGAAAAACATTATTTTCTACCCTTCTCTCTATTTATGTTTATTTATCAAGATTCACTTATGTATAATAACATCATTGTAAATATCCCTCTTTAGAATAGTTTTGTTTGTTAATTAGGTGGGGCTAATTTGATTGCAGGGAAGGGTAACAACTATATTGCTTTGACTATGCTATTTCCACTACTTGGTTATCTGGAAAACCACATACCTGCAACTTGCCTTGGGTTAGTTTTGTAATCCTGAAACGAGAGGGTGAAAACCCATCAGCCGATTGTGTGGGGCACAAACTCTCAATAACTGAAATGTGCACAATAAAGCAGTTAAATATTTTGCTAAGAAATGTGCACATTAGTGTAGTTGGATTATTCAACATTCTTTTTGATTTACCACTTGAGCTTGGGATGTAACACACTTTGCTTTGGGACTGGGGTGGGGGAAAGTTTGGATAAGCGTAGTGATGGTCCTTGTTTTGCCTAATTCTAGGGTACTGGCCACTTAGTTCTGTATGGCTTTTAATGAGATTTGATTAAGAATGTACGAAGTGAAGAAGCTGGTATGAAAAATCAGGTATTTTAAGGAATTATGCTATAGGAAGAATTGAAACCATGGTAGGCACAGAGATTGGGGCATATCCCCCGTTTGAGAATTTCCTTGCAGCCAAGATAGAACTTGGGATTGTTTTTTGATTTTGAGCTGGTGATTCTCATGGCTAAAATGCTAGCCCGCTCTTATTAATACACCTGAGTTCGAGCTCCACAACAGAGAACTTCTCCAACAGGACCACTTGCTGGAGGTAGGCACTTCTGGTGATCTGGGGATCACACCTAATCACACCCAAGTTTGAGCTGGGCTGCAGAGAAATTCTCCAGCAAGACCATTTGCTGGAGGTAGGTGATCGTGGTTACACACAGATTACACATAATCACAGGATGAATTTCCCAGCTGTGCCACTTCGTCATCTTAATAGGCATAGGCTAGTGATTGAACCCTGAACATCACCAACTCAAAATCAGTAGCCATATGCAGACTTCACAAAAAATATGCTACGTTACCAGATACTGCTGCTAAGGGCTTTGGGTACGATGGTATGATACATAGGATACAGATTCGCTGGGGATACGCCTGGGATACAGGCACGATACGCCACTGCCCCTGCGGATGCATCCAACTTCTCATGAAGTGAGATCGAAAAAAAAAATTAAAAACCATGTTTTTTCAGGCGGATACGCGTGGGATACGGGCACGATATGCCCCTGCCCCTGCGGATACGTCCATCCGCAGGGGCAGGGGCGTATCGTGCCTGTATCCCATGCGTATCCGCCAGAAAAAAATGTGGTTTTTAATTTTTTTTTCAATCTCACTTCATGAGAAGTCAAACATGGACTTCAAAAAACAATTACAAACAAAATAAAGTACATTCTCAACCATAAAAGCAACTTTCACACTCATTTTATCAAATTAAAACAACCACCACAACACTTTACCTTTCATTGCATTTTTACCTCTCATTGCACATTTGTTCGCTCATCTTCATTTTTTCAATTGCATAGGGTTGAAACTCCCTTTTGCTAATCCTAGACTGCTGACTTGGATGCTTCTGTTGCCTACCTTTCATTGCTCGACACAAACCTAGATGGTGCTTCACACAACCTGCATAGTGGAGCTATTGGGAGTGGCATTGCTGCTGCTTGTGATTCTAATGAACCACATGATGATGAAGACATCGCAGCCGAAGACAAAAATGAATATAGTGAATAATGAATATGCTGATTTGTCTTTATTTTTGTCCATACATTGTAACATTTGCACTATGTACCTGTTATAAAACTCATCTAAGTTCGACCATTGAATGCTATGATATTTGGCATTGAATTATGAGTATGTTTTATGGTTATTTTGCTTATTTTGTTTCCTCTATGCATATTATGTGGATAATTTTGCATATATGGCTATATTTTTTATATTTTTAATTTTTTATATATATTTGTGTACAGCCGTATCCAAAACGTATCAAAGCCTTGAAAAAAAATTCTCAGTATCCACGCATGCAATTCTCGTACCTGTATCCGTATTGGATACTTGAAAATATGGAAATTTTCACAAAAAATTATCAATCTCTTCCTCTTGTGAAAATATAAAAAAAATGACGTCTAAATTAAAAATTACAGCAGACTATTGCCCAGTGGTAAATTTTATTTGCCTATTTGTCATTCATGGTGAAAATTCAGTTTTTATGCTCTGCATTGACCTGTCGTGAGAGAAAGAACAAGAAAAATCTGTATTTTGGGTGACTTTCTATGTGCTTATTTCTCATTTTAAATACTGGCCCGAGTTTTACCCAAGTCGTGGAGCGTCTCACCAAGTTTTTTGAGTCTGTCCATGCTGGTCCATTTGGCTCATTTTGGGTGACCCAAGGCTTGAGTTTACAATTTTATTGAGTCCCAGCTGAGTCTGGTAACACTGCTTGAAACTACTGATGGAACTGGTGGGAAAAGGGGGCAGGAAGATGCCTATATAACAGTATACATGATCATAAAAAGCTTAAGCTCTTATATTATAGGCACACTGTCGCGCATTGATCAACTTGGGAGCAAAGATAACTGGGGATTAGCTTTTAATACATCTTTTGTGCAAGATTTATTGAGCTGTTCTATGGATTGTGAAGCTTGATTATTTGTGAATGGTTAAACTTCCAATAGGCTGTATTGTTAGAAATTCATGATTCTTATTTGTGTTTCATAAGGTCTAGTTAGTAGGACTGCAGGGTAGTGATCTTTGTAAGCCATAGAACTCTTAGTTAAATGTGGTTTGTTATAATTTCTGATTTTTGTGTAATTTCCTTTTTGAAAAAAAGGTTAAAGTTAGAAGATGTATAGGTCCTTTTCTTTCATTGGCATCATTGACAATGTGCTGGAAACTGATATTATAATCTTTTGACTGACCTGTCTGTCTGTGATCATAATGTCAAGAGGAGGTGTCCTGGATCATCTTCAAGCATTGGCCAGTCACTGGCTGTAAAATCATATGTCAAGCATAGACACAGGCAACTCAATATCTCTACGGCAGAGTAGCAGAGATGCACATATGAGTGCTCTTTTCATTGGTGTCTTTGTACCTGTTCTACTTTTCTTTGTCTTCACGAACATGAAAAGTAGGAGACTGCGTGGTGTGCGTGCAGAAGTTGGTGGAGAAACTGGTTTTGCTATTCGGAACAGTCTCTTTCCTACTCTTTTAGAAATACCTTTTGAAGGAGCTTCAACTATTGCAGCTCTATTTGAGCAATCATGTGAAAATCATGAACATGCACGGTTGTTAGGTAAAAGAAAACTCATTAACCGACAGAAAGAAGTCGATGAAGATGGGAAGCCTTGTGAAAGGTTACATCTCGGCAATTACGAGTGGATAACCTATGGTGAAGCATTTAAGCGCGTGAGCAACTTTGCATCAGGATTAATGGAACTAGGCCATAAAACAGGGCAACGGACTGCTATTTTTGCTGAAACCCGAGCAGAGTGGCTAATTGCCTTGCAGGTAAGTTTAATCATTCTCTTTTCCTATCATTTATGTTGAAAGTCAAAGTTACTTGTCTTTGAATGCAAGAGAAGATATGGGCATTCTTAGATTACTTTGTAGTTTGAAACATTCTGGCAAAAGAATATGATATTTAATCTTGCATGAGATCAGGTCTTATCTTGGTCTATCCTTGGTTTGAAGAGAGAGATTTAATTTAGACCATCTCTTTTAAACATATCTTGGGTATTAACTATTATCTTTAAGGAAAAACTATGAAATGAATCCTTTTATCATTAATCTTGAAAGAATTAAAAGCATCACAGAAAGGGCACGGAGCATTCTCTTTTTATATAGGTTATTTAAAAAGGACCCTAATTTTTTGGGCCATTTTTTTTTAATTCTAAATTTCCATTGGCATTCGATAATTTGGAATAAATGCATGGATCTGGTACAGGGGTGCTTTCGATGCAATATCACAGTGGTTAGTATCTATCCCTCACTGGGAGGTGAAGCTCTTGCCCACTCACTGAACGAGGTTTGTATCACGATAACCATTTCTTTCTTTATTTTTGTTGGCTATTATGTATGGTTACAATCCAATCTTAGGTTTTAAACATAAGTTCTATGTGACTAGTTTTAAATCTTTTCCCTTAGAGCTACATCCCTGAAAGTTTGCATGCGTCAAAGGATGACTGATTGGTTACTCTTGCCTTTGGGTTTTGAATGGAAATAAATTACCACTGTTTAATTAAGTGGATCAAAATTAGAACATTTAAAGATGGAAGACTGATACTATTTCTTTCTTGTGAGCCGTTGTGATTAGAAAGTCTTTAATTTTTTCTTCTCCTCTTACAAAATTATTGCAATGCAAACTTTGCTTTTGAAATTGAATTATCTAGCAACACAAATGAATTTATGACAGAGACGATTTAAATAGTTCTCTTCACTATTTGCTATTGTGGTGGTTTGTGCAATGAAAATGCGTGTGAACATTTTTAATAAAATTTGGCTAGAAAGATAAATTTTCTCTAGATGTTTTCTATGTTTATTAGTGATGTATCTAAAACATCCTTGAAACCTAATGGCATAGGTAACACTTACAATCACAAGCCTTTCTAGATTGTAAGACTGTTACAATGTACAAATTTTCAAATCGTAAAGGTTTATTAGCCAAACATTACTCATGATAATGCAATTGTGGCCTTTATTATTAAAATCACTTGTATTAACTGCAAATGAACTTGAGGCAAGAGCCTTGCAATCAATCATGGGTGAAAAGTAGCTCACCAATGTTGTTTCATATTAAGACTCAGTCAACATAATAGTGCCTACAAGAAAATAAGATGGAAACTATTAGTTGTCCATGTTTGAAATCAAATGTAAAGAGGAAGTTAAATTCAAAGAATATACTATAAAACCATAAACGTCTTACTAAGTTGTTTGATTATTTATATTGACATTTTCCCTTGGTTTTGGGCCCACTAATAAATTGGAGTTCTAATTTTTTCTTTTCTTGTGCTAGGTCAGACAGAAGTGTCAACAGTCATATGTGAGCAGAAGCAGATGCAAAAGCTTATTGACATAAGTGGGCATTTGGATAATGTAAAGCACATTGTCTACATGGAAGACAAAGGAGTTATGACCGAATCTTCTGTATCAAGGACTAGCAGCCATTGGACTGTTTCTTCTTTCTCTAAAGTTGAGAGTCTTGGACGACAAAATCCAGCTAAACCAAATTTACCTGTTCCTGCTGACATTGCAGTTATTATGTATACAAGTGGTAGCACAGGGATACCTAAGGTTGGTAATCCAGTGTCAGTTTAATAATTCAAATATGTATAATTACTGTTCTTAACCTTTTTCTTTGCTTTCCCAATGTGTCTTATTCCTTTCCTGCATCTTCTTTTTGCCCTCACATCCACATCTTCTTTTTGTCCTCACATTTCCTGTTTACATGTCACTTTTAACAGATTTTAAAAGTGACGGGGATTTATTAAACTTTGAAAGCAAGTAAACTTTGATTTTATAGTTGTAAACACTTCACTCTAGGGAACAAGTTGAGATTACTCCAGCCTATACTTACATGGCGATTCAGGTCCCTGCATTTCTTGTTTACATGCTACTTTCACGTTTCAAAAGATTTCAAATACACTGAGGACTTCTGCAACTTTGGAAGCAATTAAAAGTGTGATTTCATAGTTGTAAACACTTCTCTATAGGGAATGAGTTGAGATTACTCCAGCCTACACTTATGTGTAGGTTCAATTTACCAATCCTTTTTTTAGTTTAAATCTGGTTTCTCAGTCTAGGTATGCAAGGGATATGCATCTTTAGCCATGGCCCACACCCAAGTGTCACAGCTTTTAGCCTCATTTCTAGGAGATCTATCAAATGAATAGGCACAATCCAAAAAACAAACCATTTCTGAAAAAACTAGAGCATTTCAATGATTCGAAAATTCCTAACTTTCTCTGTAGGAAAACAACTATAAATTAGGTTGAAGATAAGTCCAGAATGATTCAGTTTCAGGGTGAAGGAGAACAACTGCAAAATATCTAAACAGAAATCCAGAAATCATGAATCCACACGAAAGACACAAATATTTAATGTGGAGAAACCCTCTTGGGGTAGAGAACTGTACCAAGAAAATCTGGAACTTCTTTTAAAGAATTTGCAACAGTGGCCTCAGGTTTCCTTAATACTCTACTCTTCCTTCAAAAATGGCATTGAGGATGATTTAATGTTCATTTTTCCTCAGGTATCTGGTCTAGTAAGGGAAGGGGACCATTTTTGCCTATTAGGAAAAACTTGTCTTCCCTTGTTGTTTTGGTGGCATTGATGGGGTGTCCCAACTGGTGCATTTAGTTACCTCTAGTTTCTTGGCTCAAGAATAGTTGCCAGCTGGGTGAAAACAAAATAATGGACTTAGTCTTTTTATTTGGCATATTTTACCTTAATTTTCCATGAGTTGTGTCCACACAAAACCAAACCATACTTAAAAAACATTTTTCTCATTAATGATCTCTTATCTTTGGTTTGTGACGCACCAACGAGACCTTTGAACTGCCACCTGGATCAACTCTGCTCCCTTTGTCTCCATTGGACACCCTTTTTACTACAGATCCATTTTGGATGAAAGATGCATCTCTTTGAGCCCATTATGAAGCCCATTGTTCCTCATGGTTTGGATGTTTGGAGCCCTCGTTTCGGATTAGTTGATTAGATGTTTGTGGTAAGAATCCAGATCATTATGCTTCAGTTCATGATTCAATGAAAGTAAACTATTTCTTAGAGCATTGTTCAGGCTCAATTTGAATTCCTTACCCTCCATTTGAAGACCATCGACAGTCTCATCTCCTAAATTCACATACTTTTGTCCTTTAGTGACAACTTCCAGACATCAGAGGTATCTTTACCTGGCTCTCTTCTCAGTTAAAAAGTTCTCTCCTTAATCCCCTCTTGGTCTGACAGAACAATGGCGATATTTGTATTTGAGGTTTCCTTGCTTCTACAAATAAATCTGACATGCCTTTGTTTGAAGGCAAAGTCGATGCAAATGTTATAGACAACTGGTTGAATTAGATAGAACTGTATTTTGCTATAAATACCCTCTCAGACAGCGAGAAGGTTAGATTTGCACTTATGAAAGTGGCACTTCTAATCATACATTGGTGGGAGATGTATTGCGAAATCCATGATCTTGTGAGAACCTGGTCTAATTTCGTTCCTGCCTTGAAAGAAGAAAACTATCCTGCATGAAACTATAATGACAGTACATCAAGTGGCAGTAGTTATGAAACGGACGTGATCAATCAGTCCAAGAATATACCAATATTTCCAATAGTGTCTACAATGCTATATGGGATATGGAGAGACAAAATCCTGAAGCATAGCTAGCTTGTGCCCATACATCTAGGCCGACATGGATTTCCCACAATTGTCAACCTTGGGAAATTCTCATGGGTATGCTGTCAAAATAGAAAAATTTCAAACATATGGCTAAAAAGGATAGTTATTGGACAAGTCATATAGCAAGGACACACCCTTTGTATTAATTCTGATAGCAAGCACTAGAGAAGATGTCCTCAATGTCAGACTAGATGCCTAACACAACATCAAACAAAACATCTCGTGATGAACAAAAGCAACAGAAAATGGGCAAGTGGTGTAGTTTCCACAAAGTCAAGCAATTGTTCAGATGAAGATACTTCTCCTAGAAAAGCCCTATTGGCCCAGATACAAACAACAACAACCACCCAGGGATATGATAAAGATAGACAGATTGTGGACTTATAACCTAGTGCCACAATCACAACTACTCAAATAACATTTTCATAATCTGATCCTAAAGGAGAATTTATTTGATTTTCTCAGTTGTGGTTACATAGACAACCTTTATATTTAATTGTTGATAATGGTTGTAAAAAAAAGTTTGTTATGAGTAGATGTTGTCAAGAGGCTCAAACATAGTTTGCATACTCACCGAGTGGGCGAGTAATCGCCAAACTTCACTGAAAATGATTAATCGCTACTCGAAATGGCGGGGTTTTGATTACTCGGATTTGGGCAAGTATTGGCATAGTACTTGTCGAGTACTCATCAATACTCGCGAGTACTGTGCCAATACTCACGAATACTGTGCCAGTACTCGCCCAGTCCTGAGTAGAATGCATGAAAAATGTGGGAAAAACATAGTTTTTTGTCATTTTTAAACACGCATGCCCTCACAGTATATATATAAAATAAACATGGACATCTAGTTTCTTATACTTTAAGTTATATTTTATATATATACTTTCAGGGTGTTTGAGAGTGGTTTCAGATCTCTAGGAGCTATAATGCAAATTCTAGGTTTTGGAGTATCCTATCATATTTCAGACTTAGTCAGAATTCAGGGCTTCATTTCAGAGTTTCAGGTTTTCAGACTTGGCCATATTTCAGGGTTTTAAGATTTCAGGGAGACATCATAGGAGGTATGAAGGATGCATGACGGGATTTAGGTATGATAGATATTAGACACCTTGCATTCAAGAAACAACTAAAAGACTTGTGTATTAACATAAGCAAGAGATATTGGATTGGATGACATCCTTGTAGATGTCGAACATGAGGCAAAGGAGGAGTCACTACCATTTGGTTCTAGGGTGGAGCCACAGACGCAACATTCTAGGCAGAGCAAGGAGGGGTGGCGGAGTGGGAGGACTGGAGTTTCTTAGTCTCCCTTAGTTTTCCAGAGAGTAGGGAAGAGAAAATTATAGATTCTTTTAATTTGTACTTGTAGATTCTTGTAGAAGTATCACTATATTAGTTTGTTATTGAAATGTGATAGTATCACAGTTGTATTCGCATGAATCATGATTATGCGATTTTATACTTTTGTATTCAAATCTAATATAAAATGCTTCCCCAACGTTTTATAGACTCATTTTATACATTTTGCAACTATAATTTCTATAAAATTTACGTTTTTTTTTAAATTTAAGTATTTTTTTAATTTGTCGAATAATGGCGAATGGTTGTCGAGTAATTGCCGAGTAAGCTTTTTGGGTGCTGGGCGAGTACTCTCCGAGTACAAGTATGTGAACTATGGCTCAAACTAATAATGATGCCTCACCCTCAACCACACAACATTTGATGGTTGACTCAAGGGAGAGAGATGCATGTCACCCAACAGTGCCACTTCTTATACGCAATCAAGCCATTTAGAGAAAGGATATTTTTTGATGTTGATTGAATGAATGAATGAAAGATTTTAATAACACCCACGAGACTAAGTAGTTTATGGGACCAAGGGCTGTAACAAAGTTGTTTTGTGCTAACACAATCCCTTGACACAAACGCTGTCTTACTAATCATGCAAAATTTCAAACTCCTTGATGCTAACTTTTCTAGTATGGATCTTGATTAGAAAATTGTTCTATTTAATCTTTCCTATTGAAACAATTCAGCTAAGTTGTCAACCCTTAAGTTGTCTTTGTACTTGATGTGAATGTCATTATAAGTTGCACATTCCATAATAAAGTGCCATTTTGTCTCCACAACTCACTTGTCAAAAAATAAACATATTCTCGTTTCTCATTCTTCCTTAGGTACTGTCCACCTACCGGTTTCACATTTAAGATGATGCGAGCTAGTCCTCAATCATGCAATTAACATCTTTGCTTTCCACTTGATTTCCGCCCCTATGTATATCTTTTCTTCGTGCTCCCATGTGGGATTAAACTCTTTGTTGTAGAATGCTTTCTTCCGTCCTGGTTACTTTGTCCACATGGCTGTCTTGAATTTATCTCTCACATACTTTTTTATTTTGTCATTGTTGTTTAGACATTCTTGCATATTGATGACCCATTTATTCATCTATTTGTTGTTTTGTTTCATCCATGTGTTTTTTCTTTTGCTTAGTTCTTCTTCAATCACCATTTTGGGCCATCGATGGTTTTCCATACTTTGTCTTTTTAAAATAGTTTAAAGTCCGAGTCATTGTTGATGCTTCCAATGGAAAAGTACCTGTTTCAGATAATAAAACCTCATATGGAATTGAGACTTTAACTTTGAAGTTGCTTGTGATTAAATGTTTTTGGATTCTCTCTATCTATCTCCATTTTAGATCAGATACATTGCTGCCACAAACTTCATAACCATATAGGACCATTGGTGTGACAAGTAGGCTGAACAAAGTTCTCTTGGTTTTCCAATCCCATAATTCTACATTCCTACACCTGTTTTGTAGTAAGAATAAAGCTTTCCAACCTCCTTGGATTCTCTTTGCCTTGCAGGTCTCCCAACTAAGTTTGTTGTGGAAGTCAAGCCCAAGATATTTATATTCTTCCACTACTTCTAGCAGGCTGCCTTCGAAAAGAAACTCAATTTATTTATTTTTTCTCTGTAGAGAAAAGATCACGACTTTTATTTTACTAGTGTTCACTTGCATTCCCACCTCTTGGCAAAAGAGCTCTAGAGCTTTCAAACATTCTCTCAAACTATGGGTCTGTTTTTGCAATTAGAATAAGATCGTCCGCATATAAAAGTAACTTTATAACATAACTAACTAGGTGGACGACCCTCCACCAACGTTATCTATCTATTCTTCTAGTTTATCAATATATAGTCCAAACAAGGTGGGAGATAGAGGACATCTTTGTTTGAATCTAATGACACTTCCAAAGCATTCTGATATTCCTTCACTTGTTTTGATTTTGGCCTTGACTTGCTCATAAAGTCTGTGCACTGCTACTCGATACTCATTCGTAACTCCAAGCTCCTCCATTCTCCTCTAGAGTTTACTTCTAGGGGCTGCGTCAAATGCTTTTTTGAAGTCAACAAAGCTGCAAAAAGCTTCTTCTCCCTAAGCATCCCATACTTTTTCAGCTAAGAGTGATGTAATGGTCAATAGTAGAATGTTTTCCATGATAGTTTGGTAATCAGATGGATTATTGATATCCCCACTTTTATAGAGAGGGATAATGACAATAGTTGTCCAATCTGTCAAGAAGTCGTCCTGAATGATACCATTGAATATGCTTTTGATGTGACATGTGAGGGTATCTAAGCCCCACTTCAGATATTCAGCTTGCAGCCCATCTATGTCTTGCATCTTACTGCTTGCTAGTTTCTTTATGCTTTGAGTGATATCTTTCGTAGAAAAAAGCTTAGTTGTTGTGTTGATTATAGGAGGGTTATCTTTATCCTGAACTTTTTCGTAGAATAGCTTTGTGTGCTCTAACCATTGGGTATATGTAATATTGATCTCTGTTTGTTTCCTTTTTTTCTGTAGTTCCCTCCAAAAGCCTTTGGGATTATGTTTTCCAAGAGAAATTAATTCTTTTCTCCTTGCACACATGTAGTTTTCTTTTTTAGATTGAATGATTCTTTCATAAGCCATTTTGTTTTATTTGGTCATTCCAAGTCTTCTCAAAGTTATTTTTGCTGCCTTGCACTCTTCATCACACCATGAATTTGCCAGAAAACTATTTGCACTTCCACTCGTAGGTCTACTTCTTTTGCATGCATTTAGAGTCTTTTTAATTGAGGAAATCAGCATATTGCTATTTGTTGGACAACTATCCATGGATAGAGTACTAGTCTTTGCTTCCTGAAAATGTTGTTCGAGGGCTGCTTTGAAGAGTTTTCAATTCTTCTGAGTCATGAGGATTGTACCAGTCTCTTCTTTTGCTTGTGGTGGTTTCGTTCTCCTCGATGATTTATGTGCATATTGAATTTTACATATATTGGATTGTGATTTGATTTCATCTCGATAGGGCAGTCCCCAACTTCAAGATTCATCAATCTTGGGATAGAGCTATGTGAGCAAATAACATAGTCTACCACACTTTGACCATTTTAAGTTTACAAGTGACCCTCCTTGAATTCTGTGATGTTCTCATGCCATTACATATAACCATGTCATACAAACTACATAGTTCCAATAGTTATGCTCCATAATACGTAACTCCCTCCTTTCTATCTTGTGACTTCCTTTCCCAACGCTGGTCTTCTTCTTTGTCTAACCATAACGGATTGCTTTTCACTCCCTCTTCACTCCTCAGATTGAGAGCTTGGTTGTTTGTTGTCCGCGCGTTAAAATCCCCTATAATCAAGACTTCGTCTAAGGTGTTGAATACTGAAATGTCACTTTTTAGTGATGCATAAAGGTTTTCACAATCTAACTTCCTCTTCTTATATGTTTTTGAGCCTCTTGGTGCAAAATAGCAAGCAACAAGCCTAATTGTTAACTTGTTTTCTATTATTTTCAGCCATATGTATTGTTTGTTTGGGTCCTATTTATCCACTTTTATAATTGCACACCATGTTTCTTTAATTAGCCATGTTCCTTGCCACTTTCGGTCCTTTCATTCCAAATTGATATTTTCTTTTATACTTCAAAATCTGGAACTTTACAACTTTCATGCTCATGAATTTCAGTAAGAATGATAATGTATTTTCTTTCTGCTATGGGTTCCAACCCAGGGCGTCTTCTCCAAGGGTAGCCAAGGTCAAGGGCTCTTGGGGCCCCTCGAGTCCCTATTTCTTATGTGTCATTCAATGGCCGATTTGGACTCTTCCATTTTGTAACCATGCCCATTTTCTTGCATCTCTTGCTGCTTTCACTTTCTCCCATTCTTTCCTTATTTCTTCTTGTTGCGTGGGGGTTAGATCTTCATCTAGGTAGAGATGTGTGTCACTCTAAGAGACTTTTGGTTCCTTAATATTTTGTTTTTGTCTTCCATGTTTTTCATGACAACTCTTACATGAAAACCTCTCCATTTGGAAATGTCTTGGTATTTGTAATTCAAGACCCAATAGCATCGCCAATGATATTGGAGACCAATATTATAGGATTTTCAAGGCAATTCTCGCTACCATAGTTTTATCGATTAGCACCTAATAGACCAAAAATTTATTAGCCATAGTAGGAAGTTCATTTTATTGATGATTAAACCAAGAGAAAAGAGAACTTCCTTATCAACTCAAAATTCTACACCTATTCAATTAGCACAATAGAAGTGGATGAACTGAGTCTTGAAAGAATACAATGACATTTTAGAGTCACTAATTAAAGTTCCACTTCACTATCAGATGAAGCATTCCATAGGCCTTGTTCTATTATTGCCTTTGCCCAACACTTGTTATATTGTTGTTCGCTTCATGAAAATGATGAGATCAAGCACTAGATCCAAGAGTTGATATGAAAATGACACACCAGGCTAGCACTTCACATTGTAGTTGCCAAATTATGCTAGCACCAATGAAAAATGACACGTGGTGACTCTATATCAACTATAGAGAAACATGTGTAATGTCCCCAAATGGGACAATTTGACCAAAATCAGGGTTTTCTGCCAAATCCTAGAAATCTGATAAATAACGTTGAAAAATCCAGCAAACCCTAGCTGGAAAACTGCTCCAAAAGTACACAAAAATATTGCAAACCCTTGGGAACAATTTGTCCATCCAATAAGCAAGTTATTGAACCTTTGGAATGGCAAATCGTCACTCAGTCCTAGGTGCCAATTTTGAAGGAAATGAATAATAATTTGCAGCTGTTATTTCATTCCAATCCCACCATACAAAGCATATGAAAATTGCCAAAAAATAATCCCAGAAATGAGATGCAACAAGAAATATCTTTGTGGCCAAATATGATGTCACACAACCATAATATTATAAAATAATATTATCAAATTAATTCCAATTTTTCTGAATAATATCAAGGTCCAAAATAGCTCTAAATACTTTCTTGACAAGTCTCCCTTATGCAGAAATTATAGTAAAAATAATATAATATTTTGTCATCAATATGCCTCACAAGGCCTACCCAAACCCAATGACAAATATCCAAGTATAAGCCAAATAATATTTAGAATTATTCTTGACCATGAATGGCCCGATTAGGTCATGGAATGACCTCCACAATGTCTCCAACCCTATCGCCCAGCTGCAATAATTGGCAATAAAATCCCCAGAACCCTAGAAGAGGGTTTCCCTTTTGTAGTGCCACCCTTAATGGGGTCTTCTACCCTAATGGCCAAGTTGCCACCCTTCACAAGCTCACAAAACTTGTTAATGGCCTCCACAAGCAAGCCACCAAACCCCAATGCCCAAAACCATTTGCTAAGACAAGTTGCCACCCTAAGAGAGGGCACAAATCAGCAAATAACAATTCTGAAGCGCAAATACAACCCTTGAATAGGGCTGCTCTATAAGGAATTATGGAGGTTTTTATCTCCAAACTCTTTGTGCACTTGAAGGGTTTCGTCCCCAAGTCACTTGTTCAATCTTGACATACTTAAACATATATTTCAATATCCAAAATCTGCATCCTTTCTAATAGAACCTTCAATTTCCTTTTATATCCAACACCCCAAAAGTAGCGCCCAAATAAGGAGGGAAACTCTCCCTTTCAAATATTAAAAGAGTATGTCTTATAATTCCCCTTTAAGACTTGGGCACCCATGACCCCCAAAAAGGCCCCAACTTAAGTGGAAATTAGAACAAGGTGCTTTTCATAACTCAAGTGCAAATTAGAATTTATAAAGTACCTTTCAATAATTGCTCTTCAAGTGGGTCCCCAATGTTCCCATTTCCTTTTTTCCTTTAGCCTTTTGGGAACAATTTAAGGCTAAGGACCCCATGTGTGCTTATGTCAAAAAGGGGGACATGACAACATGATTACTATGAAGAATATGTTTCCAATTCCATCTATTGAAGACATGTTGCATCAACTTTGATGTTTTAGAAGTTTCCCTAAGATCTTAAATTAGGCTATCATCAAGTACCCATTGACCTTTTTGACATTTAGACAATTGCTTGTGCAGTAAAAGAAGGTTTATTTGAATGGTTAGGCATACCCTTTGGCATGACTAGTGGGCCTGTAATATTAATGAGGATGATGATTGACATTTTACACCCATTCATAGATTCCTTGGTTGTTTATTTGGGTGACATATTAAGGCATGGTAAGACACCCAAGCTATGCTCAACAAGTTCTCTAGACCTTGTGTCAACATCGCTTTATGCCAATTTGGATAAGTGTTATGAAACTAATTTAAATATCTAGGATACGTTGTTGATGAACATGGTGGTCATGTTGATCCAAGTCAATTAGAAATGGCCAACGCTTAGGACACTCATTAAGCTTCTCATTTTTCTCAGCCTTGCTAACTTGTAGTAGAGGTTTGTACATGGATTTTCTGACATCGCATGGCCTCTAAGCCAAGAAACCAAAGGTGGCACCAAGGCAACCTTTAATTAGATGTTCGTAGGACATTTCATTACATATCTAGAGTGGATAGGAGCTGGTGCAAAACCAATGGTGGTACCACAAATGAGAACAAAGCATTTTGAGTGTCATGGGAGTGACATGTGGACATCACTAGCTAGAGGGTTACGCCACCTAAGTAATTTTTGCATTGACTTATAGGACAACATACATTTGGTTACTACAGTTCTATGTCAACATTTGGTTTGTTTTTGGGACAAAGAGAATCACAAAAGAGGAGGAATATTGGATAGGGCTGAATGCAGAAGGAAGGTTAGAACCTTCTATCATTGTATAGGTAGGGATTGAGTTGGCTAAGGTCAAATTCCACACCCAATTGGTGGAAAAACATTTGAAGACATGGAATACATTCGAATAAGGAATGCTAACTCTACAAGAAGGTGCTACCTACTACAAGGCAACAAAGAAAAACTACAAAAATAGTGATCCAGGGCCCAAGAGGAGACTTGATGGAAAAGCACACTTACAGATTAAATGGGTAATCACAGAAGCTTATATTGAATGACAACGCTGAAGGATATATCAGAGTGAAATGAGATAAAGGAAAGAGACAAGAAGAGAATAAACACAAGATTATAACTATAACTGCAAGATTGTATTATGCAATAGTTCAATACAAGATTTGAGAGATTGGATGTGTGATGTCTACATATTTCCTTCTATCTTTGTTTCACTAACTTATTACAAAGAATAGAAGAATGTATTAATATACAGAGGAAGAAGATGAAGCGTTGGTTGAATTGTTACAAGAGTTGGTATCAATTGTTTCATAACTAATCTTTAGTTTGTCATCTTTTGGTAACGTTGTTGTCAATCTGGAGCTGCGCCATGAATCGAAGACGTGCATGAAATGGCCAATCCTCTATCGGGTTGAAATAATGGGATCTTCTCGCGAGGGTGGGTGCCTCAATGGTGAGAAGAACCTTCAATGGTGAGAAGAACCTCCAGAGAAGGCTGGTTCCTATAAGATGTATCAATGAGGATCTCTACTCTATGCTGCGGACTACCATGGAAAAGGGAGAAGGAAACTTTAAGGGGAAATCTTACCTAATAAAGGTGATACACCAGAAGATTGATCCACTCAACTTGGAACCTTGAACACTGAACAAACAAGGGAAAAGGAAGACCTTTGATTTCAATCAATCACTCATGCATAAATATTTCATGGAGAGGTTTGATCCAATGACCAAAACATGAGGGAAAACGATGGAGAGAGGTTTGATACAAGACACTTTGTAGCCATCTAACGTCCACTTACAGCTTTAGCAAAAGACATAAAGAACACTTAACATGACCTGCATAATGATAAGCTAGCAACTAGGTACGAATCAGAATTTGGGAAGGGAGAGAAATCTACCACATACAAATTGCTGAATGGATATACACTATGCCAACACTTGAAATTTTGAAAGTACAGTCCTATTGATTGAAGAGGTTACACAACTCACCAATGGCAGAGTCTGGTCTAGCCAAGAGAGGGATAATTTTTCTAAGGCTGAAAAACGATTTTATAGAGAATTACAAAAGCCAAAGATTGGCGTTGAAAAATTGAAGAGAAGGATTAACTTAGATTAACTCAAGGCTGACTTGGCCTTTCAATAAAATATGTTTTCCCTTTGTCTTTGCATGAAGCTCCTTGCGCTTGAGGAAGTGAACTTGTCTTTTGTTTATTGAAATGCCCACCTCTCTTTGCATGGAAATCCACGCCAATGTCAATTTTAGCTTCTACGTGAGCTGCAGGAACGTTTGAACCGCTGAGTTGGACGAAGAGAGAGGCTGAGTTGGACGAAGAGATTATTCTCCTTTGCATGGAAAACTCCTAGTAGATGCGGCGTTTAACAATTAGTCAACTCTAAATTTAGAACAGTCAACTCGACGTCCGAATTTGGAACTCCAGTTGAAGCTGAGTTGGACCTTCAAATGCATGAGAATGACTAGTCAAACCACAAATAAAACAAATAGTCAACCGAAACTTAGCAATCTGCCAAAAATAGCCCTTGTTTGCATGTATTTTCTCCTATTTTGGTCTCCCTGCGTCTTGTGTATTTTTGGCGGGATTCTATATTTGGATGTATTTTGTCTATATTTGGTCTATATTTCTTCGGATATTCTGTTTTCAACTTTCCGTCGGATTATCTATTTTCAATATCCATTTTTGCACAGTCAAACCTCCATTTCTTTCGGATTTCTTGTGTCTCCTTGGTCTTATTTTCTTCAGATCTTTTGTTTCACCCTGCATTTGCCTTGGGTTTATTTCCTCGGGCTTGTCTTTGGACTTTCTTGTGGCAACTTTTCCGAAGGAATCCTTTGGACTTATGGCTCCCCACCTTTCCTTTGGCCTTTATTTCTTTCGGCTTATCTAATTCGGACCTTGCTTGTCTTTGGACCTTCTCTCCGAATGATTTCCTTCAGACAAATTGTCCACTTGAATTGTCCTTGTCTCTGTTTATCCTCCTAAGTATTCCTTCGAACAAAAAGTCCAAAGGAATTCCTTCAGACTTTTTTTCGAAGGATATATTCCTTTGCTCGGACGTTCCTTTGTCGGGCTTTTTGCGCGGCCTACCCCTTTGAATTTTCGCGGGCTTTGTGATCTCCAACTTTTCCGCATTAATCCTTCTGACAAAAAGTCCGAAGGTTTCCTTTTGCTCTTTTGCCTTGTCGGCTTTATTCCACGGGCTTCTTCTTTAGTCTATTTCTCCAAATTTCTTCGGAATTTTTGTCCGAAGGAATTCCTTCGGACAAAAAGCCCGAAGGAATTAATCCTTTGTCTTTTGTCTTTGCCTTTACCTTGTTGGCTTTATTCCACGGATTTGTCTTTTCTTCCTTGTAATTTCTTGTGGTTTTCTGACTTCTCTCTCGGATTTCTTTGGACTTTTTGTCCGAAAGAATTCTTTCGGACAAAAAGTCCGAAGGAATTATTCCTTGGTCTTTTCTTGCTTTTAGCGGACCTTTAGGGAGGTTGTGGGTCTTTCCTTTGTAATTCTCCAAAGTATTCATTCGGACAAAAAGTCTGAAGGAATTACTTCCTTTGTTGTAGGCTCTTTCCTTTGTTTTTTCATTGCTTTGTGCCATTTCTAACCTTGCCCTTTTGATTTTCTAGCTCCTCCTTGGTCCTTTATCCTTGTTTAATTTCCCGTGGACTTGAGTCCTTTGCAAATGAGTTATTTCAATTGGTCTACCTCTTACCCAATGTATTATTTCTTCTTTGACTAGAGACGTGAATTTTCCGAATGGCAAGAGACAATCCTGACCTGTGGAAGAATTGTCAACATTTTTGGTGACTCAGTTGGCCCAGCATGCCTGCTATGCTTGAGAATTCAGACCATATAGATACTGTTCGAACTTCGAAAACAATGATAACCCTGATTTTCGACTTAAAACCTCCTTTTATCATGGCTGAAGTAACCTCCTTTTTTCAAAATAAAAGGGGAAACACACGAAAGCAGAAAAATAAGAAGTAAATGTGCAAACAAGCACTTATTGGAACAAAATTAAAGGAACAGCTGTGCTTGAACAACACTTGGAGGAAAGCAAAACAAATAAGGAACCTAGCTAACCATGATAAAGCATGATCCGCCTGGATCAAGTGGGAAATTCTTGAACTCACTCCTTCCAAGAGATGGTACAAGTTGCAAAGCAGGATGTTTATTAGTCATAACCTTTGATGAGGCATTTTCCTTGTCCACCAACTATATTAGTATCTTCTCAATTGAGTCATCAACAACAAAGACAAACTCATCAAGTACCTCTTGATCTTTTTCAGATTGCTTGTCATCTACCACCTTGTCAAGTGATACGTCATCTATGCATGATTTTTTGGTGACCACATCCTTCTTATTGACTGCTGCAAGTTCATCTAGCTCTTCAAGGAGCTTTGAGTAGGCAACCCAATCTGTACTGTGACCTTGAATAGGTGATTCTTGATCAAATTTCTCATAAACATGTTTTTTAATAGCCAACATATCCATACAAAGCTCTTCAATCTCTTGTAGAGATTCAAGGTACAACTGCCAATCATCTTTTTGTTCTTCATTTTGATCTATTTGAATTGGATCAATTGTAAGGCTATTTGGATCCTTCTCAATAAGAGATGCTTGTAACTCATTTATAACTTCAATCTGTATGAGCGCCTCTTGAAGTTCCTCTACATCAAGATCGGTCTCCCCACTCTCAGCTATAATTGGATGCTCAATTACAACCTCAAGTGAAGTATCAATAGGAAATTCTTCCTCAAACACTCCGGAAGCATCCTCTACACACTCTGCAAGAACCTGTCTTGTAGCTGCAAGCTCTTTCTCAATACTCCAAAGAACGGGATCCTCCCGAGAAAGGGGGATGGCGAGAGGGTGATAAAATTCATTTGTTTGAGAGGGAAAATGAAGCATGGGAGGTTGATCATGATCAGATTTGGGAATCTTGAGGGAAAATGAATTATCTAGGGAGTTTTGGAGAGGAGGGAAAGAGAAACTCTTAAAGACGTCTGTATTTTGTTCTTTCCACTTGGCCATTACCTCATCAAAGTCTGGAACCTGCTTGTCTTCTTGGACAACCTGAGCTTGAGGGATGATTGGTGAGGAAAGGGGACTATAGGAAGGTTTAGTCTCATGAAGAGTCACTTGAATATGCTTTTGAATAGGCTCTTGACTTCAACTAGGAAGCTCCCTTGGCACACACTGGGCATGGTTAAGAACTTCATGAGAATAAGAAGCACAATAGCCCTTTGTAGACAATTGGTTTAACTCGATTTTCTGCCTTTTCCAAGCCTCCATCTTTTCCAATACAAGAATACATAGTCCATTTATCTCTTCTGGATCATTGGACACATTTCGAAATAGACCATTCACTTCCTCATACTGAGAGTTAGAACAAACCTTTTTTGCATATGCTAGTATTTTGAGCTCTATTTCATTCATTCTTTCTTGAAAGCAAGACTACTCATATGCAACATCATAGCTCTATGGGAAAGATGAAATCCGGTCTTGAGACTGATATGGCTTACCAAGAAGGTAAGATTCATGCTCTTGATAACGCTGATTATGAGAAACTTGATAAGGCTCAACATAGCTTTGATAATACTCTTGATAAGGCTGCTTAGGCTCATAAAGAGGCTTGTAGGTATCATGACCAAGCTGGTATGATCCATCATTGGGCTGATAAGGAAACATCGCATAGGAATTCTCTTCATACACAGCGATCAAAATTTATTCACGATAATGCAATAAAATAGACTCACATGGAAATTGTCCTGAACGATTAGAAGCAATTGCTTGAGCCTGGAATCACCAAATACTTCTTGAAGAACACTGTTGCAATTGCAATTTCATTAAGACCAGCTCCAAACGGTCCCACCGGGCATGCCAAAAACTGTTGTCAACTTGGAGCTGCATCCTGAATCTAAGACGTGCATGAAATGGCCAATCCTCTATTCGGTTGAAACAATGGGATCTTCTCATGAGGGTGGGTGCCCCAATGGTGAGAAGAACCTGCAGAGAAGGCTGGTTCCTGTAAGATGTATCAGTGAGGATCTCTACTCTATGCTGCGGACTACCATGGAAAAGGGAGAAGGAAACTTTAAGGGAAAATCCTACCTTATAAAGGTGATACATCAGAAGATTGATCCACTCAACTTGGAACCTTGAACACTGAACAAACAAGGGAAAATGAAGACCTTTGATTTCAATCAATCACTTATACATAAATATTTCATGAAGAGGTTTGATCCAATGACCAAAACATGAGGGAAAACGATGGAGAGAGGTCTGATACAAGATACTTTGCAGCCACCTAACATCCACTTACAGCTTCAGCAAAAGACATAAAGAACACTTAACATGACTTGCATAATGATAAGCTAGCAACTAGGTATGAATCAAAATTTGAGAAGGGAGATAAATCTACCACATATGCAAATTGCTGAATGGATATACACTATGCCAACACTTGAAATCTTGAAAGTACAGTCCTTCTATTGATTGAAGAGGTTACACAACTCACCAATGACAGAGTCTGGTCTAGCCAAGAGAGAGATAATTTTTCTAAGGCTGAAAAGCGATTTTATAGAGAATTACAAAAGCCAAAGATTGGCGTTGAAAAATTGAAGAGAAAGATTAACTTAGATTAACTCAAGGCTGACTTGGCCTTTCAATAAAATATGTTTTCCCTGTCTTTGCATGAAGCTCCTTGCGCTTGAGGAAGTGAACTTGTCTTTTGTTTATTGAAACGCCCACCTCTCTTTGCATGGAAATCCACGCCAATGTCAATTTTAGCTTCTACGTGTGCTGCTGGAATGTTTGAACCACTGAGTTGAACGAAGAGAAAGGCTGAGTTGGACGAAGAGATTATTCTCCTTTGCATGGAAAACTCCTACTAGATGCGGCGTTTAACAATTAGTCAACTCTAAATCTAGAACAGTCAACTCGATGTCCGAATTTGGAACTTCGGTTGAAGCTGAGTTGGACCTTCAAATGCATGAGAATGACTAGTCAAACCGCAAATAAAATAAATAGTCAACCGAAACTTAGCAATCCGCCAAAAATAGCCCTTGTTCGCATGTGTTTTCTCCTATTTTGGTCTGCCTGTGTCTTGTCTATTTTTGGCGGAATTCTATATTTGGATGTATTTTGTCTATATTTGGTCTATATTTCCTCGGATATTCTATTTTCAACTTTCCGTCTGATTATCTATTTTCTATCATTTTTTGCATAGTCAAACCTCCATTTCTTTCGGATTTCTTGTTGTCTCCCTGGTCTTATTTTCTTCGGATCTTTTGTTTCACCCTGCATTTGCCTCGGGTTTATTTCCTCGGGCCTGTCTTTGGACTTTCTTGTGGCAACTTTTTTGAAGGAATCCTTCAGACTTATGGCTCCCCACCTTTCCTTCAGCCTTTATTTCTTTCGGCTTATCTAATTCGGACCTTCCCTGTCTTTGGACTTTCTCTCTGAATGATTTCCTTCGGACAAATTGTCCGCTTGAATTGTCCTCGTGTCTGTTTATCCTCCGAAGTATTCCTTCAGACAAAAAGTCCGAAGGAATTCCTTCGGACTTTTTCTCGAAGGATATATTCCTTTGCTCGAACTTTCCTTTGTCGGGTTTATTTTGTTGGGCTTTTTGCGCGGCCTACCCCTTTGAATTTTCGTGGGCTTTGTGATCGCCAACTTTTCCGCATTAATCCTTTTGACAAAAAGTCCGAAAGAATTCCTTCAGAGTTTTGTCCGAAGGTTTCCTTTTGCTCTTTTGCCTTGTTAGATTTATTCCATGGGCTTCTTCTTTAGTCTATTTCTCCGAATTTCTTCGGACTTTTTGTCCGAAGGAATTCCTTCGGACAAAAAGCCTGAAGGAATTAATCCTTTGTCTTTTGTCTTTGCCTTTACCTTGTTGGCTTTATTCCACGGATTTGTCTTTTCTTGTAATTTCTTGTGGTTTTCTGACTTCTCTCTCGGATTTCTTCGGACTTTTTGTCCGAAGGAATTATTCCTTGGTCTTTTCTTGCTTTTGGCGGACCTTTAGGGAGGCTGCAGGTCTTTCCTTTATAATTCTCCTAAGTATTCCTTCGGACTAAAAGTCCGAAGGAATTACTTCCTTTGCTGTAGGCTCTTTCCTTTGTTTTTTCATTGATTTGTGCCATTTCTAACCCTGCCATTTTGATTTTTTGGCTCCTCCTTGTTCCTTTATCCTTGTTTAATTTCCCGCGGACTTGATTCCTTTGCAAATGAGTTATTTCAATTGGTCTACCTCTTACCCAATGTATTATTTCTTCTTTGGCTAGAGACGTGAATTTTCCGAATGGCAAGAGACAATCCTGACCTGTGGAAGAATTGTCAACAAACGTCACTGCAGCACTGCATAGGTTAGTATTGACACTATCAGAGTTGTGCAACATCAAAAAAAAGGAGTTATGACTTTGTGGTATGACCACGTGTGCTTGGGATGACGGTGAAGATGGCGTATGCTGTAGAGCAGTGTCGTTATGTTGTGAGTCGATCAAAGCTCAGATCCTCATGGATTAGTCGCCCTTGAGCAATGGTCCTCATTGTGTGCAATTGCGGAACATGATGTGGAAAAGGTTGGAAACCTGTACTTGTGTAAACGATTTTCCATTGGGAAGGATTTTGACATGCTTTTATGATCTAAAAGAGAGAGATCTCTTGTTGATGTGTCCATTTGACCTTGGTGTCAATTATTTGATCCGATTCTACTGGTACACAATAGTCAAGATTGATCTTTGCTTGTTGAAGTGTCTTTGCAACATCTGATATGTCCAACAAAGATGGAAAATAATGGCGCATGAGTTTTGTGTTGAAGAATGGATGCAATCCAAGGTAAGAAGGAAGATTAAACTCGAAAGTGTTGTCCTACTTGGTAAGTGATGGTACAGGGCCTGTACGAAAGTGGACGAAGCTTGCAGTAAGGTCTTGTCAGTCTTTCCTTCTACAAATGAAGCCATCCCTGATTACCAACCTGAAAGGTGTGTTGTTTTTGGTGTTGACCATGGTGCTGCTTGTTCGTAGCATTCACCTTCAACAAAATGGTTTGCACTTGCTGTTGAATGTGTTAAATGAACTTAACAACTTTGTCAACTTATTTTTGATATGGAGTCACTACTGTTGATGGTGTTATAGGATAAGCTACATCAATGGGTGCCAGAGGTTGGAAACCCAAGCAGACCTGGAAAGGGTTGTGTGCAAAAGAGTTGTGTAGAGCTTTATTGTAGCTATGCTGAATGAAAGAAAGGCTTTCATCTTATATGCACTGCTTCTTTGAATAATACATAATTAGAAGATGCACGATCATCGTGTTTGCCACTTTCGTCTATCCATTATTCTGAGGATGGAATGTGGTAGGCTTGTTCAACTTTGTGTCCAACATAGATCAAAGTGCTTTCCAGAAATTGCTCAAGAATCTTGTATCCCTATCTGAGATGATAGTATTTGGGATTCCAAAGTGGATCCAGACAAGCTGAAAATACAATTGAGATGTTTCTAGAGTTGAAAATGCTTGTTTACAAGGTGTGAGAGTTGCCATCTTTGAGAATCTATCAACTATACATAAACACAATCATTACCATGCTTGGTAGTAGGGTGACTTGAAAGAAAGTCCATGTAAACGGATTCCCATAGTTTCATTGGAATTGACAGAGGTGTGTACATAACTGGTTTGGTAATTTCACATGTTGTACAAGACCTGATGGATTTGACAACAGCGGAATTGAGGTGTGGCCAAAGTGGATACTTCTGTAACACTTCAAGGGTCTTCTCAACTCTGAAGCATCCTGCAACCTTGTTGAAATGAGGTCTCCATATTAGTTTTCGTCTCTCTGCATTGTGCGGTACACACAAGTTCCCAAGATGATATAAGAGTCCATCCTAAAAATAGAGATTTGAAACTGAATTGTTGTAATGTAACTTCTGATAGGTTCTTGCAAAGTTTGTGTCAAATGGATGCAATTTTGACCAAGTTTTTGCTTGATGCCCACATGCATCAAGCACAGTGTGGAGAGCTTGAACCAGAGGTCGACTCAAACAATCTAATACTGGATTGGCACTTCCCTTATGCTTGATGTTCAAATGGAATTGCTGAAGATAAGAAGACCATTTCTGACGCCGCTCTTGCTACAATTTATTCTGAGTCTGCAAGAATTGAAACGGTTTATGATATGTGTGGATCATAGTCTCCTTTTCCAATATGTAATGCTTTCAATGCTTACATGCATGGACAATGACATAAAGCTCATGGTCATATGTGGGATAGTTCCTTACTGGTGCAGTAAATGTTTCATTGTGGTAAGCAATTTGGTGACCATATTGAGTGAGGATTGCTCCAAGTGCATAATCAGATGCATCGATCTCTATCTCAAATGGGTGTTGAAGATCAGCTAGCCCAAGTATTGGTGCAGAGTATACTTTGCATTTCAGTTCTTCAAATGCTTTCTCTTGTGCCGCTGACTAGATGAAACTTGCTTTGGTGTGACCTTTGGTAACTTGATTTGGAGGCCAAGTTACATGAGAAAACCAAGTACAAATGATCTGTATAAATTTGCCAATCCCAAGAAGCTATGAAGCTCTTTGATATTCTTTGGTGTAGGCCATTATTGGATGACTTTAATCTTGGTCAGGTCCACATGAACTCCTTTTGTGTCTACAATGTATCCTAGATATTGTATCTTCCACATGGAAAATGAACATTTCTTCATAATAGCATACTAGTGCTGCTGCAAAGTGTGAACACTTATTCAATATGGCTCAGATGTTCATCCCATGTTTTGCTGAGGATTAGGATGCCATTAAGATAGGCTGCAACAAATGAAGTTGTGAAAGCCCCGAGGAATCATTCATCATCCACATGAATGTGGTAGATGCATTAGTTAAGCTGAAGGGCATAACAAACCATTCAAACAAAACCTATTTAACTTTGAAGGGTGATTTCCAGATGTCTATAGGCTCAACAAGAATCTGATGATGCCTAGACTTAAGATTATTTTTGGTGAAAAATGTGGCACCGCAAAGCTGGTCCATTAAGTCTTCTATTATGAGAAGAGGATAGTGGTTCTTCACATTGAACTTGTTGAGAGCTTGGTAGTCAATCCACAACCTTCATGTGCCATCCTTCTTTGGTGCAAGCACAATAGGGCTGCTGCACGCTGCCTTTATCCACTAGTTCATGGATTTGCCGCTTGATCTCTCATTATCCAGAAATTATTTGCGGTATAAAGAAGCATTAGGTAAAGTTAGTCTTGGTATCTAATCAATAGTGTGCTTTATTGTGCAATGTGTAGGCACTTCTTTAGTGATTGAAATATATTCTTGTACTCTTCCAACACATAGTCCAATTATTATGTGTCTATTGAAGGAACTGTGGTATGAATTGGTGCTACAAGGACATTCACCATCAAGAGTACAAACTTCTTTCTAGAACTAACTAGCTTTTGTATTGCTTGGCACTAATGATTGAAAGCTTAGAACTACTTTTGGTATGCATAATCTCATATCGCCAACATTTATGGCAACATTTCTTGGATTTGCTTCACAGAAAACATGCCGATGGTAAATATATCGTTGACCAAGTAAAGCATCACATACCTCTAATGGTGCGACGTCGCATAAGACTTCATCTTGAAAAAGGCTTGATTATGTACACTAGGTGACACTGTTGAGAGATGCATTTCTTAGAGCCCACACTGAACCATCCAATAGATTATGGTTGTGGGTGAGGTGTCAGTGGCAAGCTCAATCTGTGAACTGCGTTAGGAGAAATCAGGTTCTTCTGACTTCAGTTGTCAATGATGAAGTGTATGGGTTGTTCATTGATCCACATTTGAGAATGGAACAATATTTTTGCTTACTCTAAATTTGTGTTGGAGGAAGAAGTGATGTTTGTGGTACTTACCATAACACTAGGTTGAGAGTGCATGATTTGCTTACCTTTATCAAATGCCATAGTGTTAGTACCCGCTACCTCAAGTTGTGCAAGTAGAGTTTTCCTAGCGTGGCACTCTTCATTGGAGTGACTGTTGGAGTTATTAACTGAACACCACTTACCAGTCTTGGATTGCTTGTTTTGGTCATTTGAAGGTGTGCTCTTTTGAGGATGGCACGAAGTGCCATTCTCTTGTTTAGGATTCTTCTTGATTCCAGACTTGGGATTCTTAGACTGCGCTTTGCCCTGAGACTTGGACTTCTTTCTTAGACTTGTGCTAAGTTTTGCTTCAAACTTGCAGACAAATTTGTAGGCTTCTTCAATGGAGAAGACATGGAGGAAATCCATATCAGATTGGATATATGATCTCAATCCTAATCTGTACTTCTTGAGTTTTGGTGGTTCAATTTTGGAACCAAAGTATAAAAGTATCTGTGTATTCTTGAACATATTGATCATGACACCGATGTAATTGTGAGAACTTGATGTACTAGTCATCATAGTTTCCAATAGGGTAATGATTTGAGTGCTTCTACAAAAACCATTCTACGTATCCATAGAATTGTCTAAGTCATCATCTTCATGTGCAATGCAGTATTTACCCCACTATTTCTTTATGAATAAAGAAACTTATACAAGAGTGAATGTAACATTTTCTTTTTTGTTTTGAGATTGGTTTTTTCACAATGTAATAATAAATAGTGTTTTTTCTGGAATCAACTGCATAATAAAATTATTTTTCAATGTTTTGGATCTCACTACTGGATCCATCTTTAGGGAAGAAAAGATTGAAGCCAATGCTTGAATAGGAAGAAGAAACATCAAGAACCTGATCGAAATGTTTGGAAATCACTTTATTATGTAGATTCCAAAAGAACAATATTTAATCTTTTCTTTGTCAAAGAAATGATTAACCACATAGTATGAACCAGTGTCACCGCATTCGGCGAATTCCAACGATTTAGTTTGAAATTCGTGGTGACGCAGTGGATTGCACCCCTTCTACACACAACAATGGAAACTCCCCTCTCGCCTGTGGGACCGACGAAGCTGGGGGGAGTGTCTCTAGATAAGGGCTAGCTCCCTTTGATGTATCTTTTAGGCCTTGGATTCCCTACTGCTAACAAATAAATGGAAAAAAGGGGGGGTGAAAAGGGAGAAGGATGCTGAAAACAGAACCTAAACCTAAACTAAAAAGGTGATACACCAAAAAAGGTTGATCCACCCAGCTCGAACATACACTTTTCACTAAGAAGAAGCTCCCATACACTTCATCTGATGTGGGAAACTCTTTTGTATCAGTGAGTCAGGGGTCCGTAGAGATACAGGGAGGAAGAACTATCAAAGGTGTTCTGAGACACACTTTGGCAGCTTATTCACATGCGCCCATATTTCTGCTGTAGACACTTCTGGTAGACCTGCAGAAGAAGAAACTTCACAATGCACTAGACATGCTGGAATCGTTCTGTGAAAAGCATAAAATAAAATGACTTAACACAAAAGAAAACATAGACATATGCGTGAGTGCAAGTCCAGATGGAGGTAAAAATGCTAAGTCTTGATTCAAGGTAAAATCCGGTAGAGTCCTGCCTTACAAGGCCAAGAGATTTTTGGGTAGAGCTTTGCCTTACGGGCTAAGAGATGGATCCCTCTCAAAAATGAGAAGTTTACAATATATAGAAAGAGGAGAGAACTTGGCGCTCCTTTTGAAAAGACTTTGGCGCTCTTGACAAGCTAGCCCATGTGCGTTTGTGAGCATCGGGAAGAGGAAGTCACTGTTGCTGATGTCATTCTTCTAGAAGAGGCCTGCTGGAACCATGCTGTGTAATCGCCGATCTTGACTGTGGCGTTCAAACATTAATGTGAAAGCATGGCCGCGCCTCTTTTCTGCAAACAAGACTGCTCTTTCCAGATATCACGTGGTTTGTCTGCTCATAAATGCAAAGTGAAGAAAGCAGGCCGTGTTGCTTACTATTTGCGCCGTTTGATGACCACCTGGCAATAACTTGCCTCCCCTTTGCCCCCTGGGCCGTCCTGTCTGGTTCTGCACTTTGTCTCTTCCTGGCTTTGTCTCTTTCTGGCTCCTTCGGCCCTCGGGGCTATCTCCTTGGCGGGTCGCTGAGTTCCTTGGGCTCTTCTTTAAGCTTTTCAAAATCAACGGCTATTTCACCGCTTTAAAATTGACGTCTGCGCACCTGTCACTGCATTTGAACTTCCAACGGCTAGTTTGTCGTGCTTGATTTTGACGTCCTTGGGCCCGTCACCCCTTGGACTTTCCTCGGCCTTTCCCTTTTCTTCGGCTTCTTGTTGCTTCCCTTTCCTTCGAGCTTCTTGTTTTGAACCCTCCCGAAGGGATGGTGACTCTTCGGCTTTTGGAGAAGTGTTCTTCATTTAGCAGTCGAGAGTCCCCCGCAAGGGCACCTGCCCTTCGAGATCCTTTGGCGGCCTTTGGTCTTGAAATTCTTCGGAGCTTTCCCGCAGACTTTTTCTGCGGACAAAAAGTCTGCAAGAATTGTTTCGAGCACTTTGCCTTGAGTGTTTTTGGAATTTCTCTCGGGCTTTTCTTCCGAATTTCTTCGGACTTTTTGTCTGAAAGAATTCCTTCGGACAAAAAGTCCGAAGAAATTGTCTTTGTTCTTTTCTCTCACCTGTCGAATTCTTTCGGACTTTTTCTCTCCCTTGCCGAATTCCTTCGGACAAAAAGTCCGAAGGATTTCTCCCTTTGCTTTTTCGACTGCCTTTGAAAAGTACCCTTCGGGAAAATTGGAAACGACCCTTCCGAAGGGTATTTCCTTTGCCTTAGACAAATTTCCGAAAGAAACTTACCTCTTCGGCCTTTCTCTGTGGCCTTTTTTGAAGTGTTCCCTGCCCTCCGCAAGGGCACTTGATTCCCGAATTGCCCTTCGCAAGGGCACTTGAAATGGTCCATTTTGCGCCTAAGTGTCGAATTTGTTTCTACCTGCAGAGTCCGTAGAAATGGACCTGCAGAGGCCGTAGAAATGGACCTGCAGAGTTCGTAGAAATCCCTGCAGAGTCCGTAGAAACATTTGCGGAGTTTGTAGAAACTTCCCAGACTTGTGCAAAATAAAAAATGTACTGGCTCAGGACAGTAGGGGAAAAAAGCGGGGACCGATTTTGGCCTGTAGGACCAAAATGGTCAACAAATTGGCGACTCCCAGGGGAAGCATGCCTGCTATGCTTAGAGCTCAGCTGCTTTAAAGTCCATTGGGCACGGAGTCAGAATGCAGCTTTGAAGAAAGGTTAACAACAGCCTTGAGAGATCTCAGAATCAATCACGAAGATTTTCACCCCACACACAAAGGAAAACACACACAAGGCTAAAAACACTACTTGTGCAAACTGCACTTACGGAAAACAGGAAAGCAAACTGAAAGCAAACTACTATATACAACTAACCAAGTATATTTGCCTCCCTCTTGGATCAAAGGAAAAACTTCTTAAGTCCCCTCCCTGGTTTGGAAACTTATGGTGCCAGACAAGTCGCTGAACGGAATGGAGACTTGGTGCCCTGCTCCTCTTGCCTGCCACCTTGATTGGCTTGCATCCGAGTGGATCAGAATCAAACATGCTAACAACATATATGTACTATTCTTGTTCTTGGAAGCTTGTTGAATATTGGTCCTTCATGCTGGTGCGTTTCACCAAGAAATCAATGGCTGTTGGCTCATCACCATAAGCCCTTTGATATGTATAGCTCCTTTGTAGTGCATCATGGTTTGACCTGTTCCCCTCTGCTTCATTGAGGATCCTGTCAAACTCAACCTCTGCTCCCTCATGGCCTTCTTGAAGAAGGGTGACTGTTGTGATGTCTAAAATGGAATCACACACTGATTGCTCATCCCACAGAACATCACCTTCTTGTTCAAAGCTCTCTTTTTCAAGGCTTTCCTCAAGGGAGGCCAGCCTCTCCTTTTCCTGCTCAAGGATCAGGGTCTCTAGATGTTCAAAGACATTCTCCTGATCCTCCTCCAACTCAGGCTCCATGGCATGGTCATCTTCCTCATCGAAGCAACAAGGAAGTTCATCGAACAAGGGGGGAGAGAGCTCACCATGCTTATGTTCCTCTTCATATTGCTGGAACATCCGCATGTATGCATGACCTGAGTCTTCTCCATTGCTGATGATGTCTTCAAAAGGAGCCTCCATGCTGATTTCATCTTCTTTGACATCCATGATAGCCTTTTGGACGACTGCAGATTAGATCTTCTGCTCCTCACTTGCCTCCTGCAAAACAGGGTCCTCCTTGAGAAGTGGTGAAGTGAAAAAACCATGTGGAAGAGGAGGCAGTCCTTGAGCTAGAATTGAATGATTCTCCTCTTTCCATTTGGCCAACACTTCATCTATATCAAGTGTGCCCTGATAGCTCTCTTGGAGGTGTGTAGATGGGGTGTGTTCAAACATGGAATGTGCCGTTGGGTCTGAACCATCCATCACACTTTGGTTGATGAATCTCTCTCTGGATTCCAACTCTGCAATTCTCTTGGCTATGTTTTCTTGGAAGAGCCTTTCTTGGAGGTCATAAGCATCATCAAGATGGGTAGGAACAGTTTCGTCCTTTTCAAGGTTTTGAGCAAAACCTTTTTTCTCCTCTTTCCTGCCCCATGATTCCACTATTTCCCTCCAAGTTAGGATCGTGCCATTAGGATCAGTGACCTAGGGGAGTTGAGGAAGACTAGGAAAGGTCTGCTGATGCATAGGAAGAGCTATTTCAAATGAAGGCGCATTTTGGCGTGTATAATCCATTGCTTAGAACCACGTACCTTGTATTTCTTCATATGTTTTGATCAAGCTCAAGATTTTTATGAAATCACCTCAAGCAGCTCTCCTAGTTACCCTTCAACAATGAGGGAAGTAACGCAGGAGTTTGAGATGATTTCATAACCTGAGCTCTACCAAAGCTATACAAAAAATGATTTCTTGATGGCATCAGGGCTGCTTAACTAGCTGATTCAACTCGGAGTCGCCATTGGTGTTGATGCAAAAGCCTCCAAACGCTGGTTGGTCGAAGAACACACCAAAAATTCTTCAACTCCTTGGACACAACTTGTCCTAGTTGGTCCCACCGGGCGTGCCAAAAACTGTTGACACAGTGGATTGCACCCTTGACAGGAGGCCGAGTTCCTGCCTTCCACACGTCAAAATGAAAACTCCCCTCTCGCCTGTGGGACCGGCGAAGCTGGGGGGAGAGTCTCTAGATAAGGGCTAGCTCCCTTTGATGTATCTTTTAGGCCCTGGATTCCCTACTGCTAACAAATAAATGGAAAAAGGGGGGGTGAAAAGGGAGAAGGATGCTGAAAAGAGAACCTAAACCTAAACTAAAAAAGTGATACACCAAAAAAGGTTGATCCACCCAGCCCGAACATACACTTTTCACCAAGAAGAAGCTCCCATACACTTCATCTGATGTGGGAAACTCTTCTGTATCAGTGAGTCAGGGGTCCGTAGAGATACAGGGAGGAAGAACTATCAAAGGTGTTCTAAGACACACTTTGGCAGCCTATTCACATTCGCCCATATTCCTGCTGTAGACACTTCTGGCAGACTTGCAGAAGAAGAAACTTCACAATGCACTAGACATGCTGGAATCATTCTGTGAAAAGCATAAAAAAAAATGACTTAACACAAAAGAAAACATAGACATGCGTGAGTGCAAGTCTAGATGGAGGTAAAAATGCTAAGTCTTGATTCAAGGTAAAATCCAATAGAGTCTTGCCTTACAAGCCCGAGAGATTTTTGGGTAGAGCTTTGCCTTACGGGCTAAGAGATGGATCTCTCTCAAAAATGAGAAGTTTACAATATATAGAAAGAGGAGAGAACTTGGCGCTCATTTTGAAAAGACTTTGGCACTCTTGACAAACAAGCCCATGTGCGTTTGTGAGCATCGGGAAGAGGAAGTCACTGTTGCTGATGTCATTCTTCTAGAAGAGGCCTGCTGGAACCATGTTGTGTAATCGCCGATCTTGACTGTGGCGTTCAAACATTAATGTGAAAGCATGGCCGCGCCTCTTTTCTGCAAACAAGACTGCTCTTTCCAGATATCACGCGGTTTGTCTGCTCATAAATGCAAAGTGAAGAAAGTAGGCCGCGCCGCTTACTATTTGCACCGTTTGATGACCACCTGGCAATAACTTGCCTCCCCTTTGCCACCTAGGCCGTCCTGTCTGTTTCTGCACTTTGTCTCTTCTTGGCTTTGTCCCTTTCTGGCTCCTTCGGCCCTCGGGGCTATCTCCTTGGCGGGTCGCTGAGTTCCTTAGGCTCTTCTTTAAGCTTTTCAAAATCAACGGCTATTTCACCGCTTTAAAATTGACGTCTGCGCACCAGTCACTGCATTTGAGCTTCCAACGGCTAGTTTGCCATGCTTGATTTTGACGTCCTCGGGCCCGTCACCCCTTGAACTATCCTCGGCCTTTCCCTTTTCTTCGGCTTCTTGTTGCTTCCCTTTCCTTCGGGCTTCTTTTTTTGAACCCTCCCGAAGGGAAGGTGACTCTTTGGCTTTTGGAGAAGTGTCCTTCATTTAGCAGTTGAGAGTCCCCCGCAAGGGCACCTGCCCTTCGGGATATTCGGCGGCCTTTGGTCTTGAAATTCTTCGGAGCTTTTCCGCGGACTTTTTCCCGCAAACTTTTTCCGCGGACTTTTTTCCCGTGGACAAAAAGTCCGCAAGAATTGTTTCGAGCACTTTTCCTTAAGTCTTTTTGGAATTTCTCTCGGGCTTTTCTTCCGAATTTCTTCGGACCTTTTGTCCGAAGGAATTCCTTTGGACAAAAAGTCCGAAGAAATTATGTCTTCGTTCTTTTCTCTCGCCCGCCGAATTCCTTCAGACTTTTTGTCTGAAAGAATTCCTTTGGACAAAAAGTCCGAAGGATTTCTCCCTTTGCTTCTTCAACTGCCTTTGAAAAGTGCCCTTCGGGAAAATTGGAAACGACCCTTCCGAAGGGTATTCCTTTGCCTTAGACAAATTTCCGAAAGAAACTTACCTCTTCGGCCTTTCTCTGTGGCCTCTTTTGAAAGTGTTCCCTGCCCTCTGCAAGGGCACTTGAGTCTCGAATTGCCCTCCACAAGGGCACTTGAAATGGTCCATTTTGCGCCTAAGTGTCGAATTTGTCTCTACTCGCAGAGTCCGTATAAACACTTGCGGAGTTCGTAGAAACTTCCCAGACTTGTGCAAAATCAAAAATGTATTGGCTCAGGACAGAAGGGGAAAAAAGGGGGGACCGATTTTGGCCTGCAGGACCAAAATGGTCAACAATTCGTCGAACTTAAAAAAAAAATTTAAAATTCGTTTAGATTTGCCTTAAAATTCATCACACATTTAAATGGTGAATTTAATCCTTTTAAAATCGTATAAAATCGTTTAAATTCAGGGAAATTCATTTAAATTCATTTTTCTAGGGTTGTTTGTGTAGAAACTTCAGCTTGAAACGCATTTGGGTTATTTCCTTCTTTCATTTGTTGCGTTGAAACTTTAGCTCGAAACTTTGACGTATTTATTACTTCCATGACTCACGACCTGCGTTCCAGTGCCTGCATTGAAACTTCAACGGCATTCGAGTCTTCGACTTAGGGTTGCAGTCTTCAACTCTCCACTTCCAGCGTCTACGTTAGGGTTTCAGACTTCCAACCTCCAGCATTTGTGTTAGGGTTCCAGACGTTAGGGTTTCTTGAATGGTGGGATGATATATTTAAAAAAATAAGTATATTGATATTAGTCGGATTTAATCTCGAATTTAATCTGAAAATTTTTAGCTTTGAATTTTTTTCGATTTTTTCTTTGGCAAATTTGAACACGAATTCGAATGCGGTGACTATGGTATGAACATACTAGATTAAGCCATTTATCTAGCACATTTGCATCTATTGTGCTTTCAAACACAAGGATGCCTAGATTAAGTTGTACTTTTGCCAAAAGGTCGTTGAGAATGAGATTGATCGGAAGGAGCATGAACATGCTTGAGAAGTTGAGTGAAATTATCTAGATTCTTACTCGTTCACATGCTTGACTTTTTTTCAATTCTTCTTGTTGCCTTTGCAAAGCATCCTCTATCATTTTATGGAACATTTCTTAAGTCGGCATGTCAAGTTGATATGTTTGCCATTTTGGGATGTGAAGAAGGTATGATGAAGGGTCACGGATTTTGAGCCCTAACTCCCTGTAATTAGAGCTCATATGAGTGGGCATACAAATAGAGGAGGAATTTAGATACCTGTGAGATGATATGAAGTGTGTATGCTTTGATACCATTGATCAAGGACCCAAGAGGAGACCTAGTGGACAACCACACTTAATGGATTATTGCGAAAGTGTATATTGAAATTTTGAATGATAGAAGCTGAAGGATATATCAGAGTGCAATGAGACACGGGAAAGGGGCAAGAAGAGATTGGACAGAATATTAGAACTGTAATTGCAAAATTGTATTTTGCAATTGTTCTATACAAGATCCGATAGATCAGATGTGCGATGTCTACCTACAACTTGGTTTGTCTCTGTTTCACTAACTTATTACAAAGAATAAAAGAATGTATTAATATACAAAGGAGGAAGTGGAGGTGTCGGTTAGAGTCTTGGATTGTTACAAGAGTTGGTAACAACTGCTTCATAACTAATCATTAGTTTGTCATCTTTTGGCAAGCCCCATTGTAGCACTGTGTAGAATTGTACGAACATTGTCAAAGCTATGCGGCATCACATAAAAGGAGTTAGGACTTTGAAATATGATCACGTGTGCTTGGGATGATGCTGAAGCTGTTGGTGAAGTGTAGTGGCCCCTTTTTCAAAATAAAGGAAATCGGGTTGAAGACCTTTAGCCTAATTTTTCCCGTAGGCTAAGGGATGGTAATTGGGGAAATTTATTTTAATAATTAATTAGAGTTGCCCGAATAGTGATTTTAATCATTTGTTATCTTAAGACAATTTTAATTGATTATTAGGATAATGGAACTATCATGGTTAATTATTTAAATTACCTGAAAAGTGGTTTTTACCACTCCAAATTTAAGGTAATTTAGGTAAATAATTGGAAAGTATTTTCAATTAGTTAATTGTTCAAAAAGTGATTTTTATCACTCTTGCAAATAAAGCAATTTAATTAATTAATTATTAGATTATTTGCCCCAAAAGTAATTTTAATTACTATTATTTCTTAAGGCAAATTAATTTAATAATTGGAGAATGAATTGCGACCTTGTTGGCCTTGTAGTTGTTCCAAATTGGAATGCCACCCTTTGGGTGGGATCCAAAAGTGGAAAAGAGGAATTAAAGGTCGGCAATGATTTTTAATTCATGCATTGGACTCCCTCACATGGTTCGCCCCATTTGGGAGGGTATTTATTGCAAGCAAGGGATCCATTTTTGATATGCTGATTTTGGGTATTGAATTGATGATCAAGTATGTCAAGCTTGTTCAAAGTGACTTGAAGACGAAAACCTTCAAGTGGAACAAGGGTTTGGGGACAAAAACCTCCATTCTTTCATTAGGGGTAGCTCTACTCAAGGGCTGTAATTGTGCTTTAGATTTGCATGGTTGCATGTAATTGGTCTTACAAAGGTGTTTTGAAACACCACCTTGATTCGAAAGATTGACAAGCACTTTGGAGCACCTGGTGATTGTGTTTTGCAGGTTAAGGAGGTAACAAACTTGCCTTGGCAAGTGGTTTTGGGAATTAGGGTTTGATGGCTTGCTTGTGGAGGCCATTAACAGGTTTTGTGAACTTGTGAAGGGTGGCGACTTGACTAGTAGGGTAGAAGACCCCGTTAAGGGCTGCGCTACAAAAGGGAAACCCTCTCCTTGGGTTTTGGGATTTATCTCCAAATTATTCTAGCTAGGGCGAATTGGTTTGGAGCTGAATTTTTAGGGTTTGGAGGGCTATTTTGTGCTCAAATAATATTCTGAATTTCCTATATTATTTCTGAATTTATTCCTAATTGTTGGAAGGGTTTTGAAGGTCGTTTTGGGCCTCAAACTTGTCAGAAAAATCTTAATAAAATTTGGCATCATAATCTCGGAAGAAGTGGTATTTATTATAGTGAACTTATTCTGTAATTTTCTGGTCATTTTCTTGAATATATATTGAAGTGGAAATTGGGTTGGCACAACTGCAATTAATCACATTATTTTCCTAAATATTGGCACCTAGGGTTGAGTGGCAATTTACCATTCCAAGGCCTTAATCTCGCCCGGTTGGTAAACTAAATTGTTCATGAGGGTTTGCAATATTTTATTGTGATTTTGGTGAGATTGTTGCAACTAGGGTTTGCTGATCTTATTTTCAGTATTGAACTGTATTTTCCAGCAACTAGGGTTTGCTGTAATTTTCAGTAAATTATTTCAGTTAAGCAAGGGTTGTGGAAGAAACCTCTTTTTACACATTTGTCCCAATTTGGGGATATTACATGAAGACGACATATGTTGCAAAACAATGTTGTTATGCCACGAGTCGATTAAAGGCCTAGATCCTCTTGGATCATATAGGCTCACTTTTGCATTACATGATTACAAAGAATACAATGAAGCAAAGTATAACTATTATAGAGTAGATTTTGTCATTGATATCTATTCCTCATTTTGTAGTATATTATAGAGTTGTCTCTACTTAGTAATCAAGAGATTTCATTTGTTTTGGTTGCCTTGGGGATGAGCCAAAGTTTAAGTCTAGGGGAAATGTTAACAGGGCATTTCATTGCATATTTGGAGCAAAAAGCGCTGGTGCTGAACCAATGGCAGAATTGCAAATGAGACAAACCATTTTCGGTGCCACGAGCTATAGGGCTGCACCACCTAAGGAAGCGTTGTAATGAGTTGTAGACACAATCTAAGGACGTGTAAATTTGTACCTTTAGTGGATTGGGTGTTATATATACCATAGGTATTACATAGGCATAGGGATAAGAAATATGAAAGAAGGGAAGTCTTGAGATAAGAGATGTATAGCTGAAGAATTTATAGACTTTATATGATATAGATAAAGGATAGGCATGTTGAGTAGGACAAATGTGTTCTCTTATGTGTATGATGCTATTATATTTATGCTAAAATAATGGACAAACATAAAAACTTTTTAATGAAATGAATAGTTAACAAGTATAGATAAAATCCCATGCGTGTTGACCAAAGGGCTGAAGAATTTATAGACTTTATATGATATAGATAAAGGATAGGCATGTTGAGTAGGACAAATGTGTTCTCTTATGTGTATGATGCTATTATATTTATGCTAAAATAATGGACAAACATAAAAACTTTTTAAT